>JANHMN010000002.1:226749072-226776159 GCA_030674055.1 Rhabdomys pumilio
AGCCCTGGCCCCAGCCCCAGTAGCTTCTATTTTTGCAGAGCACTGCATCCTGCTGCTCTTCATGAAGAGTCATCAATAGGAATGTATTGCCCATGCCTGGTGGCTCAGTTAAATATCCCCCGATCCTTCTGTCGCCAAGCTGCCGTGGCTGGGCTGTCACTTCTCAGTTCCGTGCAATGGCGTCCTTTCTGGTCACCTGGTTTCTGCACTTGACCTTGACAGTTATGCAGGAAGCCAGAGGATCACTTTCTCTGCTTAAACCACACCCTAACCAACATTCCCAGAGGACCATCCAAGTCCTCCCTTCAGCCTTTGGGGTCTCACGTGATGCAGTCTTCACTAAACTCAAGGTCATTCAGCAAAGTTCTGCCTGGAAACAGTCTTCCCAGAATAGCATCCGCCAGCCACCCCCTGCGGCCGCTTCTAAACGCTGCTGTGTACTCGGCTGCCAGATCCTAGTGCCAGCCCCAAGTGCTGATGGCGTCCTGCCTTCCAATCTTGCCTGATAACTGCCTGCGCATCCGTATGCCTGCACCACCAATGTGAGTCTCGACTCCTTCTCACATACAGGGAGCCTGTTCTTGGCATCTCGTTTGTGATTTTTAAGAATGAATCCAGCAAGGCTACAGGTTTGCATCAATCTGGACTGAGCTTGAGGTCTCCCCTTGCCAGTAGCAGCGATTCAAACTCCTCTGTCCTTGGACAGAGGTCACAGGCCCACTGTTGACTTGGTCACTTTATACCTCTCCACACTGCCCAGGAGAGCCCTTAGGATATGACTTCCACCTCTCTCTTCAGCCTGACTCTCCTCTCTCCATCCCTCCGTCCCTCCATCCCTCCATCCCTCCATCCTTCCAACCCTCCGTCCCTCCATTCCTCCATCCCTCCATCCATCCCTCCCTCTATCCCTCCCTCCCTCCCTCCCTCCTTCCCTCCCTCCCTCCCTCCCTCCCTCCCTCCCTTCCTGAGGTTCTCTATGCCTCACTTACAAAAATCTTTATTCCCAGCCTTGCCTCAAGACCTTTGTACCTACAAGGCTGTCGCTTTGAAACCTGTCTTTGAGGGGTGGTGACAGCAGGCAAAAGAGCCTACAGGACTGGGGAGCTGAAGCTGGGTTCTCTGTTGACTTTTTGGGGTTGAGGGATCCGTGTTTCCTTCCCTGCTTGTCTCTGCATTCTCAGATGTTGTGGAGAAGAATTAGGGTGTGGGTGTTCAGTAGACCCAGCTCCCGTAAACAGAGCAGGAGTCAAAGCATGTCTTCTGGCTTGAACTATGAGAGTCACTCGGAAGACTTGGAGCCACTGCAGAGTCTGCTAAAGCCCAAATGACTGGAGTTGGCTAGAGACAGACTCTCAGAAGAACTTTCCAGAAGCTCCCAAGCGTACACTCCAGGATGAGTAAATGGAAATTCAAGCCCCAGGTGGAATAACAGCCTGCCTCTGAATGACTCGCCCTCTCGGCAGGCAAATCCCATACAGTCAAAGGTGGTTCTCGGGGTGGGGTGGGGGGCTAGAGGGGACGTTGGACTAGTCCACCTCTGCCCTTCATATGGTGTGCAGCAAGGGGTGGCCACCATGGCCTACAGTTCTTAGCCCAGATCCACCAAGCTGGGACTCAGTTCCCTGATGAGCAAACAAGTGACAGCATAAAAGGGGTCGGTGATGTGGCCACTGTGAGACCCAGCTGGGTCAGGAATGTGTCAAAGCCCTGGATCAACAGGCTCCATGACAATGAGAAGTCTTGTTGGTTTTAAATCGCACAGCAAAATTTAAGAATTGACTATGACAGGACTGGGTGGTTAGGGGAAGAGCAGATGTTGGCTCGATAAACAATTGATATTCTGAGAAGATGGGGGGTGGGGGAGCGGCAGGATAACGACCTTAGCAGAATGTCTCTTCTTTCTCATCCTGTGGTCATGCTCCTCTTTGAGGCTGCAACTTCTGTTGGATGGAGTCCTCAAGCCTCCCTTATTTTAGACCAGGGAGGCGGCCAGGTGTCTTGAATGGAAGCTGTATCTCAGGCTGTCTCAGTCACCACAGGAAACCCAACTACCACTGCAGAGTCTACCCCGATTGTCCCTGTTGTTGGTTTGACACATGGCACCTTTGTCTTGACAGCCTACACCCCACATTTCCTTTTTGGGAGGCCCTGGCAGCCCACTCTGGTGGCCCACTGTGTAGACCACTACCCAGGGGTCCATGCACTCTGTGAAGTCAGATCGGCTGACACATCCTACTTCCTGCTGCAGGCCTCAGGTTGCTTCCCCACGTCTCTGTGTCTCCATGGACAGGCTGGTGTATGATCTGAGGCTTTCTCTTTGAGCCTTCTAGGGGACACTGGGTTGGGACAGATGGGGTTTTGTTTTTTGTTTTTGTTTGAAGGATGTATAAGCTATAAGCATTTCCTTTTTTTTGAAGGATGTATAAGCTATAAGCATTCTATCGTGATTGTGGCCTGGGGCTTCTCTGGGGAACCTCTCCAGAGGCTCCAGTGTCACAAAGTTTACCCAAAATGTGCCTTTCGAGAGCACATCACTTGACAGTCACCGCCAGTGTCTCAGTTCCGGGAAGGGGCCTGTTATATTCTCAGGCACAAATTGTAGATGGCCTGCTAATTTCACTGGCGTTTCCCCTACGTCTCAGCTGTCGGATAGCAGGGCTGCAATTGCATTAGGAAAAAAAAATATCTGTTTATGCATGTTTTGAGAAATTGTGATCATGAAAAATAAGAGCGTAAGCCACCATTAAGTTAGAGGAAGGAAAATTACATGCCACGTTGCTTCCCCGGGTGAGAGATGCAGGCGTGGGTTTATTGCTGCAAACCCAGGCTAATCTTTGCAGCCCGGTACCCATTTCCCCTTAATTACACCTAATTGAATAGTCTAATTTATACTAATGTCCGACGTGGAGCTAAGCAGGAAGGGAGGGCTGACGCTGAAGGTCCAGAATTCCAAAGCTCCTCAGCTGAAGTGGTCTGTGTGTGAGCTGTTCTGTGACTGCTGTGGAGAGCAGTGAGTGCCAGAAATCAGTGTGGTGTGAAGCAGCTAACACCCCGTGCTAAAAACACAGAAGAGATGATAGTTTGTCTAGTCATGTCACTACCCACCCACCGTTCTCTTCTGGATGAGTTCAGGGATGTAGGAGCCTGTGGCCAGGCCTGTGGCACTGTGGACATACTTGTGACGGAGTGTGGAGCAGTGGAGGGCATTAGCAGTGTGGTCATGCCTCTCTGTGGGCCAGGCAGAGCTGTGGATCTTGGGTGCAGAGAAAGGGAGGCTCTCTGGCCCCCCACCTGCTTTGACAGCCCCTTCTTGAAGCTCACATCAGAGTTGTCATGATAATTAAACAAGAGCAGTGCAGAGGTCCCATGCTGTACCCAGGTTTTCTCTGAACTGGGTTCCCACTGCTAGGGGCCCCTTAGTTGATCCCCTGGGACTCGGTTTCCTCATCTTAAGAATGCAACAGTATCAACGACACTGCCAGCCATCATGTGGAGGAGATGAAAGGCAAGATGGATTTAAAGCCCACACTTCTAAAATCCTCCCGGATCATCTCAGAGCAGTGAGCTGGGGGCCTCCTTCCCCTGCCAAAAGGAAGCCCCCCGTGAACCTTGAAGACAGGCTCTGACTTTATGCACAGTCCATGACGTCACCCATGAGCGTCTCGGTGGACTTATTCATTGCACAGGTAGGAAGTTATACTTCAGGCTCCCACAGACACACTTACTGTAAGCAGGGCTGTTGAGAACCACTCTGCCCCACGCTTGGGGGTCAAAATGTGGCAGACTGCTCTGTCAAATGTTGGAACCCGCACTGCCAAAAGCCTTGGGGGCTAGGTTGTTAGAGCCTGCACTGCCCCAAGCTGCTCCAGTCAGGGTTCAGGGGGAATGGAGACCAGACAGAGTGTGATTCAATCCCGTTTATTCTTCAGTCTCTCTTCTTCTCTCCAAGTCCCTAGTTCCTAGTACCAAGTCTCAGGTCCTAATCCTAGTTCCAGCTGTAATAAGTCTCAAATCCTTCTAGTTCTAGTCCTAATTCTCTGTTCCTTCTTCTGTCTGCCTCTCGCCTTTTATATGTCTCACTTCTAAGTCACACCTTTAAGTCACACACCTTTAAGTCTCACACACCCAAGGGAAGATCCTGGGTATCTAAAACAAGATGTTATCAGAGTGTGCTCAGCTGTTATAGGCTGTTGTAAACAAGTTCTTGTCAGGGTATATGGCTCAAGATGGCTGCAAGGATGATAGCCGCCTTCTGTCGGCTCCCCACACAGGGCCTGGCACCTGCAGCTGGGAGACAAAAGAACATGAGCCAACTCAGGCAGGTGGAGTCCTTTGCTCCTTGTCTCTTCTTCAGGGACAGAAAGTGTCAGAGGTGGTGTGTGGTCTTTATACCAGTGAGGAGGCTGAGGCAGGGGGATTGTGTGTTTGAGGTCTGCCTGAGTTACACATTGTGAGACCCTGTCACAAAACAAAAGACTACTGAGAGAGAGACAAAGACAGACAGACAGACACACACACACACACACACACACACACACACACACAGAGAGAGAGAGAGAGAGAGAGAGAGAGAGAGAGAGAGAGAGAATATGCATCTGATCTGCTGGGGGACATCATGGAGTTTCTTTGACTGCTGCTGGCCAACAAACCATAAAGCCAGGTTGCTGGGGCTGCTGGGCCACTGTTCCAACTCAAACCATTCCTCTCCTCTGCCCAGCTGTGTTAGTCTCGATGCCTTACTGAATGGTGACAAGATTCCTCTCACCTCAGGGCCTTTGCACCTGCTTCCTCCGGCCCAGGCACTTGTCTTCTACCTAGGACTCATGGCTACATTTACCTTTTGCTCTGCCCCAACCTCTCATCTCCATCCTGCGGAAGAGCAGCCCCAAAGTGCCTACAAGGAAATCATATTACGGGTAGGTATACAAAGCATTACTAATTAAAAGGAATAAGCGAATGAATGAAGCCCTCCCCCGCCCCTGCTGCCTCATGGGACTTTCAACTAACCAGTCACTGACTTGATTTGAAAGGAACTTCAAAGATGACTTTTTTTTTAAATATTTTTTTAAAAAGTTCATAAAGTACCAGAAAAGATATGCACACAAGACACAAGTCAGATCAAATGCTCTCTACAGGGTAGAAAAAAAAAAAAAGATGTCATGTAGGCCACTGAAATCCACTTAGTGCGGATTTGCTATAACAAAGAATCACACGGTATCCACTGTTCTCAGTGTTACGGGGCAAATGCTGCTTGAAGCCAGATCTGGCAGGTTCTGGGGCCGCTTTCCTCATTGGCATCCTGAGTGGCACACACGGACCTTCAAAGTTCATGCCCAAGCTATGGCAGCCTCCTCGGCTCGTTGGAGATCAAAGCAGGCGACCCTGGGCGATGCTTCTGATTAGTTATGTATGAGGCATGAGGCTCGCACGTTGGAATGAATGAAAAATGAGGCTCACAGTTATTTTTCTGAAGATGAACACTCTGGCTTTAGCCCGCACAGATTTAGGGGTCCTGAAAACAGGTTGGCCTCACGGGCATGCATCGTGCATAGCCCACTGGACCTCCTAGTAGAAGGACCCACGCTTGGCTTTAATGTCCTCTCCCTGGTGAGACATGTTCCTCAATAAAGTGTTCACTATGCACGCATAAGAGCCAGAGATTGGATCCCCAGCGCCATGGAATTGCAGGGTGTGGCAACGCACCCACGTCCACAGAGCCTGTCTTAGTTATATCTCTCATGGCTGCAACAAAATACCTGATAGAAGCAGTGTGAAGAAGGGAGGGTTTGTTTGACTGGCAGTTTGAGGGTACTGTCCATTGTGGCTGGAAAGTCGTAGTAGCAGGAGCTTTGGGCAGCTAGTCACATCGGATGCGGTCACATCACGTGACATAGTCAGGAAGAAGAGGGAGATGGACACTGGTTCTCAGAGCCCTTGCTTCTTTTTATTCAGACCAGGGCCCCAGTGCATGGATGGTGCCTCCCACATTCAGAGGGGGCCTTCCCACCTCCACACACCTAACTTAAGACGATTTTTTCATGGGGATTTGTCTCTCAGGTGATGCTAGGCCCTGTCACCTTGACGATCGCTGTTAGCCATCACACCCCTGTTGCTCTCATGAAGGCAGGTGAAGAGGCATGTGAACTCCAGCCTCAGGAGGAAGTGTGCACCCGCATTATGGGCAGGCTTTTCCCAGCACCAGCTGCTGGAGCCCAGGACCTTCCCCTGTGGACTCCTGGCCGCTGACCTCTTTCCTGAGTTCTGGACCAAACAAGTTCTACTCCTCAGCTCCCAAAGCCTCAGAGGATCATGAAGACCACGAAGGTCAGGGGATTCATTAGGCTGCCAGGCCTCCACAGAGAAGTCACTGTGTGAATGGTTACTGCTGCATTGAGTAAGGAGAAGCCTGGGGTCCTTGTTTCATTTCTGCTGCTGTGACAAATAAAAACAGCTTTGGGGAAGAAGGGGTTTGTTGGCTTATATGTCAGGTCACAGTCCATCACTGAGGGAAGTCAAGGCAGAAACATGAAAGTAGACCCGCTTGCTATTCCACACAGCATTGCCTTCAACCAGGGAGCTCACTTCACAACCAAAGAAGCAGAGCAAGAACCATGGGGATGCTGCTCACAGTCAGGCTCAGGATCAGCTTGCTTTCTTATAAAACTTAGGACCCTAGGGAATGGTGCCGCCCACAGTGGGCTGGACTCTCCTACACCCATTAACAACCAAAACAATCCTCTACAGAGGCAACCTGATCTAAGGAATACCTAAAGTGACATACTCTTCCCAGATAATTCTAGGTTGATTCAAGTTGACAGAGCTAAGCAGTACACCTAGCTTCTTATGTTTGTATGTCTTGTGATTCTGAACCAGGGATCATCTCTCTGGGCCCATTTCCCAAATCTGATTCTGTTAGGCTAGACACAATTCAAACTCTGGTTGTTATTTAATTTTCTGTGATTTCATTTGACTCAGTATACTGTCTGCAAACAAAACATTAACCAAGACCCGAGTGGCGGTTTGGATGACTCTGTCCTTCATAGGCTCAGATGTTTGAACACTTGGTCCCGGCTGGTGGTGCTGTTTAAGTTTGTTAGGAGCTGTGGCCCTGCTGGAGGAAGTTATGTCTCTCTGGGGCTTTGAGGTTTAAAAGCCGTGCAGAATTCCCAATTCACTCTCTTCCTGCTTCCTGCTTGAGGTTTGAAATGTGAGCTCTCGGCTTTCAGCCCCAGCCACCAAGTCTGCTACCTGCTTCTATGCTGTCCTTCCCCCACCCCTGTGGACTATACCCCTCTAGCCCAAATAAACTCCTTCTTCTACAAACTGCCTTGGTGTGGCATTCTATCACAGAACAGAAAAGTAGCTAATCCAATAACACAGCCATCAAAGCCGGCTCCAACCCTGCTGGTGGTGAGGACTGTTTAGAATCCTACATTGTTTCCTTTTCTCCTGGTTGATACCAAATACCAGACAAGAAGCAACAGAACTGGGAGAAGTTTGTTTGGAGGGGCTAGAGTTCATCGTGGAGGGGAAGGGTGTGGCAGTGGCTCTGTGGTGGCAGCTGCTTGTCACATCTTAGTGGACCAGAAAGCTGAAAAACAAGAATGCTAAACTTCTGATGGTTTCCTTCCTTGTCCCCTTTGAGTCCAGACCTTGGCCCTGGAATACTACATGAATTTCCCTTCCTCAGTTACAGCTCTATGGTACATTATTATACCTCTCAGACATTCTCAGGGGTGTGGCTCCTAGGTGGTTTTAAATCCAGTAAGCCTGACAATGACCCAAAACAGACCCCAAAGGTAGAGATTGGCACATGCTATGCCCCCAAGACGGCCACTCCTCAGTACGACAGGACCACGACCGTGTGGGTCACTTTTTAACGTGTGTGTTTGTGTTTGTTATTTTGATTTTTGTTATTTTCAGACTGTGACAAGGGTCTTGCTCAGTTATCTGTGCTAGCTTCAAACACATGATCCTCCTGCCTCAACCTCCTAAGGACTGAGATTGCAGACCTGCCCTGCCATGTCTAATCTGACTGTGTGTTTGTTTTGCCCCTCATCTTAAACCCTTTCCTAAGCTCCCTCTACTCATATGTCAAATCCACACTTTCTCCCTGGACTCCTGAGGCCCTGACACCCCTGCAGGAGCATCTGTGCCCAAAAGAAGACCCAGTCCCTGTTCCTTGTCCCTGGCTAACCTGTCCTTGCTTCTGTTCTGACTTAAGAAGACTCTGCAGAGTCTTTGTATTTGACTGGATTCTCCTTTAGGCTCAGCTTAAATATCCCCTCCTCCGAGAGACCCCACATTTCTGTGGCCCCTCTTCCCCTACCTATAGTTCTTAATTCTTCTTAGTCACAGACTCACTGAAGGTGTGTGCTTGCATCTTCCCTGTCTTGTCTGTTGACGGTTCCTCCCACACAAATGACCTTATCATGAAGGTGCAGGCTGTGTTTATTACTTCTCATGGCTGTGACAAAATACCCAGCAAGAAGCAATGCAGGACTTCATTCTGGCTTGTGGTTCTAAGGGATTGTTCTATCATGGTTGAGAAGACATAAGCTTCAGGTGGCACAGCAGAAGGAGTGGGAGGCTGGCTGTACACATGGCAGTCAGGTAACATCGTGAACAGGAAATGAGGCTGCAGTATAAAACCTCTAGACTCACTCCCAGTGACTCACTTCCTCCAGTAAGTCTCCACCCCTAAAAGATGGGAGCTTTCCCAAATTGAGCCAAGGACCAAGTATTGAACTAAGTAAGCCTACTTGGCTATTGTGTGTAGGGGGGAGTGGGAAAGTGGGGGAGTGGGGGAGTAGGAGGGACATTTTTAATTCAAACCACAACACCAAGCCAGGCTGTTATTAGATTCCAGATCCCATCACTTAGAACAGTGCCAAATATCTAAGGGCTCAAAATTAGGAATGGAATAATTAAATGACTTGATTAATTAATGCATGCATGAATGCGCTCTGGAGCTGAGGAGAATTTTCAAAGAAGACGGATTGCCACTGAATCCTCCAGAAGAGAACTTGAGATTTCAGTGGTTTGCCAGACTGAGCCAGCTGTTTCAGGAAGCACAGAGAGTCGGGCTTACAGGTTAGCCAGTTAACCATGGCTGTACCGATCAGCCTGGGCTCTGTGCGTGTGGCTACGGCAGTGAGATGGCATGGTCCACTCTGTGTGTGCATCTTGGGCTCAGCACAAAGGGACAGTACCTGTCTTCAGGGTGAATCTCTATGCAGATATAAGGCCTTTGAGCTAAGTCACTTCTGCAGATATCCGGCTGGTAAATCCAAGTCTGTGTGGGGTCTGCAGTCATAGGTGGGAGGCAGAGGCTTTGGGTACCTACTGAACCTCATGGCTGTGCCTTGGCTCGAGACACCGAAGTTGAATGCAGGGTGGGCTGGAATCCAAGAGACTTCCTGAATACAGGGCTGAAATTGTGCAAGTATCGGATATGTGTGTGTGCATGTGTGAGCATACGTGCAGGCACGTGTGTGTATGTGCATGTGTGTATATGTATGTATACATGAATGCGTATATATATGAGAGAGAGAAAAGAGAGAGAGAGAGAAAGAGAGAGAGATATGATATTTTGCATCTGACTAGCCCCAAAGGAAAAACCCCATTGGCAGCAGGTGGATCCATGCACATTTTAGCTCCAGTTTCCACTCCAAACTGCAGCTGCTGTCGCTGCCTGGGGACCCCTATCTTTTTACATGTTATTGTAGACTGGTTGCCCTCTGCTGCAATAAAGAACCCTCGATGGGTTGTCTGGAATGTCTAAATCAGTGAGGCAGAGCTTGACAGGTCAAGAAATCAGACAAGCTGCCCTCCCCAAGGGGAGGGTGTGAGACAGGAGTGGGCAGAACGGAGCCCCTGCCATTAAGATCAGTGCCTCCCAATGTCATCCTAGGGGCCTGGGTCTTCCTCTTCCACAGGGCAGTGGGAATGCACCACGGCTGCCAGCATGCACAGTGAAGCATTCATTGGCTTTCTCTAATGACCTTTTGGCTCCTGGCATTATTCCTGCAGTTCTGGGTTGTGGGAGGGAGAGGCCTGCTATCAGGTGTGAAATCAGTCATCGACTAAACAGTGTACTCAGCCCATGGGGACACATGACAGCCGCCAGTTCACAGTCACTGGCAGCTTTAGGAGAATCCATTTTCTTTGACACATGTCATTGACGGCTTCCCCTTTTCCACATCCCCATCACTGATGCCCTTCCTGCAAAGAGGACCTTAAGTACTCAGCATTCCAGCAGGGACAGATGGTGTGCTACTGCTGGCTCATTAGAGGACAGTTCAGAAAGATGCTGTTTAAAACCCACGGGCAGGATGAAGGGAGATGACAGGAAAGAACAGGACACAGAGCCCTGGCCAGGGCAAGGGCAAGGACAGTGAGCAGCTTCCAGAATCTAGAGGCAGGAGGGCTCTGCAGAGGTGTGGCTTCTGGAGGGAATGTGGGTGGCCTACATGACCTCATAGTGGAATGCTCGGTTCGAAGAATCTGCCATGGACACACATTCATCTCTCACCTGTTCCCCCCCCCCTACTTGTTCCTAAGCCAGCCACACCAGAGAGCAGGGGAGCCCTCGTGGGTGGAGGGCATTGGAAGATAAATTTGGGCAGTACAGCTCTTACCTAGTCATTTATACAAGCCTGGATCATGGTGGCTTCTGTCAATCAGCTATTGAAAACAGGCAGGTAAGAGAGGCAGAGCCGATGATAGAGTCACTTTGTAAGGACAGACAATTGTATTAGCTCGGCTTTGACAAAATTCCTGAGCAAATGAACTTAAAGGAGGAATGCTGACTTAGGCAAGACCACATCAAGGGTGCCAGTGGCTCAGATCCATGGGTCAGGGGAATGGGTAGTCCCTCTCATGGTCTGAGAACAGAGCTTTACAGAATGACTGACCATTAGCTAAAACAGTATGTGCAGAAAGTACTTAGTGCAGAAAGAACTTGCTGTAGATTCCTCATCTCCAGGTGACTGCAGCCTTAGACAGCTCCGCTACAGCGATGACGGCCGCTGAGATGAACTCACCTCCTCACTAATACTGTGGATGATAAACCCAGTGAGCTTCCTGACCACTGCCACCGGCTCCACCAGTGCATACAGCCCACCAATCCCAGTCGTTTGTTACGTGTGTCTGTCACTTCTTCATTCTCTGTTGCTCCTGTCAGGTCAGCACCAGAGCTGTGCAGGTCTCAGCATTTTGGTCTGTAGTCAGCTGACTCCATTGATTAGGTCTATGGCAAGGCAGAGCACCGCAGTGGGAAGCATGTGAGGGGTCAAAGGTGACTCCCCTTCCAGAGAGCAGAAAGTGAACAGGAGAATAAAGAGAAAGAGCCAGGGTTCCAACACCCTTTCCTCCAATGAGGTCTCACCAGCTAAGGGCCCTGTTCCTCACGCCTGCACTACAGCTACAGTGTATGAGTGTCTGGGGGCATTCGAGATCCAACTCACAGGAAGGACACTGAAGCCTGGGAATGTGTGGGCCTGTTTAAAGCAGCCACTTAGCCCTATGCTGGGTCAACTGGATATTAGTCATCACTGTGACTGGAAATCAGAATCCCACCTCCAAATGGACCACAATCTGCATGTTTTTAGCGTTGACACTTTTTATGAACGCATGTTAATCACACACTGTACGCTTCATTATGATGGTAGTTTTAGGATCCATATTGATCCCTCTTTCCTTCTATTGTCCCCTCCCCCATCTCTTATCATCATCCCCACCCCCACCCACCTTAACAGATCCTCTTCCACCCCTCCCCAGTCCCCTCCCACCTTCACATCTTTTTTTTTTTTTTTTTAATGAGTTGGTAGATCTAATCGTGGCTGCTTACAGGAGCATGGTAAGGGGTGTTTGACATAGAAACCTTGCAAGTATCTCAGTCCTGAAGACAATGTCTCTCTCTCTCTCTCTCTCTCTCTCTCTCTCCTCACCAGGGATCATGAACTTCATACAAGTTGTATGTACATTTGGGCAGTACTACACTTGGGTTGGTGAACAGGGGCGCTGTTTGAAAAGAGGCTGAGCCAGCCAGTGAGCAGCATGCCTCCGAGACCCCTGCTCGAGTTCCTGCCTCCAGGTTCCTGCCTTGAGTCCCCGCCCTGCCTTCCCTTAGAGATGGACTACACTCCGTAAACTGAAACAAACTCTTTCCAAGTCGATTGTGGTCATGGTGTTTAGCACAGACACGGGCAAGCAAACCAGGACAGCTGTGACTGCCAGCCACTGCGGTGTTAGCCTTCTGCTGGATGCACTGGGCAAGTGTCAGGTTTCTTTTAGGACACAAAAATGCTAACCATTTAAACTTAGATTTAAAAAAAAAAAACAAGGAGTTAAAACATAAGGGGTGTGTAGACTTTTTCGTGGGAGAAGCAGTGATACGGAAGGGTTTGGATTTAGACCCCTGGACTAAAATGTGTTGAGGGCTTTGTCCCTGGAGTGGCCCTGTTGGGAGAGAGAGCTGGAGAAGGAGAGGTGTCCTTAAGACAATGCCCAGGGGGCCTGTGAAGCTCCAGCCCCACCTTTCATTCCCTAGCTCCCTGGGCATAAGAGAAGGGTCTTGGCTCCACTGCATTATCTGTCATCATACAGATGCAAAGCATCATGGACCAGAATTTCCAAATCCCTGAGCCAGAATAAACCTTTCCTGTTGTGTAAGCTAATTATCTTTGCTGTGGTAGTGGTGGTGGTTTGGTTTGGTTTTTGGTTTTTCAAGACAGAGTTCCTCTGTGTAGCCCTGGCTATTCTGGAAGACACACTGTAGACCAGGCTGACCTCAAACTAAGAGATCTGCCTGCCTCTGCCTCCCAAGTGCTGGGACTAAAGGTGTGTGCCACCACTAACTGGCTAATATTATATATTATATTATTATATTATATAATATTATAATATTATAACTAATTATCTTAGTTATAATAACAGAAAGCAGAGTAATAGGAGGCTGGGGGGGGAATTTCAACGGGACCCTAACAATCCCATCCTCCCACCCCACCATCCTCTCATTCTCACCTTCTTATCTCCCACAATTCCCTTCCCCATCCTCCAACCTCACCTCCTTTCCCCCATCTCCATGCCTGAGGCTGATGGATACTTTGTTGCCTTTCCAGGAGCTAGGGCATTGGGGAATGAAGTGAGGTAAGAAGTCACGGAGGTCTGCCCTCATCCAGAGCCTGGGGACAATAGTGTACAGTCAGCAGAGGAGGAAAAGGTTGCTGGGTGGTCAGCATAGCTCATCTAGAAAGTGAGGAAAACTTGGGAGTTGAAGGGATGGCTCAGTCAGTGGAGCACTTGCTGCGGGTCCATGAGTTTGATCTCCAGTACCCTGGGGAAAGCTGGGTGCAGAGTCTCTACCTTGGAAAATTAGCAACGAGGAAGCAGTCAACGGTAGGGAGGTTCCCAAGGCCCACTGACTGGCCAGCCTAGCCTAATTTTCAAGCCTCAAGCAGGTGAGAAATTCTGTCTCAAAAAAGCAAGGTAGATGAGCCTTAGGAACAGCACCTAAAGTTGACCTTTGACCTTCATGCACCCACACCTACACATACACTTGCACACGGAGAAAACCGAGAGGGAGTGGAGGGGGTGGGGCTTAGCCAGGGCTACACATGCCGTTAGAATTGTGAGGGGAAGCCTGCCAGGACTCAACAGAAATTTGCAAAGCCCTGAGAGTCTCATTTTTCAACCAGCAATCACAATATAAAGCAGTGCCTCTATGTTGATTCCCTCCCGCTGTTCTGCAGGCGTGGTGCTCAGTAGCATTTAGCCGCGTCTAGATGCGTGTCTGCACGAGTCTCGGTCCACCGCTGCACACAGCAGAGACTCTCTCATCATCAACTCCAGCTGTGGATGGAAACGCTCCTTGAATATCCCGTCCAAGTCACTTACAGGCTGCCAGAGCGGGGACTCCGAAACCGCAGTCCTCTCTGACCCTTTGGCTGGCTGCCCTGTGTGTGCCTCTCTCTGTTTTGTTTGCTGGGCTGATGCTTGTCACAGCCGGGCGAGTGTGCTCGCTTTTCATAAGGCAAATTTCACTCAGACTCTGCTGGGCACTGTGGGAAGCCCTTTACCTTCTTATCTGTTGGTAAACCCTCATCTGCTCTGGCTTCCTCATGGAAACCCAACCCAGCATGCTGTCAGCCCCATTTTGACTCTGGAAGAATGATGCTTCCCTTTCTGCTCTCCCCTTCATTTCTCTATCACAGAGCCCAGCTCTCTCAGCCAGCTCACCCTGGCCAGCCAGTGAGTGTTCACTCTTACTCAGGGACCCTAGAGTTACTGTCCTTCACCCCAAACTCCAGGGGACAGATTCAGGCTCTCATTCGTTGCAACTACGTGGTGCAGGTCTCAGCCCACACTGTCCTGCTCCATCTCCCAGCTCATGACTAAGCAGAACTCAGTCTACCCAGATGATGCTCTGCTGGCAATTTCCCATGACCAAATGTCAGGCCCACAAGCAGGATTAAAAAAAGTGTTTCTGTTCTAGCTGTGACCAGCTGCAACCATGGTGCCAGCATTCTGGAGGCTGAGGCAGGAGGCTGAGTTTAAGACCATCTGGGCTATGTAACAGCCCTTTGACACAAAAACCCAGCCAAAGGAGAAGGAGGAAGAGGAGGAGGAAGGGGAAGGAAAGGAGAAGGAGAAGGAGGAGGAAAAGGAGGAGGAGAAGGAGGAGGAGAAGAAGAAGGAGAAGGAGAAAGAGAAGGAGCATGCATTAGTGAGCACACATATGTGCAGGTGCATATGGATGGGTGGAGGTTAGAGGACAAGCTTGGGTGTTATCTTCACAAACACCATCCATCCCTTTGAGACAGGGCTTCTCACTAGCCTAGAGCTCACTAAATAGGCTAGGCCGGCTGGCCATCGAGCTCTGGGGATCCTCCTGTCTCTGCCTTCCCAGCACTGAGATTTTAGGCACACACCACCACATGGGTTCTGGGACTCGAACTCAGGTCCTCATGACTGTTCAGCTAACACTTTATCGACTGAGTCATCTCCCCAGCTCCTAAAAATATATCTTGGTGTCATATAAACATGGACGTTCCACAGGTAAGACAGTGTTTCCATTGGCATACAGGGCCCAGGTCCCTTCTGTCCCATCGGTCAGTTCTGCTCAGGACCTTCTCATGAGGGCTCCAGGCATGGGCTGTCAATCAGATTCCTGACCCTGTGCCCAGCCAGCATCAGGGAGCAGGTAACAGGAAGGAATGCTGTCTCTTGAGACACCTCTCAACCATAACAAGGTGATTAGGCAGGCTTACCTTGCATGAACTGTAACTTATCGATGTGTGGCCACAAGAGCAGCTTGCACGCTGCGTGGCTGCAGGGAATCTCTGGACAGAGAAGTAGTTTTGGATATTTGAGAGGCAGCCCATGGGACTGCCAGTACCTTCTGCTCACTTGGTCCTGATGTGTCTTCCCCACAGTCCCACACTCTGGACCTACCTCTCACACAGCTTGGGAAACCAGGGCACGGTTTCCCATCCATGAACAGCCCTCCTCCCCATCCCTGAAGCACCCTCTTTTACCAGTTACTTACACCGATAACTGTAATTTCCAGGGACTTCTTGTCCTCTGCCTTGTCACATTTAGAATTTGTGAGAACATGCTCACAGATGGCTCTCTATTGATTTACTATCCAATTTTCATATTCAGGAGCAAAAAATAACTGTTTCTGCTCATCCCGTCTGTCGGAACTGAGGTGGGCAGGAAAGGCTCATGCCCAGCAGACACATGGGTGGGGGCTCCATAGCGCCCACAGACATTCAGATTTAGAAGACGTGAGCTGCACGTCCTCCGTCACTAGGTTCCCTCTGGTTATTTGACAGGGACAAGAATTGAATAGGTGCTAAAAGGAGCTCACAGTCTCTGAGACAGAAACTCTATCTTTTAGGAATCTACACAGTCAGGAATGAGTCTAGATTTCCCTTGCCAGTGGGCACCCTGAACACACACAGAGAGCCTTCTTAACCTCAGAAGTTACCGTGGAAGTCTCATGTGGTACGGCATGTGTGACGACCGAAGCATTTCTAGCTTCCTCGTGGAAGATGGAGTGGCATCTGTGTTGAGACCACCTCCTAATCCTGGATGCTTGTTTTCATTGATAGGATAGTTAAGCCACACCCAGGGTCCTCTACAGAGGGATGGCCTTAGTTCATCTCACCCAATGTACTGATGTAAATTTTCTTTTCATGTCTCTCAAGAACAGCCACACTAAGCCACTCTCCTGATTATCTCCCCATGCACAAAGTCTCTATTATGCTGTCTTGTTTTCCAAACAAGAGAAGTGGACGGATTCTTATTAACACAAGCCAAAGCGAGTGTCAGCTAAGCTGAGCACAATAGTACACCGGGGTCTGACTGTTCCCTTTTCCCTAACTCAGACCTTCCCTCCCCACCACTCTGTCACTTGATCCCGTTTCCTTCATGGAACTTAGCACACCCTAAAATTGACTTGTCTTTGTGTTTTCTGGTCCCTTTTTGTGTTTTGAATGTGTGTGTTTGCGTGTTCACATGTGTAGTACATGTGTGTGTTTGCGTGTTCACATGTGTAGTACATGTGTGTGTTTGTGTGTTCACGTGTGTAGTACATGTGTGTGTTTGCGTGTTCACATGTGTAGTACATGTGTGTGTTTGCGTGTTCACGTGTGTAGTACACGTGTTTATAGAGGTCAGATGTCTTCCTCAGTCACTCTCCACATTATTTTCTGAAGTGGAGTCTCTCACTGAACGTGGGCACTCCAATTCATCTAGTCTAGTGAATCAACTTGCCCCAGAGACCCCTCATCACGACTCCTGATGGCTTTTAAGTAGAATTCTGTGACTCACGGGCCAGAGTTTGGAAAGGGTGGGTTGGAGCACAGCACGCCCCACCTCCATTTCCTCTCTGCTTCAGTCTATGTCCAACTCTTTCCTCCCCCAGGAGACATTTCCATCCTTCTTGGGGAATTTTCCTCCTGCTCAAAATTAGACATGCCCTGATTGCCAGGAGATTCACTGATGGGAGCCTCAGGTCCTAGAGGACATAAGGCCACGTCTGTCACTCCATGGGGAACTGTCCTACTCAGTACCAGTGAGCTATGACCCCCGAGAAACTCAATTAAAACACAGGGCACTTAAAGAGTGATATCTGAATTAGATCCGATTTGCCCCCAGGGTCCAGGTTGGAGACACGGATGAGCTACTGGATTTTGTAACGATCCCGGATGTTTAGTTCATGGAATAACATAAATTCCCACGTGGGGTCCAGGTACTGTCACTCACTATGGGGAACCTTCATGAGATTGTTTGGCCCTGTCGCTTGCTCAGAAAACAGCTGACATTTAGGGAAGATGAGTTAGTTGTCAGAGAGAGCAATAACGAACAATGTTAAATTAGGCCACTTCCACTTCTCCCAGCTAGCCGTGTGTCCCGCTTTACAGCAAAATTCCTTCCCAGTGTTTGTCCACGGCTTCCTTCCAAGTAAAACTCATTAGAGAGATTTCTTTGGGGAGATTTTTTTTTTCTTTTCCTTTCTCTGCTTCTTTTCCTGACTCTGGTTAAATAAATTATTGATTTGTTTTCAAGATAATTTAAGGGGTGATACAGTTGTGATTTAATAACTGTACCCAAAATGCATTCAGAGGAAACACATTGAAGGGCTTCAATTAGGGGTTCTGATTTTGTTTTTTTAAAAAAATCAAACCAACCAAGAAATGACCTACCATCATGGGGAATCCTGGGTGGGCCGGATGGGCATGGGGCTTTGTGTGGCTTTAATCATGCAGGACAAATGAGTTCAAGGAAAACAGGCATTAGAGGCTGGGGCTGTCCTTGCAGACAAGTGTCATCCCAGGAGATCACGGGCCTGCAGGGACCACGGACATCAGGCTCAGGGCATACTTACTTATAAGTCATTAGACATCCAACTTCAAAGACTTACAAGAAGTTAATTTGTTGCCTTGCACTAAATGGAGAAAACTGGCCTTGGGCACACCCAGTTCTGAAGATCCAAGCTCCCCCGTTCAGATGCTATAGCCTCTTCTTGTCTGTCCCAGAAAGGCTGCTTAGATTGACTTCACCATGGAGCCTGTGCTCTGGGACCACAGCAATCACCCCAGCTCCCTCTGCAAAGAGCACCTTCCTAGTCCTGAGCCAGTCATGTCCCCAGACTAGTGGGGCCTAATTGGACAGAGTCTGAGTCACATGCTCACCCTTGGAAACCATGGAAACCAGTACACCCCTGGTTTCCTGAAGCAGCTCCTAGCACTAAATCGTATAATGAGCACTAAAGAGGTTCAGAGACAACCCCTGTGAGAAAGCACAGCATCATGGGCGTGTCATCTGCTTCCTGACCTTACAGGCAGCGGGACTAGCCCCCCTCCTCATCCTCCTGCCTCTGCTTGTCCTTTCCCACATGATGGGCTTCAGCCCTTCAAACTCCAAGACCAAATGAACCTTAATGAACTTGATACCTGACAAGAAGGTATCGAGTGGACTAATGAAATCAAGACAATCCCCCACATACATGCCACAAGACAACCCAACCTAGACAATCCTTCACGGAGATTTCACCCAGATGATTCTAGTTTGTATAAAGTGGAAATTAAAACTAAACATCAAACTGGCCTCAAAGAAGAGGATGGAGAGTGATGGAGGATGGAGTGAACTCCTGATGTCAACCTTGGGCCTCCACACAGCATGCACAGATGTGTGCTCACACACGCAAACACACATGCGTGCACATAATAGACATGCTGTGGTGGTTTGAATGCTTGCCCATAGGGAGTGACACTGTTGGGAGGTGTGGCCTTGTTGGAG
Organism: Rhabdomys pumilio; assembly: GCA_030674055.1. Lineage (NCBI taxonomy): Eukaryota > Metazoa > Chordata > Mammalia > Rodentia > Muridae > Rhabdomys > Rhabdomys pumilio. Next base: position 226,767,883 of record JANHMN010000002.1, read on the forward strand.
CAAGTATGTCACTTCATAGGTGGGCTTCGAGGCCTCCTATGCTCGGGCTCCACCCAGTACAGAAGAGCACCTTCTCCTGGCTGCCTACAGAAGACAGTCTTCTCCTGGATGCTTTCAGATCAAGATATAGAACTCTCCACTCCTCCAGCACCATGACTGCTGGCACAGTGCTATGCTTCCCACCATGATGATAATAGAATGAACCTCTGATAGTGTAAGCCAGTCTCAATTAAACGTTTACCTTTATAAGAGTCACTTTGGTCATGGCGTCTCTTCACAGCAATGTAACCCTAACTAAGACACATGCTCAAAGAGTCACAGCTAAGGGTCGACTGCACGCCAGACTAAGCTCCTTATACTTTAAATACCATTTACTTCTCTGCAATCTGAAATTTGCATTCTGTTTGGTGACTTTCTCAGGATCGTCCAGCTGGGATGTTGTGTCAGGTACATGGTGGCACTGGCCTTTCTGAAGATGAGGGTGAGCATATAAGTGGGTATGCCCTGCAAAGCAGAGGCCACTAAACCCTGCAGCCACGCATCCTGCCTTACCATCCTGCTAGATAATGCGTTCTAGGTGGCTGAAGATTTGCCATTCCAGGCACATGAATAGCAATAACTTAAAAAAAAAAAAAAAAAGTTCTAACCCTTTCTCAAAGGTGTCTGCTGCTTTATTCTCTTAATGACTGTGAAACATTCTAAAGTAGTACATTCTGCTATCTCATCTTAAAATGTAACTAAAAGGTATTCATGTCAGAGACAACAGTCTTTCATGGCCCAGGGCTTTCTGTAGCCAGCCTTCAAAGCCAGGCCTGCCTTAAGCAGTTCGTGTTGAACTCAATATCAGCCACTGAGTTAGACATTATTCAGAAGCCATTCCTGGAGGTGGTTTGTGAGAGGGCCAAGGTTTGGTGCGAGGCATTCAAGTCCCGAGTGTCAACTCTAGTGACGGTTGGTACTATGTCAATGACCAAGTTTGTTCCACAGTCTGTTGAGATGGCTGTTTTCATTGTCAACAGACTCTGAACTCCACTAGAAGACAAACCTCTGTGCCTGTGTGTCTGTCTTTGAGGGGTTTTCTAGATTGGGTTAACTGAGGTGGGAAGACCCATCCCACAGGTAGGCAACTCCATCTCATAGGCCGGGCTTTCAGATTAAATAAAACGGAGAAAGCAAACCAGCATCCACAGCTCAGGGCTTGCCTGACGGTGAATACAATGTAACCAGCTGCATCAAGCTCTTGCTGCCCAATTCTTCCAGTGAGAAAAAGGCATACACGGGGCTGGGAGGCAGCTGGCTGGGTAAATTGCCTGATGTGCAAGCATAAGGGCCAAGTTCAACCCCAGAAGCCAACGTGAAAAAGCAAGGTACAGTGGCACTGGAGTGCACTGTCCATCTGCATCTGCACGCACAGCGCTGTGCAGATGTTTCTGGAGCTCAGCTGACCAGCTAGCCTATCCTAAACAACAAGCCTCAGGCCAATGGCACACCCTGTCTCAAAAAACAAGGTGGACAGCTCTTGAGAAACAATGCCTGAAGGTGGCCTCTACCTTACAAACCACACCCCCCCACACACACAAACACAGATGTGCATGTTGCGGTTATGGTTCAAAAATGGCTGCCCAGACACTGGCCGACTATCTAAATGACCGCAACTCTGCTTAGCTCAGACCGCCATGTGCCGTGGCCAGAGCCAAGCACACCACAGTTAGATGCAGCCGTAGGCCACGTGTGCCACAACTAGATCCTCAAGACCGTGGCGCCAGTCAGCCAGAAACACCAGCCCTGGCACCCTGGCGATGCTAGCCTGGGAGATGGCTCTGCCAATCAACCATTCTGTCTCCAAAGCTTGGCTGAACCCCAGAATACCTGCCATGTCCGCGGTACCCGGTAGAAATGAGACTCTAAAAGCTTAATTATTATTCAAAGGCTTTATATATTTGGAAATGCTCAATTAACAAGATGCCCATACAATTAGAATAGTTAACCCAATTAACTAACCTAGATATGAATCACTACCTGAGACTGCTAAAGACACGCAGACATCTCCAGCCATCTTCTCTCCCTTCCTCCTCCTCTTCCTCTCCTTTTCTCCTCCCACATTAGCTCCTCCCACACTAGCTCCTCCCACATTAGCTCCTCCCCAATCACCGAGCTATCGCAAATGTAGCAGCAGCAGGAAATTATCCTACTACACGTGCACACACCCCCACATGCATGCAACCAAACACACACATACACACACATACGCACACACATACACACAGGCAAAGAAGCATATCCAGCAGTACACAAACATGTTCTGATTGTTACATAAGGCCAGGTCTCTGTGTGATCAGACTCCGATACAGAGCATATGTCTTGATGCTATCTAGGCAGAATTTGGGGTGTTTATTTGGAGTGTATATCTTAGACAAATAAAGATGAACCCATTTTAGAATGGCCATGTTATTTTTACTTCCTCTGTAGCCTTGCTGGGGCTAATATAGGTCGGGGAGATGGGGCTGCACTGCCCACTTCAAGCCGGTTCTCGGCACTACCATGAAAAAGGAATATTAAAGTAAGAACTCAGGTGTTTGGGGACTTCTTAAGAACCACCTCTTATTGCAACTTAATTAAGAAACTCAGCTGAGAGGTGCCAGGCTATCAAACAGAGGGTGACGGGCCCCCGCATGGTTCAGGGCTACAGAGCGCCGCAGCCTTTATTAGTCCTGCTTGCTTCTATGAAAGCAAAGTAGGCTTGTGCTCCACTCGGGGACTAATCCATTAGTCACTGCAAAATCTCCGAGGACGGGCAGGTCCATTTCAAACCTAATTTGCAGTTGGCTTTTCATTTTAGTGGTTTTGGAATGGAATTCATCTCCTAAACCCTAGAGTGTTTGGTTACCTCATGCAAATATTGAATACCCAGAGTGAAATTTCAATAGAACACTAACAATTTGCTTTCCTGGCCATCAGCCTCATTTGTCAAAGCCATTGACCCAGGTCTGTAAGGAAATGTCACTCTTGCCCCCTTTATAATGGTTTTATGCAAATAGCTTTCAAGGCTTAATTCCGAGGAAATGTTTTGGGAGAAAGAAAACAGGGAGGGAGGCTGGGTGGTGTGGGGAGATGAACCAGAAGGTGGACAGGAGGGAATTGGGAAGGAGGAGATCCTGGGAGAAGCAAGAGAAGGGGATTGACAAGTCAGGGTGTCCTGGGCATCTTCAATTGGACTGTCCCTGACACACGGAAGGATATGTGGATCATTTCCTGACCTCCACCCTTGTTGGAATGCCAGGAAGGGACAAGACAATGACTTCTAAGCCGATCGAATGCAAGCTCCTGCCATCTTGGCTGTTACTGTTTAAACAGAGAGTTAGAGAAGGTAGAACATAAATGTAGCAAGTGGCCCCCAAATATCCCCAGTGGGAAGGTGTACTTGGAGTTATGGCGGGTCTCACAGGTTATAGGGGCTCCCTGCCCCCTAAACTGATCTGCCTGGGAGCAGAGCTGGGTGTTATCGTTTGAGTGGAGAATGTGCTCATGTTTTCCTGGACTGGTCCCCAGCTACTGGTACTGCTTTTAGTCTGGTTGAAATTTAGGAAGGGATAGCCTCGATGGAGAAAGTGGCTTTTGGAAGGCATGCCTTTGGAAGTTATATTGGGTCCCCAGTTGTCCAAATGACAACTGGTTTCTATCCAAAATGAGCCAAGACCCTCTGCCTTGACACATTTCCAGTGTCAAGTGTTTTGTGCAAGGGCCTATGGACTGAACGTTCCAAAACTCTGAGCCCAAACTTTTTAAGTGGGTTTTCACAGGCTTTGGTCACAGCAACACAGAAGTAACTTACTCTACGACTGAGTAGTGAGCCTGCATCTTCTCAGCCCCTACCCAATGTTCTTCCCTTTTGCCAAAGACATGGTTTCTGTGCTGAGCTGTACATGCCTGGGGGCCAAACAAGGAGGCTGCTAGAATATTGGGATCCAGAGTCAGAGCCCTTTGGTCATGCTTTCTTGGTTCTCCCTCTCCAACTCCAGGATAAATATTTTTTATATGACATAAGCCATCATGCACCTTCGTCATCTTCGGCATCATATTGTTGGATATGAGGTGCTGTTGATAGTTCCAGTTGAATCTCAATGAAGTATTTGGTATGCAGGCATGAGGATCTGAGTTCAGAGGCCTGGAGCCTGTGTAAAAGCTGGGCTTGGTGGTGCATGTCGATACTCCAAACACTAGAGATGGAGAGGCAGGAGGGTTCCTAGAGCTTTCTGGCCAGCTTCTAGTTCAATTGATAAACTCTGGGTTCAAAGAGAGACTCTGACTCAAAAAGCAATGTGGAGAAACTGAGAAAGACACCTGGCATCACCTCTGGTGTCCACACATGTGAACACATCTGTACACACACAGAGAGAGAGAAAGAGAGAGAGAGAGAGAGAGAGAGAGAGAGAGAGAGAAGACACAGGGACAGAGGGTTTCCCAGATCCGTTTCCATCTGCCATTCTAGAGCAATGAACCTTCTGGTTGTACTGATGTGCCTTCCCATGCACAATTGGGTCCTGACTCTAGGGACCTCTGGGAACTCAACATTTGTAAACAGTTCTGTGGCCTAGATCCTTCCTCTGCTGAGCGCAGCTGCTTCTCTGGTTGGTGACCCACCAGAGCAGTTGTCTGGAGATTTTGCATGTGTTCAGCACAAAGCGTGACCATGCCCCCTTTTGAAAATTGTAGTTCCCTTTGCATTCATGGTTTCCTTTTCTCTAGAAGAACTGGTTTTCTGGTTAAGATCTTTGGTTCCCCTACACACACACACACACACACACACACACACACACCCTGCTGCTTCCAGCTCTAGACGCTGGATTTCTGCTCAGAGGTCACTCTTCACTGAACATCTTAGTTGTTACCAACATATGACTTATTGGGAGATCATACGGATGGCAGTCGAACCCCGACTTCCCAGGCTCCCTCATGCCAAACCACACTCACTAGCTGCTTTTCATCTCCCTTTCAGCTCTGCTTCAGGAGCTGCTGTCTTGGTGCCGAGCATCGCTGCATACTGTTGGGGAGCATCCAATGGCTGATGGCGTTAGCTCAGTGTGCCTGGTCCGCTTCCTACCCTTAGGAGAAGCGTGTGTGTCCCCATACTCTGGAGGCTGGGGCAGCTAGTATGAGGTTGTCTTTGCTTTTGCCCTGTGAGAAGGTCAAGTGTCAGTCAGAAGTCAGCAGCCATCTGCCTTACTAGATGACTTCTTGAAACGTGTGTCAAGAAGCAGCCTGGTCCTCGACCCGAGTGAACAACGCACAGGACGCCTGTGTCTCGGGGATGGGAACACAGTAGTGATAACAGGGCAGCGTCAATCGTGATCATTCCTCAGGACTGGGGAGTCTTTGTTTCTGCAACATATACTCACCCACCCTGGCTAGTACACAGAAGCATGTCTGGCTATTTGAAGCATGTGAAGCAAAATCTGAAAAGTCCTACTGTGTGCCTCTTGCTTTGGCAGCCGTGGTTTCATTGGTTTTCATACACAGCACCTTAGTCCTTCTCTTGGCTCACCTCACAGATGCTTTTTAGGATAGATGCTCTGTGAACTGTCTCGTTTGTATGCTCTGCTCTGCCTGGTTTCCAACAAGCACTGGAGCTGCTAACAGGTTACGTCCTGATGCCTGCCACCGTCCTTGAGCACCAAGTCTGTGCTCACTGGGCTGGTCCTGGCACTCATGGTCTCTGACAGTTCTCAGAAATCCAATTTTCTGCTTTGACCCGGGGTCAAAAACACTGGTCAATAAGCAAGAAAAGTGTTCATCAAAAATTGCCTTAAATAAGAATGTAAACAGAAAGGTCACTACAAGGGAAATACCACAAACAGGGTATGGGGAGCTGAAGAGACAGCCATTAGTTAGTCCAGGAGACTCAGAAAAACAGATTAGCAAGACAGAGGGACATGGCCTGGCATCCAGTCCCTGCTGATAGACCTAGAGACTACCCGAGCATGTGTCATGTTCCCTTGCAGACTTAAGGGACTTGGTGGCTGGTAGGAATTCTCACTCAGAGCTTCTCAACCTATGGGTTGTGATCCCCTTTTGGGGGTTGAACGATCCTTTCACAGGGGTTGCCTAAGACCACCAGAAAAGGGAAATGCGTATAATACAATTCAAAACAGAAGCAAAATGACAGTTGCGAAGTGACATCACAACGTGAGGAGCTGTACTAAAGGGTCATGGCATCGGGACGGTTGAGAACCACTGCTCTAACTCAACACTGTATCCCAACTCCATTGTACACCACGGGCAAGTGCAGCACCACGGACAGTCTCCCTGTGACCTGGAAGGTTTCATCTCCATGTCCGAGCAGCCTCGGCAGACCCAGCACCAGCACCGACACTGTCAAGCTTTGAGTAAAGCCAGAATCTCAGTCATAACTATCTCCGAAGGTCAGCCAGCTCAGCCTGGAACATTCCTGAGCGACGGCATCACCACATTCCGATGCGGCTTCAATTTCTCCAGCGGTTTCTTCGGGGAAAGCCTGATTGAAACCATGCGAAGCCATACAGGCACTCTGTCTTAAAGGTGCAGAGAGACACTGGATAATAGATCGACTCTTGGGGGAAGGCGCATGTGTGCTCATGCATGTGGAGGCAAGAAGTTGGTTGTTGGGTATCTTTCTCAATCACCTCTCCACTTTTTATTTTCTTTTTGGAAACAGGACCGCTTGCTGAACCTGGAGCTCACAGATTGGCTAGGCTTTCTAGCCAGTAAACTGAGGAAGGAGGGTCCCTCTGTCCCTGTGCCACCACCCCACATAGGGCCCCCCGCCATGCCTGAACTATCTGTGGCCTCTGAGAATCTGAACTCAGGTCCTCAGGTTTGTAGTGCAGACACCGTACCCACTGAGCCATCACCCCAGCCCCTAGGATGACTCTTCTCTTAGAGCCCGTTATGCATCAAGGTCGAGTGGAACCTGCCCAGCCCCCCCCTTTCCTTCTCCTAGTCAGACAAGTGTCTTCAGTCCTGTTGTTATCCATCCCTTTCCAGCTGAGACACTGAGTACACATTTTAAAGTTTAAGAAACATTGAATAATCGAAAGATCCTGTCCATCAGGAATATTGGTTACACGCAACAGGAAACCGGAGCAATGGATTTAAATGGAAGGAATTAGGCTCTTGTCTCTTAATAGCTTTAAGAACAGCTATAATGGTGTCATCAGAGCCCAGCTGTCAGAATCCTGCATCCTTGGCTCCTCTCTGTTTCCTCTCGGGATCATACCTAGAGAATCTCCTGCTCCCACTCTAGGATGACAGCTTAACCGAGTGGAAAAGAGTCTCTGACCCTCTCCAAAGCCACAGGACTCCATGTACCTCCCTGGCCCTTCGTATGTCATGGGCTTTTCCCTGAGCCAATGAGAGGAGCTGAGCTGAAGGAAGGAGAGCTGGTAGCCTCGGCCACTTGACAAAGGTTTAGCCCAGTCCTCGGTGAGAGCAGGAGACGGATCCTAGAGAAACTAGGATGAGGCTCTGCTGCCTTCTGGGTCATCACTGCAAAATCAGTTATTTTTAGGGTTGTACACAGAGGTGAGATGTGGAGAGGGACAGCCCCAGGGTCCTCACATCTGAAGATGAAACTCCTTACCTAGATGAGTTCTCAGGTCAGATACTGTGACCTCAGAGAGCCCTCTCAGTGTGAGGACACAGCAGGACATGACAGTACAATGAGACAGAAAATCCTAAGGCAAATAACTGGGGATGGGAAAGTGGATTTTTCTAAACAAGGACAGAAGAAGGATGTGGTCACCGAGATGAGGGAGAGTTTATCGCTAGCAATGGTAGCCAGCTCAGGTCCAATAGACCACTACAGACTGACAGGTTCACAGGCTCTAAAAGACCACTGCGGACTGAAGGCAGGGTCACAGGCTGGGAGGGAAGCCTGACGGAGCTCTCCAAAGGAGCAGACCTCTGGAGTTCTAGGGCAGGACCAACAGAGGACACAGAGGGCTGTTCCTTCAAGCATCATCAGAGTGTGTCTGTCTCTGGTTTTCTTAGCTGGGATAAAATTCTCCTGCTGAATCACTCTGTCTCTGTCTCTCTCTGTGTCTCTCAGTTTCTTTGTCTCTCTGTCTCTGTCTCTCTCTGTCTCTCTCTCTCTCTCTCTCTCTCTCTCTCACACACACACACACACACACACACACACACACACCTCAGCAGGCTCCTGCTTGCCCCATTTTTCTGGATTCTTTTGGAGTTTGTCTTGGTTTGGTTTGGTTTGGTTTGGTTTGGTTTGGTTTGGTTTGGTTT
>JANHMN010000002.1:226786790-226817564 GCA_030674055.1 Rhabdomys pumilio
TGTACACATGACGGTGCTGTACACGTGACGGTGCTGTACACATGACGATGTACACATGACGGTGCTGTACACGTGACGGTGCTGTACACATGACGATGTACACATGACGGTGCTGTACACATGACAGTGCTGTATACATGACGATGTACACATGATGGTGCTGTACACATGACGGTGCTGTACATGTGACGATGTACACATGATGATGTACACATGATGATGTACACATGATGCTGTACACATAACAATAACATGCTGTACACATGACGGTGCTGTACACATGACGGTGCTGTACACATGGCGGTGCTGTACACATGACGATGTACACATGATGGTGTTGTACACATGACAGTGCTGTACACATGACAATGCTGTACACATGATGGTGCTGTACACATGATGGTGCTGTACACATGATGATGTACACATGACGGTGCTGTACACATGACGATGCTGTACACATGACGGTGCTGTACACGTGACGGTGCTGTACACGTGACGGTGCTGTACACATGACGGTGCTGTACACATACTGATACTGGCAATGTGGGTCAGCCAGTGAAGCCACTTACAAACATGAGAAATACATAAATATAAATATTATGAAAACATTCATATGTAAACCATATATATACATATGCATACATGCATACAGACACACATACATACATACACACACACACACACACACACACACACACACACACACACACACACGTTGCTTCCACCAAAATGGTCCCAGCTGCTGTTCAGACAGTGTCTCCCGGGCTCTATACCAACCTCCACCCTAGCCCCTCTCCCCAGTCTATTCTTAACAACATAATGGGAGTGGTCCTTTTACAGATAAATTAGATCTAGTCATATCTTCTGATCCTGCAAAGAAAGCTCAGAGCACCTGCAGGGTCTAGCCTTCCCATTTCTCCATCCTTCTCTCTATGAGTCTAGCCTTCCCACCTCTCCGTCCTTCTCTCTACCCTTGTCTCCCCACTGTGCGATGACTTTTCCATCAATGGCTAAACAGATCTACCTCAGGACTTTTGCACTGGCATTTGCTGTGTAGAATATTTTCCCAGAGTCCCAACTTTCCCATCTCTCAGGGTTCACACCAGTCTCTTCGGACCATTCCCAGCTTTCCTGCCTCACTCAGCATGTCACTTCCTGACCCCTTGTATCTAATGATTGTCTTTGGCCAGAATTGGAACCTAGAAAACGGCCCACACAACAGGTGCTCTGTACCATGCAGAGCGAACCACTGGGGGTTTGGTTGTGATATTAAGCACAGCAACTCCTAAAGAGCAAAGTAAACACAAACAATGAACCTCATGCGGTCCAATACAGAAACGCTCAACTGTTTTTTTTTAAAGCATCCATTTAGCACCTCCCAACTGCCATGCTTTTTGAAGACAGCAATTAAGCCCAGCATTCCAGCGGCTGTGTTTTTAACCCGCACTCTTTGCCTGTTCAACAGCCATGCAGCTTTCAGGAGCCGATCTTGTCATTTGTATTTTGGAGAAGACCAGGCTTGACAAGGGAAGCCACTGGCCCTGTCAGTCAGGGCTGAGACCCACAGCTCCAAGTGTCAGTAAAGATGAGGTCCTGTGCTGGGAGCTGCTCCGTCAGGACGTTTTGTGTAATTGGAAGGCGAAGTTAACAGCGGTAAAGAAAATTAACTCGGATGCCCAATGGTTGCTGAAGCAGAGCCTGCAGAACAAAGAGCAGAGGCGACCCAGTGAGCTCAGCCTGTCTCTTCAGAAGGTGACAGAGGGACCTGCCTGGGGAGGATGCCTGTGTGGGGAAATCAGGGCTGTGGCTGGAACCAGGACACAGGTTGAAATCAGCTGTCGCCTCTCCAGCTGTGCCCTGCACAAGGCTGCGTCAGGAAGAAGCACTGCAGTTGGAGAGTCCACAGCACACAGGCTCACAGGGACCTGGGACTACCAGACACACTGGTGGGGCTTTGTTACCTCTGTGCTCCGTGGAAATGTCTCCTGGAAGCCGATCCGCAATCCCAAGGGTGATAATGGGGACTGTCACTCTCCTATCTCCTGTGTCACACTGGAGCAGAAGAGAGTCAAGCTGTGTGTGTGAGTGCCCTCCCTGTGCTCCTGTGGGAACAGGAAGAAAGCCACTCTCAATCCATGTCCCTGAGTGGGGGATAGCGAGAGACCCTCTTCCTGTGGAAGCCCCTGTTTGTTCCTGCAGCCTGACCCCAGCCTGCTCTTTTCTTATTTGCTTTTCGTTCTGATCAGCCTATCCAGGGTTCAGAGAGGAGATAAGCAAGGAGAGCCTTTCCTGGAGACAGTGTAACACCCAGAGTTGGGGCTGCATAACAGTAGTGTGTTTTCTGTCCCAGTGACCTCCATTTTCCAGGCAAAGTGAACAATATCATGGTGAGTCTCTCTGCTGCCCGATCATGTGGGCCACGCTGGCCAATGGTAGGGTTTTAAAAAACTTTAGCCCACAGAATTCAATTTTCTTCTTTAAGTTAAGATAAAGGTTTCTGCTCAGTGAGATTACACTGGCAACTTTTGGGGTGTGTGAGCTCCCCTGAGTGTCTAACCCATCATCCCGTCTTTGCTATAAGGATGCAGATTAATTTCCATCTGACGTGCTTAGTGTGAGCTGTCCCTTGTGTTCCTGTGCTTGATCACTTAGTGTCCTGACAGCGGCTCTGTTTGGGGGAATTTCGGAATCCTTCTGATATGGGGTCTAGTTGGAGGAAGTGAGCCACTTGTAGGTTGGGCCTTTGTTAGCCCCACTCCTGTTACAGCAAACCTGGCTGTTTCCTGAGCCTCTGGTCCTTCCTAATGCAGTGGCCCTTTGACAGACGTCCTCATGCTGAGTGACCTCCAACCATAAAATTATTTGTTGCTACTTCATATCTGTATTTTTGTTGCTGTTATGAATCATAACGTAAGTCTCTGATACGCAGGATCTGATATGTGATCTCCAAAGGGATCACAGCCCACAGATTGAAAACCACTGCTTTAGGACCTAAGGAAGCAGTGGGAGATTCCTGCAGCCACAGCGGAGAGCCACAAGGGACTCTGCCATGCATGCCGTCCCCGCCATGAGAAAGGGTGCTTTGTCACAATGTGAGCCCAGAGGAAGCCTTACTCCCTTAAGGTGTATCTTTCATGAATGTTACTCAAACATGCAACTACTGCACCACCTGTGGTTCCCGCCCTTTGTATTAAACTAGGTGTTCATGGCCTTTGGCTGGGCTGGCGGCCTTCATCTTTGTGTTCTTTGCCCCTCAAGAGCCCAGAGACACTCCTCCTGAAGAGTGAAATTCAACCGTATGTCTGCTTCTCAGTCTTATTTATTTGCCCTGAACTTAAGCACATATCTACTGCTGCCTAAGGCTTGCAAGGGCCCCCCAACTTCCAAAACCCCACCATCACTCCCTGTCCTTTCCCCATCTTTCCTACAAGAAGGGAGTTCCAGGAAAGCCACAGACTCCAGAAGCAACACATGACCATTGGCCTCCCCAGGCTTTCCCGGGGCCTGCCTCACATCCTGCATTCACGCTCTAGGCTGTCTTCTTCCTCTGGTGATATTTTCTTCCCAGTAACCCTGAGCTGGAGCAGCCTTGGGCTGGAGGGACCTTGGGCTGGAGCAGCCCTGGGCTGGAGAGATGCTGGGCTGGAGAGATCCTGGGCTGGAGGGACCCTGGGCTGGAGGGACCCTGGGCTGGAGGGACCCTGGGCTGGAGTAGTCCTGAGCTGAAGCAGCCCAGGGCTGGAGGAACCCTGGGCTGAAGGGACCCTGGACTGGAAGGATCCTGGGCTGGAGTAGCCCAGGGCTGGAGAGACTCTGAGCTGGAGCAGCCATGTGCTAGAGGATTCTTACAGCTGCTTTTATTGTCAGGAATGAGCTGGTTTATCTGTGGGTCACGGAGGTGCACTGAGCTCCATCTGCAGATCAGTTAATCACTAACAAATGTGGGAGCGTTTTCACCCAGCACAGACCACAGGCCGTGTCTCAGACACTTTGCCAAGCCATTTTGGAGCTGTAAGCAGCTGGCCCACTTCCAAGGTGAATCTGTTTTGGCACACAGAGGCCATGAGCCTGTGAAGCTCTGACTCGGCGATGGTAATGGGTTCGTGGGGGAGCCTAAGCCACGAGGAGATGGCCACCGGTCAGTACAGCAGGCGTGGACTAGGACTTGGGATTAGGGGACCTTCACATTGGCCTTCACAGCGACCTCTGCACCGGCAGAGGTGGGAAGTGAGGTTTTCAGAATGCCTGCTTCCATTGCTGGGCATTCTGCTTGACTAGAGGGATGGTGGTAAGTTTGTCTGCCTCCATTTCCAAATGGACAGTCACAGGCATAACAGGGCCGCAGATACCAACAGACCAAAGAAGAAAAGCAAAGCTTGTTTCTAAATCTTTCCATGAGGAGGTGGGAAGTTGATATCCTATGCCCCGCAGTGGCAGGCATGCCCCTTCAGACACTGCCATGAGTTGTCACGGCACCAGCAGTGATGACTGTGACACTGTGTTGTCACCTCTTGGTGCTCACACACTGGCAAGGCCTCACTCACCTTCCCCTGCCCATTCATGGAGTGCAAGCTGAGCCATGTGGCCTTGAATCAGATCAGGTGAGCAGATGACAGGAGTTGGTTCAAATGGGTGAACATGACTCTGGAGCTGGAGGGGCAGGAGCGATGTCCTGGGGCAGGCATGACCGGATGTCCTTTAGCTGAGGAACAGTTTCCTGTCCTTTACAGTGAGTTCCTTCCAGTGCACGCAGACGAGCATCTGCTTAGGTGTGAGGAGAAGCTCTGGGAAGATGAGAGGTCTGCCTGGCCAAAGGCTGTCATGTGCCCTGTGCTCCCTGCATGCTGCCACATGTCCTGTGTTCTCAGAAGGTCATATTGCCTGTGTTTCCTGGTTGTGCCAAGGTCATGAATGGCAGTTATTTTTTATAAGCAAGAAAACCCCTCAGAGTGTGACCTTTAAGTGACTAAATCATTCTCCGAGCCTTCGGACTGACTCCCTGGGTGGGGAAAACTATAACTTCATAATCACACTACTTTTTGACAAGATTCATTAGTTACACTTAGCCTCACAAATAGAGCCACTGGGAGCCTTGCAGTCACCCCACTGAGTGACACCCTCACACCCTCACAATGAGCCCCAGACAGTGCCCTGGTGGCATTGTGAACATCCCTAAATCCTCCTGCCCATGGATCCTTGTCTCTGGCTTGTTCAGTCCCATGATTTGACAGGAGGTTAGCATAGGACAGAGACTAACCAATGGACCCCTCAAAACAGGACATAAAGAACTATAGGTAGTGGTGGGCTCTCTAGAAGGGTCAGCTCAGAGATCCCCCCCAAAACAAGATGTAAAGAGCAGAGGTGGCAGTGCTTGACTCCAGCTGGGTCCAGCTTTGGGGACTTTCCTCCCCAGGGAGCATACACCGAGGGCTGTTACCTTCTCCCTACTGAACTCTACAGGTTCAGGGGTTCTTGGTCCCTATGCATACTCTTGCATCTGATGTACTTACTTCAACAGACTGAATTCTGGGCTAAATGGAGTTTCATGAAAATATACCCTGTCCTGGAAGTGCCCACCCTGAGGGAGGCACAGGCAGAGGACAGAAGGGAGAGGAGAAACAAAAGCCCAGTGCCCACCAGGATCAGGGCCCTGCTGCTGATGCCGGGCACTCTTCAGAAATGTCTAAGCCACTCTTGCTCCCCTCCTTGCTCTAACTGGGCTTTTGACTGCTTGCTTTTACCTCTGTGTCCCAGCTGAATTCTCATTTGAAAGCAGAAGAATGGAGACAGCCTACAGGGTTGAGACAGGAAGAAACCAGAGACCTCCTCATAGCACACAGTCTGGTCCGCCACCTTCCCATGGTTCTCTGGGGCTGGCTTTCTTTCTAACATCAACACCTCTAACTTCTGCCTGACAAAGGGTAACGCCCATGAGGAGAAGGTAGGACTGCCCAGTTCCAGCCTAACAAAGAAGGGATTTAATGCCTTGCAAGGCAACAAGAAAAAGACCTATCCGTCCATAGAAAACTGGATAAAAGATATGAATGGGTAGCTTACAAATAAGAAATGCAAACAACCAATAAGCATAAGAAAAGATGAAAATGTGTTCTTTAATTAGACAAGTGGAAATGGCTATTAGATTCGCTTATCAGATTGGCAAAGCAAAGCGTGCCAGGCTGAGAGTAAACAGACGTTCCCGGGGGTCCTAGCTAAACAGGTACAGACGTTCTGACAGGCACTTGGCAGGAGCTACCAAACTGTAGTGAGAATGTTCTGCCTTTCACATAAATCGGCATCCAGGCAGGAAAATAAAAACTGCTCTCATACGACAAAGAAAGTGCCAAACCAAGTCCACCATGACAGAAAGGCTGGAGCTGAGAGCAGGAGCTGAGGTAAGCCATGGCAGAGGGCTGGCACCGGCAGCTCTGGATACATCAAAACAAAGTGAGGAAGATGTAGGGTTTCTGGGGCTTTGGGTAGGTCTGCCTTTCCTGGGTGACCCCAGCAGTCAAGGAAAAGGACAAAGACAGCATTCTGATGTCTGTATCGAAAATGACAATGCAGACACACATTCTCTATTCATGCTGTAACTAGAGAGTAATCGATTGTACTGGTTGTGAGGGATTCTCTGGAGTAGGTTAACAGAGATGGGACGACCCACCTTAACTGAGGGAGTGACCACCTGTGTATTGCGGTTCCTGACTGAATAGGAGGAGACATGGGGCTAAGCACCAGCATTCATCTCCCTCTGCTTCCTGACTGCAGAAGCGATATGACCAGCTGCTTTACGTTCCTGCCACTGTGACTCCCCTACCATGACAGACTGTACCCTCAAACCAAAAGCCGATAAACCTTTCTTTTTGGGTGGTGGGTGTCAACTCAAGGTTCCTCTGTGTCATCCTGGCTGTTCTGGAACTCTCTGTAGACCAGGCTGGCCTCAAATTCAGAGATCCACCTGCCTCTGCCTCCCAGTGCTGAGATTAAAGGCATGTGCCACCACTGCCTGACTACACCTGTTCCTCAAGTTGCTTTTGTCAGGGTATTTGCCACAACAACAAGAATGCTAAGTCATACAAGCTAAGCCCCCTGAAAATGAAGCCTCTCGGGCAGGGGCGGAATAAGACTCAGAAAGTGAAGGGAAGAAAGCAGGCTGGTGGGCTCTCAGGTAGGAGCCCAGAGGCAAACAAGGCCTGAAGCTACCACAAAATGCCACATGCTTATGGTCAACACACAGAAGGCCACGGTCTGCCTACCCACTTCAACAAAGCCCACGGGAGGAACCTGGGCTCCCATCTCTACCTTCTGGCAACAAAGATCTGAGAAGTCACCAGGATGATGGCAGGGAGGTCAGACAAGGACCCAGAACAGACGGTCATCCTGGCTGTGCTGTCAGCAGAGGCCAGGAATGGAGTCCTAAGGAGACAAGCTTGATCCTCCAGCCATGAGCTATACACAGACACTCAGTAGAATTTGAGCTTCCAGCCCTGCTCCACAGAACTCAAATTCTGTGGGGCACTCCGTGGGCCACAGAAAGACCAGGACTTTAATCTTATTCTCAAAATGACAGGGCACTGTCACCCTTGTTCCATGACATGACACTAGAGTCTGTAAGACCCAGTCCTTCCCCCACCCCCGCCGCGACTCCCCATCATAACATCTAGCACATGCAGGATTCCATTAAAAATTGTTCATCTTTCCAAGAAAACAGTAACATGAACTGTAAACAGCCAACAAAAGAAACTGTCACTAAACAACACAGGTGTCACATGGTCTCACAAGCCTCCAGGGAGCAATAGCTACTGACGGCAGTCTCAGCAAGGGAACCGGAAGGTCAGCAAGAAATCGAAAGCACAGAACCGTAGAGATAGTTTAGAGGATAAAATGCCTGCATGCAAGCATGAGGACTGGGGTTCGAATCCCACCACCCATGTAAAAGCCAGATGTGGTGATGAAAGCAAAATGAAGAAACCAACCAGAATTTTTAGAACAACAACAATACAGTCACTAAAACTGGACAAATACTGGGCTGGGCTCAGATGTAGAATAGAAGGAGAGGAAAACACCTCACATGCCATTGCCTGGTCACAAGACAGGAGAAATGACCTGTTCCAAACAACCAGGGGCAGACATCACTCTAACAGAAAGGCAGAGCTTAGCACCCCCGTTCCTACTTCTGACATCTGAGGCAGCCCTCTTTCACAAGTCTGCTGCTGTGCCTGTTGCTGCTACTATAGTTCTGTGTCTTCTGACTCGTATGACACAGTGACAGTTCTCCAACAGCAGTGTTCACCCTGCCACTACTCCTCACCCTGGTAGAACCAAATAGACTCCAGCCTATGTTTATGTGACTGGGTAGAGAGTGCTCCCAAGCATCCCGGGCAGGATAGAGAGTGCTCCCAAGCGGCCCGGGCAAGATAGAGAATGCTCTCAAGCGGCCCGGTCAGAGTAGAGTGCTCCCAAGCATCCTGGGCAGGGTAGAGAGTGCTCCTGAGCATCCCGTGCAGGGTAGAGAGTGCTCCCAAGCGGCCCAGTCAGGGTAGAGAGTGCTCCCGAGCATCCTGGGCAGGGTAGAGAGTGCTCCCGAGCATCCCGTGCAGGGTAGAGAGTGCTCCCAAGCATCCCAGGCAGGGTAAAGAGTGCTCCCGAGCATCCCAGGCAGGGTAGAGAGTGCTCCCAAGCGGCCCAGTCAGGGTAGAGAGTGCTCCCGAGCATCCCGGGCAGGGTAGAGAGTGCTCCCACATGGCCCCAGGCAGGATAGAGAGTGCTTCCACATGGCCCCAGGAAGGGTAAAGAGTGTTCCCAAGCATCCCAGACAGAGTAGATAGTGCTCCCAAGTGGCCCAGGCAGAGTAGAGAGTGCTCCCACGGGGCCCCAGCAAGGTAGAGTGCTCCCAAGCAGCCTCGGCAGGGTAGACAATATTTGCCTTGCTTCTACAGCTCCCATGTTTCTCTCAAACATGGATATTCTGCTTGAATGGTTTCCTCTGCTCCCATCCCTGAGTTCTCTCCCTGCCTGTGACCCTCCTCTCAACACATGCACTCAGGTAAGGCACAGCTTTCTGTTTTCCTTAGCAACACCCTGGGGACTGAAGGAGGGCCACTCCCTCCTCTGCTTCAGAGCTGGACTTAGACATTTCCCTCCATGTTGGGGACTCTGTGTCCCCAGTCTGGGATCCCACAGAGCCCTCTTCTGTCTCACTTTCTCCTCCCATGGCTTACTGAGAAAGGCCTCTGCCACTCTTCAGGTCTGCAGTGACCTCGCCCCGACCTCACCTTTGACCTCCAGCAGGCTCTGCAGGCTCCTGACTCCTGGCTTCTAGCTTGTGCTCTCAGCCTGGTCCTGGTTTGAGCTCAGCTCCTTCCCTCTGGAGCAGCCAGCATTTCCCAGTTTCCCGTCCTCGAGATCACGTTCCCAGTGCTGTGTCTTTCCATTTTAATTTTTGTAAGGATCGTGGGGCCTGGAAAGTGCATCCCCTGTTGGTGACATCATAGAAGTATGCTATAAAAATCCAAAATGGGCAGGACAGACACACGGCCCGTTAGTCAGTTTCTTTTATCAGTCAGTTGGAGTGAAGTTACTGCGGCAGGTTCATCATCCCCGGCCCCTCCCTGGATGAGACTCCAGACCTGGGGCCACTGCGCTGAGAGCTCTCTCAATGCTCCTCCAACCCAGACAGGCTCCCAGGAGACACTCTGACCCCTGGGCCTGTCACCTGCACAGTGTGAGGCGGGCCAGGCCACTGCTCCCCAGGCAGAAGGCCTTTGCCTGAGGTGAACTCATTGGAGCAGTCCTGGGGATCTGAAAGCAGAGCCAGCCACTCAGCTGTCACAGAAAGGCCTCACAGGGCCCACGGGTCCTGGCACCCCTTTTTTCTTGGAAACCTTCCTGTTCTCTTTTCACTTGAAGGGAGAGAGCCCTCCAGCAGTCTGGAGCCAGGACCAACACGCTACTGCCATTTCTGAAATCACAGGCTCCCTTGGACAGACCACCATGAGCCTTCTCTGTCCAGCAAGCCTTGGCTTTGGCTCCAGCAGGACCTCGGGGGCCAGGCATCCTGGGTGAGCTGGAGCCTTCAGCTCCACAGGCAGCATTGGCTCCTTCTCCCACTGCCTCAGCCCTGCCTTGAGCTTTCTTTGCTTGGGCTGCAGAACTGAACAAACACAGGGTGTGAGGATAGACCCTGACTGGCTACGGATCCCTGACTCCAGCTGGTCTGAGCCCCAGTTGCCAAGGTCTACAGAGTTAAGATGCAGGACAGCCAGGGCCTTTACCAGGATGACTGGAGAGGGCAGAGGTTGCTCACTAAAGACATTTGTTTTTACAATTTCTTACATTACATTAACCATCTAATTGGTAACTCTGAGCTCCATAAGAACTAACCCGTGTCACTTTTAATTTCTGGTTCACGACTTTCATACTCCACGTGATAGGCTATTGTCTCTCAAAGACAGGTCTGGGGATTCTTAAAATTCCAGTTCTCAGACTAAGAGACAGCTCAGTGGGGATCCAGCTCCAGGTCCTCAGTTTGGTCTCCACATCCACATAAAAGCCAGATACAGTGGTCATGCCTATAATCCCACCACTGAGAAGGTGGAAGCAGGAAGACCCGGGGCCTTTCTGCCCAGGCGGCCTAGTCAATCAGTGAGCTCTGGAATTGATAAGAGACCCTGTCTCAAAGACTAAGAAAGAAAGAATTTGGAAAAGATACTGGATGTCAATTCAATCTATGGCCCACAAACACACACGCACACGCACACACACATGCACACGCACTCACACATACATGCATACACATCTTTAAAAGGAAAAAAGAGGGAATAAACTTTACCACGCTTATCATCAAAGAATTTTGTTTTGTTTTGTTTTGTTTTGTTTTGTTTTGTTTTGTTTTGTTTTGTTTTTCGAGACAGGGTTTCTCTGTGTAGCCCTGGCTGTCCTGGAACTCACTCTGTAGACCAGGCTGGCCTCAAACTCAGAAATCCGCCTGCCTCTGCCACCCAAGTGCTGGGATTAAAGGCGTGTGCCATCACAGCCTGGCCAAAGGATTTTTTAATTCCTTAAAATTATTTAGCCTGGATATTGTATTACTCTTGCCAAATAATTTGATTCTCTATATAATAGAACTACTGCCAAAGCTAATTCTTACTGCTGCTTCATGTACCCATGTTTACATTTCCCATACACCCAGGACACACATATACACAAATACACATACCAAACATGCAAACACATGCATACACGTGCACACATTAAACACATAAACACACCCAAACATGCACACCACACACACACACTCCAGACATACACACAAGAACACACATAAACCAAGCACACACAAAGAGAGAATACATACACACCAAAGACACACACCAAACATACATACACACATCAAACACACATAACACACCAAACATGCACACGCACACCAAACATACACACATACACCAAACACACACACATACCAAACAAACATAAACACACACACATACACCAAATACACACACACCAAACATAAACACATACACACACACTTTCCATTCATTTGTCATGCATCTTCTCATTGACAGCCATTTTTTCCTTCTGCCAAAAAGCTCCATTTACTGTTTATTCATGCAAATCTCCTGGCTATGAATGATCTAGTTTTGCTTATATGAAAGCATTTCTTTTTTTATTCACTCTCAAATGAGACTGGAGGGGAGCTGTGTGTCTCTGTGCTCTGGAGCCCAGAGATCATAATGGGTGTCACTCTTTGAAGTACCTCCAGCTGTCTGGAGTCTTGGTCAGCAAGTGCTGGCAGCCTAAGTCATTCTCCACTGCTTTCAAATGGGGTCCCCTCTCCTCCAGCCCCAACATAACTATAACTATTCCATCAGTCTTCCTTGGAGATAGGACTCTTTTTAAAGGCTGCCATCTTGCGTAGCTGACAAACACTAAGTCCCTTCTTTATTAGAGTCTCCTGATGTACCCAATGGAGACCTTCCAGGAAGGAAAGCCCAGACCTTGGTTGAGCCTCCAGGGTTTCAGCATGCAAGCTGTATGTTTGCATGAGTGTCTTAAACTCGGACACCTAATTGTTATTGAAAAATACAAAAGAAAGCAGAGTTTTGGTCAGATGGAAGACTGCTTGCCTATCACACAAAGGTTCTGTGCACCAAAAACAAAACAAAATCCTGGATTCCGAGGCTCACAGTTCATGTTGGGTCACATAGTAAGTTTGTGGCCAGTCTAGGCTAGAGACCTTGTCTCAAAGAGGAAGAAAGGAAGGAAGAAAGGGAGAGAAGGAAGGAAGGAAAGAAGGAAAGAAGAAAGAAAGGAAGGAGAAAGAAAATGGAATTATTAAGAAATGTAGCATAGAAGTTAAAGCATACACTCTGAATCAGACACACTGAATTCAAATCTTGCTTTTGCTCTCACCCAGCAGGCAGCTCTTTGTAGATTAGTTAGCTTGCCTTGGCCATAGTTTCTCCATCTGTAAAGTAGGCATGATAAACTCACCTGTCTCATGTGGAAAAATCTGACAGATACGTGTACATGAGACACATAGACTCTGCTATCACATGCCTAGAAAAACAGTTGTTAAACACAAACCAGCTTGTAACACAGGATCCTCCTTTACCCTGATTCAGCCCACAGTCAGCATGTCTAAATGTCCATCTGGTCAACCCGCCTTATGCTACCACATGTGAGGTGTGGAAGCAGGTAGGGTCTGCTCAAACCCACAGGCAGGCTGGTAGATGGAGAGTGGGTAGACGTCTGGACTTCTTTTGTGTGCCCTGTAACCAAGCAGCTCCTCTCTGCTGCAGGCAGAAGGTGCAAGCTCCCTCCGACTACAGAGAACACTATAGTTGGCTCCCAGCCCTGCCTCCCTCAGTCATTAGCTGAGCCCCTGATGCTCTGACTGTGACTGGAGAGGGCGGTCCTGACATACCATCGCACATCTAAATGTTTAATAACACCTCATCCTCCACTTGCAGGGTAACCAAACCCAAACCAGCAGATCCTCAAAGCCACAGACTAACAAGGCCATGAAAGGGAAGATGTTTCGGTAATGAAAATTTCATCAATGCAGATTTCACATTGAATATCAAGGTCTCAGCATGAAGACAGCATCAGAGTGGACACCACTGTGACACTGGCATCAGAGTGGACACTGCTGAGATGCTGACCTTCATCCTTGGAGACAAAAGAGAGTCAGGCAGCTTCAGTCCGTTGCAGAGAAGGAGGCTGGGGGTGGGGGAGTCAGCAAGGCCCCGCCCCATTCCTTCTGAGGGGGGTCTCTGCTGGTTGCACATTAGAAACTCACCCTGCCCTTTCTGTTTCTCCTGAATGTCCCTACCCTCCATGAAGAGACCCAGGTTCTTGTAGCTCCTCAGATCTCTAGGCATTCTCCCTGTTTTGTTCACATTCTTCTTCGTAACTGAGTTAATTTTCTCTCATTGCTGTGATGAAATTCCTGAGGAGAAGCAGCTTAAGGACCAGAAAGGTTTTGTTTCGGCAGTTGGAAGGATCTGGTGAGAAAGACACGGCAGTGGAAGTGTGAAGCCGCTGGTCCTATCTTGTCCACTCAGCCCCTAACTTGGGGTGTTTTCCCCTCTCTTAGAAAGGTACCATTCTGTTCTTGCACTTAAGGCCCCACCTCTTCCCCCCATGAAGAGTGTAATGCCTGTAGCTTGTCCCTTTCCTGTGATCTGCAGGCTCAAGGACTGGTCTGTTCCTTCAAGGAGAAAAAAACTGGAGACAGGCCTGTCATTTCTATATTTCAAGGTCACTGGGGGAAGGAGGGATGAGTGATTTTTCTTTTTAAACAGACTTTTAATGCTGCTATAACTGAAGCAGAAGGACAGTCGCCCGCTTTTCGGAAGTCTGTATACAGTAAGAGTATGCACGGAGAGTGTGTTTGCGGACTCTGAATCTCGCCAGCTGGAAACAACACTGGAGGAGTTTTCTCAAGGGTCTCCAAAACCTTGAAGTGTCTCGTTCGCCTGACTCAAGACAAGGAACCCCATGGGATTAAAGCTAGTCTTTAAGGAGGGGCGAGGAAGTTAGAGTAGACTTAACTTTGTGTCTCATAGTAGGTGAGAAGAAATGTTTTGAAGGGTTATTTGCGTGTTTGTTTGCTTACTTGTTTGTTAAGACCATGGCTGGCCATGGCAGTGCATATCTGTCTGTCAGACCAGTCCAGGAAACCTTGAAGCAGGAGCATCAGGAGATCAAGGCCAGACTGGGTTACAAATGGAGTCTTTGTCTCAAAAAAAAAAAAAAAAAAAGCCAAACAAAAGAGTCTAGACAAAATAATATCCACACTGAAGATTCAAACAATGAAGATTTTTTTGTTTTTTGTGTCTTTTGCCAAATATTAATAACTAAGCACATAATATTTGTCATATGCATGTTATATTAATAACCATATGCATAATATTTACTGTTTTGTCTTCTAGGACAAGATGAATGAGAATGAGACTAATAATTTCCAGATGTGGCCCAGCTTCTGGGCTCTCCATATTCATATTGGGGCATTGGTAAGCTTCTTCATCACAGAACGGTCTAGTTCAGTGGAATCCAGACCGCAGTTCACAGAAGCACCAAGACAAGACAGTCCTAGTTATGGGATTGTGATTCGTTCTGACCAGAGCAGATGCTGTCTGTGGGGACCTTAATTCTGAACTCTCATCAGGAAGTTAGCATCAGTGGTCTCATCTCAGAACTTTACTGAGGTAATCACCGTTTTAATCAGTCTATCCCTATTGCAACTGACAAACTCAAAATAAAAATTACTATGAAGAAAATATGGGAGGAAGAGCTGATAGCTTTTGCTCTTAAGAAGTCCAAAGGTATCAACTTCAGGCATGGCTGGATCCAGGCACTGAAATAGCAGGGTTAGAAAACAAGCCCTCCATCTGTCCCCCCACCCCCCATCTTGGATCTCAGTGGTTTCTCCACTCGCAGGCTCTGTTCTTGTACTTGTTTCCATTCTCAGGAGACAAAGGAGAAAGACATTTGTTTTTTCTATCCCATAATTTAAACCTAAGTCCAAGATATGAGTCTTACATGTTTGTCTCTAACCCAGTCTCTGAAGCCAATGGCCCGGCGTCCACCAATGGCTAAAACCTCTGCTGTTGTAGACAGAAAACCCAAATTCAAACTCTTGTAAACTATGGACTAGAAGAAGGAAGGGGGAGAGTCAGCTAGCCAGGTTTCGTGAGCCCTTTGAGATGAGCTGGAAGGTGACATGGGCCACACAGAATTAAGGGAAGATGACACACGCCTTCTTCATGGGAGACTATCTACAGCTCAAAGCACATCCTGATGGGCCCTTCTCTCTCCTCCCTTTCATGCTGGATCTGTTTTGGTCCATGATCTCTGCAGTCATCCTGGCAGGGAAGGCATGGTGGAACCTGTCTGTGGCAGGACCCTCCAGACTTCTCACCCACAGCAGGTTCAGATATGGATGAGCTCTAGGCCGAGCCTGCTTCTGTGTGGGATTGGAAAAGAAGTTCTGAGACACACACACACACACACACACACACACACTCACGCGCACACACACATGTATGCACACATGTACACACATACACTCACACGTGCATGCATATACACACACATACATTCTCACGCACACTCACATACATGCATGTACGAATACACACACTCATATACATACATGCACACACACACACACATGCATGTAGACACACATACACTCACATACACGTGCACATACCCGTGCGCGGACAAACACACACACACACACACACACACACACACACACACACACACCCTCTTCCCAGGGCTGCTTCCTCTAGTATCATAGATTGCTCCCTGCCGTTAGGGGCTGCAGCTTCTTCTGCATCCTGCACCATTTGGAAGAACTTTTTAATTACTTTTAATTCTCTCTCAATTTTCTGATCCATCGGTGTGCATGAAAAGGAGATGAAAACGGTTCCCTCTTTTTACTTGGCTTTGCAATCCTCTCGTTCTCAGCCGCTGGCTCTGGTTTCACTCAAATCCTCCTGCATCTGAGGCGGCATTAACAGGAAGTCCCCTGGGAGGCTGGGTTGGCTGTCTGGGTTGTGAGTCTCTCTATCCTTACCCACCTCAACCATGGGACAATTGCACTGGAGGTCAAACTGCAGGCTGGTTTATTTCAAAGTATTGACAGGTGACAGGGGTCATTCTGAGGCCCTGGTTTCTCTCTCTCTTCTGAAAGCGGCACTCAGTGACATTTTCGCCCTCAGGGACGTTGAGCACACTTGAAATCTCCACTGACTTAGAAATGACTTTAAAAACACCCTCTGGTGGATTTAGCATGTCTTATTCATGGAAAACAATTTTTAACTTGAAAGCTATTCTTCATAAGTTTATAATGCCGCTATCACCAGCCTACCCCATCCCCATCACAAAGACCCCAAGTGGACCGCTAAGGCACAGACATATGGTCGCCATGCTAGCTAGACTATTACATAGGCCCTGAATGGCCCTGTCGGTTAAGAGGGTTCAACAGTCTTCACATTAACGAGATGCAGTGTATCGTCCACGTGAAGGGAAATGCTTACTCTGGGTTAGAGAACCTCTGGGGTGCATGCCATGTCTTCACCCCATTTAGCCCGCCTAATTTCCTCCAAGGAAGGTCCTGTTCTCATCCACCTCCAGTACCAACAGGGAAACTGAGTCCCAGAAATCTCGTGTCAATGGCCAGAGTGTAACCCCACCTTGAGCTCCAGCTACTCGACTCAGAACAGTCCTGGATGGAACGGAATGGAGGACGCCAGCCAATCAGCAACATCCATCTCAGTCTGCTTCCAGACTGCAAAAGCAGCATAACAGCCACCTCACACTCCTGTCGCCCTGTGCTCCCCACCCCCAGCCCTCGCCATGTGCTCCAACCATGATGGACAGTACCCCCAAACCCTTTCTTCCTCCAGTTGCTTCTGGTTAGGTGATTTTTTTCATAACAATGAGAAACATGACATATGTCTGACGCAGTCACCCTGAAACCAAGCAAGATGAAGGGCAGAGGCCCAGCTTGGGATGCATAGCAACTTCTGGGAGGAAAACGGTGACCCTGCTAGGACGCTCTGGATGCTCGGTCTGTGCTACATTTTCTTAGAGTTCAGGAAGGAGCTCCAGAAGTTACTTCAAAACTTTTGCCGTAGTCATGCCTTCTGTATGCTGACTTACTTAAAAGTTTCTTTGACTATTTTTTTCTTTTTTACATAAACAAAGGTATTCAAACAGAAACTTGAATCACATCTGTGCAAGTAAAAGCTAATACGTCACAGCGGACGGGCAATGCGCTCCAGAGAATGTTGATTTAAAAAAGATGTTAGGTAAAGTAATCCATGCTAATGGTTATAAAATATGCCTTCTACATTTTAATATCATCTGGTTATAATTTTAACTTCTGAGTTATTTTTAAATACTCACAGTCTTGGTGCTGGGGATGGCACCAGGACCTTAGATACTGCTAAGAGATAATTCCCTAAACTATACCCCTATTCTTAGGAGTCTTTTTTTTTTCTTTTTGAGACAGGGACTCACTATGTAGCCCAGGCTGACCCCAAACTCATGGTTCCTATGCCTCTATCCCCCAACACTAGTAGGGTATGCAAATACCAACATTGTCATCTACTTAACATTTTAATTTAAGGAACTCAGCTGGATGGAAACAGCCAAATACAGCAGCCCTGACAAACCAATATGGCACTTGCATCTCTGTAGGGTTCTCACTGACAAGTGCCTCAGGCATGGTGCCCACAGAGTGTCTCAGAGAATATTCTGCTTGCTGGGCCGTCACCACAGGTGTGGCTCAATTATGACTGTATTTGGGAAAATCATGTTCTCGTTGAAGACACACATGGGACTAGGGGGCCTAGGGTTGATCAGGTCATTGATACTGATTTTGCATTCTGGGATATGTTTGTAGGCAGACTCCTTTTGCCTATAGCCCTGAGGGCCTCCACAGTGCAGAGTGGACATCCTGCCAATTCACCTTGAGGTTGCTTTGACCAATGAGACTCAGAAAGACAGAGCAGAGTGTCTACACCACAGCAGAAACCTGTTAGCAGGCCTGCATGTATTTACAACTTGGCTACTGTGACTCTTCCAGACAGGACCTCAGTACAGCTCACAATAAGAACCAACATGAGGCCACGCCTTAGCTGGAGCTGAGCCCAACTGCTCTACACACTGAGTCACAGTTGACCAGACAAAGCCAGCTGGGATCAGCTGACCCACCATGTACACTGAAGACCCTTGCGGGTGAAAATAAGTGCTTGCTGTTCTAGTCATTTGAGGCTGGTCTGTGAGCCATCGCCATAGAGATAAAACCAAATATAAAATATCTACTCGGAATCCAATCCTTTTCTTGTCTGTCTTTTCTTGTCTTGTCTGAGACTGACTCCCAGGAACCCATCTCAGGCCATGAGCAGACAAGCTGACTGAGCCAGGGTCATGTTACAAAGATTTCCTCTGGCCATGGAAAGAAGGCAAGTGTCGGAGAGATAGCTCACTGGGTGAAAGGGCTTGCAGGTAAATCTGTTGACCCAAGTTCAATACCCAGAACACACACAGTAGGACAGAACCAACTCCCAAAGTTGTTCTCTAATCTTCACTCACATGCTATGGCATTTACACACACACACACACACACACACACACACACACACACACACACACACAAAACAAGATGAGAATGAGGAGAAAATAAATACCAAAAAAATTTAAAAAGCAATAAAAACAACCACAGGTATGTTCATCCTTTTCCTTACTGCTGTGACTATCTGAGAAGCAGCCATTTAAGGATAAAAGGGGCTGTTTTAGCTCACAGTTTTGAGTGTGTGTCGTCCACCAAGTCACAGGCAACTGGTGACTTCACCTGTACAGTTAGGAAGCAGTAGAATTTACAGGAAGTAAGACTGAGATCTGATCTTCACACCCCACCCCCAAAACAACTCACTTCCTCCAGCTAGGCTCTGCCTCCTGAAAGTCTGAGGCCCTCCCAAAACAGTGCCCCCAACTGGTGACCAAGTGTTCCAATGTACAAGCCTCAGCAACAAGCCTTCCTGGTTTTCTTATTTAGATCCATACTAAAGCTGGTCACTCCAGTTCACTGTTCACGTCCCTTACAGATTGTGTCCAGCCGCCTGCTCCTGGGTGGACAATCCACATCAGAGAGGATGAAAGAAGGCTCTCCCGCGCGCTCCTTCCATCTCTCTGCTCTTAGATTTCAGAATAAATAACTCATGAACACTTTCATCTGAGTTGCCTGAGACGAGGCAGAAGGGAGGGTGGAAAAGAAAATATCGATCAGACAGCGTTAGTCCTCACTGCTTGTCTTCTATGGGAGGCTGCAAGGAGGGCTGTGACCATAAAGTCAGTGGACGAGTACATGCAGGTGCACCCTCCGGCCTCAGAACGATTTCCTGAATAACCCCAAAGGAAGAAATGAATCTTTGATGACACATTTTCTAATTGGCAGCTCCTACCTCCAGTTTCCAGCTAATTTCCATTCTAGAATTTTCTTTCGCTCTCTTTTCCTTCCCTGTGGCAATGTGTGCTTGCTGTGTACACACACACACACACACACACACACACACACAGAGAGAGAGAGAGAGAGAGAGAGACAGAGAGACAGAGAGACAGAGAGACAGAGAGACAGAGAGACAGAGAGACAGAGAGACAGAGAGACAGAGAGACAGAGAGACAGAGACAGAGAGGCAGACACACACACACAGAAAGAGAGAGAGAGAGAGAGAGAGAGAGAGAGAGAGAGAGAGAGAGAGAGACAGAGAGACGCTGAATTGTCTCTTTTGCATTCGGCAGTTTATTTTAAAGCAGAAATCCATGACTTCTCAGGTCCTGAGTCTCTGCAGTGGGAACAAACCCATTTTCAGCCTAACAAAGACCAGGACTGGTGGCTTGCAACTGGGAGAAAGGCCTACTCAGCACACCCCCGAGAGGCTGACAACTCACAGCCTGGCGATTCCAGTGGGCTTGAGTCATCTTTCTTCTGTAGCTTTTTCTGAGAACAGAGACTGGAGCATTTCTGGCCACCTTTCAAAACCTTGAAGAGCCAAGAAACACTTAACACGTGTCCTGAAGACATTCTGGGGCTTTTGAAAGGAACACAAGGAGAAATCTCTCTCCTCAGGGCACTTGCATGACTTAGACACAGACAAGATTTTGAAACACGGGTGATGGATGTGGTACCATGAGCCAGATGAACATGTCGAAGTTTCAGATTCCTCCCTCCAAGCTCAGATCATAAATTATGTGTCCTAAAGAAGCATCCTAGCTTCTCCCACAGAGGCCATGAATCCACTCTGATCTCTCTGATCTATCACAGTCTGCACAGCAACTACTGATAGGGGATGAGAGACCTGGGGTGTTTCTAATTGACAACTTCATGAGTCTAAGAAGCCAGAGAAGAATGGGGGAGAACTGGAGGAAAACCAGGACGGAGAGATGTCTCGGAGTCAAGAACACTTGTTGCTATTGCAGAGGACCTGGGTTCAGTTCCCAGCATCCATTTATAACTCCAGTCCCCACTGGATCTGGAGCCATCTTCTGACCTCCTCAGGCCCCCGGAACACAAGTGGTACACATACATACATACATACATACATACATACATACATACAGTCACATACAAACATGCATGCATACATACAACATACATGCACTCACATACAAGCATACATACATACATACACACATATATATGTACACATACATACATACAGTCACATACAAACATGCATGCATACATACACACATATATATGTACACATACATACATACAGTCACATACAAACATGCATGCATACATACAACATACATGCATTCACATGCAAGCATACATACATACACACATATATACAAAGAAACACACATACTCACATGCATACAAACATACTTACATTCACATATAAACATACATACTCACATGCATACAAACATACATACAAACACATATACATACATACAAACACATATACAAACATACACTCAAACATACATACATACAACTATACTCACATACATAAATCTAGATAAATCTAGAGAGGAAAGGAAAAGCTTTGCTCTGTGGAAATCATGACATGCCATCTGCAATGCCACACTGACCATCATCCAAAAGTCTTTCTTAAAGACTTTTCTAAAGTCTGGAGCAGAGAGAGGGAGAATTTACTGAGACAAACAGCAAGGATCAGCAGTGAGTCCCTGAGAGAGGAGCAGGCCTCTGGAGCTTAAACCTTCTAATACGCTTAGCAGGGGAAAGGACTTTGTCCTTGGGAACGTTCGAGGGACAGTATCGTTTTCCCGCTGTCTGTAAGAATGTTACAGAAGCTTATCAGTCTTTATGCCATGTCTATCTGCCATAACACTTGTTGATGAAGCTGAGCGAGGTCACAGGAACCAAAGAACCAGGCCATGGATGAAATGGAAGTTTGGGCCCAGTTGCTTGTTCTTTGTTTTGAGGCTTCCCACACAAGGACCAGGTTTCCTCAGACACCAAGGTTGTGCTCTGTAAGCCACCGAGCAAAATGTGATAAATGCCTGCTGTCAAAACCAGGAGTGGGTGAATATGAACCTGAGCTCGGCTTCCAGTCCGCCCCTGGCCACACGGAGCTGCCTGAGAGATGCCCAGGTCCTAATCATCTGATGTGATTTGTGATCCCACAGAGGGAAGCCTGTGGGGACATTTTAATGCTGATCTTTGGATGTGCCCACAGGCTCCCGGACATTCTCCACTCTGAATACATTCGAGTAGAAATCTATATCACAATGTGGAGACAATTAAACAAATCCTCCGAGGCCGGCTGGGTAATACACGTGTCCCAGGCATTTGGAGCCAAACAGAACTGAGAATGAAAACTGACCCCCATGCCCTCCAAATCTAGATTTAAACTTGAGAATATTGAAAAGCATAGCCCAGGGTGAGTTCACTCACATGGCAGGGAACCAACGCAGTGTCCCTAAGTCACAGCTTTCCTCGTCCATTTCCCAACTCACAGCCCCTCAGACACACCACGAGCCTCCTCTCCCCTATCCCCCCTCCCCTCTCCCCCTGGCATTTTCTCCCCATACTCCTAAAGCTTGGACCAGACATGGAAGAAAGGCTGTTCTCTCTGGGCATGGGCACAAGGTTGAGGAAGGATGCACAGGAGCAGTCAGGGGTCATTCTCCACCCTCCACTGCCATCAAGGTTCCATCTCTACTGGTCTCTATCCAGGACTTGGTCCTGATGCCTGACTCCTGGCCTCCAGCCGGCTTCAGCCAGGGAGACTGATCTGGAGGTCAGGAAGATGGAGAGAGAGATTATTGGGATGCCTCAGCCCCAACTCTGCTGTGCACTCTGACCACAGTCCTCGGTGCACACTCTGGAAGTACCTCTGGACTCTCCAAAAGCTCCCCTTCACACCTCACTGCTCAGCCTTGAGGCCGCCAGCCCCTCCCTGCTCTTGCTGGTCTCCCAACCCTGTCATCTCTTTGTACCTTTACTTACATTCGAACACCATGGACCTTGCTTCTGCCTCCTGCTAGGGCTGTCTCTGATACACAGTGCTCAGTTCTGAGGACCAGAAACAGTTTACAGATCATAAAAAGCAAAAATCAGGGCTTTGGTTTTTTTACCAAAAAAATTCACACTTCTGCAAGTAAAGGAACAAAATTTTAAAATTATCTCCAGGGAGGGTGGGATTGCTAAAGAGATTTGTGTCCTCTGAAAGAAGCCAAGAGCTTTGCACGGGGACAATGGGTAAGAAGGCACTTCGGGAATTGGCCAACTCACTCTTCACAGGCTCAAGGGCATGAAATCATAAATCCCTTTCAAAAACTGATTTGGGAAGAGATCCAGGATGCCCTGCTGGCTCAGGGATCATTTCTCTGGTGTTTATTTGACAGTGTTGGACCATCCAGGCATGCAAAGGTCATGGCAGTCATCATCCGAGCACATCTGGCTACTGCTGCTCTGATGGCAACCCTGGCGTCACCCATGTGACTGCCAGGCTCTGCAGGATGAAGCTTGCTAAGAGTCTTGGAGCCACAGAGGCTCCCACCAAGATTTCCAAGAAGCTTAGGCAGTTTGTGATGGAGCCAAGTTCCCTCTGTGCAGTCCCTGAGAAGGGTTAAGCTGTGGGGGTGAAGTCTAAGCTGAAACTGAGACCCTGGGATGCTAGAGATACCAGGAAAGACAGAGAGGCAAGGAGAACCATCCAAGGGCGACCTATATGGACTGTAGCCATCAGGACACATCCAGACATGGCCACCATGAGACTCAGATGCTAGACACAGAGCTGTAAAATTTAATATCTCCTCATTGGGTTTTGGTCTTGCTTTCTAAACTCTTCTGTTTGAATGAAAACATCTGCCCTGTGTCTGTCTAACCATGAGGGATGGCATGTGGAACTTAGTTCTTTATTAGATGGTGGCTAAGAGTTACTTTGATTTCCCCGAGATTTAGAGTTGAACTTTCACGATGCAGAACTGTTCAGAGAGAGCTCACGGAAATGGGCTGGGCGCGCTTGCATGAGGAGCTGTACACTGGGCTGTGGTGGTAGGGGAGAGTACTATGACCTGGACACAAACTGTTTCCCCAAAGTTGTGTACTGAAGCTTAGTCCCCGAAGCAGAATGGGGGGAGAGTGTGGAGCTTCATAGTCACCGGCTTTCAGGATTAGTCCATTGATGAATTCAAGAGAATGATGAGAAAGAGAGAGAGTTTCCTATGGGTTTGCCATGCTATTGAATTGGGAAAAGTCTTACCAGGCATGTATGTTGGAAGCATTTTCCTTTCAAGATGCAGGCAGTTTCTCAAGTGCCCTCTCTTTGACCTCACTAGAAAGAAAGAGGATATTGCTTAGAATACCCAGGGTTGCCAACAGCAACACAAAGTCAAGCTGAACTAAACAGTGAAGGGGGTGCATTGGCGTTTGTATCTGGGTAGGAGGACTTCGGGTGTGTTCAGGAAGCTGTGTACTTTATACTTTTTTATTGTCCTTCTGTGCCTGACACTAGACCCTCACATTCTTGTTGGCTTTCCTCGTGGTCTCATAATGGTCACTGCTGACCCAGTATGTTGCCTGTAACCCTCACTCTTCTAAAGAGAGAAGGCATCTCTGCTCCCTAACTGTATTAGTGGGGTTTCTTTAGAGTAACAGAGCTTATAGAATGAATAGATAGACTGATGGATAGATGGATGGATAGATGGATGGATGGATAGATAGATAGATAGATAGATAGATGATAGATAGATAGATAGATAGATAGATAGATAGATAGATAGATAGACAGATAGATAGACTGACAGATGAATGGATACAGATACAGATACAGATACAGATTCAGATAAAGGGGGATTTAATCCAGTAGTTCCTCAGTCCACAAGCCTGGATGTCTCCAGTGGTCTTCAGTATGTGCTGAAATCCCAAAGAAATGGGTTCTAATGCCAGTGAAGGCGTGCACTTGCCAGCAAGGTGAGGGCAAGCAGGCAGAAGAGAGATTGTCCCTCTTCCATGTCATATAGGCTTCCAGCAGAAGGTATGGCCCGGGTGAGAGGTGGGTTCTCCCAGCTCACATGATCTGGATTAAAAGTATGGGTTTTCCCAACTCAATATCCAGATTAAAGGTATGTCTTTCTACTGCAAGGATCTGGGTGGGAATCGATCTTCCTACTTCAAATCAAGCAAAACTCCCTCACAGGTGTGGCCTCCGTTCAGTGGCTTTAGTTCATTCCAGATGTAGTCAAGTCCACAGCCAATCATAGTCACGCCCCCACCAAGTGTTTCCTGTGACCCGAGCCCTAGGAGCCAGTTGAGTGGAAGAAATAAGATACAGTCCACTTCAACGACCCTCATCACTGAATCTTCCTCCGCAGACCTAAGAAGGATGCAAGACTCTGATGAATGCACCGAGACCCAAGTCTCGCCCCCACAGGGCAGACTGAGTCAAGCCAGAGAGATTCAGAGTTCTGGGTACCTGCAAAAGGCAGGCATGCCTGAGCATCCAGCAAGTTATGCATCACCTGGAAAAGGTGGAGTCCTATGGGAATGGGGTGGGCACTGCCCTTGAGGACAGGACAAAGCCAGCTCTGCTTTGTCCTGGAAATGAACACATTCTATGTCTCTGCTTCCCTGAGCTATATAAATAACAGACACATAATGTCAGACCCTCTGCCTGCCTCTCTCTCTCTCTCTCTCTCTCTCTCTCTCTCTCTCTCTCTCTCTCCCTCTGTCTGATAAGCCTGTCACGCTGTGGCCGTGCGGCTCTCTCCCTCCCCTTGGCAGCTACAAGATAAGTTTGTGATTCTGCCTTGCACCTACCACCATAATCCTTGGCATATAGGCCGAGCCATGCTCAGCCACGTGCTATGGAACCCACCCACTGGAAGCCTGTAAGGCCCTGAAGGTATGAAGCACCACATTGTCCTACAGAACTGAAGGCTGTGCTCTCCCTTTGGGTCCCCATCATGCCACCTCTGTACCAAGCAACCTTCCAGCACATGAGTATCCAAACACAACTAAGCTTGAAACCGGCTGATCTGAGGAGCAAGCATTCCTGCCGCAGGCCTCCCTGGCAAGGAGGAAAAGCTCTAAGCATATCCTCTGGCAGTGCAAGCACAGTCTAAGTAGGATCTGTCATTAGCCTCGAGCATGGACCAGGTAGAGACACCGCCTGGTGCTAAAGCCAGCCTCTTTTGGACACTGTGTAATGAGGTGGCTGTCAGAGATTGGCTGAAAGTCGGTTCAGTGTTCCAAAACCCACACTCCTGGGTTAGGTTTATTTACTGCATTAGGCTGTGGGCTGTTGCTTAGCAGCTATGGGGCAAGACATCCAATCCTATCCTGCCCCGGGGATGTTGGCTTAGCAGACACAGCTACAAAGTCAGAGCCTCACAATCCAAGTGTGAGGTGTTGTGGCTTCTCTGTCCCATGAAGGACACTCAACGTGGGGTGGAGTCAACACAGTCACTCTCATAGCTGGTTCCTATTAGTCTGTGAGAGGGGTCTGTGTCAAAATAAGCGGGAATGAAAAGTCAAAGGCTTTTTTGATGCAGCTATGTTGCTATGGCAATAAACATCGATGGTATCAGAACAAAGGAGGAGTGGCCCTCATCGTGAAGCATGTTTTGTACCTAGGGGGCACTGGCTATTGTCTTGGACACTCAAGTTGTCACAGCCGGAGGTGAGTGTTCCCGATATTAAGGGAGGGCGGGGACCGAAAAGACAGTGAAGAGTCCAGCAAAGCATATCTGCTCCAAAGCATACCCTCTCCCGTCTCTGAAGCAGCTCCCTTAGCAAAGGAGGAGGTGATGGAACCAGGATACTGGTCCTCATGGGGAGGCAGGTGGAAAGTATTTCAGCTCACTTTGGAAGGAGATTTGAGAGAAAAAAAAGTGGAGTCTTTGGAGAAGCAGTCACCTCACTCAGAGAGTAAAGACAGGGAGATGGCTGTGTGACAGAAGGCAGCTTAGGTGGCAAGTGTGAGATTATCCTGTTGGCCTCATCCCTTCTTCTGCTTCTCAGAGGTCAGAATCACAGACAGGCTCCACTCTATCCCTGTGGTCATCACCAGACTTGTAGCCAAGTGCCAGCCAACACTTGTCCCCAGTCCAAAGTTTCTATACCAGAAACACAAGCACATCCCAACCCGAATCCCAGATGACACAAAGACCCAAAGGTGGAAGTAGGACCAACAGTGTGGGAGTGTAGGACCCCCAGTGTGGGACCCCCAGGGTCTGCTTCACACTCAGCCCCTGAGTCAATCTGTTTATTCCCATTTAATTTCCCTGCATCCTGAAACTTATCCAGCTTCCTTCCAGTACACGCCTTCCATAGCTCAGTCAAAGAAACCAGTCTGCGGCCATGCCTGCACTCAAGCTGGCTTGGGTCTTCTTCCAACATCATTAGTACTTAGAGCATGGCTGTTGGGAGCAGGGTCTGCCCAGAAGATAGATAAACCATCACACATAGGGCATGGTGGGTCTCTCTGTAACAACAGAGAGGAGATGGCTTAGGTAGGTTTGTGACAAACAGCACATGGTTGTTGTCCAGTCTGCCTGGATAATAGAAACCAATGTATGGGAGAAAGGAAGACCTGATCCAGGCCTTCAGGACAGTCATGGTTAGTCAGTGGTTCACAATAATCTTGGACTCCCTCTCAGCAGGAGTGGCATCCAGTTCTAGCCAATAAAGACTAAACAGCATCCACTAAAGGGCTCTGGGGAAATGATACAAAATGCAGTGAGTCACATTCCTAGCTATTCTTTTCCTGTTTTGGACAAAACCAGAAGATGTTTGAGCCATGGCAGCTATGGTAAAACCAGCAGGGCAGCATACTTAAACCAGTTGGTAGACCACAGGGGAATTGCCTTCTCTTGCTGTTGGAAGTGAACTCATAAATCCTTTCCACGTCAGCCAGGTGTTTGAGCTTGCACATACGCTCACCAACACGGGTTCTAAGATAAGACCCAAGAGTCCAGCTCCAGCTCGATTTTCCTCCCGGATTGACGCTAGATTTCACTGCTGGTCCATGAACCACACTTTGGGGGGCAAGTGGCTCCCCAAAAAAGTCTTTCTGGTTTTTCCTCAGTTAATATTGGGAACACTCACCTCCAGCTGTGACAACCTGAGTGTCCAAGGACAACAGCCAGTGTCCCCTAGATAAAACCCCCCTTCCCTCACATCATCACCTGTGCTCAAAGCACCCCAACTCTCAAGCTTCCCACCAACCAGATTGGATGCTCTCTTTCCTCTGCCTGTAGGAGGAGCCCTGAGAGGTGGGCCAGGTCCTCCACCTATGGGTCGCAGAGTCCTGGCCACAGGGTCATGAGCCTGGCTGAGAAAAGATAACAATGTTGAAGGAGCCAGGAGACTGACTCAACCACTGATTTAGGGTTGTTCTACCATCCAGGATTCAAGGCAAGTCTTCTCCCTTCTCTATCATCTCCGTGGCCCCTTTGTAGTAAAGTCTCATGGCTTAGCACCTCCCCGCTTTTTTTCCGAAACCTTGAAGATAGTTATTCCGCTCTGCATGATAGAATTAAAACCCCTTCTCTTCAGACCCCGCCCTGTATTGTCTGTAGTGTTAATACATTTCTTATCTCAGCTAGCAATTCATCTCAGCATGTGTCCCCAAATCCACCACTCCTCTCTCCCGTCTCTTAAACCTAGCAGCATTGCTGCAGAGACACAGATGGGTGTCTTAGGAGCTCCCTCCAGTCAAAACTGCTCCACATTTTGGCCAATGTAAAGTCTGGTGTCCTGTGAGTGGCCCTATATTACACTCAGGCTAAGAGATAACATGTCTCCAAATAACTTCTCAAAAGCCTTGCAATGAAAATT
The DNA here is from genome assembly GCA_030674055.1 of Rhabdomys pumilio. Taxonomy (NCBI): domain Eukaryota; kingdom Metazoa; phylum Chordata; class Mammalia; order Rodentia; family Muridae; genus Rhabdomys; species Rhabdomys pumilio. Next base: position 226,815,133 of record JANHMN010000002.1, read on the forward strand.
TTGCACATGCAAAGCTTATCATTGGTAGGCCTGGAAGATGGACACAAGCTGCCCCACCTCTTTTGTGGCCACATAGGCAGCCTGATTCTCAACCTTTGAGATTCAGAGGTTTCCTTCTTGTGTGTAATGGCTATTTTGGATGTCAACTTGACTATATCTGGAATTCACTAAAATCCCAAGTTAATGCTATGCCTGTGAGAGACTTTTGATTCACTGGATCACTTGAGGTAAGAAGACCCACCTTAAATCCAGATCATTTGATGACAGAAGACCTACTCTATATCTGGGCCACACCTTCTCACAGCAGCCTCAAGGATTAGGAAGAAAGATTTTGCTCTTTGCCTGATTGCCTTTGCTCTCAATTCCTTTGCATTAGAGCCTACTTCTGGGTTCCTACATATACTAAAGACTAACTGAGATGTCCAACATCATAGATGGAACTGGACTCTTAGATTCTCTGTTGGAAAACAGCCATTGTTGGACAAGATGGACTACAGCCTGTAAGCTACTCTAGTAAATCGTGTGTGTGTGTGTGTGTGTGTGTGTGTGTGTGTGTAACTGATATATATCATATATATGTATATATATATAAGTTATATATATATATATGATATATATCAGTTACACACACACATATATATCAGATATATATATATATCAGTTACTTTCCTATAAAGAACCTTAATATACTGCTCTGCTATACTCTTAAGGCCCTGATGCAACACTAGAGCCCAGTGAAAGTCTCTCCTAAGCAAAAGCTCTTTCATTGCTTAGTTGTGTTTCCATTGCAGAGTACAGTAGCCCAATCTAGTAACAGGATGAGCAGACAAAACCCTGGGCTTCTAGTTCCATGCACCGTGCAGGCAACCAGAAGATGGCTGGGGAGTGACCCCCAAAGCTACAAATGCTTAGGAGTCTCTAGGCTCTCAAGCCCTGCACTCACTCAAGATCCAGGAGGCAGCTAAAGAGTTCCAGAGAGTAGCCAAGAGCGAGAACTGTGGAGACCGTGAAGGACCACGGCAGGCAACTCTCTGGAACTTCTAGAAGCTGGCATCTCCAGCTCTGCTCAGCCTTTGAAGTTTGTCATAGCTTCTCGATGTCCAGATCTTCTGCCACTCGCTGACAAATGCCGGTCCCTTGACTTCTAATATACCAGGAAGATTTCTGTTCAACTCCAAAGATGTATGTGATCATTGAAAATGGTGACTATGGCAACGGCAATGATAAAATGTTGATGTCGATGATGACAATCACAATGTCAATTGTGATGATGATAGTGATAAAGTTGATGGTGATGTTGATGCTGATATTGATGGTGTTGATAATGTTAATTGCGATGCTGATGCTGATGCTGATGCTGATGCTGATGGTGATGGTGATAATGTTGATGGCAATGAAGATTACCTGGTGATAAACCTCACAGTGCAGTCACTGGCAGGGCCACAGCTGGATGGTCTCCAACAAAGGTGCTGTGAACGAGACCAGATTGCTCTTTTTTGGCTTAACTTGGCAAATAGAGAAAGGAAGAATAGAAAATGGAGAGCAAGCCAAGATGCCAACACCCAATGTGCTTTCTCTATACGAGAGGCCACAGTGGGGTCTAATGACAGAAAAACAAAATAAAACACATAGAAACTCTATCCATGCACCACAGTGAAGTCCCTGAGTCCAAGCCAGAGGCTCTTGGCCTAAACCCAGGGGAGCCCGTGCCCAAGGGAACGGTTGCCAGGGAGAACAAGCAAGATGTGGGAATGGAGTCCAAGTGAGCTGAGCAGTAGTTCTTGGGAAGAGAAAAGAGGAAACGCTTTCTGGCCCCAGTTAACTAACTTGGAGGCTTTTGTGTGTTGTTTTTGCCTGATTCTACCAAGCAAGCTTTGGTGCTAAAATCCCACCCTTGGAGCCAATGCTTCAGCCTCTCTGGTCAGTGATCCTCAGTGCTGAGGGGAGCTGGTTGTGTAGAACTCTGCTTAGTGACTGGCAACATCTTGTGTGAGGGTAGGTCTGACAGGTGACAGGTGCAACAGAGCTGGAAATAAACTCTTATGTCAGCTGCAGACTTGTTGTGACTCTGGTCATGTCTTGGCTGATCAGTTGTCAGCATATCATCAATGAACATTGTCTCAGGACATGACATCACTCGGCTGATGCTGAACGAGAAAAGCTAGAGAAGCAGAGAACCTGTTGACTGTTTAGTCCTAGAAGCTAGGACCTCAAGGCACCTGCAGGCCTATTGGAGTGTCCCTGCTGTAAGTGTGTGTTCAAAGGCAGAAGAAGAAGGAGGAGGAAGAGGGGGAAGAGGAGGAAGAAGAGGAGAGGAAGAGAAAGGAAGAAGAGGAAAAGGAGGAGGAAGAGGAAGAGGAAGAGGAAGAGGAAGAAGAAGAAGAAGAAGAAGAAGAAGAAGAAGAAGAAGAAGAAGAAGAAGAAGAAGAAGA
>JANHMN010000002.1:226817574-226829466 GCA_030674055.1 Rhabdomys pumilio
GAAGAAGAAGAAGAAGAAGAAGAAGAAGAAGAAGAAGAAGAAGAAGACAATGACACAGGAGTCTGGAGTCTGATGTCATCAGGCAGTGAGAGCAGAGGTAGATGCAGTGACCCAGGAAGGACAGGAAGTACCCATATGCTCTAAGCAATTTAGTCCTCCCCAGACCCCAGTCTATTGGTAGTGCTTGCCCACACCCAGCACCGACCATTCTCCTCACTCACTGTCCCGCATGTCAGTTTTCTTGGGAAATCCCTCCACAGACACCCTCATTCTAAACATTTCTCAGTCGGGTTGAGTTGATAGTCAAACCCGCTTTCACAGGTCCCAAGGGTACTCATTCTGACCTTGGCTTTGGGAGAAACTTGACTTTCTTCTCGTGTCAACCTTCAGATCGGCACAGGCCAAAGTTGGCTTCATGCCTACTCCATGTGACCTCAGAGCCTCCAAGACTTGGCTTCTTCACCTGGAAGATGGGGATGGGAACCACAAGGGTCTCTTATGCCCATCAAAGTCTCATGAGGCATCTGAGGGAGACCGGTTAAATACAGGGGAGTCCCAGTCAAAACTTTGATGGTATCACTGCAGTCACTCCAGGGAGGAGGCTCTGCTAACTCTTGGCAGAGAGAGGAACAGGAGGGCACACCAGTGCAGAAGGAACTAAGACAGGTGTCCATGGGTAGACAGGCTCTGTCTCAGCAGGGCCAGGAAATAGTCAAAGAACATCTGCAGATAAGCAAAGCTGCAGTCCTGGACCTCATAAAAACCCTCTTCTCCCTCCCCTACCACAGACCACTCAAATGCTGAGCCCCCAGGACACACAGGGTCTACACACAGATCAACAGTAGAACAGTCACTAAGCATGAAGCCGAGTCTGTAGAAGGAAAGACCTAACCACCCAGCAGTGAAAAAAAAAAACCACAAATTTAAAACAAACAAACAAAACAACCTAGATTTGGTGACCTGTCAGACAGATGCTTGATTTCTGGGTCTTTATGGCTAGTTTCAAAGGTGTGGCCACCTGCTACGTGTTCCTTCCTTGTCCTCTTCTGTCTCTCTCCTGAGTGATTGTAGGTATCCCAAGCTGTCTCCCAGTTCACACACAGGCACATGCACATCCTGGAAGCCTCACGTGGTCCTCTGCTTATTTCCCTACTGTTAGGAATGAGCTATGACAAAACACAGATGGACATACATCTTTCCGTGGCGTCCAAGTCAGGTTGTCTGTCAGTAAACTCAGAAGCTGTGTCAATTCGTTGTCTGCAGTTCACCGAGCCTACCACCTACACTTGGTAGACCCGGCCTGGCCAGCCTCAATGCCTGTACTAACTCCTAGCTCACACAACTGGCCCTTCGCACTGACATCTACATGGGTTACCCAATGGCTGCAAGGGTAGCCAGAGGTCCTGAGTTCAGAACACCGTCCTGCAATCCGAAGCATGGAGCTGAAACAGAAAAAAATGTCATCAGTGATGCCCATGAGGTCCTCGGATGGGCACCGAGCTCTCAGGCTCACAATTGTCAGTTGCAGAAACAGGCAAGCCATTCCAACTGTCATTTTGAGGTAGGCTGTGTGTCACCAGCATGAAAAGCTACACTTGAGCTAGAGCCTGGGGACGGATGTGAGGTCATCTCCCAAGACAATTTTCCTGGACTAAGAGTGGCCTAGTGATGTGTTGATGTCCCTACTACGTCTCAGTATTGGGGTGCTCCAAGTGTGAGCATTTACATCTAATGTGACCGAGCGCACAAGCTTGGTGTTCCTGATATGGTTTCAGTATGCCCACGTGTCTGTGCATTCCTGATTTAACTTGGTAAGCTCATAGGTGGTAAAAATTTATCTATGTAAATAAATCATGTGTCACTCGGTATTTCGTGGTTTGTACTGAACAGATGGTAGCTGTTGTTTTTAATTTTTCATATTACGTTTTTATTTATTGATTCAGTGGGGGTGGGGGCGTGTGTGTGGAAATCAGAGGATAATTTAAGGGAGACCCGGAGTCAGTTCTCTCCTTCCACACTGTGAGTCCTGGGGATCAAACTCAGGTCATCAGGATTGGCAGCAAGCGCCTTTATCCAAAGAGCCATTTTTCTGGTCCTGACGGTGGTTGCTGGCTTAATATCCTGTGTCAGGATTTGCACTCAGAATGAAGCAGCCCAATGCTTTATAAAATGGATTCCCTTAAGGCAGGGCCCAAACCGATCCCCACCAAGGGCATTGCCATCTGTTCTGCTCCTGTCGGATGGTGACAGCACTGTGTCAATGTTTTTCATAGGGTACATTCAGAATACCTGGGTTAGTTTCTTGACTCCCTCAAATGGCATTCTGGAAGCCCTGGCCTGGCTCTGAAGCCCACACCCACCTCAGTGCTCAGCCATTACCTCAGGAACTGGTGGCTAGGGTGGTTGCCATAGTTCTCTGGCCTTGAAGGAGTTTAAGGGAAGCAAAAACCCCCAGAGTTGCAATGATCCTGTGATCCGGGGGCCTGAGACCTGCCTGTGATGGCCCAGTGAGATCCTAACGCATCAAAGGAAGCTCCTGGCTGGACTGTGACGTTTGGTAAAAGGATCATTAGCTGCTGGCAAACACCACGCACCGAGGAAGGGCCTCGGGCTCTGACAAATGATAAATGAGAAAATTAAAGGCTTGGAGAAAATGTAAATATCATCCTTTGTAAGTCTGTCCCTCGGCAGGGAGAGAGGAGATGTTTCCTCAGAGCGCTGAGCCATCTCTTCTATTCTCTCCTCCAGTGGGGAAGATGCTACCACTTAACACTTACACACTGTGATCTCTCTTCCCCATCCCAGCAACGCCTCCACACTACATGGAAGAAAAGGATGTCGTTCCCACCAACTCTCTCCCATTCAGTGTGTTTCAGCCATTATTTAAAGATTATTTTCAGGGGTCTCACCAGTCTGGACACAGTCTAGCCAGGCTCAAGCCAGACTGGGGTGTATATTTTAGCCAAGGCCAAGCTGCTCAAAAAATTTCAAAGCAGTCCAAAAGCCTTGCAGGTCACCCTTGTTGTGAAGAGGGGACATGTCTAGAAAGAGTGTGATTTCAGCCGCAGAGGCTGCCTTTGCTGAAGCCCTGAAGGCCAGGCCTGATGTATTTACTCCCTGGGACATGTGACCTCATTCTTACCTACAGACATCCTGGTTTCAGGAGCAATGGTGCCAAGGCTTCAATTCCCTGTGCAGGTGTCTTCAGCACTCTGCACAGCTCCCCTCCATCCCATAGCAACAGAGCCTTAGTCACAGCATAGTGTCTCCTGGCACAGGTTAGAGAGCAAGTGAGACACAGAGCATGTGGACTAGAACCCCAGACACAGTGAAGGACTTACCATGTTGGCCCTGACCCCCAGCCACCACTGCCCCTGTGAAGAGGATGCATCTTGCTCTATGAACACATTCAAGACTCACCACTGGGGTCAAGGGTCTTTCCCAGAGTAAACTTAGCCTAGCCCATCCCTGACAAAATTTGGGCCTGATCTGCTGGTTGTTTTTGAACACTCCAGAAGAAGCAATCTGAAGCCAAATGTCCCTTTCTGGAGAGAATTTGTCAGCATCCAAGGAGGTGTCAAATGCTCACCCCACATCCTCCACCCATGTCTACAATGAGGGGCCTTTTACAATTTGGAATGTCAGGAAATTGGAATCTACCTAGATATCCTGAGACAAGGAGGGGCACAAACCACAGAGGATTCTTCTGAAGAATGCTGGCATGCGGGAGGAGGCAGTTCTGTGTGCATAGACCTGTCCAGAACCAAGGCTCTGCCTACATGGTCTGCAAAGCTCAGGAGGGTATGGGCATGTGCACAGACACACACACACACACACACGTTCAATGTTAGGCCCACACTCGAGGCCATACTGTCACTTCTTAGATGTAGTCAACACACCTGTATACACCTGTGATGGTTTGTATTTGCACAGTCCAGGGAGTGGCACTATTAGAAGATGTTGCCTTGTTGGAGTAGGTGTGGCCTTATTGGAGTAGGTGAGTCACTGTAGGTATGGTCTTTAAGACCCTGGTCTTAGCTGCCTGGAAGTCAGTCTTCGTCTGTTTGCCTTCAGATGAAGATGTAGAACTCTCAGCTCCTCGTGTACCATGCCTGCCTGGATGCTACCATGCTCCCACCTTGATGATACTGGACTGAACTTCTAAACATGTAAGCCAGCCACCAAATAAATGTTGTCCTTATAAGAGTTAACTTGGTCGTGGTGTCTGTCCCCAGCAGTAAAACCCTGACTAAGACAACACCCAATGATTGCCCAGGTGCCTCTCCAGCCTACTTGAACCCAGCAGGTGCTACATGGCAGCTGTTCTCTGACCTTCAGTAATCCTATGTGCCCCACACACCCACTGTCACCCACATACTGCACATCAGCTGTGCCCTGAACACAAAGGTTTCATCTCAGGCCTCAGTCCTGCTCTCCCTGCATGATGAGTTCTCTTCCAGGTGGCCTCAGTACCACCTCCTCTGGCATGCCTTCCTATTGGACATTCTGCCCCCATGCACCCCCTCCCATCTCTTATCCTGCTCTGGATCACCCAGCTAAGCTTCTGCCTACTGGAAGCTGAGCTCAGCACCCGGTAGGTACCCAGTGGACATGTGCTGAAGGAATCCCTGTTCATGTGTCTCATCTGAGTCACCACATAGATGACAAACAGCAAAGGAAAAGCTCCAAGCAAGGTTCCTAGCCAGACAGCAGGGATGACAGGGTGAGGGCAGGTGGTAGCCTCAGGAGGCGACTTGGGGATTTGAGCCCATCTTTTGGGTTCCAGTTTTGCTACAGAGGGATGCACTTGTGTAATGAAAATTAATTTTAATTAAAAATTCAATTTCGTGCAATACTGGTGTTAGAGTATTGCGAGAGAATGCTTTCACTTGTTTAGTTGAGATATTGGACGCCAGGTACTCTGTTATCCTAAAACAATCAGCTTCACTTTAATAACTTTTGGGTTACCGAACCACGACAGCAATAATGGCACCGTCCCTCTACCTACAGCTTGTGGCTCTCAGAGCACTGAACTTCCGGCCTCCTCTGACCCACAGGACAACACAGCAGAACTAAGTGATTTCCCCGGCTCTGGGCAGTCTCCACTTCCCTACCCAGCAGTCCCTGGGGCTGACCCCACCCCCAGCCCAGGAGCAAGCTGTGATTGGCCTGATCCAGTGACCCTGTTTCATTGGTTCCTAGTGTTGAGACATTCCCGGATTCAGATGCCCACTCCACAGTAAACATCCAAACGGACAGAGAACGGACAGAGAACGTACTCTGTAAGAAAACCTCCCGCCCCAGCAGCAGAGCATGATATAAATCCAACTCCAGCTTCTAGTCACCTGGAGTTATGGCTTTTCCATGCTGAAGTTAAAGATTTTAAAAACTATTTATTTGGCCCCACCCCCTTCAGAGTTGTCGCACACACGGATCCGTGACAGAAGCAGGCACGGAGCAGAGCTCATTAACACACATCTGACCCTCCCTCTGGCTGTCCCATCCCCCAGAGTCCTGTTCTGGGTTCTTTCTCATGCTTTCTCTCCCCACCTCTAAGATAAGGAGATGCAGGCACTGACTGACATGCATCCTCCTGGCCCCAAAGCCTGGCCATGTGAGACGCATCCGCAGTGGAATTTTTCAGTGTATGTGTCTGTCCAAGGCTGAGCTGGCCTGGTTCAGGGTCCACACACAGGGAAACAGTCCATCTTGAGTGGCACCTGGTAGCCTCCCTTCCCAGGTGACAACAAACACTGAAGGCCTCCTGTGTTGCTCTCTGGCAAAGATTATGCTGGAACCAAGAAAATAGCTGCAGTCTGAGACCACTGTAAGTGCTTTCTGGTTTCTGCTGAGCTATTAGCGGTGAGAGCTCTCGTGATGGATGCTTGGCATTGACTCTTTCCGTAGCCACACAGGCAGCAGCGACAGTCTCTCACTTCTGCTCAGTCAGGACAGGCTAACACAAGCTGAGGTCCTTGGAGAAGAATTCATCTAAACCTAATTTTTCTTAATGAGACAGTGATGAAAAACAGCCTCCGAGGGAAACTGAGAAGGACCACCAGGCAGCTGTGGGTACAGCAGAGGAGCCTTCGGCCTGGGAGCTTTCAAATCCAGAATTTCTGCTCAAAATTGGTTCCATTGTGTGCCTTTCCTTTGACTCTATGGAAGGCACCCCATTTGAGGACATCCCAAACTTGGACAATGTCACACACCCTGAAAGGTCAGTTAGAGGTCATTCACTCCACCCCACCCAGGGAATTCTCTTATCTGAGGGGTCCCCTTGGGAAGAGCAAATCATTTCACAGACTTCATCATTTTCCTTCAGCAGAGGGAGAACCTGGAGAAACCCTTCTAGAATGATCCCCCGAGGCAGCTTCAGGGGCTCCCAGGACAGCCACAGCTTCTACCTCAGAGAGGAGAGATGTAAGTGGCATCAGCAGCCTGAAGCTGGCTGAGGACCAGAATAACTGACAGCCCCCCTCCCAACTGTCAAGGTTCAGTCTCCATCCTGAGCAGGCCCCCATTGGGGTTTAAGAGAAACTAAGAGAACCATTTTCTCTTGGGATTATTATTATACCTCCTGAGACAGGAGCATTTTGAGACAGAAACATTCAGAACTCCTGGAGGCTCAGTAAAGAAAAGCATGGAGGAGTGGGCTCAGAGGTGGAGCAGAATGACCCGACCATTGTGATCGGGCTAAGAGGTATCCAAGGAAGGACAGGAAAGGCCTGAGCCCAGACTCGTTCCATCTTCCCAAGACATCGTGAGCGAATCTACCTTCGAGAGCCTTGTGTGTCCAGCCTTGAAGGAGACTCACGTGCACACTGAGGGGTTTGGAGGCTTTAATGAGACTCAGCCTGGTGTGGAGCTCGACCTTCTGGGCATTGTCCTTCTGGAAATAGACCAGTGGCTCTGACCTTTACAGCTCATGCCTATGGCCAAGGGGGTCAGCAAGGCCACAACAGCCACCCCCCACATCAGCTGACAGTGCCTGCAGGGTCACAGCCCCTCCCCTCCATCTCTGTCCCCTCTGGGATTTCTTCACAGTCATTACTTGGAGGGCAATGGGAACCCCAACCTCCATTTTGCAGTTTACCTAGGTCAGTCCAGTGAGCTAACTGAAGAGACACAGCCTCCAATTACAGTTAGCAGTGGAGGGTGAGGTGGCTCAGATCTCACAGGCAGTGTTACTCAGTAGCGACGCAGGACACCTCACAACGTGCCCTGTCACTTGCCAAAGCCAATTTGAGGAACTGGTCCTTTGAGTGGCAGCATGTAGCTACTTTAATTGAAACTGCTTTCCCTTTCCAGGGTCGCTCAGTGTTCACCTGTCCTTCCAAGTAGAAGCAATTAAAGGGTGACAGACACCATGACACAGCAAAGGAGTGGCTCCAGAATGTGACACTTTTCCCACAGAGATGTAATGTTGAGTGGCCCTTACCAAATTTCTAGAAAAGCAGCCAGTGAAAGGCAGTTGGCAAACATCAGGGCACATCCGAGCCTTAGAGGGTGCCAGGATCTTACAGCAGTCTCAGAAGACAAGGCCTGAGCTCTGGGGTCTGCTTTCAAACAAGTCCTCAGAGACTATGGAGAGAGCAAGGAGCCACGCCTGGTGACCGCTTAATCCAGGTTGTGGTGAATTTGAGTCCCTATATTCATCTGACTGGAATGACCATGTTGGTGTCTGCTTGTGCTCAGCTTATTTTTTTTTTTTTGAGGCTGCATTTTACTTAAGGAAGTGTCTCTGAACACTGTAACACAGCATGGACTATGCATCCTGCCCACCTAACTGTCTGCATCATAACCAGTAGGTCAGGGTGTTTCACACGGTCTAAGCCCACTACTGTCAAAGACAATATGCCTTGTGTGTCCAAAACTCTCCTGACATCTGGGCCAAGTCTTCATGCAGGGCTCCATCCATCCATCCATCCAGTGCTACAACTCCCTCGTTATAACAGTCACTGGCTCACGTGCGTGCCTGAACAAAGGCGGTGGGCCTGTCACCAGCCCTACATCAAGAACCCAGGGCTGTTTTGAAGCAGAAATAACGGTTTCTGAGGTTCCTACAGAACAGCGACTTATTCCTGGGATGGCCTCTAAACTGCTGGAGGTGGTGGTGGCTCCACAGTCAGCACAGGGTGTGTGGCATCTCAGCACGTCTGCATGTGGTGGCTGCTGAGGTTGAGATGCCTGGAGTTGGGGTGATGGGATTGGGTACCCCCAAGGGAGCTAACTTGGGTGTTGCTAGGAGGCTGTGTACAGAGGGTGGAGATTCTGGGCTTTCTGTTGCACCCACGGGATATGATGACTACTTGGGGTAACCCAAGCCCAGGTGGAATCTTTGGGCTGGGAGCTCGTGGTTAAGTGGCCTCCGACACTCAGAAGCACAGCTGTCCCTCCGGGGAGATGGGAATCATGGTCCTCTGTTAAGAACAGCTGTACATAGGCTTGTCAGACAGATCACTGGACTGTGTCAGATACTGCTGTGCGCTCTCACACGCCCTTGTTCCCTACCAACAAGACCATGATGGACATCGGTTCTGTGTGTGATGGCAGTGCTCCTGGCTCTGCTGAGCCATGTGACATGGTTCTAACCACTGGAGGAAGCAGATGACTACTTCTGAAAACCTGGGCTTCCTTACTCAGCCTCTTCCTCCTCTCCCTCCTCACTCTTCTTTCTTGAGACCAATGAGCTTTGGGCTCTGTTCCAGCCCTCTCCTGCCTGCCACCCGGGCACAGGCAGCAACTAGAATGAGGGCTTCCTTCTCACACTGCCCTGGATCTGCCAAGCACTTTGCTGTAAAGGCTCTTTTTGCTCTGAGCCCACAACAGTCATGTTGGGTGACTGGTCTCACCACTGAGCCACCCTGGCCTTGCCAAGTGCAAGAGGAAGTTTTTTTAAAAAAAAAAAAAAAAATCATCTCATAATGAGCCCAGTGTTCCAAGTCTGATCCCAGAGTGTTCAGTAGAAACCTGCTATTTAAAGCCAGAGTCACTCCCATTTCAGAGATGAAAATGTCACCCAGATAGAGGGATTCCTGTCTCCCCAGGTGCCAGCAGACAGCTGTGCTAAGCCTCCCTGCTCATCCCCAACGCTGTGTACTAGGCAGTGGCCCTGTGCAGGTGCTGCCATAGTTACTGGGAAGACACTTTAGTTATAAGCCAGTCCTAACCCCGAGGCTAATTGTTTTGAACCTGGACTGTCCCAGCAGGTTCGTGTTGTGAACACTCAGTGTGCCAAATCTGTGGAGCTTTTTTTGAAAACTGTGGGGGCGGGGCACGGGTAGTGGAAACAGGAGGTAGACCAACTACGTTGTTGAGTCTTTGAAGAGGATCCCACCCCTACTTCTGGCCTGCTTTCTTTGCTTCCTGTTCCCCCACCATGTTGCCATGATAGATGGGCTGTGACCTTACAAAGCCATACGCCAAATGAATTTTCCTTCTTATGTTACTTCTGTCCCGTGTCCTGGTTACAGCAGCATGTGATTGATAAGCTAGTACAGAAGACTGCTACCAGAAGTGGGGTTACTGTACTATGTAATCTGAGTGGTGTGAATTCTTAGAACTGATCTGAGCGTATGGAAGGACTTAGATATCCAGGTCAGGGAAATCCTGGGCATGTCAGCTGCATTTCATGACAATTCCAAGCCAGGAAGCCCAGAATGGCGACCGTAACAATGGTGATAAAATCTTGACTTTTTCAAGGGGAATGAGGACTACAGCTTCCTGTTACATCCTGCCAATGAATTCATATATATTTTGTTCATCCAGACCTGGATGGGGATGGATCCGAAAGAAATGGATTATTTGTTTGGCAAAAGAGATTTTAAAACAGAACATCACAGAGTCTTTGACATGAGGGTGGGGTGGGGGGAGGAGATAAAGAACAGGGAGGGAGGGTGAGGGGAATAAGGAGGAGGTAGAGGTGGGGGTAGCAGTGGAGAGAGCTGGGAAAGTGTGGGGAAAGGAAGTCTCCTGACCCTAGAGCCTGCATATTCAGAAGCAGCTTCAAATCTTCTGGCTCCTTCCATAGTGAGTAATCCTGTCTGAGCAGGGAGGAAGTATAGGAAAGAGAGTCCCTGACACCCCAGTTCAGTCTAGAGCCCCTCCTTCCCTGTCAGCCCCCCCCACCTCACTGGGTACTCAGAATGAGTAGCAGGAGCTATGATCATCACAGACAGCAAGTTCTACCCCAGGCAGCAGCCTGGAGCGGCTGCGCTGCTCTCGTGCAGGGACTTTGATAGTTTCCTCCCTCTGCTGGTTCTGATGTGGAGGCTCCCTTTCTTTGACTATTTGGGTTCGGTTTTTTTTCTTTTCCAAGTAAAAGAAGAAAAGTGAAAACACGCCCATCATGCATAATTTGAACCCTTGGGTCTATGCCTATAGTCTTCAGTCTCCCTGTGGCTTCAGAACACCTTATATAATGGATCCTCTTCAGAAAAGGGCTGTGTCTGTGGCTTACAAGAACTATAGGCATCCTATCTGATCAATTCCTTATTTGCTGTGGTGTGTGTGTGTGTGTGTGTGTGTGTGTGTGTGTGTGTGTGTGTGTGTTGCCTGCCTGCCTGCCTGGCTGCCTATCAGTTTGTCCTGCCTCCATGTCCCTTTTCCTGGGCTACAACAGGCCCTATGGCCCCCTGGTGTGTGTCTATTTGACTTTGCATCACAAAAAGCGCCCTGTGATGTCTGAGGAGCCATGAATCACAGTGACAGCCCTCCCAGTATCCAAGAGACCTCCCCTGGCTGCTAAGTCACCATCCTCCATCCCCCACGGTCCCCCGTGAGAACTGGTCACTGTATTGACATCAGCTGAAGTTCCCAGATTCCATGTGGAATGACCCACATTGTGTGCAAAGGGCCAGTGAGCCTCTGGCTAACTTCTTGCCTCAGTGTCCTGGGAACCCATGCTGTTTGCTCCTAGCTGGAGCCCCTGTGGATGTGCTGAGTACAGGCTGCTCTGGCCCAGTGTTTCCATAGCTGCCTCCAGGCTCCGGGCTCCGGGCTCCGGGCTGCTGCAGACTGAATGAGGCCTCTCCTCTGCCCTCTGTGCTCCGTGCCATCTGCATGACAAAGCTTCCTGCCCTGCTCCTTCTTGCTGATGTCTCTTTATCTCCTATGGAGGGACAAATTATTTGCTCACTGACAGTGGCCTAAATTTGGCAGCAGCCTCAGCAGCATCTGTAACAAACCGGAGCCAGGTCGCCACACTTGATGGGGACAATTCCAGGCATGTTTCGACAGCCCGAGGATGTAAGGATAAAAATTACACCAGCCTCCAGCGTGGCTGTAAGAGGAGTCTTGGCAGAGGAGGACGTGCCAGTAAGAAGAAAAGCAAGGAGCTCTTGCCGTGAAAACCTAGCTCGATTTAGCTAGAGCTCAAAAGCCCCTTCAAATGAGGTCGCAAGCTCCCTGGGGGAAAGAGTTACATCTTAGGAAGTGTGTCTCAGGAAGAGTGGCTCTCACCCCTAACAGTCCTGAAGCTACATTGTAGATACAATTTTAAAATTCATTTCCACTGTAGTCAAAACTTAAAATGAAAGTCACAGATAGTATAATCTATATAGGTTTTTTTTTTTTAAGATTTACTTTATTATTTTGTGTGTGTGTCTGCCAGTAAGGGGCAACAGACCTTTTGGAGATGCAGTAACAGACCTTTGTGAACCACCCATCAGTGGGGCTGGGATTCAAATTCCAGTCCCCAGACAGAGCAACTAAGCGGTCTGAACCTCTGAGACATCCCTCTGGTCCCAACATGATTCTTCTGGTTTTGTTTTGTTAATTTGATGTCCAGACTATAACATAAAAAGAAATATAAGGAAAATGAAATAGGCAAGGTAACATGCAATGTGACAATGTCTCTTCCCACATGTGCACTGTGACAATGTCTCTTCC
>JANHMN010000002.1:226829476-226851842 GCA_030674055.1 Rhabdomys pumilio
TGTGACAATGTCTCTTCCCACATGTGCACTGTGACAATGTCTCTTCCCACATGCAAATGCCCAGGCACAAGTGCCCATGAAGAACAGATCAGCTTCCTGACCAAGACCAGTGACTAGAGTGAGTTGGCCCTCAAATGCCACATGACATGGCTGCTGTTGGCATTCCTATGCTCCGCCCAACAGTTACCTAGCAACAGGCAGGTGGACCTGGCTTGCTATAAAAGAGACTGTTTGACCTTTCTGACTCTCTGATTCCCTTCTCTCTCCTTGACCCTTCTCTCTCTCTCCCTCCCCTCCCTCTCTCCACATATTCCCAACCAGCCAGTCTCTCCCCTTCTGCCCCCAACACCGCCCGTCCTTCTCTGTCCCCCCTCTTTCTCTACCACTACTCCCTTCTCAACTTCCCATCCCATGCCCCCAAATAAACTTTATTCTATACTAGACCCATCATATTACTGGTACCTGAGAGGGGAGGGGAAGGATGCCCCAGCATAGGCCAACTGAGGTACCCCCTCCCACTATGCCATACCACACTCTATAAAACATATCCTTTTTATAAAAACACATCAGTGTTGATATCACTTTTAGCAAGGTTTTGTGCAAATCAAAATGAAATGTCCCTTGACGGTGTCAATGAGAATTCCTAAAGAGAAGCCGTGTCTGCAGAGACTGTGACTAGTTAGCACTGAGGTGACTTGGAGAGGTTGGAACATGGCAGGTTCTGGAGCCTGAACCTTACCTTGGGCTAGATCTAGCCATCTGTGATGGCCATTCCTTGCCCATTTCTATGTGTGGACTAACAACTTGTGACTAGTAGATAAAAAATTTTGCATCTACTAACTTAGCAGACCGCTGGCTCCACCAATCCAAAAGCTAAGAACGTCACCAGACAGCATCTGAGGCCTATAATAAAGCACCCACCATCTCTCTGTTAGCTGCTTCTCTGATGTGCCCACCAATGTATTCTAAACCTGCTTTGATTTATGACTTTCCTCTGTTCTGTTAAACCATAAAAAACAAAAAAAAAAAAACATCATGAAACTACTTCTGCCTTGGGCCATGAAATCTGGGGTATCTCAAATCTGCATTCCTTAGCCATGCTCACTCAAAATGGCTACAAAATATATTATCTCATATTCCCCTTAGGTTCAGAGTTGTTTTGTTTTGGGTTTTTTCATTGACAGTAAACACAGAGTCACCACTGGTCTCCTTCCTGGTCCCCTGCCATGTGAATGGCCTCCACTCCACACCCCTGCTGCCATGGTCCAGGTTGTTAATATCCTGCCCCTCCCCTCCTGGTGCCTTGTCTGATGCAACAGACTGAAATTCCCTGACACTGTGAGGCAGTGCAAATCCTTCCTTCCCCATCTTCTGCAGGACTGAGAGGTCATCTTCACACATCTTAGCTTCAGAGCTGGTGGCGGCTGGAGATGCCTCGGGCTCAGTGATGTATCCCAAGAGCTTGTCTGTAGCCAAGATCAGGCTGAACACAGAGCTTGTGGCTGCTGGGAGCATCCCCCACAGGCTCACATGTCAAGTGGGTGGAGCTAAATGGGAAGGTTCCAGAAACATGAGGAGGTGGGATCCAGCTGGATAAAGTAGCTCACTGTGGGACAATCCTGGGCTTATTTGCTTCTTAGTCCTTTTCCTCTCCTCTCTGTGCTTCCCGCGAATGAAGACACCCTCGACTGCACATACCCAGTGCCACATTGCTCCCCTGGGCGTGTGGACCCAAGTGACCCTGGACAGACTTCCCGAAAGCCAGGAGCCAAAATAGTAACGTTTTAGTGGAGAAATACTTAATGGAGGAACGATTTG
The DNA here is from genome assembly GCA_030674055.1 of Rhabdomys pumilio. NCBI lineage: Eukaryota > Metazoa > Chordata > Mammalia > Rodentia > Muridae > Rhabdomys > Rhabdomys pumilio. The sequence continues at coordinate 226,831,295 of JANHMN010000002.1, forward strand.
TTTTAGCTCATGGCTTAAGAGAGCCCAAGATAACTTTAGCTCTCAGTCAGCAAATTCCATCTTTCCACAGTCCAATGTTTTATTTAGCCAAGGTCAAATGGTCTGCAGGCCCCTCGATATGGTTGTGGCTTCTTGAGAGAACTTCAGTTCCAGGGCTCAGATCCTTGCAAGTGAGATTTACTAACAGTTTGCAGCAGTTGGTAGGCCTTTCCAAACTAGAGCAGGATGCGAGTGTGCCTGGGGCACACCTGTCCCGTGCACTGGTGCACAGCCACCCAGCATCAGCAGGCCCCTCCCACTGCCTGCCTGCAGCTCTCTGCTTCATCCTTGCAAAGAGGCAATACCTGCTAGTTCCACACTGCCCACACGTAGCTGCTTAGTTCCACAGGCTGAGGCCTTCTGATGCCTGTCTGCTGAGATTCTCTTGCCCTGTGCCTTTCCCTGGCTAGTTCTCCACCCTGCCCACGAGGAGGTGGGAAACCTAGAACACGGAAACTTCCAGGGGCCTCCTGCCCCACTCCCAGGTGAAAAGAACAGAATCCTCATTCCCTGAGTGAGCCAGACTCCTGATGTCTGAAGGTTGCATACAGACACACACACACACACACACACACACACACACACACACACCCCACTGATGCACATACACGCATGCACAACACACACACATTCACACTGGTGCACATACCCACCAATGCGTGCGTGCACACACACACACACACACACACTGATGCACGCATGTACACACACATGCATACATGCACATGTTGGGTGCTTCTTGAGGGCTAGAAAACCTTCCTTCCCTCTCTATTCCTGTGTTGCAGAAATTCCCTCAGAGCTAACAGTCTCCAAGGGGCTTGAGGTTTTCCACCTCAAGCTTTCTGAATATTTAACTGTATCTGTGTGGGTCCCTGTGTGCACACACTCACAGGTATGTAGATAGCTTACATGTTATCTGTTATTAAAATACATCAAGACAACAGTATTAATCAAGATTTTAAAAAGCCTGTCAGTCTAACCTCTTCTCACCGACTCGGTGCATCCTTGCATCCAGACAAAGACATACACATGCATCAGGGTGGTCCCCAAGGACAGCATCTCCTAGTGACACTGCGGCATCAATATCCTCCGTGCTAATGATAGCATTGCCCGGTGGTGCTGCAGTGCTCCGGAATATTTTCAGATTCTATGATCAACTAGAATCAACCACAATCAGCACTGGAATAAATATCTTTGAATATTTATTATCCAAAGCATATATATGCATATATGCGCATATAGATGAGCCTTGGTTTCTATGGGACACTATCCTAAAAATAGGGACTACTTGGGTGGAAGAATATGCATATGTTTAAGTTAGAGGTCGATGACTTCTGCCTGCAGCAAGACAAGACAGGGTTGGGGTGGAGGAGCCTCTACCACTGTGTTGAAGGGATGAGGAGAGCCTGCCGGCTGGGGAAGGGTCCTGAGAGTGGCCTGATGACAGAACAAGCTCGAAAGAGAACCTGCTAAGGTACAGCAGGAAGAGGGGACCCCCATTGGCCATAACTGTCCATAATGACTCTAAGCACAGTAATAGCAGCAAGAATAACAGCAGCCGAGACTGTGGAGCTGGCTCAGTCGGTAAAGCACTCACCTTCAGACTGTGAGGACCTGGTTTCAAATCCTGAAACCCAAGGCAAAATAAGAGCTGGGCATGGGGCATGGTGGTCTGCACCTGTGACCCCAGAGCCGCAGAGGCAGAGGCAGGCGGGCCCTGCTCCAAGTCAGACTTGAGCGACAGATGGCAGCATGCAAAGCATCCAGGTGGAGTAAGGGCTGTGGCAGAGAGGCCAGCCGGGTTGTTTCATTTTGAGGTGTACAGTAGTAGCCCAGCCTATCTGGGGATCTCCAGACTACTGAGACCCTGTCTCAAAACAGCAAAGTGAACAGCCTTTCAGAGGACAACACCCGAGTTTGTCTCTGGTCCTATGTGTACATGTGTGCACATTTGAGCTTATGCGCGCGCACATACACATATATACACACACACTTACATGCATGCACACACGCATGCACAAGCACGCAGTAACCACCATGGATACACAGCAGCCCTCCCTGGTTCTGACAGGAGCCTAAGCACTTGAGCAAAGCTGATCTCAGCAGCCTCATGGGAGAAGCAGATGATCCACCCTGTTCTCCTGAGCAGGGTGAAAGGGCATGGAAAGGTGGCACACCAGGTTGAGATCACTTAGCTTCTTGATGAGAAGCCCCTAAGGAAAGGGGAGGTCACGTCCAAGTCACCCCAGGCCCTCACATGGAGCGGTGCCTGCAGGTCACATGGATCGGGCAGTACAACAGTGACATGTCCAGAGTCAGCCCTTCTCAGAGCTTCATACAGACTCTTCACAGCAGCCCTACAAGATGCTGGTTGATTGTCACTATGCGGCAGAGGAGGACCCAGGGGGTTAAGTCATTGGCGACACTGTGGGTTATTGAGCAGCTGAGCCTGACCTAGTCACCTGATCTCAGATCCCTGCTATTCTGTAACATACATGTGTGTGTACAGTCCAGCACTCGCAGTGTGTCCTGTTCATGTATGCCAACAAGTGTGCACACATACAAACATGCATGTGCATTGGTCACTTAGGTGCAGGCACTCAGAGACACGGATTTGAACCTGATGCATAGTTGGCAGCTTTAGGAGGGAGCACAGACCTCAGGGCGAGTCCGTGTCAAGCTTCCCACTTGGAGGAGATGAGCACCGTGAATCAAGTGTTAAAATTACAGAACCCAGAAGCAGCCGCAGCTGGTTCTGTCCTCAAAACGGTCTATGCCCTTGAGTCTCTCTTCTGTGACTCCAGCAACAGTGTGGCCCCTCTGCATGGCTCTAGAGGACACAGTGAGGGGACACCCAAGAAGAATGAGAACCATGCCAGGCACACAGTGAGTACTCAATACATACAGAATTAGTAAATTCCCATGAGCACAGGGTTCCCCTGACTCCCAGCAACAGGCAGACCCTGTGCACCTCGGCAAGCAGCCCTCCCCTGCCCCTTGTTTGGAAGCCTCATTGATCCAGGCATCCAATGAAATATCACCATCAGCTAGAAATCCCATGCTGGCTGATTCTATCGAAGCCTCACTATTATTTTCTTTGTCCCTCCCTTCCTTCTCTGTGGGCATCAACGCAGGACAACAGCTGCACCTGGCCATGTGTTTTAATCACCTCAGGGATGCATAGGAAATTGTGTGGATTGGGGACATGGTGTCAGAGGGGCAAGTGGTTGATCCAGACAGAGCAAGAGGAAGGCCAAGAAGCAGGATCGAGACACAACCAGGGGTGGAACAGGATCAGTGGGAAAGCTTCCACAGTCCAGGTGAAGCTAAGTGTGCTGGGGGCTTTGCTCCTGTGGGGCATTTACAGAGAGAGGATGGTCCCTCCCAGCAGCAAGCTGAAAATGTGACGGAACCCTTTGGTTGTGTCTAGGGTTAACTCTGCCCACCAGGGCCTTCCCTTCCCATGTGACTCCGTTTCCCATCTTGCTACTTTGGCCTTGCTGCTTCTAAAGCATTCCCAGGAGACCTCTTCCTACGAGTCACACTCTGGCTGTTCTGCCCTGGCCTCCACACGCTGACTGCTCCGCCCTGGCCTCCATATCCTCCCACCCCACACGCTGGTGTCTGTCCTCAATCTAGGGGGTCAGAGGCTTGCTCCTGGACCACTATGAAAGATGTGTCCATCTGTTTGCTCTAAGTATGGCTGTTAACCTTCATCCTCAACTATAACGACTACAGTCACAAAACAGACTCAACCAGCACTATGTTCCAGAAAGGTTTACCTGAGGGGAAGCCCCCTTCTCTGTCTCCTGAGTGTCACCATGCATATTCCCATGGTGATGGACTATGAATCTTCTTAACTCCCAATCTAAAATAAAGCCTTCTTTCCCTGAGTCGCTTCTGTATTTTACTGTCAGCAACAGGAAAAGCAATCAATAGAGAAACTGGTGCTGAGGCCTGGGGGCCTGAGGGCCTGGGGTCCCATGGTCGATGCTATAGTAAAGGAGCCATGTTGCTTGTAGCTTTGGGGTCTGGTTTGTGAGATGAAGAAGCCCTGGGGCGCAAGAAGCTGCACTCGAATGGGCACTTCTGCTGGAGTGTGGATATCAGGGTTCTGGGGGAAATATGGACAGTAAATACCGATTCACGAGGTTTCACAGGGACAGGATGCCATCAGGAACTGGGTTAGGAGCCACACATGGCTTTCTGGAAATGTGAATGAAGTTGAATTCAAAAGTCACAGACTGACTGGACAAGAAATTTCAAGGTGGCACAGTGTCTAGACTGTGGCGTGGTTGCCACTCACTGCTGCTAGTCAGAATTAGAGCGGCAGACAGCAGTGCAGACACAAGCGGATACACAGTGCGGAGAGAAAAGCACTGTGATGTCCAGGTCAGCCAGCCGGTTCATCTTGAGGAGTACAGAAACAAAACATGTTGTTAATGAATGGTATTTTAGAAAGGTCAAGGGTCATCAGAGTCTGGGACTGAGCAGTATGGTTGAGTCCCCAGAGAACCCTGTCACAGGTTTCCACAATAAATCCAGCACCAGGCTTGTCTGCACTTTGCATTGGGAGCAGAAGAAGCCTACCATTTGCAGGCAGCTATAGATGAAACATGCTGTATTTGGCTTTCCTCAGAGGGATGTAAGGACAGGGCAGAATCCAGTAAGAGCTGGCTGCAGCAGGGGCAGTGCTGGTGGCGAATGTGTGATGGAGGCCTGACTTTCATTATCTCAGTCTTTTTGCATTCGTGTATGTTTGAAATTTTCCAAGTTGTGAAATGGAATTGCTAAAAGACTGCTAAATCAGGTAACTGCTAAATCAGAGCTGACCCCTAGAGACAGCATCCACCATCCATGCAGCAGAGTCGGCCATGAGGCTGCACTTCTGAACAAGCCTGCCTGGGTCCTAACCAGGATTGCTCCTAGAGCTGTGTGGGCTTGGGTAGGTTACTTATCCTCTCTGTGCCTCAGTTTCCTCCTTTGCAAATGGAAAGATAACAGTATCGAACCAGGATGCTCACTTGCACAGGCTTTTAACAAACAATGGCTAAACAACACATGCTTGTCACAGTCCTGAGGAGACTTCAAATGGTCCAAACAGCTCTCCTCCTGGAGGGCCCAGAGCTCCCGTTTCCAGCTGCCAGAGGCCAGCAGCACTTGTTAAGTCCACTTCCCCCATCTTCAAAGCCACAGTCACAGACCCTTGTCTGACCTCTGACCTCTGATCTCCTGCCTCCCTCACATAAGGACTTTTGGAATTGCAGTGAGCCCACCAGGAAAATCAAGAATGACATCTCCAACCTAGGGCCTTAGTCTAGTCACCTCTGAGGCGTAGCTGTTACCATGCCAAGGTACGTAGTACACGTACATAGGTTAGAGAGACCAGATGTGGACCTCTTGGGGAACATCGTTCAGGCCACTGTGAAGGGTCATTGTGAGGACCGACTGAAGGGAAAACTTGTGATTATACCTGGGTGGTGGCCATTTTCTCGTTGCTATGACAACATACCCAAGGAGAAGCAGTTTAAGGAATGAAGGGTTTGTTCTGCTCGGTTCAAAGAGACAGACTGTGTTACAGGCGTGGTGGCAGAGGCAGGAAGTCTGCTGGTCACATTACATCTGCTGCTCGGAAGTGAGACTAAGCTGTGAAACTTCAAAGCTCTCCTCCAGTGACCCACTTCCTTCAGCTTCATCCTCTGAAGGCTCCAAGACCTTGTGGGGGGCCAAGCATTGAGCAAGTGAGCCTGTGAGAGTCATTTCACATTCAAACAACAATCCGCGCATGAGGAATCAGTAGTTAGTAACTAATATTGTAATTATCTTTATCAATCAAGTCTTAAAACACTGAATACAGCAAAACAAGCATGGTTTGTAACCGGAGTCGTGGAAGGATTTAAAAAAACTGTAGTGCCCCCTTTGTGCCAGTTGACTTCCTCTCTCCCTTGTCCTGCTGGCTGGGGAACAGGCATCAGTGACTGGAGCTGGCACTACTATCTTGTTCCATGAGGTACTCAGAAGATAGTGGCCACTCATGTCAGGGGAGTCAGCATGAAGAAATGAGTGGACACATGCCCCCTCTCAGCACTGGGCTGCTCACCCAGCCTGTCACAGGATACAATACAGCTTTAGCTTCTGTTCTCTGAGCCCGGGTCACTCACAGCAGGATGTAATCCTGATCCTTGAACTTTAATCTGTTTTTTATAAATCATAAGGGATGTCAAGTGTGGAAAGAGGCCACAAAGCGAGAAAGCAGCTGTGTCCGCAGGGCTTGGCTGCCCTTCTACAGCTCCAGTGAGGTGGCCAATACAGTCACCCTGCTCATCCAGACGGGGGTCTCAGTTGATTTTTGCCTTTTAAAAAAATGTATCTTTTTTTTTAATTAAACCATGATTTTTACTTTTTCACACAGGGGTTATAAACACAAAAAGGCAGGATGTGGGGAAGGGGATGACGCAGGAGCATAGGTGATCAGAGAGAGTACAGATATCTTCCAGAACAGGGTATCGGCTGGGTGAAGGTTCAGGGAACATGTCACTATGACTCTGTCTATGAATCACTTGTTTCTTATCTAAGCTGGTACTATCCACCAAGGTTACCTATCTACAAGGTCTATAGCTATTAGTTCTTATCCAGGCTGGTAAATTCCCACCAAAGTTGCCTGTTTACAATATCTTATAACTATCTGTTTCATTGTTTTTCCACAGAGACCAAGGCTTTGTGTTAGCAGGCTGACTTAGGCCTATGGCTGATTTTAGACCTTCAGTGTATAAGCAAGGCTGCCCCTGTCATCTCCTCCCTTCTCCAAGTATAGAAGGACCGTGACGATTCCAGTCTTGCAAAGGCAGGGATAGAGGCCTGACCTCCAGTAATTAAAGAGGACCTTGTAATGGCTCCGGTCCTCCTGTCCTTGTTCAGTGAGGCATGAGGGACATACCCACCCTGATGTCTTTTTCCTGGAGAGGGGATACTTTTGACATCAACCCCTATGCAGTCAGGTTAGTCCCTCAGGAAACCCAGAAAGATATTTTTAATTTTTATTTATATTCCCTTGCAGTGTTTAGCCTCGCACCCTAACAACCTCGTCTTGAGTCTCGTGGTCTTCCATAGCTAACTTATGATAATGTATCTGAATAGGTTTTACTGTCAAAATTATCTATCTGTTGTTTCACAAAGTTAGTCAGCCTAAAATGTATCTCTTTAAATGTCACAATCTCTGGTGTGAAAAGATGACAGTTGAGCTAGAGTCATGTGGGGGAGGAGATGGACGGTCCAGGTAAAGGTGTCCTGTGGCTTCTTTGACCCCACTCCCAACCTCTGTCCATCATCTGCCCTCCTGACAGCTCTCTAGCTGCCTTGGTCCCAAGAGGCCAGTCCTTTTCCATCCAAGGTTCCGTATTATGAGGTCAATGTTAGCAACATCTCGGTGAACATGGTAGTCTGCGGGGCTCCTTCTTGCACTCGGTCACAAGACACCAAGTGCGTAGGGGTGCATTCCATGTGGTCCTTATGCTCCTGACTGCAGTGATTGAGCTGATGGTTGTCACCTGACCTGAGCTGGCCAACCAGGATGACTCCTTTTTCTTCCTTTCCTAAAATGTTGTTATCGGTATCTATTAATCACAGTGTTATGGGTTCCTTCTGGTATTGTCATGCATGTGCGCCATGTGTTTCAGTCATGTTCACCCCATTACCCTCTCTTGCTCCCTCCCACTCTAGCTAATTAATTCCCTTCCTCTTTTCAATTCTCCCCTCCAACTCTCGCTCCTGTGTGTGTGTGTGTGTGTGTGTGTGTGTGTGTGTGTGTGTGTCCCTGTTTCTTACAGGACATAAGTGAGGGGTTATTTAGACTCTAAAGGTGGTTATACCACTGAAGAAAATGTCTACCCCTCACCCAGCAATCACTATCCTCAAGGAGGGTGAAACCCCATGAGCCCCTTCTTGTGCCACCATGTCACATCTGGCAGTGAGCATTTTTGTTGCTTCCCTCCGTCCTCTGACTCTTATCTGTTTTCTGCCTCTTCTTCCGAAACGTTCCCTGAGCCTTAGAGGAAGACAACAGAAAAGACTGACAACATGCCGAGTACCCAGATGTGAAGGGGTGTGAGGAGGCGGGGCCATTAGGGAGTTAATGCTAGAGGTACCCGTGTTAAAATGAGGTTCCAGGGGAGGGAAGGGGAGGGGAGGGAGGGGACAGAAGGGGAGGGGAGTCCCCATGAGCACTGGGTAGGCAGAGCTGGAAACTTTTGCTGCTGAGCTGGGTCTTTTCATACACACACACACACACAGGTCCTTTGTTGGGCAGTGGATGTATTCTGGCAGAAGAACTGCCTGGTGTTACCTCCCTGACCAATGCTAGGCAGGTAGGTGCCAGCAGCCAGATGAAGGTCCTGGTCACCAGTTATAGGCCTAGTAGAAGGACATGCTTGGGTACATAGTACCCAGGCATAGAGGACCCAGGCATCTGAGACCCAGGTCCAGGATACTGGCCCTGCAGCTGCTTCGCAGTGAGTCTTGAGTTTTCCAAGTAGGTGTGATTTTATCCCTGTGTCCCCAGTATAACAGCTGGAACACTCTCTGCAAGCACGTACCACAGAGGTCACCGTGGGACTCTGGCTCTACGAGGTACTTGACATCAGAGATGCCACTTGTTAAGGGTTCTGGAAACATGAAATTGGCCTGACAGTTTGGGTGAGATAGGAATTCTAAAAGCAGTTTTAGATTACAGAAAAATGAAAGAGGGAGTCTGGGATTCCTCTCACACTTCTGAACTGAAGATGGTTTTAGTTAGTCCAAGTTTGAAAGTCTCCAAAAGTCTAGACTGTTTCTTTTAAATTTCTTCCCTTTGTGTGTCTGTTCACACATCTAAACAGGAAATCTGTTCCAGCCAGCACAGGTTGTCTCAGCAGCACAGGCTGTCCCAGCAGCACAAGCTGTCCCAGCCAACAGGCTTTCAAGGCAGAATGGGGACTAAGAAAGATTATGTACCCATGGTGACATGTGCCAGAGGCTGACGCAGGAGGATATAAGTTCAGAGCCATTCTGAACTATGTAATGAGACCCTGTCTCAAAAATCAATCAATCAATCAATCAATCAATGAACAAACAAGGGTTCAGATTAAAGATGTGGTGGTACACACCTTTAATCCCAGCAATTTAGGAGACAAAGGCATGTGGATGGCTATAATTTTGACACCAGCCTGGTCTACATAAGTGAGATCCAGACCACCCAGGGCTATACAGAGAAACCTATCGCAAAAAAATAAATAAATAAATAAATAAAATAAAATAAAATAAAACAAGAGTTATGCCTGGAAGAAAATAAGAAGCAAAGAGGGAAGGAGAGAAGGAAGGAAGGAAAGACAACCTTTATATCCAATATCTAGTCTCCTAAAAGCCAATAAGGAGAAAGGATAAATTCCCAGGATAGCCCATTTCTAACTCTCTTAATCCAAACTCCAATTCATTCACTTAACAAACATTTAATGAGCATCTACTAGACACACAGAGGCAGCGCCTTGTCATTTTAACAGCCCAGAGGTGTACACCAGGAGGCAGATTGCCATGTGTGGTACTGAGTCCCATTCCCTATACATCTTCAAAGGGGCCTGTACACGTTGCATGGAGTCCCTGTGGAATCCTGGCAGCTCCTCCAATAATCACACTCACCAGGCTCACATCGCTGCCCATGGTGTCAGGACAGCTTTGTGATGGTACAGAAGGGTGAGGCACAGTGCAGCTCACTACCCCCCCAACGCCTCCAACCCCTCATCATCACAGGGCTGTGGACCAAGCTAGGAACCCTCTATTCCCCTGCATCCTGTTGCCTCCTCTGGCAAGCTGAGCTGCTCCAGGTCAGGGCTACTCAGATGTAAGCCCAGCTTCTAGAATGACAAACCTAGGATGGGCAGGTGACCCAGCTGCAAACAAGCTCATTCCAAGTGGCGGTCGCCAGGCATCTCTAGGCAATGTTCTTCCTGCTCAGCTGGAAGGGTCTGAAAGTGGTCCCGTGTCTCCTCCTGGAAGGGGACATAGAAGGTAACCAGGTAGAAGGCCCAGCCTGGATTGTGAAAGATCTAGGGCACATCCAGGGTAGCTTCTGCCCACCTATCACATCACTAATGAACCTGTATGAATGTGGATCCAAGGATGCAGGCAGAGTGGCAGGAACCCATCACTCACCATGGCAGGGACTGGGGACCAGGCAGTGGGGAGCAGGGGCCTGGCAGTGCTTCTCACCGCTGGTCCTCGCTCTATGCTTACTCTTCTGCCAGTGTTCCCACAGCAGGCCATGTTTGAAGGGCTCCTGACATCTCACAGTTCTCTGGGTGTCCCAGGAGAAAGAAGACTCAATTCCCACATGGGAGTAGTTTTTAACAGTCAAGAATGAGTTGGGTTTTTTTGTTTTGTTTTGTTTTTTTGTTTTCTTTTTTTTAACTGAACCAGAGAAACTGATGACAGGTGACATCACTCCTGAGAGGGAAAGAAAATAGAATGTAAGAGTCACATGACTAATTATTTGGGATGATCAATGTCAGGCATGGACTGGACCCAAAAACGGAAGTTGTATCTTCAGAAATCCACTGTTTGGCACCACCTTTCTCTGGTGGCTCGGCTTCACATCTCCACTGTGACAGGCCCCGCCTCTTTCCCTTTCACTCTCGAAGTCTTGATTGGAATCTATCAGTGAATCACTATGCCGATGAGAAGGGGAGCTGGGAGATACTCATGGACATTCCAGCCAGTATCCAGTACAATGTTAGTTAGCATGAGCCTGAGTCTAGACATGGAGGTCAGGGAGACAGTTCCTCCGTGTGCACAGAGTGTGGGGAGAACAGGAAAGGTTCCTAAACGTAATATCAAGACTGGGCTTCCCAAGAGCCATGGCTACAACATGGCACTGAGTGAAAGAGCCAGGAAAGAAGCCCACGAGGTGTTCCTCACACCAAGGGCATCAGGGCAGAGTCAGGGAGGAAGGCACATGTGGAAAACCTTCTAATTAAGGTTGAAGTTCACCATTCACCTGATAGCCTTCTGGGGCTCAGCATGTAACGGGGGACTCCCTTTATTAACAGAGTATCTCCTTCTCTGACCTTGTCCAGGGAGTTCTAAGCCCTCACACTTGCTTCTACCTGAGGAATGTCATGTGGCCTATAGTTTATAGGACCAATTTCCATTTTTCTGACAAAACCTGTTCAGCTAGCTCCTGAGAGTCCTGAACTGCTTTCCCATGCTAATGAGGCATTCCAGATACCCTAAGACCCCAGCCAATGGCCTTTGCCCATCCTAGATGTTCCTACCCTCAGTCCCCCAACTTTATAAGCCTTCAATCACCCTAAGTAATGTTCTGCCTACTGACAAGCTGTCCCAGTGTGGTCATTCGCCATAAGTACTCACAGGGTTTCTGAACCACCCACCATCACCACCGTTCGAAGTCTCTGCTCCCACTGCCCTCGTGAACTGCATTGGCCAACACTCCGTGAGAACAGGGAGACCCACAGACACATCTGTGATATAACCAGCAGCGCTGGGATTTATAAGTGTTTTCACTGCTGTTATTTTGTCACAGAAAGAACTAGAGAGAGGCATATCAGGCAAGTGATTTGAACAGGAAGAAAGGTTCCATGAAGGGCGAGGTATTGCACAAACAAGCAACTGGAAATCATCCCACAGACTGAAGGGAGCCCGAGGGTCCCGCTTCCTGTGGAGAAAACAGGCTTCACTTACCTGTTTTTAAAAAACGAAATTTGCAGCTCAATGACTTAACCTCTTAAAAATTATCTTTATTTCATGTGTAGTGTTTTGCTTGCCTATATGTCTGTGCTCCTCCTGAGAGCCTGGTGCCAGAGGAGGCCGGATGAGGGTGTCGGATGACCTGAAACTGGGGTTACAGACAGTTGTGAGCAGTTATGTGAATGCTGGAAACCAAACCCCAGTTCTTTGGAAGAGCATCCTTTGTGCTTACCCCTGAGCTGTGATGGTTTGCCTCTTTATCCCAGAGAGAGAACACGTGTTCTGTGTAACATGCATGGTCACCCACATTTCATCTGAAGCTTACACGCTCGTTAAACTTTCCCTCCGATTCGGTGCTTGGCTGTTAACATGCCAATTGTCTATAACTGGCCACAGAGGACAAGACGCAACAAGAGTGAAGAGTGAAGAGGGGCGCCCCTCCCCCCCACTCTCCTGCTATGAATATGGCTTGTGCTGCAAAGCTGCTTCTCGCTGTGAACAACAGAGGAAATAAAAACTTCCAAACATGGCGTGAGCGGCTCCAGAGAGAGACCCCTGTACAATACTGATCCTGTAAAAGCGTGACTGGGAGTCTGGAATAGGAACGGAGTGTTGTTATAATTTGTAGACTTGAAGCAGCCACACACCCCAATACACCTCAGTCTAGCTGCCTTCTGTGCCTCCAGGAACGGGACAGGACAGAACAAGGACAGTGGAGCCTAAAACTCTGAAAGATCATGCCTGGCCTCCAGTCCCACGGGGTTCTGCCATATTGGCTGCCGCCAGGAGTGAGCCTCGCCGACCATCACCACCAGCAGCACCTGCCTGTGACGTGGAGTCACCACCTGTATATCCAAATATGTCTGCAGTCAAAGCAACAGGGAGGCTAGAGGTCCTTTAGGCTGAAGAGCAGATATTATCTAGGATCTAGGAGTAGGAGTCTAGGAAAACAAGTCATGTTAGTCCGAGGAATGCAGAACCCAGAGCCTGCCACTTGGCCCAGTTTTCCACAGCCTGGTCACCCCATCACTGAGACTCCTGTGTGACCTCTGTGGTGCCTCACCTCTGTATGGACACCAGCCTGACATCTCCTTGCAAGGTAAAAAGCCAGGCTGATGTAATCCCTTCTGCTAATTCATACAGATCAGATGCTTGCACCGGCCCTCTCTGTGTGTGCATGTATGTATGCTTATGTGATAGCGTACGAGCATATGAGTGTATGAATGCTGTGTGCATAACTACGTGTGCACATATGTATGTATGTGACTGCGTTAGTGTCAGTGTTACGTGTGACTATATCTGAATGTGTCTGTGTGTGCATGTGCATGTGTATACACGACATTCCCCTCTCCAGTCCAGTCACACACAGCGTGAATTAACAGGAGAGATCAGGTTAGCTCAGGGCTTTTAAGCTGACAAACAAGTATCAGACTAGTTATCATGGAGAAGAGCTGGAACACTAGGGCCACCCATACAGGTCCTGTGAGGCTCTGTAAGGAATGCCCAAGAGTAACAGGCATTTTAATGGTGGCTGATGTGCCTGCCCTTGAGGAAGGGTGTGTGGTGTATATGTGTACAGCTAAGAATGTATATTGTGGACGGGGTGTGTGTGTGTGTGTGTGTGTGTGTGTGTGTGTGTGTGTGTGTAATGGTTAATCTTGGTTGTTAACTTGATGTCTAGAATTACCTGGAAAACCTGCTGCTAGGCATGCTTTAGGGAGATTATCTTGGGGATTATTTTAGGGGTGGAAAGGCCCTCCCACGGTGGAAGGGCCCAAGGGACCAGACCAACATGGAGGCAGATGCAGGTTAGGGGGGGTGAAGGCACAGCGGGAGGGCAGTAGGGAAACCAGGGAGGATGCTACCCTCTTTCTGTGGCCGCAGGAGGCTGAGCAAGGAGTGAGGCTGTATGAGAGAGAGCAGGGGTTGGGGCCAGGACCTGAATTACACACACGTGACTGGCGTTTATGAGGAACACTGCCCGGCCTCCATCGGGGCTTTTAAAATAGCCGCATCCTGTCCACGGCATGGCCTCATCCAAATGCATCTGAAACCAGTTACTCCGCTGGAACAAGGTTTTAAGGGAAACGTGATGATCTTGTTCTGCAGATTAAAAAAAAAAATCAATGTTACTCGCCATAAATAGAAGCCTCTAAAACAAAGAAACCACAGAAGTCACTTCACCAGCAGAAGCCGCTGACCACCCAAGCTGAGGCCGGGGCTGCTCGGCTTTGTAAAGGACAGAAGGCCTAAGATGGGGAAAGTCAGGCCAGCCCAAAACAGTCTCTCTGCCCAGAGTCCAAGAGACAGAGACTCGTGAGAATCCATGAGGCTTCCTCCTGGTACAGAAGCTCCCCAAATCATCTCACACCACTTAGAGGCACCCCAGCCACCCCTCTCTCTTCAGTGCGTTTCAAAACACATTTTCGCTTTGCTGTTCAGGCGCAGAGGTCTCAGCACTGGGAAGCGAATGCTTCGCATATCTTATTGCTTCAGAAGCAGGAAAGCTGGCAGATGTGAGTGTTTTCTGAACTGAGTTGCACACCTGACCAACAAATGGCTGTACAGTAAAAGAAGAGAGGCAGCCCATCTGTCAGGACCTCAGCACACAGGAGGCTGAGGCAGGAGCATCAAAAGTTCTAAGACCAGGCTGGGTACAGATATGGTACATTTAAGTCCAGCCTGGGCTATACAGTGAGTTCCAATCTAACCTGGGCTATGATACTTTGTCTGTAATAATAATAATAATAATAGCAACAACAATAACAATAACAAAAATTGTGACTGAAAGCACAGCATGCCTTGCCTCATGCCCCCTCCCGATTATCTGCCCTCCTTATAATGTCTGTTATGAATGTTGCTGCCTGACGTCATTGCAGAGAGAGGCAAGAAAGGGAAGAAGCTGAGGGGCCAGTCACATCTATCCTGTGGACCACAGGAAAGGCAGAAACAGCATGGGACTCAAAGGACCAGACCTGCTACCAGGTGAGAGTTCCCAGGTGAGTTCAGATCTGCTACCAGGAGAGTTCCTTGGTGCTGGAGTGTGACTTTAATTTTTTCTTTTTTTTCTTTATTTTTTTTAAAGATTTATTTATTTTATTTATATGAGCACACTGTAATTGTCTTTAGACACACCAGAAGAGGGCATCAGATCCCATTATAGATGGTTGTGAGCCACCATGTGGTTGCTGGGAATTGAACTCAGGACCTCTGAAGGAGCAGTCAGTGCTCTTAACCACTGAGCCATCTCTCCAGCCCCCAACTTTAATTTTTTCAAACTCTATTTTTAATGATGGTTCTTAAACACTTTAACCTCTCTTTTAGCCCAACACCCACCAGAGGTAGTGGAAAAGAAAAATTATGGGGGACGTAGACCTGTTTAGAAAGGTTCTTTGGAGCAACTTCCATCTGTGTTGTCTGGAAATCGACAGTTCAGCTCACAGGTCAGCAGTGGCAGCTCGATCCACTCACAAATGCTTCACAGATATACCAGCAGTTGGTAGAGTCAGGTTAGCAACAGTGGTGACACGACCTAGCAGAGACAGCCAGACCTCAGCCTCAGCTAGAGTCAGCAGGAGGGACCAGTAGGAACACCAGAAGTTCTCAGTCGTGCCTCTCTCAGGGAAGCGAAGATCACCCACAAGCATTGCACAGCTAGCTGTACCAGCAAGCCAAGCCCTCTCTCCCCATCACTACGTCGAGTCCTATTTACAGCCTCCTCCATGCACCTTGCCTGGGCACAGATCTTGAATTAGCACATGCATCCAATCAGCCTAAGTCCTCGGAGTCCCGACAAATGCAGTTCAATGTAAGGCGGACCGATACATACGTGTTGTTAGCAAAGAATTCCTCATCATGTTTCCTTTCATGTTTGCTTTGCAGAACATTCTTTCTCCTATGTCTGCTTCAGCAAAACATTTTTTCACGAGTCTGCCTTAGTCTTTCACCTGTGTCCACTTCAGGAGAACACGCTTTTGCGTGTCTGCCATTTGCCTGGATGTCTTTCTGTACCCCCAGTGTAATGCAATGCCCCACATGTGTTACACATTTGAACAACTGGCCCCCAACTGCTGGTGGTTCCATTTAAAAGGCAGTGGAACCTTTAGAAGGTGGAGCCTTGATGGAGACAATGGACCAATAGGAATCAGATCTTGAAGCTTATAGGCCAGCCCCACTTTCTCTTCACTCTCCAATTCCTGAGTATAAAGGCAATGTCACCCTCCAGCCTCTGACACTGTGCCTTCTCTGTTGCCTCCCACCATGGTGGACCATCCTCAGGGACCATAAACTGGAACAAACTCTTTGTCCTTTCAGCTGCTTTTAGTACTTGTGACCTTGACAGGAAAAGAAACTAAGATGGAACCAACCTTTATGAGAGTCACACCCAGGTAACCTCTTCCCAAAGGAATTGGGAAAGATATTAAAGTGGTGGGGGGAGAGAGTGATCTGAGGAGGAGAAAAAGATCCTGGGGGGCAAGGGAGGGAGCAGGGCAGATGCTAGGGTGTGGCATAGCTCTGAGACCACAGCCTGCAGTCAACCTGCTGGGAAGCAGTCTATCTTCCTTCGTTGATGAAGTCCCCGTAGGAGACTTGTTATGACTTGGATATAAACTGTTCCCCACTCTTGTGTTTGAATCCTTGATCCCCAGTTGGTGGTGGTGTTCTGTGACAATATGGAAGAGTGGGCTGCTTGGGGTGGATCTTAAGGATTCTAGTCCTGTGGTGGTTTGAATGAGAATGGCCCCCATAGGCTCCTATGTTCGAAGGCTTCCTTCCCAGTGAGTGGAACGGTTTGGAAAGGCTTAGGAACAAGCGTTAGCCTTGTTGGAGACAGTATGTCACTGAGGCTGGATTTCAAAGGCCCACCCTATGCCAGTCTGTTTTTCTCTGCCTGCAACTTGCAGATTGCATGAGCTCTCAGCGACTGCCCCAACGTCATGCCTGCTTGCCTGACTGCCACCAAACTTCCCTCTGTGATGATCCCAGACTCATCCTCTGAAACTGTAAGCAAGCCCCCAATTAAAATTTCCCTTGGCCATGGCATCTCTTCAGAGCAACACAGCAGTGACTGAGACAAACCGTGGTCTGTGTTATTTTGGTTTTATTTTTGTTTTTCGGGTTGCTGTGATAAGTACTCTAACAAAGCAATTCACAAGAGAAAGGTTCCTTCAGCATACAGTCAGTCCCTTGAGGGACACAGACTACCGCAACATCTGTACCAGCATTGGTGTCTACTCTCAGCAAGCAGGAAGTGAGCAGAAAATGGGGTAGGACTAAAAAGCCTCAAGGCTCCACCCTGCATCGAGGCTCCGCCTTTTAAAGGTTCCACGGCCTTTTCAAACAGCGCCACCAACTGGAGACCCAGTGTACAAATGTGTGAGCCTACTGACACAGTTCACAGTGTCATAGTTCCAGCTACAGTAAGCCCAGGCTCACACTCTCTGCCCTGCTCCCCGACGGGATGAGTGCAGCCTTGACCATCATATCCTGTCTCTCCGCAGTGATGGAGCCAGAATACGGCTTTCCTCACGCAGACAAGAAAAAGAACTCTACAGGACCAAGAGGACTGATTTCCTTTGAAGGCTCTGCCTTCAGACGGAGCGGGGAAGCCCAGTGACAACCCCCTTGCTTGGAGCTGCCCGGTGCTCTCTCTCTGAAGCTGCTGCAAACTGAGCGGCATTCTCACCTGACATTTTCCGAGCGCTCGGTAAACATCCCTCGGCTCCCCTCTGGGGAGCATGGACTCGGGTTCCACATGTTGTTTCTATCCTTCCTTAATATTTTCCGAGTAAAGGTTGCTCCAAAGCTCCTCACCTCTGGGTCATAACCAACTCTGTGACAGACTTAATTCATTTCCAGCGGCTGGCATTTCCTGCAGGAAAAGGCCGTGGACAGATTGAAGCTGTCCTCCAACCCCCATCCCTGCCCAACTCACACATCTCTCTTTATCTGAGGTTGATTTATGCTTATTTGAGGGGCCCGGACAGGAAATACAAGACTAAGTCGGTATTTAGGCATAAAGCAGTTTTCACTTGTGTGTGTGTGTGTGTGTGTGTGTGTGTGTGTGTGTGTGTGATAATATGTGTGTCTGTGTGTGTGGTGGTGTGTGTAGTATGGTATGTGTGTGTGTTGTGTGTGTGTCTGTGTGTGTAGTGTGTGTATGTATGTGTGTGGTGTGTGTGTGTTATGGTATATGTGTATGTGTGTGTGTGGTATGTGTGTCTGTGTGTGGTGTGTGTGTGTGTGTGTGATATGTGTGTGTGTGTGGTGTTGTGTGTAGTATGGTATATGTGTGTGTTGTGTGTGTATCTGTGTGTGTAGTGTGTGTATGTATGTAGTATGTGTGTCTGTGTGTGTGTGGTGTGTGTGTCTGTGTCTGTGTGTGTGTGGTATGGTATGTGTGTGTGTGATGTTTATGTATGTATGTGTATGTGGTGTGGTATATGTGCATGTGTGTGTGTTGTGGTG
The DNA here is from genome assembly GCA_030674055.1 of Rhabdomys pumilio. Lineage (NCBI taxonomy): Eukaryota > Metazoa > Chordata > Mammalia > Rodentia > Muridae > Rhabdomys > Rhabdomys pumilio. Next base: position 226,849,535 of record JANHMN010000002.1, read on the forward strand.
TGTGTCTGTGTGTGGTATGTGTGTGGTGTGGTGTCTGTATGTATGTGTGTGTGGTGTGTATGTGTGTCTGTGTGTGGTGTGTGTGTGGTAAGCGTATGGTATGGTGTATGTATGTATGTGTGGCGTGTGTGGCGTGTGTGTGTGTGTGTGTGTGTGTGTGTCTGTGTGTCTGTGTGTCTGTGTGTGCCTGTGTCTGTGTGTGTCTGTGTGTGGTAAGTGTATAGTCCATGTGTGGAGTCAACAGGATATGTCCTGCATCTTTCTCAGCTCCTTCCTCTTCACTTTATTTTTTGAGCTAGTGTCTCTCGTTATCTTTGGGCTCACTCATAGGCTGGATTGGCGGTGAGAGATCTTCAGGGATCTGCCTGCCTCTGCTACCATCACCTGCAACCAAATGTTGTGGCTTCTGACATGGACCACTGTGCCCCGCTTTGCTACGGGTTCTGACGATCCAAACTCAGGTCTTCATGCTTTAAAGCCTTTCCTCAACTTCAACACTGTCTTCTGAGAGAGGGAGAGAGGTTGGCTCCTGACAGAGTTGTGTGGGAAAGATGGGCCAGTGACAGATTCTGAAAGGGGACATTGGTCTGGCTATGCCCCCTACTGGGACACAGCTGTCTGTCTCCTCTCATATCTGGATTCAGCTGTGGCACCCAAGTTCCTGCACTGGTGATCTCAAACGAGCACTCCTACCTCCTCCCAGGCCTAGCTCTGTAACTAGGAAGCCTGAGGCTCCTGGCCTCAGCTTCTGCTGCCTTTTCCTGCCTGAGGACTGATACTGTCACTGGCCAGAATCTAAGCAACAACCCTAGACTTGTGACCTAGAAAGTCCTGTGCCCTCCGAGGGTTCTTATAGAACATGGTGGGATGAAAACATCCTCCAGAAACATCAAGATTGTCATGAGGAGAAACCAGGGACTAGAATGTGGAGACCTGCAGAGACATGGAGCAGACTAAGGCAATGCTCAGGCCCTGGTATCTTGACTCGAGTTCTTGGCTGGGATTCTAACTCCCAGCATCTCCTGCCAACAGCTGCCCCTCTCTTGCCCTGAGCCTCCTGCCCACTTTGACCCTGAGGGCACATGGGCTCTGCCCTCCTGGAGTGTTGGCAGTTGGCTTGATTTGCATATCGACCTGCAAGGCCTCTGGGGCTGACAAATGGGCCACAGAGAGCATCCCTCCCAGCCTGGGTCTCTCTCTCTCTCTCTCTCTCTCTCTCTCTCTCTCTCTCTCTCTCACACACACACACACACACACACACACACACACACACGCAGCTCTGGCCCCAGGAAAAGCCATCTCAGAGGAGATTAGAGTCCCACATCTGCAGGGTCATGTCACGCATCAGCTCCCTGAAATGAAACAGAGAGACTCAGGCCCCAGCCCCACTGAGCAGCCACCAGGATCCCACTGATGCCGGGGAGGGATGAGGGGGCTGTGACCAAAATGGTAAAGTGCAGCTGATATGGTATGCAGCCTGATGCCCGTGGCTTAAACCAATTGACCCAGCAATGGGAACAGCTCTAATCGGCCTCCTGAGAGCCATGAATTAGGGTTGAGATACTTGGGACAACCATGGGGTGGGGGCTGTAGAACCAGGGATGAGATGGAAACACGAGGGGGAGGCACAGACACAGTGCTGTTGACACGCCTGGGCCTGGAGCACCCCACACTTGGGAGGCTGCCAGGGTGAGTCTGGGATACCTAGAATCCACACGCTAACCACCTGCCACCTCAGACTCCATCCCAGAGTTGCTGAGAACCAAAGACCAACTTCTGAGTCCCAAGCAAGACTATGCTTGGGTTTGTTTGACACAGAGCAGCTGCACCCCTGGGGCTTCCTGCCAAACTTTTTATTTTGATGGCCTCAAGACAAGTCCCTGTCTGGTCCCTGAGGAGGTGAAGCAAAAGGCTACTCCCTGCAGCGGAATGCACAGGATGCTCGCTCACCATTGGGATCCTAAGACCCAGGGTCTCCAAAAGTCATTTGGCAAATGACATGAATACACTTGCTCCCCGAAGCACTGGCTGAGCGTACGGGCATTGCCTTAGGGAAGCGTTTATGAGCATAAAGGTGGCAGCGTGCTCATTGCAGCATGAGTTGTGATTTGGACCAGCAGACTGTCCTTGACAGGGTCCTATGAGGGAGAGTCATGAGAGAAGACTATAAAAGAAGATAGGAGAGCTGGGGTCAAGAGATCTTTCAAGAGCAAATGGTTTGTACCAAGCAAGTTTATCAAGAAGTACATATACATATACATCATATACATATACATATACATATACATATACATATACATATACATAT
>JANHMN010000002.1:226851852-226874796 GCA_030674055.1 Rhabdomys pumilio
ATATACATATACATATACATATACATATACATATACATATACATATATATATATATATAGAGAGAGAGATCTCCCAGAATTTCTGTTCCTTCAGAGAACCCTGACTAACATACAGCCCCACGAGAAGCATGATAGTCTTCAACGGTTTCTGTAAAGAGGAGGAGACTTCATAAAAGAGATGGGCCCTTCCTTTAACAATGAATGCTTTATTTCATTATTCTGATGTTGAAGCTTATAAGACAATTTAAAGGAAGGAGCACTTGAAGCACCCATGACTGTATGATAATCAGCTGAGTGAGTGTTCATAACTCGGCGACTCCTTGCTTTCTGACGCTTGGGAAGTTTCTCTGGTTTCTGTCCACCTTAAAATTCATCAATTTCACCAACTTGAGAAATAAGTATATCGTTTTAAAAATGTATCCTTTTAAAAGTGGCGTTGAGAACTTTGTAATTTTAGCACAGGGTGATTGAAATTATCCTGTCCGCGAGCTCCGAATGGAGTCTACTGAGAGTCCCAAGCTCTTACCTCTGTTATTAACACCCCCTCCTGGTGACCTAGGATGCCCTCACCCCTCCACCACCACCACTGTGTTCCTATTTGTTGTGGTGGTGTTAGGAGGTTCACTGACCTGAGTGCCAGAAGAACCTCTGAGAGCATTAAAAGCAAACCATTTATCTAGCCTGGGCATGGTGGCTCGTGCCTGTAATCTGGGTACTTGGGAGATGGAGGTAGGAGCATGAGAAGTTCAAAGGTCATCCTCAGCTACAAATCAAGTTCAAGACCAGCCTGAGCTACATGAGAACTTCTCTCAAAAATGAAAAAGAAAGATAGGAAGAGAGGAAGAGAGGGGAAGAAAAAATGAAGGAAGAGGAAGGGAGAAAATACAAAAACAAGGCATTTTGGATACACACACATGCATGTATATGTATACATATGTATATGTGTATTTCACCTCTTCTGTATCCCTGACACTGGCACCTGGTACAGGTAAATGGAGATGTTTTTCAGAGGTGCTGACCACTCATGCTAAGGTTTCTGACCTTTGAAAGGGATGTCAATCCTAACCACCAGTGCACTCAGACGGTGGCGGTGCTGGAGACCTCCAGTGGGTATCCCACGCTGTCCCCGACCCATGCTCCCATGCATGCCAACCCAGTTCATCACACACACTACAGTGGTCACAGGACTCACTTGACTTATGAAGATGCTGAGATGCTGAAAAGTGAACTGGCCACAGCCAGAGCTGCAGGCAGCCGGGCTGGGACCAAAGCCTGCATGCTCTCACCCAGTGTGCCTGCATCTATCTGCAAGCCAGGAACAGCACTCACACGTGTGATCAGAGGTCACAGCTGTGTGGGGTCAGCCCTGCTCGCCTAAGGTGTTCTTTTGGTTTTTTTCAAAGAGACTGAGGGAGAGTAACTCCCTATCATACTTTTAAAAGTATGTTTACCCTCACAAGGTAAGAAAAAAAAAGTCTGGGCCAAGGAAGGAGAAGGGGGGCTACTCTAGCGAGCTGGAGAAAACTCGCGGTAGTCCATTCTTAAACCTTGGGGAAGGATTTTCCAGAGCCAGCCCCAGCCCCGCCCCACTGCCTGCCACCGCCCTGCCCCCAGCCGGTGCATTGAGTCCTCCAGAACAGAGGGGGCTCCAGAGAGCGAACCAGCCTGAAAGTAAGTCAAAAGTCTAAGAGAAGAGACCATAGAGAGATAGGCCACCCACTTAGTCCCCTGTGGGTGTGTGAGCCCCTGGAAGTAGCGATCCCTGAATTCCAATTGCCTTTGGACCCTTCAATTAGGCAAAGCTTTTGTAGTTTTCCTTGCTTGGTTTAAGCCTATTATAATTGGGCTCTTTCTTTAGTCACCAGAACTCTGGCTAAGACAGGCTGAGAAACTCATGGAATGTAGTCATGCAGTTTCTCCGTTTAAATCATGAAAATCTTCCCCGAACACTTCTTATGAGCTCAATAATCCACTGAGGGGCACGGAGGCAGATGACACCCTGGAGAGTGAGCAGGGGACAAAAAGATAAAAGATGCCACTAGTAAATGACCTCCCCACCCCCACACACCCCCCAGTTTCCTTCTGTGAATTGACCCAGGGCATCAAGTCCTTGCTTAGCCTAATGCAGATGTGTTTGTCATCACGTGCTGAGCCAGGTGCCCGTGAGACACAGATTCAGCTTCATCCCTTTTCCCTTTCCTTCCTCCGTGACCCCCTGGGTGGAAGCACCCTGTGACCCCAGCCTCTGCTGAGTTTGGAGGAGAAGACGGTCTGTCCTCTTCCCAGTAGTGACAGGTGTGTCTGTAAAAAGATGCTTGGGCTCTGCACCCAAGTGGGTCCGGGGTTGGTCACCCCATCACCTGCTCCCGATGGAAGCTTCTTTCTTTTCTCCTTTCTGTGGAATGGCTTTATTGCTCTACCACCTGATGGCATATCCTCTCAGAACCATGAAAAAAATGAAAATATAAGATTCCCTCTCTTTGAGGCAGGATCTCACTATATAGACCAAGCTAACCTGGAACTCACAGGGATTCTCCTGCCTCTGAGTCCCTCTTGCGGTAAGTAAAAGGTTCATGCCACCACATGCTGTAGCCTCTCACACCTCCTTACGTGAGACTCAAACCACCCATCAAGAGATTCCCATACCACATGTCATCGGCTAGACCTGACTTATTTGCCCACAGGTCAGTCACTCCAGTGACAAGTGAGAAAGCTGGGTTTGGCATCAACTAGTCTCTGTTTGCTGGTGTGAGAGGGTTCTTCCAAAATTGGAGCAAAGCTGGGGTCAATTTTAAAAGAGGAGAGGCTGGAGTCTGTACCACCTATTAACCATCTGACTGTGACCCAGAGGTCCCTGTGAGTCTCAGCATAGATGAGCAAGGTACTTGAAGATGACAAGGGAAGACCCATTGGCTCTGCACCCTTTCCCCAGTCTTGCTTACTGCTAACCGAGAGGCTCAGATCTCCCCAGCACCCTGCTCTGACATCCTGGAATAAGGGTTTCCCCCTAAGGACATCAGGTCCCCCCTCCATCTTCTTTATCTTGTGCTAGGTGACACCAAGAGCTGTCACCAGGACTATATATTTATCAATGAGGAAACTGGGCCACCGAGAGAGCAGGGGTTAGCCCAGCATTTGGAATGTGTGGCAGATAGGGACAGGAGCAGGGTCACCTGGGCTCCGGGTCTCTTGGTGATGTCTTAGTCACCATTTTCACTGATGCTTACATGGCTCGATGGCCATTCACTGGGGGCAGAGTGGATCGTGTGGGGCAGAATCTGTAGGCTCTGCCTGGGTGACTTTCAGCTTCTGATAGACGTCTCTGACCCAAGTTCCCAGGCGCCTTGCCCAGCTCTCTTGGTTAACACTGATCTCGTGGGTCCCTGGGCAGCACTCACACTGGAAACACAGTGCACTGTTGAGGAGGAGGGACCACACCATCTCCATCTTCTCCCTCCACAGTGCTGATCTGACTACGAAGGCTCTGTCCTGTCACCCCCACAAAGACTCCACAAAAGCTGAAGCAAGGTCAAAGGCAGGAGGAGGGCAGGCCCTGATCGCCTGACACTCTTAAGTGGCTTCTTATTCACAGGGACACAGATCAGGACCTGGCACCCGCAGACAGGCTCATACATCACCTGTTCCTTCTCAAGCAGCGCCGACCTCCGATTCTCCTGATGGGCAGTTGATGCAGGAGGGAGAGGATGTCTGTGAATCTGAAATTGTGCTGTTTACCTGCCAGGGACCTTGAACTTGAGGATGTCCTTCCTCAGAGTGGGGCAGGTGGCCAGCAAGGCAGGAATGCTGTCAAGTCACACACACGGGCCTCAAGAGAGGGAGCTGGGGAAAGGAAGGGGGCCATGCTAAGCTGAGAGGCCTTTCAGGGCTTCAGAGACACCTAGAAAAAGGTGTCAACAATACAGATCCAGAAGTGACAGAAAGAATAAGCCACACTGGGGACAGAGGTCACTATCAGGGGCAGCGGGCAAGCTCTAGACTCAGCAGGAGGCAAGCTTGTCCTGGCAGGGAACAGTGTGTTTTATTCTTTCTCGGGAGCCATAATTTTCAGATGATGCCTCAGGATGGATCCTTCGAGGATGATGGATGACCTGAGGAGACTCAGGTGACAGTTCCTCCTTGGGTGGGAGGGGGGAGGTGATAAAAATCCAGCTCTTCTGAGCAGAAAAGTGTTGCCCAGAGACAACATCACTTGAGTTTGTAAGAACGAAGGCTGAGAAAATAGATTCGGCTCTTCTTCTTCACAAATAAAATTTAATTAAGAGAATCTTCAGCAAGTCTTGCCGTGCAGCCCAGGGAAGGTGACAGGCTGAGGAATGAGCCTCCTTGAAATGCGGCCACCACGCGCTGCCCCTTAATTATTCATGGGCATCCTTGTGCAGTTACACATACTTTTAGTAACTTGTCACTTTAAAAAAAAAATGTTCCGCTAATGTGTCCATTTTGCTTTTACATTTTTAATGCTTGTGTGTATGTGTGTGTGTGCTCACACACACACATGTGAGACCACGTACTCATGCACGTATAGAAGTCAGAGGACAGTCTTCAGAAGTCAGGTCGTCAGGTCTCTCCTTCCACCATGCAGTCCCAGAATTCCAACTCAAGTCACCAGGGTTGGTAGTGAACACCATCCCCCACTGAGCAATCTTGCCAGACTTAACACATCCTTTCGTCTTCATGGGCTACTTGTGTTGCTTAATGATGTAGTTGACTGTGGTTTTTCTGTAATGTACAAAGACCTCTTAGGAACTGAGGAGAGAGGAGACTGAGGACCCAAGACAGAGAGCTCTCGGAAGAACACACTCCTGCTTCCCATGCTGGACATCCCCCCACTAGATGCAAAAATGCAAAGTAGGCCAGATGGAGAAACAAAAGTAATTCCAATTCTTTCTTTCTTGAGACAGCGTATCACGAAGTCCAGGCTGGCCTTGAGCTCCCTGCATTCATGTAAACACACACACACACACACACACACACACACACACACACACACACACATACACACACACAAACAGATGTGCACATGTGTCCAGAAAGGACACATGACTTACTGTGCTGCACTGAACACATGGTGTCTTAGTTAAGGTTTCTACTGCTGTGAGCAGACACCATGACCAAGGCACCTCTTATAAAGGACTACACTTAATTGGGGCTGGCTTACAGGTTCAGAGGTTTCGTCCGTTATCTTCATGATTGGAAACATGGCAGTGTGCAGACAGACATGGTGCTGGAGGAAGCAGGAGTTCTACATCTTGATCCAAAGGCAGCCAGAAGGAAACTATATTCCAAAAGAGGAGGCTCTCTTCCACACCAGAAGGAGTCTAAGCACAGGAGGAGACTTCCAAGTCCACTCCACAGTGACACACTTCCTCCAACATGGCCACACCTCCTAGTGGTGCCACTCCCCATGGGCCAAGCAAGTTCAAATCACCATACATGACCTGAGAACTTGGGAAAACCAAACTGAAAACAGACCTGAAGCATGCTGAAGGGACAGCACTGTAGCAGACCATGGGCTGACTGGGAGCCAGGCCTTTTGCCTAACTGGAGGAAACCCAGCCAGCCACTACAGCTAGTGTTGACAAGAGGAACTGGTCTTTGGTTTATTGTAATTTCAAAACTCTAGGGGATAATATATAGATAGCTTTGAAGAACTAGGGGCTTGCTCTTACTCAGATAGAAAGTATATAGGAAAAGGGACAGGAAGGGAAGCTTGTCCTTAATTCTCAGAAACAATTTCGCCAACAAAGGATTTGCTTTGCCTTCCGTTTTCAGAGGTTTGAGTTCATCGGTGGGAGGGGCAGCTCACATCGTGGTGGCCAGGGAGGAGAGGGGTGAAGAGAGGCAGAGAAAGAGGGAAGGAGGAGGAGTAAGGGGGGAGGTAGAGAGAGAAGGGAAGGAGAAAAAGGACAAGGTAGGGGTGGAGAGAGGAAAGGGAAAAGGGGAGAAGGGGAGGAGGGAGGGAGGGAGAGTGGGAGAATAGGCCCCTGTTCACAGATTCCCTCCTTTCTTTTATTCTAACCTCAACCCCGCCCTGGCCATAGAGATTCTCATGTCCACATCAAGAATAAGTCTTCCTACTCCGTTAAACCTCTCTGGAAACACCCTCATAGATGCACCTTTCTGTCCAGGGTTTCTAACATGATTTTAAAAAGGCATATCTCTATAGAAATCAACAAAATAAAAGCTCAAGAAGGAGAGACTGGGTTTGAGTGTTTTCTATGCAAATAATCATGTATTGAAAAAATGTCACCTCATGCACACCTGCCGCCTGGCCTCTGCAGGGCTTTGAATCAGGACCTGGCTCCCTCTGGCCTTGGGGCAGCCTCCAGCCCCTCAGCCTCCCGCCTCCTTGCCTTAGCTCCCTGCAGCCAGAACAGGGTTCCTGTGGCCCCTCCATTCACAGAGACGTCCAGCTCACATTTTCCAAATGACATCATCCCTGCAGGAGCCAAGTCTCTATTTGAAGCTATTTTCTTTGGCTCTTTGTTTTTTTTTTTTTTTCTTCCTAGACCCAGGAAGCAATGTTTGCTTCCCACCATGTTAGCACCAAGCAGCTCCTTTCTGAGGAGAGACACGCGCGCTGCCTTAATTGAGCGGTTGCTATTGAAACACAGAGTGAGAGACAAAGCCCTTCATTTGGGAGGAAAATTAATTGTACACAAACAGGAACACATTTCATCGGGAATTAGAGTCTTCAACACTCCCCTGGCGGAGAACTTTATGGCTGCTGCCTTTCTGTCTGATGTTCCGCTTTCTCCCCTTCTTCTCTGGGAGACTTTCTTGGCAAACCAGGATGCAGGTCCCCCAAGGTCCCTTTACAGCCCCTTCTCAATACACTGAGGCTGCCATTGCTCCAGCCCACCTCGAGCTGTGACCCAGTCAGCAGACAGTCCCTTCTTCTCAGCCTCTGAGCAGTGACAGCCCCTCAGTCCCTGGGGCCTCTGCTCCTCCCCAGCCCTCAGATTCAAAGGTAAAGGAAAGATTAAACGTGATGAATCACAGGACAGGGGAGGTAAAGTAAGGGAAAGCTCGCCTCCACTGCAACTGCGAGATTTATTGCTGAGCGCCGCAAGTAATGAAACCATCCATCTCCCACTGGCTGGAAACAGAACCCAGCACAAGTCTGAAAAGGGCAGAGAGAAAATCGGCCTTGTTGGAGCAGTTGGTGGCCAGGACGCTCTGTGATTTCACCACCCAGGACTGCCCTGGGACTGCCTTGCAGAATGGACTTCCCTTCCCTCTGAGATCTTTGCTGAAAGAGAAAAGAGAGTCCCTGACATCCTAACCTGCTACCCGCAGAGACTCCTGGACTCTGGCCTCCAGAGCATCAGGGGTGGGGTGAGAGGATTCACCCTACTCCCCAGGGGCACCCCCACTTACTTGTTACTCAATCCATTGTCCACACATCTTGAAGACATCTCAGGAATTCCCTCTGGAAATCACAAGTCAGGCATGAAAACTCACCTGAAGATTGCTAGGACCTAAGGCACCCTTCCAGAAATTTCCACTGTTCTAGTGATCTGTTCCTCTATTAGCATCAAAACTTAGAACTTGCATTGGTCAGAGGCAGCAGCAGTGGTCAGAGGCAGCGGCGGTGGCAGTGGCAGCAGCATCTCTCCTCACTGCTCCCATTCAGAAGAGCCTGGGAATTTCAGGCTTCAGGTTTGGGCAGCCCAGGAAGCAGCAGAACGGGGATGCTGCTCCTATGCTCACACACATCACCCTACAGCTCTGGGTAGACCCAGCTCATGAGTACACCACAGATTTCAGCCCCTGGTGTGCTCACTTCACTCAGCACCAGCGTCTCCCAGGGGTACCTTCTCCTGTCCTGCACTGGAGTCCCGCACTCCAGCAAAGTCCTCTACCTATGTGAACCATCCCTGTAGTCTGTCCCATAAACAATGGAATGGTGACATCATTTACCCCTGCAGATCCAGGCTCTGCCCTCCTCAACCCTGCTTTGGACCCTGAGATTTTGATCTCAGTAGTGGCCTCACAGGCTTCTTATCCCTCTCGCCTCCTCTGGGAATCTGACTGAGGTTTGGGAAGACATCCTGCAGCTGGATGAGGCTGGGCTGAGGCTGGGATGTCAGTCTCCTGTCCTGTTGGTTGGAAGCTTTCAGGGCGGCTGTGTCACCTCTGCCTCTGTTAGGTGTCCCCTAAGCTCAGGTTTTAAGGATGCTGTAGTGTTCCTGCTCCTCTAGCTGCTGCACAGTTCCTAGGGACTGCTCCTAGGTACAGTTGACTCCTGTGATCCTGTCCCTCCTCCACTCATTGTCCCTTCATTTAACTCTCTCCAGTCCTTCTTCCTGGCTGAGGTGCATGTTTCCTGCCTTCTATGCTGTCTGGTATACCTGCTTGTGTCGATCCTCTATTAGCCACGGCTTCCTTTTCCAGCGCTTTGTTGCCTACAGAAACCACAATCTAAATCTACATCATGGAAAGTTCCAGAAAGAAAGAACAGTATCTCTAGAAGTGGTGTGAGGAAGCTGCACCCTATCCCCTTATCTAGAGTATGGATCACTCTCTGTGCAGTGTATCCACTCGGTATACACTATCTGTCCTATTGGAACCTGGTATCCACTCGGTATACACTATCTGTCCTGTTGGAACCTGGTATCCTCTCGGTATACACTATCCAGCCATCTGGGTTATCAGATCCATCAACTGTCATGGTAACTATAATGGCTAATATTGCTTACCAGTTTGACAAGACTTAAAGCCAACATGGGAGCACACCTCCAGGGATGTCTGGAAGGAATATTTCATTAAGGAGCAAAGACCCATCCTGAATACAGGCTGTAATTCCAGACTGAACAGAGGGAGAAAGCAGGCTGAGCCTTAGCGTTCATCCCTCTCTGCTTCCTGACTGTATGTGCAATGTGACCCGCTGCCTCAGGGTCCTGCAGCTATGACTTCCCACTATGACTGACTGAACCTCAGAACTGTGAGCCACGGTAAACACTTTCTTTAGTCACTTTCTCGGAGAGCTTGTCACAGTGCTGGGAAAAGTACCTAACACAGTACCTCAGTGCTAACGTTCATGGGACCCTTACTCTGCCTACTAACAACCCCACAGTGATACACTGTCATAATTATTCATTATTGTGGTTAACCTCTTGCGGGTCAAATCTGTCAAATGGGCTTTTCTGTAGGTTGTCTGTGTGGACAAAGACATAACATATTTAGGGTTGACCTTAGAACCCACTGGAGATCCCAGAATACAAGTTCCATGGATAAAGGACGTGTATGTTTTTCACCTGTTGACAACAGGTGCTACCATCAGAGATACCAGAGAATTCCTTCAAATCTAAGTGCCATTGGCTAAGACAAAGCCCCTCCAACTGCTACTGGAAACCTCCCTACTATTGGTCACAGATCTAAGCACGTAGCCAGTGAAAACTTTGCAGCAATATAAGTTTTCTACGTGCCATTCCCCAAATGAGTGCAAACCCAAGCACATGTGGAGTCCTGCCAGCTTATGACTGTGCTGGCGGTGTCTCCTCTTGTGCTGGCTCTGCAGCCAGCAGGCTGGCCACACACGTGAACTTTGCACAGAGCTCATGCCATGGGATGAGAGCCAATGGTGCCTGAAGCAACTCTGCCCAGATCTGAGGCCACAGTGCATTATGAATCGTGCTGTTTTTAACGTACAAAGCTTTCTGCTTTTACAGTAATATAATCGTTTAATTACCAAAAACAAGGACTTTGATATTTTCCTACCAGCATTCCTCAGCATATTAAGTATCAAATTAGTATATCTTAGGATTGGATTGTGTTAAATAGACAGGCATATCCATCTCCTTGGTATGTAAATTTCCCCACATCTTTAATAAATGAAGAAAACCACATGTATATCAGAGAATTGGCCTAAATTAATTCCCTTATTATTTTATTAAAAGTAAAGGTTTTATCTGGGTTCCTAATAAGATACACATAAAAATTTGTGTACACATTTCTCTGAAGTGCCCCCGTGCCTTAAGATTGGCTTCTCACACATGCTAAGAATCACATCCAGCACATCACCATGGAGATCCATTCCGACTTCAGATATTAGACTACGGAAACAAATCGTGGCTTGTTCTGAATCGTCTTTCTAAATCAACAGGCAATGTTATGAAAGTGTTCTCTGTGCCCACCCCGCCCCCACTAGCCCCCTCTGTAGCCCAGGTTCTATTCTTCCTTGTCACTTCTAGATGCTTAAAGAACAAAAAGGGGTGACCTTCAGACCCCCAGCCTCCATCAGCGCTCATGTTTATTGGGATACACACGCTGCCTTCCAAGCATCTCCACTCTATCCCCAGCCTGAGCCCTAGGCAGGATGGAAGACTGGCCCAGTGCATAACCCTCCCATCTCTGCAGCCTGTGCCTGCCCCAGCCCAGTGTCCCAGCCAGGTGACGTTCGTGCAGGGACAAGCACTCAGAGAAGCAGTGTGTCTGATTCTGGGATGAAGCTCAGATGGTGTGTGTTAGCCTAGCATACCCCAAAACCCTGGATTCAATCCCCAGCACACATAAAGTGGACTTTGTGGTATGTGCCTACAATCTCAACACTCAAGACGTAGAAACAGGAGGTTCAGAAGTTCAAGCTCATCCTTGGTAGTTTGTGACTAGTCTGGGCTGTATGAGACCCTATTAGACAGAGAAGGATAGGAAAACCCGATGGTCGTGAGGGCCACCCTTGCCATAACCTACTGGTGTGGAAATGTTCAGTTTCTTCCAGCTTGCTGCAAAAGGATTTTAAAACCCCTTCCTGGCATTCTATTTACAGGGAGGCTGAAGGCCCGGTGTATTCCTCATCTCCTGTCACACTTCATCGAGAGCCGGCACTCAGGAGATAACTTCCTCTCTTCCACATTTACCTCAGTGAATTGAATGGCTGGCTCCATTTAGCCAGATGTGCAGGAGTCTCCGGTCCTGCCAGCTCCCTGGGCCCCTTGGAAACTTCCAGTACCGGCTTCCAGAGAGCACAGTGACCATTGTCTCCTTTCAGTATAAAATACAATCCTGGGTAAAATAAAGTTTTTCATTAGAATAGGAGAAAAATGGGAAATGCCGCAGACCAAAAGGGGCAGACAGAACAGGAGCCAGGGCTAGGGATGGGGACTGGGAGTAGCTGATGGGGATTCTGGGAATGAGTTTAGAGTACAGAAGAAGATAAGGAAGCCTAAATCTGCCAGCAGAATGAAGACGGAGCCAGAGGCATGCCACACTTTTTTTTAAGAATGTAAGGAGTGAGATCATTAAACCAGTCACCAGGGCTTCCCAGAGATAGTGGCAGTCATTTAATGAGAGGCCCAGCGTCGCACAAATCTAAATTAATTCTTTGCTTGGCTGTTCCTGGGGAAGGATGAGGAAATGTTTGCCAAAGTAAAAGAGAACCAAAATATTTTTTTTTTACAGAAGCAAAGTGAGTGAGTGTGTGTGTGTGTGTGTGTGTGTGTGTGTGTGTGTGTGTGTGTTATAAGCAGAACCTGAGAGAGTACAGAGCTGAGTCATGGGATGGGAGGAGGGGAAGATGACAAGGGGAAACTGACATGATCTACTGGGTTTTTTGTTTGTTTGTTTGGTTGTTTTTTTTTTTTTTTTTTTTTGTGGAGTTTGGATTTTTCATTTGAGATGGAGTCTCATGTAACTCAGGCTGGCCTCAAACTCCCTATGTGCTCCCTATGGACGACACTAAACTCCCGATCCTCCTGCCTCTGCCTCCAGAGTGCTGGGTAACAGGTGTGTGCTAGCTCACCCAGCTTGCTCTGGAAGCCAGGGCTTCTTGCTTGCCAGGCAGACGCTCTGCCCACTGAGCCACATTCCCAGCTGTGAGCCACTTCCTGTCATCCCATGCAGCTTCTCTGACAGACACGTTAAGAAGTAGCGTCTGCAGCCAGCCTGAGGGTCCTGCTCACTCTCCTTAGTCCTGTTTCCTGTACCCCTCCTGGCAGTATGGGGTCTCCCTCACTGCTCCACAGTGCAGAGCCCACACCCCTCCCTGCCTGCTTTTTCCCCACTTAAATCTGAAATATCCCAGGGCTGAGGTGGGACGATGGGATGAATGCATGTAACTGGAGCTCGCTACACCCTCCTCCTTCCTTGCTTCTTTCAATGACATCTAAGAAAACATGCTAATTTGGTGCTAATAGGTCTTTAGCAGCTCCTACGCCTAGTATATCATCACCCTGAACAAAGAAAAGAGCAGGCTGGGCTGAGGGCAAGATGCAGCCCCGTGTGCAGGCTCATCGCCCTTGCATCTAGGGCAGTGGTTCTTAACGTGTGGGTTTGACCCCTTTGGAGTGACCCTTCCACAGGGGTCGCCTAAGGCCATCCTGTTTATCAGATATTTACATTACTGTTCATAAAAGTGGCAAAAGTACTTTACAGTTATAAAGTAGCAATGGGAATAAATGTATGGTTGGGGTCACCACAACATGAGGAACGGTGTTAAAAGGTCGAAGCATTGGGGAGGCTGAGAACGGCTGCTCTTAGGGGATCTTCCTTCACAGCAGGAGATGCTGCTGCCTCCCCCACTCCCACCTCTCCACATCCCCAGCCCCTTCCTTCACCTTCCCACTCTCACATCCCCAGCCCACCCCACATCCCCACTCCAGCTTGTCTGAGGACAGGTTTCCTTTTGAATGAAGGTGGCTTAGTGTGTGTTTGTATAAAGGAGACTAAAGTAAGTCAGGAGCATCACGGTCGGCTTCAGCTGTCACCATGACGCAAACCTAGAGCCACCTGGAAAGAGGGAAACTCAACTGAAGAGTCGCCCAGATCAGATTGGCTTGTGAGACATTTTCTTAACTGTTGACTGATGTAGGAGAACCCAGTCCACTGTGGGAGGTGCCATCCCTAGGCAGTGGGGCGGGGGAGCTATATAAGAAGGGCAACTGAGTAAGTTAGTAAACCATGCTCCTTCATGATCTCTGCTTCAGTTCCTGCCTCCAGGTTCCTGCCTCCAGGTTCCTGCCCTGCTTGAGTTCCTGTCCTGACTTCCCTCAGTGATGCTGTTACCTGGAAGTATAAGATGAAATAAACCCTTTCCTCCCCAGGTTGCTTCCCGTAATGGTGTTTATCACAACAACAGAATCGTCAGGGTGAGCTCTGGAGGGCAGCAGGGCCCAGCCACCTCACTGACCACCAAGTCTCATCTCCTGATGGGACTTCAGCAGCCTTGGCTGTAAAATGAGAAGACACACCCATCACAAGCCCCAGGAGCATAACGAGGTGGGGGGTCTGGGGGCTCAGGCCTGAGTCTCAGCACAGAACAGCCAGCCAGGAAGCTGTCTCAGGAAGGCTGCAATTCAAATAAAGAGAAATCTCACCTTTAAAACCAGATGCAGGCTACTCAGAGAGCATGGCCCTTTGCAGCCCAGAAGGAGGAAAACAATTACCTCAAGAAGGTAATTGAGCTTGGAACATATGACCCAAAATTGAAATAAACCCGGGAAGTCATGGCTACCCTCAAGGCTGGGATGAAAAAGTGAAGTCAAAAGGATACAGGGTGAAGGATAAGGTCGCTAAGCAACGCATTCTGATACAAGAGTTGGCAGAAATGACCTGGGAACCAGGGCATCTGTAAAATCTCACTCCTCTGCTGCCTCAAGGTCACCTGAAGGTAGATCCACCACAGTCACCTTGGGGGAGCGGTCTAGAAAAGCAGATGGATCCTTGCCCACTGCGAGGATGGACTCAAAATGTCTGGCAGACCAACCTCTCACGTACTGTGTGGGGCCCACTTGATTGTACTGTAAGAACCCAGGGCACAACCAAATGACGCTGGTCCCTGGCCATGGATAAACAGTCAGGGGATGTTCCCTGCATCCTCTGTGTTTTTGAGTTAGATTCTAGCCAATGGCTGACCACCCCACCATCAGCTGCTTGAACTTTGCCAAACTGAACCCTCCATTTGTCGGCTGTTCCCACTGATTGAATGCAGCGCAAAGCAAGACACGGTGATGTGGGATCTCGACAGGGCGTAAATATTTACTTTGTGTAAAACATAGTTCTGGGATCTCAAGATATGACCACAAAATCCAAAGTACTTGGCAAGGCAAAATTTTTACTTCCCAGCAGGGTTTCTAGCTCCGCGACACCAAGCAAGCAAGCATCCTAACAAAAGGGTGCCTGGCCTCGCTCTGAGTGGTCAGAGCTCAGCTTACATTCTCACGTGATTGGCTAATGCAGAGCGGAGCGGTTTCTAGGGAAGCGTTGAAACGAGCATGTATTTTGATTTCAAAAAGCGCTGACCATAGAAGAATTTGAATTTCTGCCCAGTGGCTTCTTTACAGTTTTTAGAGAGTTTTGTCTTATTTTGTCTTCGATAGAAAAGATAGCACGTTTTGTTTACATTTCCCACACTTTAAAATATGCTTCCCTGTAGGCCGTGACTTCTCCCTGAACCCTGTATAAAACAACCCTTTGCTGGAACTTTTTAGCACTTGGGCCAAAATCTCCCTTTTAGCTTTGGCCCACAGAGTTTAGTTTTTCTGCAATTTAGCTAAAGAAATTGAAATAAACATAGGAAGTCATGGCTACCCTCAAGGCTGGAATGAAAAGGTAAAGTCGGAAGGATTCAGGATGAAGGAATTTAGCTGAGTTATAAGACCAGCTAAAGCAGACCAATTACCCTCCCAACAGCTGAGAAAGTTGAGGGTCTTTCCAGATTATCAACCTGCTGTTCCTGACCTTTCCAGCCAATGAACACAGCAAAAGGTCAATGCTCATACCTGATTGGGCCACAAGGCATCCTGGGAAATGTAGTCTTTATGCTAGGCTACTGAACCACCACAGTAGAGGAAAGAGGCTGCCTCCTAGGAAAGCTCTGGCCCCGGGGCAGAGTGAGAATCAACAAGTGGGGAATGTCCTGTGCTCTATGATGGATGAGTGGACCATGGCACTTGCTGACAGTCACACTGTCTCTGAATCAGCTATAAGGGTGAGGAGAGAATAATCTAGAAAATAGAGTCATTGTAGTTCTGGAAACCAAATTACTAGAGCTTCAGAGACTGTCACAGTTCAAACAAAATGGAGGAGCTTTACAAAATGGTCTGACCCCGGCTAACAGCATGTAAGCCCCATACCAGTGTGACAGTGAATGCACACTGGCCTATCAAGGTCTTCCATGGTAGGATCAAGCATTTGCAGACGGGCAGGTGAAAGGGGTTAAGGCCACACCTAAGGCAGCCATGGAGTCAACATCCTGGAACACCAGGGAACCTGGGGTCTTCCTCTGTCATGCTGGAGCCTCCTACTCATGCGTGTGCAATACTGCTGAGTTGAAGGGGTCCTGGGCAGCCGTTCAGAGTGTGATGAGTCTCCAGCCTCTGCAGGAAGTGCTGACCTAGACTGCCTTGCTGTCTGCCACCTGCTAAAAATATACCTCGCCTCTATCCATCCACAGGTGCAGCCATCAGGAGGCCGGGCTGTTTTTAGCACCGGGTAAGCAGGAGACAACTGACTTCTAGATTCATAACCTGTCTGGCTACATGGGAATTTGTTTCCAGGCAGGCCGATGCGTGGACCATGTACATTTCCCCAAAGCTCCTCCCCCGAGTCTCCTGTCTCAGGATATAGTAACCTCCACTTTCTGGAAAGCAGCCTCCAATGATGTTTCAGGGTTTGGGTGGGATACAGCCACTGTTCACTAGAATATAACACACGTGACCTCTAACCCATTGCTCTCGGCCCTGGCCCTACCCTGAAGTGTCATGAGCTGATTCCTACTGTCTTCATTTCTCCCAACACACTCATTTCCACAGGCCCAGCAGAACAGCTTGCTCTACTCTGCTTACAGTATTCTGAAGGTTCTTTGGCCCACGGCTCTGATTCTCTCTCTCTCTCTCTCTCTCTCTCTCTCTCTCTCTCTCTCTCTCACACACACACACACACACACACACACACACACACACTCCTAGAAACCACTTCCAGAGGCTCACGGGCCACATGTGTATTACATTAACAGCCTTGCCTCTCAGTACACAGATGTGTGTGTGGAGCTTAGAGAACAGCCCTTGGGAGTTGGCTGACTCCTTCCACCATACGGGTTCCAAGGATTGAATTCAGGTCCTCAAGCTTGAGGACAGGCACCTTTAACCACTAAGTCATCTTGCTGGGCCAATGGAGACGTTTACTCTCTTGATTGCCGTCGTGGTTTTGGGACTGCACACACATGAAACAACTTATCAAATTAGGGCCAATGGCATGGCTCAGTGGATCAAGGTGCTTGCTGCCAAGCCTAACGACCTGAGTTTGAACACTGGATCCCACGTGGTGGAGGGAGAAAACCAACTTCTATCCGTTGCCCTCTGATGGTGGTTTGAATATACTTGGTCCAGGGAGGGCCACTAATTAGAAGGTGTGGCCTTGTTGAAGTAGGTGTAGCCTTGCTGGAAAAAGTATGCCACTTTGGAGGTGGGTTTTGAGAGCCTCCTCCTGGCTGTCTAGATGCCAGTCTGCTCCTAGCTTCCTTTGGATGAAGATACAGAACTCTCAGCTCCTCCTCCTGCACCATTCCTGCCTGCACACTGCTTCCTGCCATGATGATAATGGACTGAACCTCTGAACCTGTGAGCCAGCCCCCATTCAGTGCTCTCCTTTCTAGGGGTTGCCTTGATCATGGTGTCTGCTCACAGCAATGGAAACCCTGACTTAAGACACTCTCTGACTTCCACACCTGCCCTGTAGCTTGTACACAATTGGCTTGTGCACAATAAACAAATGAATCCGTAAGTAAATAAATAAATATGCTTTTAAGGACTTACCAAACTACATTTTGCATATGTGCGGTCTGACAATTTTAGAATCATGATTGAAGAGCAGATAAGCCACCTGGTACACGTTAGAAACAATCTTTCTGAATTCCACACCGGCTGCCGCGTAGGTGGCTCATACTAGGAAATGAAACGGTCTTTTCTTAGCATAAGGTATAAGTAAGAAAAAAAAGACGAAGAGATGACTATCTATGAGCAGAACCAGGTTTTGGCTCTTCCCAACGTACCCTTCCATCAGTCGGGATGACACTGAAGAAATGTCCTAACTTGAGTAAATATGGAGGCCCTGGGGTTCTTACTCACTATGCCCTTCTTTCCTCTCTCCTTCTGAACCTTTTACCCTGTCGGGTACTCCAGCCCATGAGACGATGCTCCCCACCCCCAAACACAATCAGGATGGGTCTTCCTTCCTCCACAAAATCTCTCTGGAAATGTCCTTACAGATTTACCCAGAGCTATGTCCCCTAAGTGAGTTCAAAACCAGTCAGGTCGTCTACCTGTCATCAACATGGCAGCAAAACATACGGCCTGTAAACCTTGCTATTCCACTCCTAGTCCTCAGTGACTTGTGGCCATCTCACAATGCAAAATGCATTGAGTTCATCTGTAAGAATCCTCAGAACCTTGACAGTCCTGACGTCACCCAAATGCCCATAGTCTGGTCTTAACAATGAGGGAATGTAAACTCTAAGAGCAAGTTGTCTTGTCACAGAACAATGACATTGTACAAATGAAGGAAGGAACAGAAGGACAGCAATGAAAGGGGGACAGAACAAGGTGGTAGCCAGCGGGCCAATCCTGCCGCTCCACAGCCAGGGCTCGCAGTGGCCTCATCCGGGCTCCGCTAGGGAACCCCTGCCCTGCGTTCTGCAACAGGAGCGATCTCCCTCTGGCTCCACTGTGCCTGCTGATTTCTGGAGGCTGCCAGTCACAGTCCCAAGCTCGCCAGTATGCTGGGTCCTCCACTATTCCTTATGCTTCTCCCCAACAGCTTAAAAATCAGCTCCCAGGGTCTCCTTGTAGGGACCATCCTGCCACAGGTCACCTGCCCTTGGCCTCTATAGCCCAAAACCTTTTCCATTCTACATGTCCACAAGACTAGTCACACATAGGCAACGCTACTGAGTTCTAATGCCAGCTCACGGTGTAATCTGATCACCTTCTACCAACCACATTGTTACGTTCAGATTCTATATGAACCTTGGCAATCACATCTAGGAAAACACTTCTTCATGTGGTCATTTCCAAGCTTGGGTCTTCTTCAGGGGTGTCTTACTTAGGCTTTTACTGCTGTGAACAGACACCATGACCAAGGCAACTCTTATAAGGACAACATTTAATTGGGGCTGGCTTACAGGTTCAGAGGTTCAGCCCATTATCATCAAGGCGGGAGCATGGCAGCATCCAGGCAGGCATGGTACGGGCAGGCTGCTAGTGGAAGACTGACTTCCAAGCAGCTAGGAAGAGAATCTCAAAGCCCATGCCCACAGTAACACACCTACTCCAACAAGGCCACACCTCCAAACAGTGCCGCTCCCTGGGCCAAGCTTATTCAAACCATGACAAGGGACATGCTCAGCTTAGTCCCTGCCTTTTCAAAACATTTGAATTTTCACAAACAGGACCCTTCAGTGGGCTGGTTCTTTCCTATTGGCCCATGGAAGGGTAGGAGGGTTCTCTTTACTGCTGTCAATCCCTGTAGTAGTTAAGGATACTTTTGGGAAGCCCCAGGTGAGCTCTCCATCCTGCACCCGCATGTTCACTTCCCTCCTGTCTGTCTCATCTTCTCACTATGGAGCTGACAAAGAGCAGGGAACAGTAGCTGCAGCACCGCCTAGATACTTCACTACTGTGAAATGTCCTCCCCTATGTAACCCCACTCTGCTCCCTTGGAATTCAGCTCCATCCAAGTTGTCAGGAAAGAACGCAGCCATTGTTCACCAGAGTATAGCACTCATGGTGACCTCTGGCCCATGGGGTCCTTGCTCCCCTTGGAAGCCTCATGAGTGTGGTCCTTACTGTCCTTCTTCCTCTCTCAACAATCCTCATTTCCACATCCTCACCAGAACTGCCTGTTGTGTTCTGCTTACACGTTCTGAACGTTCTCTAGTTCCTGGCTCTAAACTCCTCCCCACTCCTCCAGAAAACCAGCCCCAGAGGCCCCAAAACTACAGAATCGTGTTTATCACAGTAACAACCCCATTCTTGGTTGTCACACAGTCAGTCTGATGCTGAGGAGGGTGGCCATGTGAGTGTTCCATGGCCACATGTGCCTCAGAAGTCTACAGAAGTGTCCCCATGTGGATAATATGTGCCTCTCTTTCATGCCCTATATACCCAGACCCTTCCTAGACAAACAGCTTCATGATGATAGGACCATCGAGTCTATTTCAGTCACATCTTTGCCACAAGCACTTCTGCCAGAGTCCTGGGTTACATCTGTCTCAGTATCAGACCTGAACTCAGTGGTCCTCAGCCAAGAATGACTATATCCTTTGGGGACATTTGGTAATGTCTAGAGAAACCTTTTTTCTCACTCTGGACTCATGGTGCTTAAACAAAGGATGGCTTTGCCTCCCCCCGCCCCCAATGCCTAGGAACTATAGTTGATCCTCTGAAGTGGTAGCCAGATGTAACTTGCCTTAATGTCACTAATGTGTCACATGCAGGAGTAAGTAAATGAGCCTCTCGTGAAAACATGCCACAGCCACACGATGTACAGTGAGCTGCTCTGCTCACTCCTACAGAATAGGGCAGAAGAAGAAAACCTTCCCTCAGCTCCTGCCTCCAGGGCAGGACTCAGGGACAGTAGCTGCCCTCAAAGCAGCCAAGTGCCACACCCTCCACCTGTTTTTAAGATGAAGAAGCTGAGTCTTCGGAGTCCCCAGAGGCACACTTGGATAGTCTGAAGTTAGAGCCCCTTTATGGGACTTCTCTGCAGGCTCCTGCCTGGGGACACAATGCTCTAAAGAGACCCAGGAAGAGCTTAGAACCTGGGCTTCCCATTCAGAATCTCGTTCATCTTGGGCATGGGACAGTCCACAGTGTCTTTGATAGTAACCCATGCTTAAGATGAGAAAACTGAGCATGCCTTTATCCCAGCACTTGGGAGGCAGAGGCAGGAGAATCTCTGAGTTCGAAGCAAGCCTGGTCTACAGAGTGAGTCCCAGGACAGGTAGAGCTACATACACAGTGAGATCCTGTTTTGAAAACAAACAAGCAAACAAAAAGATGAAATGCCTAAGACCCAAAGGGTCGGCAGAGCCCAGGGACGACCTGGATCCTACCCAGAGGCTTCTACAGAGGCTTCTACACTGTTCCTGTGTCACAGTCCTTAAGGCAAAGCTTCCACGTGGTTTTTATTTGGTTTCTTGTTTGCTTATTTGAGGATAACCTCAAACTCTGTAGCCAAAGATGGCTTTGAAATTCTGATTCTCCTGCCTCCACCTCTCCAGTCCTGGGATCACAGGCTTGTACCACCATGCCCAGTCCTTGGGGTGGTAGGGAATCAGAGTCACATAAGCTTGGCAAGCAAGTTGTCCCATAAGCTTGGGGTGGGCTCCAATTGTGACTCAATGGACCCTGATTCTACCTGGGGAAAACGTCCTTGCTCTGAAGATTTGTAGCTCTGCTCCATCCACAGAGAACCAGAGTTTGTACCCAGTGCCACATGCCTGCCTGTGCCACCATGTGCTGGCCTCCTCCCTCGTATGCACATACATGTGAGAAGGATGGGTTAAGAGCCTCCTTTTAGATGTGGCGGTGGCCCCTCAGAGTCTCTGCTCAGGATGCTAGCGGCATCAGCCCCGGGGTTGACCGTTATGCCTGTCTGTAGTTCCCCCCACCCACCCTTTTCCTTTATTCTCGAGCATGCTTTTCTGGGCATGGCACACTAGTGTAAATCATTCTGTAGAATTATTTGTAATTAAGGGAGAAAATGTGTTTTGGGGCTTCAAGATTAGCTATGTTTTGTTGAAATAAATCCGTACCAGTACACTGGCCCAGGAGGCAGCACAAAACACAATTAACTTTCTTCTAACTTAACAGGGGTTTATGTAGCTGTTTTCATAATCTTAATATCTCAAGACATATAAACAATTTTTTTCCCTAATGTAATTGTGTTCCACCAACAAGACAGCTTGGGTTTAAACGAAGACTCGGGCAGTGTTGGCTGCAGGGCTGTATTATACAGAAGATCCTGGAATCCTGCTGTCAAGCCTGTGGATAACCACCCCCACACAGGCGCCTCCCACTACGCCCTGGAGGGTGGCTGCAGCAACTCCAGCCAGCTGTGGGAGATACCTGTGCCCCAACTTGGCAAGCCTGGGCTTCAGAGCGTCCTGACTCCTCCCAGACCGCCCCCACTATTTTCCTTGCTTTTAATGCGTCTCCTTCCCACAGCAATTTGATAGAAACACATTCAAAGCTTGACTTTTACAGCCTCGTAAAATCACATCTGCCTCAAGCCCAGCCAGAAAGTGGCCAGGCCAAAACAACTCAGACAAGAAAACTCAGGGAAAAGCTATCAGAAAGCCCCTCGGTGCACTGCACACCGAGAAGAATACGGAAGAAAGAGGCAGCTTGTGTGTGTCGAAAGAAAGCTTCCTGTGAGTTAGTGTGCACCGTGGGAGGCGGCCGGGGAGCGTGGGGAGCTTCAGAGACTGACTGTCCAGCCACAGACAGTCACAGTGCAAAAAGCATGTCACAAAGCATGCAGGACTCGAGGAGAGAAAGGCTGTCTAGATGGTGTCATCAGAAGCAGCAGGGACTGGAGATGAAGGTCCTAGAAACTTGAGCATCAGCACCTCCACCAGACCGGCGGCGACTAACTTCCTCAGCTGAGGACAGCTGATCTCTGCGGATTCTCCTAGCTCCATCAGACACTGACTCTAAATGGGGCCACCAGTCCCCAGGTGCCTGGTGCTCTGGTTTCATTTCTGTTCCTGTGATAAAAAAAGAAAAAAAGAAAAGAAAAAAAGAAAAAGAAAGAAAGAAAGGAAAACCACCGTAATAAAAAGCAAATTAGGCACGAGAGCTTTAATTTTCAACTTAAAATTCCAGGCTACAGGCCATCATTGTGGGAAAGCCAAGTAATGAACTTCAAACTGTTCACATCACAGTCAGACTCCGAGAGCAGAGAGAATGAGTGGTGTGTATGTGCTAGCTTGCTAGCTGGCTTGTGCTCAGCTCGAATTCTCCGTTCATCTACAGTTCAGGACCCATGCCTACGGGATGGCACCGCTCACTGTGGGCTGAGTCTTCACATATTAATAAACTTAATTAAAATAATCTTCCATAGGCCAACCCAATATAGACAATACCCTGCTGAGACTTTCTCTAGGTTATTCAAGTTGTGTTGACAAGCTGACAATTAGAGTTCCCCATCTGGGAATGTGATGCCCCGGGGACTTGCTGGGAATTATGGAAAGATATAGCCAAAGGCACTCGGCAGACTCCCAGGTCCCTCAGGTATCTGAGCTGAGCTGATGGGTGAGTATGCAGGCCCTGCAGTGACCACACACACACACACACACACACACACACACACACACACACACGTACACTGGCACTCACAGACTAAATTTGCCCCTCCTCCCAAGGAAACAAATTGGAACAAACGTTGCTGTCACCACATTTGGTCTTCCAACAGCAGCAAGCAAGAGAAAGCTACATGACCAAGTGACAGCAGTCTAACCCTTCTTCCCTTGTGAATACAACTGGGTGTGGTCCCATGAAGTGGGTTGTATTTCATTCATGGGGACAGAAGAATGGTCTAGAATCTTGTTTGCAGGGTTCAGTTTGGGGAAGCAGGGCCCCACACAGTTAAGGCCTGAAGAAGTATACCATATGGTAACAGATTCATTTTCAAATCCTTTTCCCCCTTAAACATACATATAGCAAAGCTTCCTGGAATTAGAAAAGAAAAATGAATTTCAGATCAACAAAAAAAAATAAAAATTTTATGTAAATATGTACCAAATATTGCTTGGGACAGAGTTATACTAGAATAAATTAATTTGTTATTTATCTGAAATTCAAATTTAACTGAGAGTTTAAATTTATCTACCAACTCTATTCACACATGCACATGCAAACACAGACATGCACACATGCACACATGTACACACACATTCTTGCACACTCACACACTCACATTCAC
>JANHMN010000002.1:226874806-226905783 GCA_030674055.1 Rhabdomys pumilio
GTACACACACATTCTTGCACACTCACACACTCACATTCACACATGCACACATGTACACACACATTCTTGCACACTCACACACTCACATTCACACGCACACACACATGCACAGACATGCACAGACACATACATATGCACACACACACACACACCCACACACACACACACACTTGTATACACACACTTATGCACACACACATTTTTCTCTGGATGAAATCTTATGTAGGAGAAAGAAAAGGACAGGAGAAAAAAAAGTCCCCAACCTTTTGACCCCGGGACCCTCCATCGACTCTGGAGGTTGAAGTTAGAAACCATCACTGGTGTCATGAAATGAGAGGGTCTCTATCCCTTTGTGTGAGACACAGTCTCAGCTGCTCTAGCCTCCGACCTAGGTCTTCATCTGTTCCAAACCCACCATGCAGTCGGAGACCTTGGACACCTCTCTTTTGCTGTTGGTTGGTTTTCTCCTACAATTCAGCACATGTTTCAGTCTGGGATTTTGGCTTTGTGTCTGTCAGGATACTCACACTCCCCCTTTCCATCTGTCCTCTGCCTTTTCTCCTTGGTGTGCCCTCGACACCCTCAAGGGCTGCTCTGGAGCTCTGTCTTGAGGGCGGAGCACAGGAGATGCGGACTTTCCACAGGCAACACCTGTTCATTCTCCCCTGGAGTCATTCACCTTGCAGATTGTGGTGAAGGTGATCCTCCGGGACTCTGGCTCCTTCCCCCTGGGGTTGGGGGTGTAATAAATTAAATCAAAGCCTTTCTGTGACAATAGAAAGGGGGGGTGCACATAGAGGAAGCTCCTGGCAGTCTGACAGCAAGGAGAGAGAGCCAATCACAATAGCTGTCCTGGCGTGAAATTCAGTGCTGTGAGGGGTGGGCGTGGCTAAGGGCATGCTGGATATCTGCATGTGAGGAATCCTCCTCCCGGGGTCCCCAGGGTGGGGATGTGGGCATGAGGTTGGTACTCGAACAGATTTGTCATTTTGTTTCTTCTCTTCTGTTTTTAAGGCTTCAGCCATGCTCTTTCTAAACTTACCGGCTGAGTGACAAGTTCACTATAAAAACCCCGAGTGGGTGGGCAGCCTGAGCCACAGTGTGAAGACACAAGTGTGTCTGTGCCCAGACTGTGACTCACAGCCTGCAATCCAGGTGGCCTGGTTAGTGTACTTGCACAGGCAGCACTATGGGAGCACCATACATGGGGAGCACCATACATGGGGAGCACTCACCTCCCATCTGGGAGGAGTTTCCCTCTGCTGGTCTGGAATTGGTGAAAAGCTGAGATTTTCTCAGGAGCTGGCTCCAGTCTCCTGGCCAAAGCTGGATGAGGACATTGGTGGCCATGTCCGGTGACAGCATCATTCACTCTTAGATCATCACTTTGGCAAGCAGAGAACCCCCTCCCCCAGGAGATACCCCCCATATGTTAAATTTATTCTTTGTTCTTTGAATGAACATGGGATTCCATGCCCACTCAAGACACAGAGCTAGATGTCAAGGTGACCCCAGCCCACGGCCCATGGCAGTAGGAAGGTTTCATCATAGCCAGAGCTGAGTCTGGTTTTCTCTGAACACCCCCAAGCTGATGTTGGAGAAAACAAGTTTTGTTACTGAGTAACATGGGGCTCCCTCTTTGAAGTTCTTAGCCTCCTTGATAAAAGAAAGCTCACTAAGTGTTAGGTCAGTAAGCAACAGTCCTCCGTGGTTTCTGCTTAAATTCCTGCTCTAAGTTCCTTCAGTGATGGAAGTATGAGCCATGTAAACCCTTTCCTCCCGTAAGTCCCTTTTGGTCAGAGTGTTTCACCATAGCAACAGAAAATAAACAAGAATAGTCAACTTTTGGGTAAAGTTGCTTCTGAGACTCAGAGGCAGTCAGAGACAGGAGATGGTCACAGCTTTCAAGGAGTCCAAATTAACACACACACACACACACACACACACACACACACACACCAGATAAAGTCAGTCTAAACTATTTTCCATGATTTACAATAAACCCATGCAAGGGAAGGACAAGTGTTCCCATTTGACAGATGAGAAAACTGAGGCTCCTAGCAGAAAAACAACAACAACAAAAAAGCAGAACCAGTTTTTATCACCTGCCTCTGTCATTCAGTCTTCATCACTCAACCTTTTGAGTGACTGCACATCTCTGTGTGAGCGGTACATGTACCAGGCACTGGCTGGGTGCGTGCATGTTGGTGGACAAATGTGTATTTGGCTGTAGAAGTGAGTGTGTGGACGCAAGCCATGGGGCTATATGATCATGGCTCATGTTTGTTCAATACCTGTGGATATTGGGACTTCTGAGTCTTGCTCACGTAATTCTCCCAAAGTTCCAGCTGAGACAGGTCCTTCGCTTTAGAAACCAAGGATCAGATGAGTTTAGCCACTGGCCCTCAACCCCATGAAGAGCAACTGCCTGAATGAGGAGGAGCCAGGATGTAGAGATAGCAACAGTTCAGTTGTTGGCACCCCTGGAGCCAGCCGAGCCTGAAGCCCTTACAGCTGAGTTTTAATCACATAGACTGGCTCTTCACCCTGTTTTTCACGTCTCCATGAAGAATGACTTTCTGTCACTTCAAGAGCATGCTGACCAACCAAGCTGAGTTCATCTAGGCAGCCGGTCAGGCAAAGAAAGCTATGGAAAGGACGGCTTCTTCCTGCTGTTTCCTCTGTAACAGGACAACGTAATCCCCCTTGTCTCCATTTAAGGGCCAGGCCTGATTTCAAAAAGAAGGCCACAGGCACCAGCTCCATGAAAGACCATAAGTCCCAGAAACTAGGCCATTGGCACCAACTCCAGGAATAGAACATAAAACCCAGAATAAGATCATAACCATCCCCCAAAGAACAGTCTGGGGATAACCACAAAAATGGGGGAATATCTTATCTCAGAATGGGCCATCTGGGCTGGGCAGCCCTATTTCATCATATGGTTAAACATCCATGACTTAGGAATGCAGACCACTGACCACCTGTGACCACCCCCCCCCCCCAGTACCCACTATTGGAATTTTAGATTACCTAATCCTTCTAGAGAGGTCCTCTAGTTCCCTATAAGAAGTCCTGCGTGCCTTTGTCTGGGGCCGCCATTTTGGAAAATGGTTCACACACACACACACACACACACACACACACACACACACACGTTGGCCATTTCTGCAGAATAAATGCTCTTTGTCTTTACACACTGTCTGAATCTGGGGACTTTCTTCAGTGATTTTTGGACCTTACACTCTGCACTATAAAGGACCGAGTCTCTGGGAGACAAAATAATCCTGTTTTCTGTAAGTTGCCTCCCGTCAGGGATTTTGTCAGAATAATAATTATATCTACCCTCTCAGGCTAGAACCTAGCTGTCCAAGGGCGGGGACCTGGCTACTGTCTCCTCTGCATGCAGTAAACCTTTTCTACTGTGACAGGTGTCCCCTACTCTCCTCTCCTCTCTTCTGGACGCTGTGCACTGATTATCCTTGGAGAGCCCTGCCTTCCACATTTGGGTCATATGCTGTGGCTTGGAGACAGCCACCTCGTTGGGCTCTGCACTAGAACTGAGCCCCAACCAGAAAGGCTTTTATCGTAGCATGTAGCTACGTCTTCTTGTTCTAAGGCCTTCCATAGTGTTCCCAGGGGCAACCCTAACCCTAAGTAAATCCCACCACCTTGTTCCCTGTGTTTGAGGGACATACATGCACGAATGGGTGGGTCCAATCAGGTGAGCCACACCTGAGAACCATAATAAGCAATACCACGAAGAGGTATTAGGGTGGCAGCTCTGGCAAGGGCCCTCCCCAGCAAGGAAGGAGAGAGAGCAACTAGCTGCCAGGCTGAGAAAAGCTGGCCGGGTCATGGATGCCACCTTTGCAGTCTGGCTGGTGTGCTCTATTTAGCTTCAGGCTCTCCTGGTTGGCTTTCCAGTCCCTGTGACCAAGGGGTCAAGGAGCAATGCCTATGCCTGACTGGGGGTCAGTTCAGAGGGTGATGCCTAAGGGGGCAGCCATGAATTGGACTGAGCCCCACCCGATGGGCATAAATCCATGTGCATAGGAAGGGCTGTCAGGCTGCCCCAGAAGTCTGGTCCCCTCCCCAGGGGGTCTCTATGCTCTCCCCTTAGGGGTTCTGACTGCTCACCCCACCCCCTCTCTCAATATTCTGTTTCCACATTTCTCATCTTGAGTGATGGCAGGCTGAAGCACTTAATTTTCCTCCTCCAGCCCAATTAATATGAAAGTGTGCTGAGCTGACGAGACAGTGAGAAGCGGGTCGTTTATATCAATTAGTGAAGCCAGCGCTGAGCAGTCTCCAGGGACCCATGGCGGCGGGAAGGGGAGCTGAGGAACTGAGGCCCTGAGGGAAAAGAAGCAAGGAGCTGGGGTGCCATTCAGGCTCCCCTCTGCTTCTCATTAAGTCTCTCTCTCTCTCTCTCTCTCTCTCTCTCTCTCTCTCTCTCTCTCTCCTTTCTTTCTCTGCTCTCCTTCCCATCCCTTGTCCTTCCTCCTTCCCTTCCTCCCTGCTCCATTCCCTCTCTCTTGTCTCTTACCCTCCCTCCCATAGTTCCTCTCTTCCTTCCTTCTTTCCTCTCTCTTTCTCATTAGGTTGTAAACCCATGGGTGATTTCTTTTTTCTCTGTATGTCTTTCACTGGCATACCTGGAGATACAGCTCGGGATGCAGCACTCTGTAAATATTCATGGACCGGGCAATGCCCTATGCCCTTTGGGTCCTGGTGAGCTGTAGAGGACCTTGTCAGGGTCAGGGTTAGAGGAACCTGGGGCAAAGCTGCAGAAACTCAGGTCACAATAGGAAGCAGGTTCACCCCACTGGCAGGGATCCTGTGCAAAGTTCAGTCCAATTGCTAAGCCAACTGGAATTTTAAAGCACCACGGGAAGATGCCTTGTTGCCCTGAGCCTGACATCTAATCAATGGGCTTTAATCTGAGAGCAGGTGCTCATCGTCTGAAGTATTGACGGATTGCAGCACAGAGTCTCTGCCTGGGCTCCGAGGGCAGAGGTGGACAGCTGTATGACCAAACCCCAACGCAGGCGGATGAATTAATGAGTCCTGAGTCAGCCAGTTAAGGGTGTGATTCTGTGGTGTGTTTAATGAGAATAGACCCTGCCCCCTAGACTCATATGTTTAAATGCTTGATTCCCGGTAGGTAGAACTATTTGAGAAGGATCAGGAGGTGTGGCCTTGTTGGAAGAGGTACGTCCCTGAAGTTGGGCTTTGAGGTTTCAAAAGCCCACTCCGTTCCAATTAGCTGTCTCTCTGCCTCCTGTTTGTGGAACAACTGTGAACTTTTGGCTACTACTCCAGTGCCATGCCTTCCACATGCACTGTCCATGACAGCATGGACTCTAGATCTCTGAAACTGTAAGCTCCCAATAAACTCTTCCTTCTGTAAGGTGTCTCCAGAACTAATAGGGAGCCCCTGGAATTCTAAGACTCCCCACAGACTCAAGTTCTATTAATTCCATTATGCAGACAGATAATGGGCCTGAAGAGCAGAGAGGTTTCTCATTTTTCCCAAGGCCACACAGCTGGTTCAGGACTGACTGACCCTAAGCCAAGATGACTAACCTCATCCCAGTGCCCAGGACCACCCCAGTCTACACAGAAAACTCCACTGTAGAAAGCTACAGGACTGTGGGTCACATGGTCCAGGATGTGCAGTAGAAACAGTCCCAGGGACTTGTGACACTTTTAGAGCCATAAAAATATTGCAACTGCTTTGAAAACCCTAAGGAAAATGGATGGGAAATGGCTCAGATGTGTGGAGTCCCTGCAAACGCTACAGTGGGCAGAGAAACAGTCTGCACCAGGCAAGAAGGAAATCAGCGAGACTTAGCAGGTGTTGGTTCAAACTTCTAGTGTCTGGCCCTGAGTAGTGTATTTTAAAGATATTTAAATACAGTACTATTTTGGGGGAAAAAAATCCCTGGTAACAATGACCTCAGTCCACAATAAAGCTTAACGTGTGACTGCATTGAAACTCTTTTGCCAAGTACATGTGACGTCTACCATAAAGATGAGTTCTATAGCTTAAGGGACTAGGATCTAGTGTGGCCTTCGTCATACAGACAGGGCAGAGGTCAGCAGGTTACAAAGTACATGTGACATCTCCTCTGAGGATGGGTTCTACTGACTGAGAAAGAAAGCTAAGATAAAGGTCTAGGGAGGGACAGTCTGGGATAAATATTCTGGGGGTCTGGGTGGTTTGGGTGTGGCCTGGTCCTTCAGATAACAGATCAACAGGCTACTATCCACCTCCAGCCCTCTGGGGGAGAAACAGGTATACGCATCCCCTTTGTCGAACAGACAAGCTGCATGTTTAATGTCCCTGGGCTTATCTGTGAGCACAGAGACCTCAGGTCCTAGACATGGATAGGGCTGTTTCCACCGATGCAGTTCCAGGAGCATGTGGAGACGGACAAAGTAAGACTAGGCATCAGCTTGAGACAGAGGAATTTCAGGGTTTGAGGGTCAGCTCTTAGATCTGTGCTTCCAGACAGATGATGACAGGACAAGGCGGTCTCAGCCCTGCCCCAGGTCTTGTCTGTGCTGCTTGAATCCCATCTGGGTTGCAAGAGAGAACCAATGAGATACTAAGCGAAGCATTTCGTATACAGTAAATGTGAAATGAGTGGGGTCCTGGTCTTAGATTTAAGAACCTATGAGCAGACTTTAAGAACAATACTATGGCAAGAAATGAAGCTATGAACAGATGGGACTATCCACAAGATCCAGGAAGCAGAGGAGGAGACAGAGCCAGGGACACCCAACTTTTGGGCCAGTGGGAAAGGAAACAGCAGAACCCAGGCAGTGGAAGCTTGACAACCAGGGACTGAAGGGCAAGGTGAAGCCAGAGGTCAGCATCAGGCTCAGAGCCCTGGAGAACAGTGCACACATGCTCAGAGGTAGAGTAGGGGAGAGCCTGACAGTTTCTAGGCTCCTTTCCTAGTCAGAATTTCCATTGCTGTGAAGAGACACTGTGATCATGAGATGAGACACTGTGTGTGACACAGCAACTCTTATAAAGGAAAGCATTTAACTGGGGCTGGCTTATAGTTCAGAGGTTCACAGTACTGGATAAAGAGCTGAGAGTTCTACATCTGGATTAACAGGCAGCAGGAAGGGAGGATGATGCTGGACCTGGCTTGAACATCTGAGACTTCAAAGACCGCCCCCCCAGTGACATACTTCCTCCAAAAGGCCACATCTCCTAATAGTGCCACTTCCTGTGAGCCTATGGAGGTCATTTTCATTCAAACCACCAAACCAGTCCTTGTCACCAGTTTCTTTGTTGGTTTCTTCATTCATTCATCTGAGCAGTTCTTACTGGGCTTTTTCTATAAATGAGTGTTAAGACCACCCATACAGGCAGTCTCTGATGCAGCACCCCTAGAGGTTACCCACCCTCATGTCTGTCTCTCAGCTCCATCTGACTACCTCACCATCCCTTTTGTCTCCCGTATGATCCTCTCAGCTTCAGTTACTGTTACTAGACAGATAACTGGAAGGCCATGCTTGTCCTGTAGGGTGAGCAGGTGACCTAATCTCTGGCTCACAGCAACCTCCCCTGAGACGGTTGGTTCGGCTGGAACCTCTCCATTGGGTCTGCTCACTGCTGGGTGGCAGGCTAGGGTTAATGGGGAGATAGGTGCTCAGTAACTTCCTGTATTGGATTAAGTCAGTTTGAATCAGGCTTGCATCCTTCGAAACATGGTTTGATACAAAGCCTCCCATGTTCTAAAATAAATGGCAGTTTCCACACACCTTCATGGACAGATGGCTTTCCAGACAGGCAACACAGCTAAATGTGAGATTGCAGCACAGAGCAGCCTCCCCTTCCTGTCCCCTCCCTCCGGTCCCAGGCTGAGCTACAAGTCAATGCTTCCTCAAAGAAGCTGAGCTGCTGGTTTTGAAATTAAACTTCCAAGATGAAGGACGGAAGAGTCCTTAGCTCATTAGCATCACACACCCTCCTGTCAGTTCCAGATCACAGTCTGAGACCCCCCCTTCCTCCCATCCCTTCCTCCCACACTCCCCCCACTCCCACTACCCTCACCCTCCTCCCCCTATTCCCACTGACCCTACTCCTTCACAACCCTCCACCATTTCTGCCTGCCCCCACCCCTGCCAGAAAATCCTGAGACCAACAGAGCTAGTCCTAAGAGCTCAGCAGAAGGTTTAACGCCACCCATAGTGCCTGTGTTAGTTTTATTTCAGATTTATGGGCCAGGCAGGACATTCCTAATGTCTGATGCATACGTTTTTTACTGCATTGGACGGCGGACCCTCATCACCATGCAGACTGGGATTTACTGCCATCTTAAGAGCGTCCGAGTTTAATTTCATTACTTTTAAATATTTACAGAGCTTTAAAATTCTATCTTGGCTTTTATGGCATGTGGTGACATTGTATGTTGTGTCTGCAAATGTCTGACACCAAGTCCTTGGGAAGGGTCGGGGGGAGCCCCAAAAGGCAGCCCTAGCCCTTGGGGGATGTGAATAGCACACTGCTGGCCATGGAGAGGCTGTGTCCAAGGGAATCTCAGTGACCCAGAGGAACCAGATGGGATAGGACCTGGAGGAGAAGCCAGGCCTCCAAGACAAAGACAGGTGGAGCCTTCCAGGGAAGCCCCGTGACATCACTTCCTGGAAGTCAGGGCTCTGCTTCCCAGGTGACTGTGGCTCTGGCTTTGGTGGCAGGAGACGTGCAGTATGCCTGGAATCAGACTTCAGGCACCACTCCAGGCCATCCAGGTGACATAAAGAACGAGGGAGGCTCCCATGTCTGCCTGGAACCGGCACTAAGCCAGAGCAGCTGTGTCTGTGTGTGGAACAGTAGGTTTCCCAGGTAGCTGGGCTTCCTTCTATAAGCCAGAAAAGAAAAAACCGCATTAGAGGCCGAGGGTACTCCAACAGGAGCCATTGGCCATCTAACAAAACCCTAACATCAGGCATGAGAAGCCCTCTGTTGTGTTGTTGGTCAGGGTTATCCAAGAGACTTCCAAAATGTTATAGGCTGATGCTCTTGGCCTTAGTTGCCTCCCAGAGGATGAAGGCAAGTCCCTATTGCTGAAGATATCATGTACTTCAGATACAGGGTCCACAGGACCAGAGCGGGGTCTGTCCTGAAATCCTCCTCCCTCGGGACTAGCTTTCATGGTACCAGAAGGCGCCACACAAGCTTCCAAAGGAGGGAGACAGTGAACACTTTCACCCAACTGTGATGCCTATGTGCCACAGCAACAACCAGGACAGTACATAACCATAAGGGTGTGGTGGTGGCACGTATACCTTGGTGGTAACCAACAACTCCTCAGTTGGACTTAAGAGCCACTCAACAAGAGGGAATTCATGCTTAGTATTGGAAACCTATGGGAAAACTTAAAGTCGAAGTCCACCATTGACCCGATTGCCTCTGGGCTCAGTGTGTATAATGGAACACTCCCTTCATTACCAGGGTTTTTCTGGAAATTCTAAGTCCTCCCCTCCCCCCATGGCTCCACCTGAGGTATATCACATAGCCTTAGTTAGATTTCAGGATCAATTTCCTTTCTCCTGAGTAGAACTCTTTCAGCTAGCACCTGAGATTCCTGAAATGCTTCCCCAGCCTAATGAGGCATTTCTATATCCCATGCCTTCAGCCTTTGCTCATCTTGGATGTTCCTGCCCTTAGTCCTCCCAAAACTTTATAAGCCTTGAATCACCCTAAGTAAAATTGATCTGCCTCTTGATAGCCGGGCTGGTGTGGTCATTCACCATATGTACTCACAGGGCTTCCAAACCCCATTTGTCCTCTCTACTCCCACTTCCCTTATGGGCCATATAGGCTGATGACCCATGAGAGCCAGGAGAACCACAGAAACATAGGCAAGTATGCAGGGCTAGTGAAGTCATGGACCTTGGAGAAGAACCTACAACCACCACTTTTCTAAGCCAGCATTGTTGACTTTTGCTGACCAGTGCGGATCTGTGTCTGTGAGACCTGAGATCTGCAGACCTGAAAGAATGGGGCGGACTATGGCCTAATGCAGTAGACAACCTTACCTCAGATTCAGTGTACTTTTAGACACGAATGTCACAAAGAAAGCAATGATCTAGGAGAGGTTGTTTGCGTTCAGAAGAACGTGATGAGAAAACATGTAATAAGCATCAGTAAGCACATACTAAATATTGACAGAGCAGTGCTTCCCCAGAACTTTCTCAGGATAGAGCAACTGAAACACAATTGCCCGGCACACATTATAGATTATATCTGGGAAAGTATGCAAGCAAGGCAGACGGCCATGTCCAGATTCAGGGCACTGACCAGACTGAGTTCTGTAACTATCATCTGACATCCAACAAGAAAAGACATGTCTTAGAAATTGAATGTAAATGTTTAACACTGGAGCCACAAAACCACATCCAAGAACAACCCAAGGAACAAAATGCCCCCGAAGTAAAGGCCGTCTGCCTTTTTTCCTGCCTCTTCTCTCGTTCCTCAATCCATTGTTCACCATGGGTTACATTCCAAGTATTTGTCTTTGTAAAACCACTGTGGTAGTTTGAATGGCCCCCATAGCTCATATGTTCAAATGCTTGTTTTCCCAGTTGGTGGAACTATTTGAGAAGGATTAAGAAGTATGGCCTTGTTGGAGGGAGTGTGGCCTTGTTGGAGGAGGTATAGCCTTGTTGAAAGAGGTGTAGCTTTGTTGGAGGAGGTGTGGTCTTGTTAGAGGAGGTGTAGCCTTGTTGGAGGGGGTGTGGCCTTGTTGGAGGGGTGTGGCCTTGTTAGAGGAGATGTAGCCTTGTTGGAGAGGGTGTGGTCTTGTTGGAGGGGGTGTGGCCTTGTTGGAGGAGGTGTAGCCTTGTTGGAGGAGGTGTGGCCTTGTTGGAGGAGGTGTAGCCTTGTTGGAGGGGGTGTGGCCTTGTTGGAGGGGGTGTGGTCTTGTTGAAGGGGGTGTGGTCTTGTTAGAGGAGGTGTGGCAGGGATTGAGCTTTGAGGTCTCAAAAGCCCATTCTATTTCCAGTTAGCTCTTTCTCTACCTTCTGCCTGTGGATCAGATGTAGGCTCTCAACTACTGCTCCAGCATCATGCCTGCCTGCTGCCATGCCCATTATGATGATAGCGGACTCCAACCCTTTGGAGATGTAAGCCCCAACCCCCAAAATGTTTTCTTTTCTAAGTTGCCTTAGTCATGGTGTCTCTTCACAGCGATAGAAAAGTAACTAAAGACATCCATGGATAAGTGTAGTCCTTACCCCTCATCAAGGAAGGGGTGTGTGTGTGTGTGTGTGTGTGTGTGTGATAACTAAAGTAAAAGAGGCCATGAATTTGGAGAAAGAGAGAGAGAGAGAGACAGAGAGAGAGAGAGAGAGAGAGAACACTGTACCCACTGTGACCTTGAGTCCCTTTAGGGCCGGCCTGCCCCAGAAAAGACCTACCACGCCCCTGAGGGAGAGCCGGCAAGAGAAGCAGGCTACCTCTTGCCCTCTTGTTTCTCACCCTGTGTGTCAGAAAACACTCTGGGCTGCAGAAACGACAAAGGCTGCTTCCCCCTGTGTCCCCTGAAGCTAGTCTGTTTCAGCTGCTCTAGGTGGCACACAACAGGTGATCAACTGGGGTCCCAGACCCTGCCAAGGCTGGGAGAGGGGGTGTCCCCGTTACTTGTGTCTTGTCAGAGAGTGGAAGCTCTCCAGTTGCCAGACCCATGTTGCACAGGCTGGGGCCTCACCAGGCCCACTGCTACCACTGCCACCAACGCAGCAAGATCCTTGGGCAGAGGTTACACGGGAGCATCCCAGCCCCAACCCCACCCACAGGCGAGCAGTCAGGACAAGCAGCAATCTGAAAGCAGTGTACCTCCAACAGCTGAGCACAAAATAGACCGAGCCTGCCCTCCAGGATCCTCATGTCACAGCAGGGGCCAGACCAGGGTCAAGAGGAAAACACCTGCTTTCCCGGGTTATAAATGTCAGAAAGGCAGGGGTGGGTAGTAGGGTGGAAGGCACGGCCCAGACCCCTGTCTCTTTTCTCCATGTACAGACAAACGTATAACAGTTCTAAGAGGCCAGTGTCCATGTCTGTCCTCAGAATTCCTTCTGTGTCTCCTCCTGGTCGTATCTGCTTGGATTCTATCTAACCCAGGATGCTGAGTGCAAGGGGGCCTCACAGGGTACAGTCTCTGAGCTGCCAGCCAGCACAGCATGGCCATCTGGCTGCGGAGCTGCTCAGCTGAGGAGGCCGAGTGACTGCGGTGGACCTTAGTCTGGTACTGAGACGCAGTGAGCACAGAGCCCCCTGGGAGGGGTTACACACAGATGGAGACAGGCACCCCAGCTCACCCTCAGTTCCCCTGCCAGCTGGTCCTCCCTAGGATGGGATGTATGCCTCACACATAGTTCTCAGCACAAAGCCCTCACACAGAGCAGATGGTGCCCCAGCCCCAGTCAGGTCCTGCCTCCCTTTCACACGAAAATGGGGGGCTGGCCAGGCAGATGCCCATCATGTCGCTTCTCCAAGCACCGTGACCTGAGGTCAGGTCCACACCTGGCAGCTGGAGCAGCCGTGCTCAAACTCAGACAGCTTTTGCTGTCGGCTCCCACTCCATGCCTCTGTTCTGAGCCTGCCGTCCTCCACAGCAGAACTGACACTGTCTTCCTGGGGCCACCAGAGGAAAGAGCCAGCATGTGTGTGTGTGTCCTTTATGCCTTCCGTATGCATGGGCCATCCCAGCAACATGGAGAGCAGAATGTGAGGGTGCTGCTGGACCCAGGAGAAATGGCCCCCAGAGATTGGGCTCCCCAGGGCCTCACAAGCCCAAGGGCTCTTCACTCTTCCACGTAGCCAATCACTGCGTAGATGCCTGCAGGTTCCCCCCACTGGGAAGCAGAAGGCATCGCTGAGGCTACCTGGAAGTCCCTAAATCTGGACACAGACATCTCTGTCCTTTAGGAGACGGGCTGTCTCTGAGTGCAGGGGGAGACCTAGGAAATTCTAAGCAGAATGAGTAGGAACAGCTCAAGGTCCCAAAGAGGTCCCCATGGCCGTGTGGAGACAAGACCACAGCTGACCAGGAGGCTCCACAGGTGACGAGCTACTGTCCCAGCCTAGAATCAGCCTGAGCTCATAGAGGTCCGCAGAACCAGAAGAGACATGGTCCCAACCCTCCACAACCTCAGTACCGCCCCAGCCCAGCCCAGCCCAGCCACCTACAAGGTCTCCAGCCTTGCATTCCAGCAGTCAAGACCAGCCCATTGGACTAGATAAAGCCCACTTCAGGCTCCCAGAGAGCTCTCAGGACCTAACACACAGGGACTGCCATGGTCTGGGGCTGTTTTCCTCCATTCCCAGAGTCTTCCATGTGCAATGAGTGGCCAGCCCAAGACTAGGGTGTGGTCCCCAGACAGAAAGTGTCAGGAACACTGCTTATCTTAGACCCTCCCATAGCCTTGTACTGGCCTCAGAACGAGAAGAAGCTCCTTCTCCTACCCATTTCCCAGCCTACACAGGCCCAAGGACAGAAGCCAGGACCCCTGTGCCAAGGAGTCTCTGTCTTTTTATCTGCTAAATGGGTGCAAGGGAGAGATGAGCATTGCTCAAGAGCAAAAGGTGAATGTTCTTCTGAGCTTGCCAGGCCAGAGGCTAGAGGTTCTCATGTCCCTGGTCACTTCCATCGCCACTGCCCTTCCTCCGAGGAGGTCCGGATGCCTGCCTAGCTCCTTGTCCATCACAGTGTTCTCTCAAACATCCCCACCAAATCTCCTCCCTTCCTGGAGTGTTTCTCAGGTTCTGTGTTCTCAGCCGAGCATGCGTCTCAAGGAGCAGAGCTCCACCAACCATAGCTCCTGCTGGATGCAGTCGCCATAGTGAAGCCTGGCTTATTGTCCAGCTGGGAAGACACACGTTCAGTGGATGAATGATTGGGCAGTGGGAGGATGATAGATAGATGCATGGAGGATGGATACACGCATGGATGCTTGGGTGGCTGCATGAAAGCAAAGGCTGCATGCAACTTTGGCCCTGCACACTGGTACTCACCTCCCACCTGCCTACCCACTCACACTGGCAATTCGAGTTGTGGATTTCTCCAGCTGTGGTTCCATTTCCCTGTGCCTGCATCACTCTTCCAGAGATGCCTCACATCTGTCCACATCTCCATGAGGGTCCAGTACATGTGCCCAACCACTCTGTCTAAAGCTACAAAGTGCACACACACCACACACACACGCACACACACACACACACACACACACACTCTGTCCTTTCCACTAATTGTCATGGCTTCTGCCTTCTACACACCTAGTACCTCCTGATATGTTGATAGCACCTTTCACTCCCATGTAGAATGCATCAGCTCCAAGAGGTGAAGGGCATCTGCTCCACCCTCCAAGTGCCTGGCTCACAGAAGATGGTCAGTCAATGCTCACTGCACCATTAAGTTACCTAAAACCAAAGAAGTTAGGATAGGGCATCTGGGGTACACAAGGGGGATTCCCAGAAACAGCGGGGCTCTTGAGTTGGGACTTACGATCCTGGAGCACCACAAGCTAGCCGGAAGAAAATTCCAGGTGCATACAGGACTCTATAACCAGAGCTCAGAACACACCTCAAGTGCTGTCTTGACTTTGGAGCCCAGCAAAGGCCCAGATCTTAGGCCATTTGACAACAGCCTTTCGGAAAATTAACTGGATGTTTTATTCATCCTTAAGTTCTTTAAAATTGCAAATCAAACAGTCACTGGTGCTTGGCTAGCCTTGGCTCTGGGCTCTTGTGTTGCAAATAACTGTGCTCTCCTGCATACCAAGCGGACCTTTCTGCGTCCCAGGAAAACGAATCTCTTTTGGTGTTCATTGCGCTAATTGCATCCACAGCGGAGGCAGAGCAAACATCTTTCCCTCCTGATTTGCATTATGCAAAACCTTAATCTCCCCAAGTTTCCCAAAGCCTTGTGAATGATTCACAACCTTCCAATGCCTGGAACAGCTCGGCTTGATCTGCTCGTCCATATAAATTAGATTTACTGGGGAAATAAAGGAGGCTCGATACTATAAACTATTGGGAAGATGACCCCCGAGTGTGGATGCCCCATAAATTTGTGTCTTGGGGCGGGGGGACCATGAGGCTACTGATCACACACATATTGCTAGATTTATCTCTTTTGAGCTATTATCGACATGAAGAGGAGAGTAGATTGCCATTGGGAGCCACTGTGCTGTCTGGGAGAGGGGTTGGCTCTCCCTGAACTGGCAAAAAAAAGAAAGTCTTACAGAAAGCCTTCTCCAGACAAGGGGCAACAAGCAGAGAAGCAAGCAGTTGAAGCAAGAGTGTGCCTGAGAGACTGGATTGAGAGACTGGATTTGAAGGCAGCTGAGTTCAGTCTGTGACATTGAGGTGACTGCCTCTTTCCTTTGTTCCCTCACTTCCTGTTGGGGGAAAACAAAACCCTGCAGCCATAGAGGACAAGAGGCGTCCCAGATGGAGTCTCTGTTGCACACCTGGGCTTCATTCTAGGAACTAGTGGGGACCAAGCTCTAGCAGGCCCGGACTTCAGGTGCTCAGAGAGCTCACTGGAAGAGCTCCAGGACCAGAGCCTACATGGTGGTGCCTGGAGAGGGGTAACATTAGCCAGATTACAGGCTCAGCCCCAACGCTGTGATGGTGCGCAGACCCTTTTTACAAGCCAGCCCAGATGCCAGAGCCTGTGAGTGACATAAGCATGGTAACCTGGCAACCAGAAGCACCCGCCATGACTATGCAGGGTTCTGATGTTGGGCATGAGATCTTTATCTCTGTCATTATTGTTGCATGGCCATTGCACAGATTCGAAAGCTGAGTCCTACCTTAGAATCTAAGTCTGCAAGATGCCCCTATCAAGCACATTCCATCTTCCATTGCTAGTTTCTTAGAGTGGGACTGAGCAGGGGAAAGATGGATTTATTATATATATTTATTTATATATTAATATCTGTCAGCTGGAAGTTCCCACTCTGTGCCGCCTAATGGTAAAGATGAAGGTCTCTGCAACCACAGACCCCTTCCTCGGAGACCTCTTGGCCACTGCCAAGCATTTCCTGCTGGGTTTTACCCTGGACTTCCTGTCTTTTGCCAACAGAAGACCTGGAGGAAGATGGTGAAGCTAGAGGAGGCATTTCCTGCCTGCTTCTTCCCATTTTTTCCGCCATTCCCACCAACACCACAGCAACCCCCTTGGAAACCCCACATCCCCAACCAGCCCCGCCTACGAGACTTTTCGGCCCCGCCCACCGCTCAGCAGCCCTGGAGTTCAGGGGTCAATACATTATTTTTCCCCCTAAAAGTGTCACTAACGTTCCTGAAAGTGTGGCTTGCGAGTCCCCCTCTGCATTGTATTAAGACAGTCATAAGCAATTTCCAGACTCAGGAGGATGGCTGTGCTCGCTACAACTCCATTTACAAGCACTCAGTCTAGTCATGAGTAATAGCTGCCTGAGCACATGGATGACAACTGCGTGCTTGCATCCTGAATCTTTAGGCTTTAAACAGCCACATGTCATTGACATTGTAGGCCAGCGTGATGCTCACAGAATAGAAAGAGAAAGACTCTGAAGTTCATGCCAAGGCTGGAGAGTCAGTACAGACTGAGGTAGGAGTGTGGGCTCATACCACTGACACCAATGGGAAGACACGAAACATTTAGATCTTATGAGCTGGTCCAGAGAGGACGATGCCACAGCTGCCTATGGGATGTCTGTGATGTGCTGATTGGTAAAATAACATCCCTAAGTAGTAAGTGACTTCGCCGCCTGACTGGATTTAAAGTCAGTCTCCAAGAGCTATTTGCTTCTCCACAGGCCAAACATACACGTTAGATGGGGCATGATGAGTTTCAGTACTGGGCATCTCTGTGGGGGCACAGAGCGGGTTGGAAGCAAGTTATTTGATGCGCCCCAGCTCTGACACCTTTGAATGTCTTCCTTTACATGAGTCGAGGAACACTGTGATCCAGACTGACTGAGTGGGCCACCAACCAAGTAGACAGAGACACGCTCCCCTTTATAAACTAACCATTAAATTCGGAATATCTGGGCCATCATGATGACTCAGCTGGTAAGGGCCCTTGGTGCCAGGCCTAACAATCTGAGTTTGATGTTCAGGCTCCACAGGCTGGAAGGGAGAGAACTGTCTTACACACACACACACACACACACACACACACACACACATGCACACACACAATTAAAAACTGAGATCAGAATTCCTAGCAAGTGCCCCAGAAAAACACATTCCCCAGTTTCACAGAACATGCTCTCCTCCAGTATTCTCACACAAGCCCCCCAGCCTCAAACTGTCGCAACCATTTCTAAGGACAGTCTCCGTCCCCCACAAAGCAGACACTATACCTGCCCATGGCACTTGTGGCTGTGGCCAGTGGCAGGCGGGTGGAGCCGGAAGAGAGGACGGGGTCCTTACAAGGAAGCCTTACTGTTACACAAGTGATGGCTACTTCTGCTTGGCTCCTGGTCCCTTGGTCCCTTTTCTATGCTCACGAGATTTCTATGCACATCCTGGAATGTGTGCTTAGTGGCTGCACAGTAAATATTCTTTGTATGAATAAACATACTGTAAGTTTGTTCCCTTTTGTTTCTATTTTCAATTTTTTTTCATTGAAATTTTTTTATACGTATTGGTGTTTTGCCTACACATATATATCTGTGTGCCATCTGCTTGCTTGGTGCACACTGAGTCCAGAAGAGGGTACTGTATTTCCTGAGACTGGGAGCTACAGGTGGTTGTGAGCTGCCATGTTAATGCTGGGAATTGAACTCGGGTCCACTGGAAGAGCAGCCAGTGCTCTTAGTCACTGAGCCATCTCTCCTGCACCTGTTTTATTTTAAGATTTATTCTTTCATTTATTTTATTTGTATATATGAACCTTTTTTAATTTTATGAGCACAACATGCATGTAATGCCTGCAGAGGCCAGAAGAGGGCATCGGAGTCCCCAGAACGGGAACATTTTGCAGCTGTGAGCTACTGTGTGGAATCAGAGAGCCAAACCTACGTTCTGGGCACAGGAGGACCAGCTCTTCACTGCCAAGGCATTTTATTTAATTTGAAATAAAGCCTTTTCCTCAGTTAAGCCTCATTGAAACATAACCCTCAGCTATCTGTCCTCACAGCAACGTCTTGGGCTTGACAGGACATGCCTAGCTAGAGAGGCCAGGTGACAGGCTGACACCCCAAACCACCATACCTGAATACATGATCTCTTAGATCCAGCAGATGCTGGGTGTGATGATTGAATAAGAACGGTCTCCACAGGCTCATGGATTTGAATGTTTGGTCCATAAGGAGCAGCACTGCTTGAGAGAGATTAGGGGGTGTGGCTTTGTTGGAGGAAGTGTGTCACTGGGGGTGGGCTTTGAGGTGTCAAAAGCTCAATCCAGGTCCAGTGTCTCTCTGTCTCTCTGTCTCTCTGTCTCTCTGTCTCTCTCTCTCTCTCTTCCTGCTGCCTGTGGATCCAGATGTAAAATTCTCACTATTCCGGCACCGTTGTCTGCCTGCACGCTACCATGCTTCTCGATACAATGACACTGGACTGAACCTCTAAAATTGTAAGCCAGCTTCAATTAAATGCTTTCCTTTATAAGAGTGACCATGGTCATGGTGTCTCTTTACAGCAATAAAAGTAGCTAGATGGCAGTGTGAATTCAGGTAGCCATTGCTTCTAGAAGGCTCTGGTCACAGGTTGCCCTCTCTCTGCCTTGACAGTCATCTGTACCAGCAGATTTCTGCTATATACTCAGTGCAGTTCTGGAAATCAACAGTCAGAGCCTATATGTTTGGGGGTTGCCAATATCCAGTCCAGGCTTGAATGTAAACCCAGCCCTGCCCTTCTGGCCTACCCATGGGGCAGCTTCTCCCCAACACCACTATATCTCCGGGGCAGAACAAATACCCATCAGGGCTGTGTGTGTGCAGTACAATGTACATTAGTGATAATCCAGTAGCTACACCCACCCTTCAGTTCCTGCTCAACATCAAAGACAGTGGCCCTACATGCAGCCGAGAGGCACAGTTAAGAGCTCAGATCCCTGGCCCCAGGGCATGAATCCTGGTGGACTCAAGCCAGAGACTCTCCACTTGTGTGACCCCACCACATCCAGAGAAGTGTGTTTAACAACCTCTCCAGTGCCCTGAAATGAAAGCCTTAAATAATTAACCTTAGCGAGGCACACCCACTTAAAAGCTCGTTAGGACGCCCTAAGTGAATGGCTAGAAGGAAATAAAAGGACGATCATTTGCAATGAAATACATCATCTCTCAATATGCAAATGAGCAGTGACAGAGTCTTAGGCCCTGCTGACCCTGGGCAGTAAGTTCCAAAGAAATAGAAGGAGGGAAAATGGAGGTAGCCTTTGAGTATAAAAGTAGCGTCCTCAGGGCTAGCAAGGCGGCTTAGTGGATCAAGGTACCTGCTACCAACCCTGACAACCTGAGTTTGTGTATTGGGACCCTCACGGTAGAAGGAGAGAACTAACTCCTCCAAGTTGTCCTCTGAGCTCCACATAGTACATGCACACTTATGTTCACACACGCACATGCACACTCACACACAAAGAGACACACATGCAGAAAAAAC
This sequence comes from Rhabdomys pumilio, assembly GCA_030674055.1. NCBI lineage: Eukaryota > Metazoa > Chordata > Mammalia > Rodentia > Muridae > Rhabdomys > Rhabdomys pumilio. The sequence continues at coordinate 226,894,431 of JANHMN010000002.1, forward strand.
ATACACATATTTCTAACTCATCTGCAAGAGCTGAAAAATCACAATTCTACTTTCTCTGCAAGCCACGGGGAAAGGCACCCACATGTCTATGGAGGAGGAGGCAGTGGAGGACAGCAGTGGGAGGAGGGAGCAGAGGGGGAGAGCAGTGGGAGGAGGGGCAGGGGAGGACAGCAGTGGGAGGGGGCAGGGGAGGACAGCAGTGGGAGGAGGGCAGAGGGGGACAACAGTAGTAGAAGGAGCAGAGGGGGACAGCAGTGGGAGGAGGGGCAGGGGAGGACAGCAGTGGGAGGAGGGGCAGGGGAGGACAGCAGTGGGAGGAGGGGACAGTGGAGGACAGTAGTGAGGGCTCTGAGAGATGTCCTGGCTTCCTTACAGCAGTTATGGGAGGAGACTGCAATTTCCCTTTCTGCCTATGGCATTGCTACAGGAGCAAGATGACTGGAGATGGAGAATAATCCCACTGGGGCCTGGGAAGATCTGTGGATCTGAGAACCAGCTGACCTGGACCAGCAGCCAGCTCTCCTCCTGGATGAGCCGAAAGCGCTCCTGTGTGTGAAGTCGTCCTCAATGACTTAGCTACTCATTCTGAAATTCCCTTTTTCTCTAATTCAAGAGTATCTCCTCTGCGACACTGCCACAATTCCCACAGTTTGCTGGGTCAAGGCCTGGCACTTACAAGATGACAGGCCTATCCATCCCACCCCTGTAAAGGATCCATAGCAAACTCAACTACAGAGATGACTTGCCCAGTAGCAGTCTCAGGGGAGGTGGCTGAAAAGATGTCACCACCCCTCTGTGTCCCCCAGGAGTGTTAAGGGAATGTCGTCTTGAAGGAAAGAATTCAGTCAAGAGACACAGACAGCTGGAGCAGAAGTTTTGTATCAAAGCAAACACAGCAGACACAGTGGAGGGGCTGCCCCAAGGTTCAGTGTTACAGAGGCTATGGGTGTTTTCATGAATATTTATGAGGTAGGAAGCATATTCATGAATATTTATGAAGTAGGTAGCATATTTATAGAGTAAGTTATCCCTTGGATATCCATTTTAGGGTATTTCTTCCCATGATCCTCTGAAGAAGCCCATAGAGAGGTGTCAAACCCATTACCAGAGTGATAGTATAATGACATCAGATCTTTGAGAGACATGGGTCCTTCACCCATGCACACGGCACACACGTGGGCCAAGGTCCTGGAGATTCGTCTTCCCATGTAGAAATAACCTAACAGCAGCGTCATGATGTTTAATCACAAAGAGGAGGGTCTGTCTGACTCCTTACCAACCCAGCATCAAGTACCCTTCCCCTAGCTCTGCGGAGGCCTTAGCCATCCTGTGATTCGACGCCTCCCGGAGCTCTGAGTATCCCCGCTGCCCTCATTATTGCCTTACATTCTTGTTATTGGGGTGATGTCCCTGGAGTTAAAAACTGCGTCTCTAGACACTCCTTATTAAAACATGCATATCTCGTCTGGGAAGAAGCAATACATATTTATCAGAATAAATAAATTCTCCATCAGCTCTCAGATGCCAGGGGTTGGTGGGGGAGGGCTTTGAGAGAGACAGGATGTGGCGTAGGCAAGTTTGAGCTGAATCTACTCATAGTGTCCAAGAGTGAGCTTTCGTGTGTGTGTGTGTGTGTGTGTGTGTGTTGTACGCATCTGTGTGTATGGAGGGTATCTGCACATGTATATATGAGGATAGGACATGCATGTGTTTATGTGTGTTTGTTTCTATGTAAATGCACACGTACATGCAGGTGCACATGTGTGTCCATGCATGTGAAGGCCAGAAGTTGATGTCAAGTGTCACCTCTATTCATTTCCACCTTATTTTTTGAGACAGGCTCTGTCACCAAGCCTGGAGCTCACCAGTTCAGTCAGACTGGCTGGCCAATGAGCTGAGGGGATTCACCAGTCTCTGCCCACTATACACTGGAATTTATTGTTTTGTTCTGTTCTGCTCTGTCTTGCAGCAGTGCTGGGGAATCCACGTGGGCTCCTTCTGCTTGCATGGCCAGCATGCCCCGCCCGCAGAGTGACCAGTCAATTCCATCCATCACCTCCTCCGTGGATATTGGTTGTGTCCTGTGGGCTGGACACTGCTTTGATCTGGCCCTGGTGGAGCTGACCTTTGTTCTAGTTTCGTGTCTATTGCTGTGATTAAACGTTCTGGCCACAAGCAGCCTAGCGCAGAAAGGGTTTATGTTAGCCCACAATCCCAGGGGATCCTGTCAGAATGGCAGGAGCAGGAGACAGCTAGCTAGTCACATCACATCCAAGAAGTATCACACCTCCAGGGGCCAGGGGATACTGAGGATTTGGAGTGAGCCATGAAAGTTCTTAAAGCTTGACCTGCAGACAGGATTCTGTATCCAGACCCAAGTGCAGCCATGCATGTGCACACACACGTGTACACACATTCACCACACACTTGCACATGTGTCCCCGGTGAGGCCATTATTCACTAACTGCAGTGATGAGCGCTGAGCCCTGAGAAGATAAAACTCTGCAGAGCTTCTGTATAGACGGAACACACATGCACATACACATGCACACACACACATTCACACACACACACACACACACACACACACATTCACATGTGTCTGCTGTCAGGCCGTTATTCACTAACTGCTGTGATGTGCTCAGAGCCCCCTGACCCCCCTGCAGCAGACAGAATCTTCTGGAGCTGCTGTATAGACAGAACAAGATTCCCTCTAATCAAAAGAGTCCAGTTTTCTCTCCCCTCTGAAGAAAAGCCTGTGATGTCGTCTCTGGTTCAGGAGATCTGGGAGAGGCAGTTGGAAGGCATGGTGTTCCCTTGGTGATCCCATGCTCCAGAAAGAAGACCAGAGTAGGTAGTGCACATGACAGAGCAGAAACCAGCTGTCACAAGCCAATTAGGCTTGTGGGTAACTGCCCAGTTTTCTTCCTGAGGTTCCGGATATCTGTGGTGGCCAGTCCACAGGAGCAACTGTGGCAGGAGCGTGTTGAGCCTGTGACATTGTCACTGTCTTGGGCAAGGTCTCAGCCTGCTGATAGTCACAGCTCCTCTCAGAACCCACCTCCTCTCTCAGTTGGCCAACTCCTTACCCTTCCTGAAGCCAGCCAAGAGCAAGGAGGGTGAAATTTGAATCCAGGACCTTCTACTTCACGTCAGGCTCAATCTCAAGTCATCCCATCCAGCCTGGGGGTGCGACATGGGGAGGGCAGCGTCAGACTTCCCATGGACTGTGAACTTGAGTTCCCACTGAGGGGAGGTGATGCCCACTGGCCCTGGTTCTGTGAGGCCCAGAACATCACGGCTCCTGTGCTCTCAACCTCCTCCAAACTCTATGTTTGGCCTAATTACAGCACCGAAGTGAAGCAAGCCCACCGACTCACCTCTAGTGGGATCCCTGTGCTTCCCTCAGGCTCTGAGTGGAGGGAGCAAATAATCAGGTCTGTGTGTCAGTGTCCTTCAGACCTCTCAAAGGCCAGGCCTGCCCGGGTAGCCTTCTCTTTCCCCACACACCTGATGACTTTAGTCACCTCCAGTGACCCCTGCAGATACCTCAGGTCACAGCATCGCCTGTCACATGATTCATCTTCCCCTTCAGTTCACCCTTCTGGGCCTTGGCTGTGGGGACAGATGAGCTGGAACAGAGAAGGAAGGGCCTGGGGAAAATGTCCTGCCAGCTCTGCACTCAGTCACTATTTAAGGAAGGCCCTGCGGGGAAGCAGAGAAAGACAAATCCTTGGTGGGGACAGAGAAGCCTGACCACACAGCTCTGAGATCCTCACTGACAGGGGATCTGAGACAGATCCATAGGGTGGAACCTCGGGATTCATGGCAGAGAGCAGCTTCTGCAAAGGCCTACACTGAGTTCCAAGACCAATCCTGAGGGCAGAGTGGGGGTGGGACATGAGGCCTGCTGGGTGAGGGCCTGCAGGGCATTGTGGGAAGGGTAACTAAACTTCACTGCAGAGAAAGCTCCAGAAGTTTCTGAGGTAGAAAGGGCCACAGTAACTTAGTCACTGGGTCCACACAGGGGACAGTGGAGCTGGAAGACCAGTCAGGAGTCCAGAATGTTCTAGGCGAGCCATAATAGGGTGGTGGCAGCAGAGGTGGGAAGGAGTGGCCAGACAATGGTCAGAGGAGGGAGGAAGGGAACCTGGGGAAAAAAGCAGGCTCTCAGAAGACTACAGAGCAAAGAACCTTCCAGAATTTCTCCAGCACAGCACCCTTGCATTTCATTGGTCAAAGTGATTTGATCTCCACCAGTCATCCCCAAAGAGGCAAGGCCCTGTGACTGACTTCTGTCTTTTTATGAGACCAGTGTAAGACTTTGTGGGTCCAAGAGCAAACTAAAAATGTAGGTATGCAGACAGGAGAGACAGCTCAGTGGATAAAGGCATTTGCCTCCAAGTCTGACAGTCGGAGTCTAATCTCCCGGGACTCATGTATAAAAGGAAAGAACTGACTCCACAAGTGTACACACACTCACACACACATACACACACGTGCATGCACACATGTACAAGCATGTGCACAAATAAATGTAAAGAAAATGAAGTCAGAACAAGAGGCCATATGGAAAGGAATGTTCCATGCTCTCTTTCAGGGTTCTCCAGAGAAGAGCCAACAGAATGAATATATGTCACAAAGGGATTTATCAGTTGAATTGGCTTACACAGTCAGGATTGAATCCAACCATAGCTGTTGGGAGAGGCTCAGAACCTGTTAACTGCTTAGTAGTGAGGCTGGATGCCTCAGCCTGGTATCAAAGGCCTGGACTCCTAGAGAGAAGCTGGTCTTCAGTCTGGAATTGATTGGAAGGACAAAGAACCTAGGACAAAGAATCTATTGTCAATAAAGGATGGTGGTGCCAGCAGCAGCAGCATCTGGATAGATGTGCTTATCAGCAGAGAGTAAAGGTGAGTAGGCAAAAGCACCATACTGGCTGCTTTTGTGTGTCAACTTGACGAAAACCAGAGTCATCAGAGAGTTAGGAGCCTCCCTTAAGGAAATGCCTCCCTGAGAATCCAGCTTTAAGGCATTTTCTCAATTAGTGATCAATGGGGAAGGGCCCAGCCCATTGTAGGTGGTGCCATCCCTGGGCTGGTGGTCCTGGATTCTTTAAGAAAGCAGGCTGAACAAGCCAAGGAAATCAAGCTGGTAAGCAGCACCCCTACATGGTCCTCGCATCACCGCCTGGCTCCAGGTTCCTGCCCTGTCTGAGGTTCTGCCCTGACTTCCTTTGATGATGACAACAAGGTAGAAGTGTAAGCCAAATAAACCCTTTCTTCCCAACGTGCTTTTTGGTCCTGGTGTTTCATCAGTCATAGAAACCTTAATTAAGATAAGCAGTATTGTTTTTTGTTTTTTTTTTTTTCTCAGAACTCTTTGTATCTGGGCCATCCTGGAAGGTACCACCCATTCTGGAGGATGGCCTCCCTCCTCCCCCATCCATTAATCCTTCGGGGAAACACCCTCACTGGTCCACCCAAAGGCAGTCTCTCAGTTGATCCCAGATCCAATCGAGTTGATACTAGGATTAACAATCACCCTGGGAAGTGTAGAAGCAGAGCTCACGGTAACAAAGCCACTTCCTGTTCTCACCGATGAGCTTGGGCCCGTTCAGTTCTTTCTTCTCCATTTTTCTCTCTGCTGCTCGGGTTTCCAGATTAAAGCCAGCTTCTCCTATGGCATATCTGAAAGAGAGTCCACAAAACCCAATGGTTTTGGTGACTCCCACTTACCATGTGCAATGCTCCTGCCTCTGACTGGGGGATGCACCAGGAACTTCTCAATGTACCTTTCCGACTCATGTGACCATCTGACCCTTAAGCTAGCTGAACCTTTTATTCCCTCTGTAGAGTGGTCAGAGTGTCTTCAAGCCTCTGAACAGTATGCTGCTACACAATGTCTGTGTGAAGTTCTGAATGTCACAACTGGCTCTTCAAAGATGTTGGGACAGCGAGGCTGACTGAACAGTGAGAAGTTCCCTTTGAGGGACTGGCTGTACGGACAGGTGCAGAGAGAGACAAGGACATACACTTATGGGGAATCTCTACCTTCAAGTCACTCCTGAACACCCCTTCCCTCCAACACACACACACACACACACACACACACACACACACCCCTTACCTCTAACTCTGGAGCAGCCAGGAGAACCCCTCTTAAGACAGCCTGGCCCACAGTGCCACCTGGTGGCCATAGTTCTAAGTGGTTTCAGCTTTCAGCGGTAAGTGGGGGACTAAGGGAAAAGGCAGTATTTGTGGGTTACCAGCCACATCCCCCAACAAACGCCTCTGTAGTTGACAGGGGTCTCTTGTGTTCTCCTGGATCCAAATGGAAGAAAGACAAAAGGCAAAGGAGAAAAGGGAACTGAATAGGAAAGAACAAAAAAAACCATCATGCCCGAAGACCCAGGACAAAGCAAAGAAAACCAGAAAGGGGTGGGGATGGGGGTGGGGATGTGGGGGATGGGGGGAGGAACAGAAACAAAAATAATGACAAAAAAAGAGACCTAAGAGAAGCTGTCCAGAAACTAATGAAAAGACGCTTATATGGAGTTTCAGCCTTTGAGCCTGGTAGCTGCTGTCCTCACTCAAACAGCCTCAGCCACTCCTCCAGGCAGGCATTGTCCTCAACGCAGGCACCTGCAGCCGGACTGTATCTGAAGCCCGTTTGAAGGACCCTACCAGGCAACCGCAACCTCTGGGCATTCCGCGGTCCCTGGTGCCCCCTGCTGGACAGGCTGGGCTCTAAATACCTTCAGAAAGTTACTTTAGGGCCAGGCTGTCCTGAAGGAAACCGAGCCTCTGAGAGAGGTGGTGACATCCCTCCCGGCAAGCATAGGGGCTTCAGGATCAGGGGACAGGCAAGAACATTAGCCTCAAAAATCACAAGACAGTCCCCCTCCCCTAGCCTGAAAGTCCCACCAGACGGAAACCCAGGCAGCTGCACCGGTGAGTGTCAGGTGCACAATTTATGTTCCCAACTCTTCTCGCCAGATCCAGGAACAGACAGACCTGGCTCAAAGTCACAGACACCCTGACGCTGGTCTCCCTGCATTACTTCTGGATACCTTTTCTCTGCAACCCCCAGGGCGGGATTCCTGTGGACACCTCAGAGACTCCCTGGCAACTCCTCCATCTGTGCACAACTGGAATCCAGATGACCCAGAAGATTCCACCCCATGCCCTGAAGCCCTCAAAGAAGCTCTTAGAGGTATGGAGTTATTTGAAACCGGAATTGAGACGCAAGGCTACCTTTCCATAGAGACCAGGTAGGCCATTAGAATGGATGGATGGGTAGAGAGACATGAGGGACGTGAGAAATAGAAGGGAGTGTCGGTGTTTTCTAATATGTAGGAAATGAGGGAAGAATGAGGGAAAGAGAAGGAGGAGAAAAAGAGGAGGGGTGGAAGGAGGAGGAGGTCACCCAGGGCTGGCCAAGGCCTGCACATCAAATTTAGTCCAAGAAGCGACTGGCTGGGCTGGACCTACAAATCCTGGCAGTTCATGAAAACCACCTCAGCAGAGAAGCACCCACAAATAGCGTGGGACCCACCTGGGCCCAGGCCTGTGTGCAGCAGGGTGCTCTGGTTAGCCCGTATGGAATCTGCTATGATTGGCATGCTTGCGGCCAGCTTGGATTCCAGGCCTCACTGCATTTTTAAAGATTTGTCTATTTTTGTGTATGTGAGTGTCTCGCCTACAATGTATACCTGTTACCACGTGTATGCCTGGTGTCCACGGAAACCAGAAGAGGGCATCTGATCCCCTGGAGCGAGAGTTACAGATGACTGTGAGCTGCCATGTGGGTCCTCTGGAAGAGCAGCCAGTGCTCTTTTTCCTGAGCTGACTCTCCAGGCTGTAAGTGAGGGTTTTAAACTCCACTTTTGCTCAGATCCAATGGTCTCAGACACTGCGGCACACAGTAGTTCTACGGTACTCTGTGGACAAGCCCTGAATCCTGAACACATGGAAAACACTCAGGACAGGGCAGGAAACATCTAGAAAAATAACAAACATATTCCCTACTGTTAACAACAAATTTGAGAGCTTGGAGTCCAAAATAAGGTTGGAATTCAATATAAAACCTCTTAGTTGTTACACGGGCGCTAGTCCTCATTAGAAGGGAACTGAGGCACAGTGGTTAGTGCTGTAGGCTCAGGGACACCAACAGCCAGAATCTGAGCCACGCTCATGTAGTTGTCTGAGCTGGAACCCATCCGACAACAACACCAAACAAGCAGACCACACCTTATTTGTATTATATACTGACTTTTAATAATAATAAAAAATCTATCATGGATTTAATGAAAAGAATCTGTACATTTAAAATAAACCAGGCATGATGCCCTGGCCCTCGGGGCCCTTCCTGGTTCCCCTCAGCAGGGTTAACAGAGGCCCTGGTTCTCTGGATGAACAAATCACATCAACAAAGATGACTGGGTACCAAGAGAAAGGTGGCCCCAGGGGACAAAGGAGACAATACACCCCGAACCCAGCCTTATAGCCAGCCACAGGTGAGAAGGCACCCCCTCTCTCCTCCCATATGCTAGCAATTTCTTGTCGATGTCCAGAAGTGAGAAAACAGACAAACAGTCCAGGGTCCTATCTCTCTGGTTCTCTGTCAAGTCCCAAATGCCCTGTTCTGAGATGATAACATCAAAATAAAGGACACACAGCCCAGCCCTAAGCCACAACTAGAGCATCTCTCAAACTCTGGTCCAGTCACTGAAACAACAGTCCAATGTGAGCTGGACGCTTGGGTGCTCAGGCAGGGGAAGGAACCGGTGGAGCCCTGAAGCCACATCTCACGACCTTTAGATTTTAAAATGGAAATAACAACGTCTTAAACTTTTTCAATAATTTAGTTCCTTTTGCTTTTTAGTAGAACTGAATAAAGTTGTTGATACTACTTTATGTTGGTCCCTAATATAAAAGTATATTAGGCAATATACTTTTCTCTGAAATTTAAAGTGTCAAAGACATAATCACAAAAGCCCTAGGGGGAGGAGAAAAATCTTGACAACACTAATAATAACAGTAAGAAAAAAAATACAAAACATAAAACATAGAGCTGTTGTGTCATATAAATTAACATCAGAGCCAATCTGGTACCCAGAGTTGGCAGCTCAAATTCCAATGGCGGTGGGTGTTGGAAGCCAGCAGGGTTCATGACTGTCCACGAATTGACAGCTGTTCCGCCCAGTGTCCTCTCCTGGCAGAGACCAGGCTGTTCCAAGCCAGCTGTGCCAGTTAGTAAGGGGCAGGAGGCATGTCCAGAAGCTTCAGCCAGGACAGGAAACAGGTAGGGTCTCCTGGAATGTGGACCCAGGAAGAACCCAGGTTCAAAGTGCAGCTTTGCCATCTGAGGAGCAGGGTCTGCAGGCCTCCACCTGCCGGACCCTGTGACCTTTCCCTGTGTAGGGGACCTGGGTGAGTGCAGGCATCCAGGCCCTAGCTACATTCATCAGCTCTGGGGGACCCAAGCAGCCCTCAGGCTTTAGGCATAAGAATGGAGAATCTGCCAGCCCAGTGGTGATCAGCCAGTCCAGAGAGAGGATGTGCACAGAGGCTTGTCCTGGACAGTGGCAGCGGGGTCAGCTGGGTAGGTCTTGACACAGCTATGGCAGAAGCCTCAGGTCCCCTCGCGGCCCCTCCGTGTCCTCTCACACCGCAGCTGCAGAGGCAGTGGCTGAGCAGGGAACATGTTGGTTTTCAGAGGTCTCCATCCACGGGAGGCTGGCACAGGCGGTAGAGGCTGGCAGACAGAGGCGGAGAGCGTGAGGAGGGACTGCATGGCCATCACATGTGGCTAGTTCCCCTTCTACCGGGACAAGCAATCCACACCCAGAAGAATACACAGAGTAGTAAGTCCCGAACCTGCCCTTAGCACCTTGTCCCCTCTCACAGGCAGAGCCTGTTCCTCTAGGGCAGTTGTTCTCACCCTGTGGGTCTCTCAACCCCTCTGGATATCCTGCACATCAGACGTTTACATTATAATCCGTAACAGTAGCAAAGTCACAGTTACAAAGTAGCAATACACGAGGGTCTGTGATGCAGGGTCATGGCATTAGGAAGGCTGAGAACCACAGCTCTAGAGGTGGGCGGGGTGTTTCCAAATGCTGTGTGTATTTGGGTGCATATAGGGTATTGGGAGCCTGTCTGCTTGTAGCCTTCACGGCTCCTTGGATTTGGAAGGACTGCAGAGTGGAGACACTGAAGAATACCATCAATGAAGGAGTGTGCTGGGCTTCAAGGAGAGGCATCCATAGAGAGGGATGATTTTAGGGGGAGGGAGGCCACTGTGGTGAACTGGAGTGACCAAAGCCACATATGACATGGTTAAATGTCTAAGCTTAGACTGTCTGGGGCCAGCTCTGCTATTAGCTTTGTGATCTTGGGCAAGATATTGAACATCGCTGGGCCTTTATGTGCCCACTTGCCAATGAGGGTCTCATCAGAGCCTTGTTCACAGGGCTGCTGCAGGGTTCAACTGGGTTTATGAGAGGGCAGATGACACCGTCCCTGGACAGGCCAGGCACCATAAAAGTATGAAGACAAGTTGAGAGCAAGAGAACATGGCAGACCAAAGGACATGAACAGGATGCGGGGAGTGGACACCAAGGCCCTGATTAGGAATATGCTGGGGTTCTGGGGGACACTGTCACTGAGAAACTCTGTCCAAAGCCACCACTCAGAACTCCTGAGCAGCCAGGGGTAGCAGAGTGGGCAGGGACTGAGGAGTCATGACCCCCTGAGCGGCTGCAGGAGCTGGTAGCTAAAGATGACACAAGGCTGGACTGACAGAGTCACCATAGCAGTGAGAAAGGAGCCCAACCACCACTTAGGGGCTGGGCATCAGTCAGGTAGCAGGATAGCGTGGCTCCCGGAGATCCCAGAGTGAGAGGTAGCCCCACAGAACACTAGGATTCTGTTTGGGGTGAGACCAGGAGTCTGATGCCAAGCAGGCCTGGGCCTTCCTGGAGAGAGCACCGGGCTGGGAGTGGGTGGGTGGCCACTTACCGTGGTGCACCTTGGGGCATGGGGTCCTTGATGCGAAGATTTTTGGCCAGAATCTCCACTCGGGGCCCCTAGTAGGAAAACCACTGTCAGGCCTGGACCTGGAACTCAGGGTCCAGGGGGAAACAGCGAGCCAGGTTGAGTAGCAAACGTGCATAGTTGAGACTGACTGAGCAAGGTGTCTGGGGCTGAGGAAGACTAGTCCTAAGATGACTCACATCCCAGGAGACTAAGCTCAGGGTCCCTGGCCACGCTGTTCACATGGCTGAGCTCAGGGTCCCTGGCCACGCTGTCCATGTGGCTGAGCTCAGGGTCCCTGGCCACGCTGTCCA
>JANHMN010000002.1:226905793-226961253 GCA_030674055.1 Rhabdomys pumilio
CACGCTGTCCATGTGGCTGAGCTCAGGGTCCCTGGCCACGCTGTCCACGTGGCTGAGCTCAGGGTCCCAGGCCACACTGTCCACCGCAGGCAATCTCACCTGTTTGCGCATGATGTCCGTGGCCTGCATGACACACTTGGGCAGTAGCCCGTGACTCCGCGCCAGGATGGCTGCTTGTTCCAAGGACACACTCAGAGTGCTCCTGCAGTGGGTGAAGGAAGAGGTCAAACAAGGGTCGCTTCTTATTCACCGTGCCTCTCTTCCTCTCACTATCTCCAGGTGTCCACTGTCTCTGAGGGAAGTTCCTGGACCCTCCCATCTGGTCATCCTTCCATCATCCCTCACCTCCTCAGTGCACACTACCCATGCCCCTAAAACTGTACCTGAACCAGGAACTTCCTTGAGTTTTTTATGAGAGCCTACAGCCCCAGGCAGAAGCTATGGCAAACACTTGACTGAGGGATGGCCCTTGGAGGCTCTGTCAGGGGGTCAGAGAGGGGCAGAGAGTGTGTGCCTTACGTTGGCTCCTGAGACTGGATTGGAAGACAGACCTCTTGGATTCTAAATCTACAGCTCCATCCAGTCACCTTGGGCCCTGTACCTCAGTTTCTCTAATTGTAACACGCCAGGCCTCCCCTGACACAGTGTGCCATGCCTGCACTGTAAGACACTCAGCAGTTTCTCTCCTTTCCAGAGACATGAGGACCACAAATGTATCCAGACATGGCTGGGTATTCCTAACAGAGGACACTCTTGCCAGCTGAGAACTCCAAGACAGCGTCACGCTGTCCCAACAGTACAAGAAGACAGCAGCTGCCCTGGGTGGATGCTGGCAAGATGTCCTGCTCGTGGTGTCTCCTTTCTCAGTTGGCTAGAATCAGGACAGGGCATGGTGTTCCCAGGCTCACTGACTCTGGCCACTCCATTCAGAGATAGGTAAGCCAAGGCCCAGAATATGGGCACTGCAGCACTCAGATTTGAACCCAGCCTTCCCACCTGTGTGGCTGAGTCCCCAACTTCCCAGAGCCTACCCAGGCCCGCTATGTCCCATCCAGCCTTGGCTCAGGCTCACCGCTGCATGCCGGTGCCACACATGGTGATCTGACATGCCCCCAGGCGATAGCAGAGCTCAGAGGAGACAGGGATGAGACCGGCGCCCAGGTTCCCGGCAGCACCAGCTTTGGGGTGCACGAAGGACTTCATAAGGCGGTAGAGCTCATCCAGGGCGTTGATGGGACGTATCAGCTGCAAGGGATGTGACAGATGACCAGGAGAGGCCTGCAGCCCTGAGACCTCCACTGGCCTTCTCGGACATCCTTCTAATCCAGCCGTTACACAGCTGTCTTCCCAGCACCCTTTTCAGACCTCAAGAGCCATCAGCAGCCCCCACTACCCTGTAGGTTAGCATTCAGTGTTTACTGTTTCGGTTCTGACCTTCCAAACTGGCTCTGTCCCAGCCCCACCTAAGCCTAAGCAGGTGACCTGTTTTATCCTCTCTAAACCTGTCACAACTAGTTCAAGTGGCCACTTTCCAAGCGGCAAGTCCAAGGGCTGGACCAGTGACAAGCTGTTCCTCATACTTTTTCCCTCGACCGCGTACCATCACCATCCTTCGGTCTGTATCCAGCACACTACAAAATCCCCAAAGATGGCACCCACACTCCTCAGAGCTCACAGCCTCTGAGCCCCATGGCCAGTTCCTTACAACCTTTTCCAAGTTCGAGGACTGCCTGGGCCTGGGGAGCCAGGAGACCCAGAGAGACGCATTGTGGGTGAGAAACAGAGGGACAGAACCCACTCAGGGCTACCATGACACAAAAGAACTGAGCCCCAGCTAGGTCTCAGAGCATCCATCTCTCACAAGCAGCTGGAGCCTGTCTTGTCATTGTCCTTAGGAGACTGAAGGGGCACCATACTGGTAAGAACAGACATGACACTTGTTCTTAGTCAAAAGGTCAAGAGATGGCATCACCTCTAGTTTCGATGGAAGAAGTTCTGATTTCTAAATGCCTGGCAAGAATCTGAAGCAAAAGGGTGCCACGTGAAGCCACGTGAAGCCATACTTGGCGTGGCATTCACCATTCTGATCCTTAGCAGTCTCAGCTCAAGAAACAGGATAGATAAAGTGTTCATCAGAGAGTCTCAAGCCAAAGAGGCTGGCCAGAACGTGTCACCTAGCAAGTCCTAGGAGGAGGAAACAAGCTGACAGGGTTTGCAGGGGCTTTGGGGGCCTCTGGGCCTGATTCTGGTTAGAGCAGACTCAGCCTGTAGCGACCCCACCCTGCCCAAACTTCTGAGAACAGCAGCACACCTGGTCGATCTTCACGGCTGTAGTGCCAGCATCTGTGGGGAGGTTGGACCGCTCCAGGTAGAACGCCCTGAAGGAAACGGACAAGCCTGAGGATCCTGCCACTACACACACATGCTCTGCCCCAGCCCTCCCCTGCCCGGGGTCCCAACACCTACAGCTACCACCCCTGTACCCTCCTCAGAAGGAGGTCACTGGGTGCCCATGGTCACCTGCTCCTCCAGTGACTCCAGGGAAGCCAGAAAGGTTCTCTGGGCTTCACCGCCACCTCTGCCTTCCCGCCCTGGACAGCAGCCCAGTGCCCTGCTCCTCCACCCCCATTCCTGATTCCTCTTCTGTAAACATTCAAGAATTGGTACAAACTATTCTGGTTCACCAGCTTGTGGGCTTTCTCACCCTCTAAATCCTTCTAGACAGGGCCAACCAGAAAACATTGGCCCTTCTAACCAGCGAGTCCTTGTCTTCTGTCATACACAGAAGTGGGGGGTGGGGGGGAGCCAAAAAGAATTCTGGAAGAAATTGTCTTGTCTGCGTGTGAATAAAACTTTATTTATACATAAGGGGTGAGCCTGATTTGGTGGCCCAGCCTTGACAGAATAAGCATTCATTAAGAACAGGATGGCTTTCCGGGTCCCAGGGCAGTGCAGGGCCCACAGAAAGTCTCCATGAACAGCCAGGGCAGACGTGGGATAGACACAGGACAAGAATTAAGGTGTAAACTGTGTGCTGGGTCTTAGTGCCTAGTAAATGTGCAGAAGCTTCGCTTTCCAATCTGCAAATGGTCAAAGGGGACCTGGGAAGAGAGTGCCCCTCTCCATGGAAACCCCTGTTCTCTCTCTCCTTGGTATTGCAGGGAAAGCAATGAGATGGGACTTGAGAGAGGCTGTGTTTGGGAGCCTGCTCTGGGGTCTGGTAAAGGCAAGATTGTGGGTGTGTGGTGGGTATGGTCAGGGTGTGGTTGTAGGCATGGCCGTGGGTAGCTGTGGTGGGAGTCTCAGATCTTAGCTGTTTTCCCGGGTCCAGCTCTTCCCCCTCTGGGCAAGGTTCTATCTGCTGCTCTCTCCACCTCTCTCTGAAAGTTCTCCTCAGAGTGAGACGCAGTGCTAGGAGCCTAAAGATCCCAGAAGCAATCCGCCCTACTCGTTCTTCCCCGCACTGGGAGTAACGGGCCAAAGAGACCGAGTTCATCTGTCTTGTGTGACCTGGTGCAGGCTGTGTGGGCCTCAGTATACTCAGCTGTTCAATGGGTTAGCAGTGGCCTCCATGCACAGTGCTTTATGTGCTCCAGAGGGTTAGGCTTGCCCACGGCTTTTTGCATGATGTATCTATACCCTGTAGGTTCCCCACCCCTACCCCAGAGCCCGCATCCCTCCCTTGCCCGCCCCCCTCTCAGCCCATGGCAGCTACCTGAGCTTTCTATAATACTGCTGCACCTTCTCCAGGGACTGTGCGTTGATCTCCTGCTGCAGCTCTTCTGCAGCCTGGCTTCCTGGAGGTGGCGGCCCTTCTACGTTCTCTAGAGCTGTGAAGGAAGGCATGGGAGGGTGGGTGCTGGGCCCCAGGGTGCTCAGTGGTCCTGCCTCCGCCCTCCCCCACCAGGTGTCTCAGCCCGGCTGCTCACCTTTTGTGAACAGCACGGTGTGCAGCCTGAGGCTGGCCCCACCCTCCAGGCGAGAGGGCAGCCTGGAGAAGTGGAAGCCGTCCAGGTAGAAGACTACCTTCAGCGCCTGTCTGCTGCCCTCGATGTGGTAGAAGACATTGGTGTCTGTGGAAGCAAAGCAGGGTGGCTCACTAAGGAGGCCAGAGTGGCACTCCAGAGGGTTAACCTTATACTTTCAGCCCCGACTCACAGAGGTAACCTCAGACTCTGTCTTCCCAGCCTCAAGGTGGCATGCTGGGACTTCTATGGTTGACATCTGAGGCTTCCCTACCCTAACATCTCAGCAGCATCAAGCCCCTCCCCTCAACCCCTCGACCCCGTGCTTAGCTTTGAACAGCCCTAGGCGGCCTCCAGACCTGCCTGTGATGACCTCCCCTTTCACCAGCTCCCACAGCTCCTGTCTCCCCAATGCTTTACTCTTAGCCCCGACACTGCCCCTGCCCCTGAGCAGAGCTGGCCATAGTGTCTTCAACCTCCCCGACCCAGCCCTGTGACTCCCTTGCCTGGCAGCTCAGAGCAAAGGCCCTGTAGCTTATCAACACCCATAAGGAAGAATTATGGCTGACAAACATGACTAAGAGCCCATGTCTGTACCAGGCAGGCATCACTAATCAATCACTGCTTCTCCCTGAGCCCAACTCAGCCGGTACATAGGTAGCTGCTGTCAGCTGAAGAGTCTCAGGTTGGGCTTGGGAGGCTTGAAGCACTGGAGACTGGTCCACTTGGGCTGCTAGCCTGGCAGGAGAGGAGAGTCAGTGTGGCTCTGAGCTGCCTGACTCGGGGCAGGAAGGGATGGTTCACTCACTGGCCACAGAATTCTCATCCAGCTGCTTAAAGGAGAAGGTGACATTGTCCAGTTCCGACAGTGTCACCCAGATGTCCTCCAGCATGGTCCGTTCCTCCTTCTGCAGGGAGAGGTGGTGGGGAGGGAGACTCAGACGGGTGTGGCTCCACACAGGACATCATGGCTCATCCCACTGCCTGTCCTGTACCCCATATGGGTCAGAACTCAGTTCTGCTCTGCCTTGTAGTGTGGCCCCAGTAAAGCCACACTAAGTACCATCCAAAGCGCAGGCAACACCATGAGCACCCACACTTCCTTTCTTTGGGTCCCCACACCTGTTCTGTACCCCTTTCTCAAGGCCATCCAGATCCTGGTCCTCTTTCCCCACCGCCATGACTGCCTGGACACACTCAGCCTGCCTCCGTCCAGCCTCCCAGCCAACACCCACTTATTCCCACCAGGACATCTCAGAGGGTCTTCTCTCCATCTAGTGTCCTAACCGCCTCTCTCCAAGGTCACACGCTTCCTAAAACTTAACCCGGATCACATGAGGCCCCTGTCCTTCTGCTTCTGAGTCACCTTCCACCTGCAGACCACCTCACCAACCTTGCTTCCCCTGCCTGTCTCCACTGGCCACACGGGCCTCTGCCCAGGGCCTCTGCACATGCTGTTTCTCTGCGTACTCTTCCTCAGACCTCCGTGTTGGCTGGCAGAGGTCACAGATCAAAAGTCACCTCCCCACAAAGTCTGACCACTTCCTCCAGAGAAACTCCAAGGCCTTTTGGCCTTTCTCTCCTCTCTGTCTACTTCTGTAGGAAATAAGCTGCAGACCCAGCGGCCAGCTCAGTGCTGGTGACATCACTGAATCTGGTGTTCCATTCTGAGAGGTTAGAGAGGGCTGCTGTCTGGTAGGACAAGAGGCAGATCTCTGAAGACTGGCAGCAGTACCCATAAGAGGTCAGCAGGGGGCGATCTGGAGCTGTGTTGCCCGTGGGCTCCCTGAGGTAATCTCTGAACCACATGTACTGAAGCTGCTATTGGATGAGCCAGCACCCCTGCCCTCTACACATGCACCAGACGCAAGTAATATTCTCTCCCTCCCTGGACTCCTCAGCTGCCAGCTCAGACTGTCACGAGACACCTGCTTGCTGCTTAGAACCACGGGTCTTTTCTGTCCGTCTGCCTCTCTTCTCCAGGACGCCACAGGGCACAGGGACTATTGTTCACGCACAAAGTCCAACACCTAATAGTAAATGCTCAGCAAATCACTGCCACGTGAACCCCTTGGCGAACCAGAGCCGAGAGTACCCGAAATAGAGTCTTTCCCGTGCTGCCAACGACCTGGGCCGCTTACCACGGTGGCCGGTGCCAGCAGAGACTGCCAGTGCAGCAGGACACCTGTGGCCGCCACCTGCTCCAGCCACTTGCGGCTGGCATCTCTGCTGCTCTCTTCATACTCGCCGTTGTTGTTGTAGCGGTAGTCGAGGGCGGCCAGCAGCTGCTCGGAGAAGGTGCACACGGCGGCCACCAGGGCCTGACAGAAGACAGCATCCCTGCGCTGCTGCAGCTCTGTGTCTGTGGGAGGTGCAGGGGGCGGGGCGGTGCCCTGGGTGAGTGGTGCTATGCCAATGGCATCTCCACCCTCAACACCCGAACCCAGGACTCAGCACGCCCACGGGTGGCCTGTGAAGAATTCTGAATGGACAAATCGGTTGCCCAAAGCCAGTTCTGAAAAAATAAGTTCTTCAAAAGAAGTCAGATCTGCCCCAAATCTCACTCTCCCACTGCCCAAGTGCCTGCTTCCTGAAGAAACAAATGTCTGGTTCTTCCTAAGGCCGACACGTGTCCAAACCCTGCCCCATCTGCCCTATAATGACTCACGGGACACCTCAGCTTTGGCCACATGAACACTGGCAGTACTAAGCTGCACATTCAAGACTTGTCTCAAGAATGCTCTCCCCCTGCCTCACCTCCCCATGTTCTGCCCCCACTGGCCAATGTCAGGCAGTTGGTAATCTGTATAAGAGTAGGCACATGTACACACGCACATGCGTGTACTCGGGTATACATGTGAGCAAGTGCACACACACAAAAGCATCCTGCAGCTCCATCTTCCATTATCCAGGGCTTGCTCGACTGACTTGGCCCATGCTCCTCACCCTCTGTCTTCCACCAGTCTCCCTGCCAACACCCACCAGGCCTAATAGGTAGCACTGAACAGGGCTCATGTTCCCCAGGACCTGAGACTAGTCCCCTGCCTGGCCCCGGAGGAAAAGGTGAGGTTCAAGCAGTTCTCGATGAAACTGAGAGCCAAGGCTACCTCCCCAGTGCAGGTGCTGAGGGAGCCATTGAGGTGCTGTTGGCCACATGAACGAGGGACAGCACCCCAGCCTGGGGCCACAGCACCCACTGTGCCTCCCAGGGGCCCCTTCAAAGCCCCATTCCTACCTGTGCATTTCAGCAGAGCCAGAAGCAGCTGGTTCTTTCCATCTGAAAGGAGGAAGGAGAGAGATGGCTGAGCAGAGCTGGCAAAAGTGGTGGCAAGCCAGTGCCTATAGCACAGGGCTCTAGCCCCTCAGAGGCGGTGGTACTTGAGCTGTGCTCAATGAATTCTGGGTAAGTTCCAGAGCCCCTGGACATCAGAGATGGAGGCCCTGTATCCTCATCAGAGATCTGTGTTGGGGTAACCTCTTGTACATCGTGTGAAGGTGTGTCTCTGTGTACTCAACGGTTAATTCTGTACCCACAGAGAGCTATGGGTTTCCTATTTTGTAAATAGAAAACTTGCTGATTGGCTTAATAAGAAACTGACAGCCAATGGCTGGGCAGGAAGGGGAAGGCGGAACTTTGGTAAGAGGGAAGGTCTCTGGGAGGAGTCCTGAGAGATTCACCCTCGGGACATGGAGAGGAACAGAGGTGCCAGGGACAAGAGAGAGGTAAAGAACTAGCCCTGAGGCAGGACGTAGCCCTAGAATAGTCAGGATAATTTAGATGAGCCAGCTGAGAGTCTGCCCAGCTATATTCCTAAGCTGTAATAAATATTAATAAGTCTCTGTGCCATTTAACCACTGGCGAGTACAAGGAAGTCCCATTATGCAGCTGAGAGCAGATAAGAAGGGATTCCTTGGTGGCAGTCAGGACCCAGGCTCATGCTAGTAACCTACTTCTGTTTAGGAACCAGGTAGCTTGGCTTGAGACAGCCACACCTCTGTAATTCCTTCCTCCTGTTCCGGCCCCGGGGCCCCAGGAGCCTGACTCAGGCGCCCAAAGGCTCAACTAGGTAAACGACGTATGTCAAGCAGACATCAGTATAAGAACCTGATATCCTCACACAAGTGTGGCCACAGAGCAGCTGGCCACTAAGGTATCAGGGCTTTCTCATATCACTGACAACTCAGACCAGTGGCTCCAATCTGTGACAATCTATGACAAGCAGAGACCCAAAGGGAATCCAGTTTTAGAAGTGGAGAAGGAAGGAAGCCAGAATACCAGCCTCCTGACTACAAGACACCTCAGAAGTAATGGCTTCTATTTCCAGGGCTCCTCTAGGCACAAAGACAGCCTGGGGCCTCAGGAGGTCAGGACATTCACTAGGAAATGGCTCAGCTGTTCTGTCCTTCCCTAGACATGAAGACAGGGACACACAGCTAAGCCCCGTTCAGACAACACCACAGTCTATACTCAGAACCAAAGGCCACCAACATGTGTGACACCCTCTTTACCACGGACCTTCCACATATCGCTGGATGTTGTCCACCAAGGTCCTGATGGAGCTGGGCAGGTTCCAAGGGTCCTCTTGGATGCTGATCTGGATCAAGTTCCGCCCTCGGACCGTGCATTCTTCTTTCTGTTTGAACTCTGGGACAGCAAAGGAGCAAGAGTGTGTGAGGTCAGGAGGGAGCTGGAGGTAGCTCTGAAGATGGTGGCACAACTGCCTGCCTATCCCGTCTCCAGATTACAGAGTCAAAGTAACTGACGGGACTCATGGGTATTCACAGGTTGTACAAGGCAAAACCAAGGGAGGCATCCCAGTCCAGCATCCACAACAGACATCCTTAATCAGCCTCCGCACTCCCTCCCCATCTCCCCATAGCTACAACCAACCCACTGCAGACATTACTAATCAATCACAGCTGGTTCTCCTATAGCTGGAAGCTGATGCTACAGGCTCCTCAGGTATTACCTCAAAGCCATAACCAACTGAGCCGGCAGATGAGTGGTAGACCAGTAGTCTTATCCCTACACAGAAGCAGCAGCCCAAGCTTGGAGCAGGAAAGAGATGGAATTTATCTAAAGTCAGTCATTAAATCTGCCCTGGGCAGGACCAGTCAAAGGTCAGGCAGAAGACACTGGACCCTGTCCTTTTCCCTGTTTGGGTTTCTGAGACCCCCTGTGGCTATGCCCTCCATGTCACCTCTGGCTTCAGAGGTTCATCACTGGGTGGCACCCTTGAGATAGTCCAAGAGTTCCCAATCCTCTGCTATGCCTCATCCTATGGGAAGATGGCTGCCTATCTGAATCCGGGTTCCTATACACAGTGCGTGACCCCAGAGGTCTGGAGAGAACTGACTCATCTCAAGGTCACAGTGTTCAGAGCAGGCCTGGAATAAGCTGGAATCAGTTTACTGGTGCCTTGGCGCAGAAACGAACAGATGGATGGGTGGGTGGATAAGCAGATGTGGGTTTGTGGGTAGACGGTGAACGTGGGTGTGAGGGCAGCGGATGGACCGCAGATGTGTAGGTGGAGAATGAATAGGTAGGAGGATGTAAGTAGGTGGGCGAAGGGCAGAGACGAGTGCATGGATGGATGGAGGGATGGAGGGAGGGAGAGAGGGAAGGAGACGGAGAGCTGGATGGGAGGTGGGTGATGGAGAGATGGCTGGTCAGAGGGTAGGTCATGCATAGGGATGGATGGAAGGTAGGTGGGTGGGCAGATGATGATGGAGGGAGGGAGGGAGAGATGGACAGAGGGTGGGTTATGATGGGTGGATAGATGGATGGACAGATAGATGGACAGACAGATACATGGATAGACAGATGGATGGTAGGTGCACACGTATGGGTAGATGGATAGGTGGATATACGGGTAGGCGGATGGATGGAGGGTGGATGATGAAGAATGCAGGGAGGGAGGGAGGGAGGGCTGGTGAATGTACAGATAGATGTATATAGAGAGAGACAGATGCAGGGCAGATGGGTAGGATGTGAGGGAATGCTGGGTAAGCAGATGGAGAGATGGTGCATGGTGGATGGGGGAGGG
Source organism: Rhabdomys pumilio (assembly GCA_030674055.1). Lineage (NCBI taxonomy): Eukaryota > Metazoa > Chordata > Mammalia > Rodentia > Muridae > Rhabdomys > Rhabdomys pumilio. Next base: position 226,915,806 of record JANHMN010000002.1, read on the forward strand.
GTGGAGCATGAGTAGGGAGATGTGTAGACAGACGGAGGGTGGGTGAGTGGATGCGGGGTGAATGGGTCAGGAGGGAGACGGCTACACGGCCTGAATGTGTGAACGGGGGGAGGGGGGGGAAGAATCATGGATGCTTCCTTCCCCCGCCCCTCAATCTGACCCCACAGAGGCCTTAGCACGTCCTTCCCTCAGGAATCCCTCTCAAGGACGCTCTGAGCAGGCACTGGGACCAACATGTGCAGAAGACGTTTTTGGTGTTGTCTCCATTATATCTGGGGCCTTGATTTACTGTTAGTGAGTAACCCGCTGTGCTGGCTTCTCAGCTCCATGGAGGTTAATATGGCACTTATGAAACTAAGTTTCTAATAGGGAGAGTTTCGTTTTTAAGTTACAACAGCCATAAAACTGACCGTAAATAAAAATGATTCACACTGTGATGTACACAGACTCTGTGCGTCAGGCTCAGGGTGGACAGTATGAGGACTGAGACCATGCTCCAGGCTGTCCTCCTGCCTTACCCCACAGGCCCAGGAAAAAAATAAGAAAAAAAAAATTCCAGGCTCAGTCTGAATAAATACAAGAGTGACCTGGCTCCGGCTCATGGGCTGGAACTGTCAGAACCAAGGCTCTCCCACAGCTATCCTGCAGAGGAGGGACAGAGACCTGCATGTGGCCATGGCCTTCCAAAGCCCCTCACCTTGCCAGCTGTGCTCCATGGGGAAATGCCTGGTCTCCTCAAACGCCCTGTTCATCACAGGCCCCTTGAGCAGGGCATGGATGGAGTCCACCTAGGGACAAGAAGCTTCCGTGAGTGCAGGAAGGGCCTGACACCCACAGCGTGGCCCCTCCCCTCCCCCAGCGTGGTCAGAACGCAGGGCACAGTGGGGCAAAGGTGCTACCTGGTTGAAGAGATGTTCCAGACAGCCGTGAAGCTTGTCCTGCTTGTCGGAGGGGATGCGCATGTCACAGGGCAGTTCATCCCCTAGCACAAAGAAGGGACCGGATATATCATCAGCCACAGCTCTCCCACCTCATGCCTTCCCGAGGAGTTACCATGGCTACAGAGACACACACCCACAGAGGATACGGATGTGACAAGCTCAGGCCCCAGTCAAGGCCCTGGATAGTGAGCGAGCCCTTTACCCCGTGAGCCTTCATTTTGTTGCGGGTATCAAAGTCTTGTAGGATTATCAGCAGGTGACAGCCAGGGAGAGGGACTGATCCACTGTCCAGCTAGTCCTTCCTTCCCCCGATTTTCTTTCTTTCTTTTTTTAAAAAAAGCATTTAATTACATCTATTTATTTTGCTGGGGCGGCTGTGGTGCTCAGGTAGGGATCAGAGGACAGCTTGGAGTCTGTTTTCTCCTCCACTGTGTACGTCCAAGATATCAAACTCAGATTATGGGGCTGGACAGCACATGCTGTCTCACACGGAGACACCGCACTGGCCTGTCTTGATTTCCAAGATGATATCACTCTGTATACCCAGGCTGGCCTCTTAACTCAGTTGTAGCTCAGGCTAGCCTCAAATTTCCAGCAACCCATCTACCTCTTCCTCCCAAGTGCTAGAATTATGGGCGAGAGTCAGCGAGCCTACTTTACCAGCTCCCTCAGGCGAGCATCCTCCACAATGCTACCGGGACAGCCTTCCCGACCATCACATAACTCACAGGCTACACAAGTCTGTAAAGTCTGCTCTGACCTCCATTCCCCTTCCATTAAACGGATGTAGAATTAAGATTACTTTTTTATGCATAGACTCTACTGGACAGACACACAGAAAAGTAAGAACAGACACAACACCTTGAGACCTAGGAGGCTGGGAACTCACGGGGGTCAGGATGCCTTAAACCCTTGAGGGAGTAACTGTGTGTCACAAAATAAATTCTTCCATTCTTGTTGTTGGGGGGGGGCAGGGCTGGGAGCAGACCCAGCACCCTGTCCATGCTGGGCAAGTGTAGGGAGCCGACTTTAAGCAGAAAGCGGCTAGAAAGCAGCTATCATCTCTGCAGCCATCTGGAACCATTTACCCTGATAGAGACTTGGTTTTTCAGCAGCCTACAACAGCTGAGCACACTCTAACAAATATCTTGTTTATCCCACATAGCTTGTTTTGCTATTTAGTGACCCCAGCTGCATAAGGCACATGGTAAAATGTTTTCACCTTTGTTCTCCTGCGTGTGCTTATAAATGCCCAGGATTTCCTTGTAAGAATATACACAGTCAATAGGGTTTAGAGTCAATGAGAGTCAATACAGTTCAGAGGAGTGAACAAGAGCGAATATTCACCAATAGAAGAGAGACAATAAAGGAGACTTGAGACTTGACTCCAGAACCTCTGCCTTGTCTCCATTCTTCGAGACCCTGACCCCTTGACCAGAACAGCAGCACGGTCCACAACAGTGTGGCGCCAAGCGTGGGGCAGAACGGTCCTCAACAGGCAAGCATTCCGCCACTGAGGAATACCCTTGGCACACAATGACTATTATTTGGTTTTAGTCTGAAGCAAATAGACTAAAACAGAAGAATAAGATCACCAAGTGTCTGGCTTTGGCTCAAAGCTCCCAGCATGTCCCCCACCCCCAGCTCATAAGACAAGGCTAATAATGCGATCGATCCATCCGTCTACCTACCTGCCCACCTTCTGGGGACCACTTGATAGTGGCCCCCATACTAGCAAAGGTGGAGCATAGGAGAGCCAGATTTTTCACATATTTCTTGGAATTTTCTGTGCTGCTTGTATTTTGCCCAGAATAGGGCTCATTTTTAGGGAATCCCTCAGCTTCCATGGCCTAAATGATCAGAGATCTCTCATAGGCACCCAGTACACGTGTGTGTGTGTGTGTGTGTGTGTGTGTGTGTGTGTGTGTGTGTGTGTCTGTGTGTGTATCTGTGTGTGTGTATCTGTGTGTGTGTGTGCCTGTCTATATGTGTCTGTGTGTGTCTGTGTGTGCACACACTTGTTCCATGTGTCTGACACTGATGATGCTGGTTCCTCTCTTCATCTGACTGGCTGCTGTGTCCCAGCACCTGGCTGGTCTTAGGTATACAGTAAATATTTTCTGAGAAACTTCTCCCATTCTATGATACTGAGGAGTGTGATACGATACAGCAGAACAGAGCCAGATATGGTGGCACATCCCAGCACTCAGGAAGCAGAGGCAGGTAGACCTCTGTGAGTTCGAGGACAGCCAGGACTGTCACATAGAGAAACTCTGTCTCAAAACAAACAAACAAACAAACAAGTAAACAAACCCCAGCTGAACAGCCACAGTCTTCCCATTGCAACCTCTCCACCCCACACGCCCCAGAAGCCTCTTCCTGGAGGTCACACTCACCTGAGCCCATCTCATCACTGCCCAGGTACGAGCTGTTGCTTCTCACGCTGGTGTAGGACAGGACAGAGTCCCGATTGCTGTTACACTCACTGCAACGGGACAAGAGACACCCGGAGTCACCCTCAGCCCAGCACTGGAATCCACCACCTGGGGTGTAGACCAGAATCCTAGTCTTGGGCAGACACCCAGCTAGAAGCAGCGCATGGCCAGCCCGGCTTGGTGTTTGATTCCAGAAACCGGCTCAGGCCCCAGCTCAGGAGCACAGAAGGGACTTTTTTCACTTGGGTGTCTCACTGTCTGTCACTCAGGTTTCCAAGCACTTCAAAGCCCAGTAGCTCAGACACACCTGCCCACACCCACACCGCACTTGGCCAAAAGGAACTCGACAGGACGATGAACAGGAAGCTGCCTTGCCAACAGCTTTTTGAACAAGGAAAAACCAGAGCACCAAAGACGTAAGGGGGAGGGAGGACCTGAGACAATGTTCCAAGGACTCAGAGTGACAAGCAGCCAGAAAATCCTGCCGTAAAGACACTGTGGAAGGTGGCTATGCGGACGGTGCTGAAGCCAGGTAGGCTGGCAACACCACCCCCACAATCCTGTGGCTTCAGACTTTGCCCACGCTACAGACTGAGTCAGACACCGTGATTTTTCCACTGGGGACCCCCACTTCTCTGTGGTCATAAGAATGACCTGTTATAGCACAGAAAGTCCTGGTTCTGTCTGGTTACTAATTAACACGCCGTTGGTATTTTCAAAATAAATTTAATAATTCCAGAAATGCCACTCCCATCCTCGGAGGCAGGAAAAGAAGAAAATGTCTGACTCCTCGGATCTACAGAAGCCCCACACACCACAGACTCTCGTCCAGCCTGTAAACATATGGAGTAACACATTATAGATGGTGTCCATCTGCCAGGCTCAGAGGCCTCAGCTCAAGGCAAGGGAGCCAAGGAGGCATTCTGAAATGTTCTCCAAGAGGACCAGATGCCCCTGGCTCTGCATCTCTACCCCACCACACACACACTGTTAGCCCCATAGACTGATGCACCTGCATTTTGGGAAATGGCACAGTTTTGACTTTCCCACAGGTCAGAAGCCTCAACTGTCTGGTGACCTGTGACCGCACGCACCTGTAAGAGTCGCGGTAGCTCATGGTGTCGTGACCCGAGTCTTCCTGCTCATCCTCCGACACCTTGAAGCACACCTTCTTGATGCCGCCGTGGTCAGTCCTGTCCACTTCGCTCTCCTCACTGACTGGTGGGGAAGATGAGGTCTCCTCCACCAAGGGTGGGTCACAGGGTACAGCTGACATGGGCTCTGTGATGGTTGACAGCAGCCTGCCAGAGAAGGTAAATGCCTTGAAGGTGAGGACACAGGCTGGCAGGGCACTGCCACATGGCTCATTAAAGTGCAGGCTTCACCTCATCTATGACTCCACAGTGAGAGAGAGGGGAATCGACCCAACAGTCTTTCCCCCTTGGAAGTCCCACCAGCAACTCCACGGATGCTCAGTGCTGCCTCCTGCTGGCCCCAGCTATAAGCACTTCACACAGGCTTGGGGTGTGGTACAGGCCAGAAGATAAACGCTAAAACCAGTGTTTTCAACCTGTGGGTGGCAACTTCTGTATGCACCAAACAGCCTTTTCACTGGAGTCACGCATCAGATATCCTACATATCAGATACTTATTAACTTTATGATTGGAGTCACCACGAAATGAGGAGCTGTATTAAAAGGTTGCAGAATCACTGCCTTAGACGAACCAAGCATGGGAGCTCACATCTGCGATCCCAGCACTCTGGAGGCTGGATTATAGGATCGAGAGTTCAAGGCCAGCCTCAGCTATGTAGCAAGTTCTAGGTTAGCCTCAGCTACATGAGACTTTGTCTCAAAACAACAACAACAAACAACAACAACAAAATATAAACAAGAAACTCAGAGTCTGCAGGTCCCAGCACCTCAGTTACAGGCACCAACTCTGTGACCGCAGTACACCATTAGCAGGAAGGTCTACAATAAAACTTTAATTAAAAAGTAAAGTAGGCAGTGGGCAGACTCCAGCCTCCGGTGGAGAGCTACAGTGAGCATCAGTTAACGGCACAGGCTTCGCAGCCACACCAGGTCCTGCTAACCCGCTCACACTGGCATTTCCTAGGTTAGAGGCAAGTTATTCCCTTCGAGCCTCTGTTCCTCCTCTGGAAAATGGGGTAACATCAGGATCCCCATGAGAGGCCACTGTGAAGATGGAGCAGAAACATAAAGACGCAGGGCATCACCTGGTCCCGGCAAGTGATAGGCCATTAGGTTTGTAAGAAGTTTACATAAGCCGGGCGGTGGTGGCACATGCCTTTAATCCCAGCACTTGGGAGGCAGAGGCAGGTAGATTTCTGAGTTCGAGGCCAGCCTGGTCTACAGAGTGAGTTCCAGGACAGCCAGGGCTACACAGAAAAACCCTGTATCGGAAAACCAAAAAAAAAGTTTTTTTAAATAAATGTGCCCACAAGGGACACTGGGCAGTGTCTGGTGACAATCTGGGGTGTCAACTGGAGAAAGATACCATAGCCCTGAGCAAGCAGAGGCTGAGCATGCTACAAGCATGCTACATGCCCAGAAGCCCCACCACACCGACCAGCCCCCTAAATCGCCAGACCAAAGAAGGAGCCCTTCTTAAACTTGACTGCGTGGTTCTCACTGCACCAAATAATAATGATAATGATAACAACAACAACAACAACAACAACACCCTTTAGTATTATCTGGTACCAGGCCATGCACAAATGGTCCCGACTGACCGGCTCTAAAATGTTCCTTCCAGACAGCAGACAGAAAGCAGGTCCCTACATTGGTCCAGACACTGTTTCAGGCTCGTGCACTTTTTGGGCCTCTTGGATCTACAATGGCTCCTGCTCCTCCTCCTGACCCTCTTCCTCTACCTCCTTCTGCTCCTCCTCCCTCTGCCCCTCCTCCACCTCTATCTCCTCATCCTCCTGTCCTCTCCTCTTCTCTTCCTCCTCCTTTTCTTCCCTGATCCATAGCCTGGACATTCATTTGTTATGTGCCTGTCCCTGGCTTTAGCCAGAGTCAACCTGAGGTGCTGTTTAACTAACCTCTGATGGGAGCACATCCTCATAAAAATTGGAAAGAGGGGGCATGAGAAAGGGTTTGAGGGGAGAAAGGAAGAGGAGATAATAGTGAAAGGTAAATACGTAAAATATTCAATAAATATTCAATAAATATTCAATAAAAAAGAAATAACAGATAATTGGTCTGGCAAAAAAGAAAAAAACAAAAACAAAAAACAAAGGAAAGAAAGATAGTTTACTTATTTCAAATGATTTTCAAAAGTTTCCAGGAGATGCTTATTGGTTAAGATCTTATTTTAAGCTCTTCACAAAAGAATTTATGTCTCTGTTTAATAATCTTAAGAGAGATGCAAATCTTAATTTCCTTCAACAATTAATTGACAAAAGAGGAGTAATTTTACAAAAAGTAGAAGAGGCTCTCACTAATTGATACATTATATAGATTGATTAACTGTTGGCTGTTTTATAATAGTCCTTTGATAAAAGAGATTATTAATAATGAATTATATTTCTTTAAATAGTGTCTTTATGACTCTTTGAGGGTGGAAGGAGCATGCCTTGTTTACTCTTAATTTTCTAAAACTGAAAACTCACAGCAAATCTGCCGCTGATTGCCTCTGGCGTCGCTGAGACCAACAAAAACTATGTCACAACTATGTGGAAGGACCTTTTTACCCTTAAATGGAATGGCCAGGACCCAGTTCCTATATGGGGCCAAGGATTGATATGACTGTTTAATACCACAGAAGGCACAACTAAATGGCCACCAAAAGGATTAAAGAATTAAATAGATACCTCCCCAAAATCAGGCCCAATTATAAGTAAGATGAATAACAATTGTCATCCAGGGAAGAGAAGTTTCCCTGAGAATTCCTTTCTTTTTTCTCTTCCAGGTAAAAATTAATCACCTGTGATGTCTGCCATTAGGAGTTCTAATCCTGATGCTGGCCTCTGGACTTATACTACTCAGACCTCCAATGGGCCTTTGACAACGACATCAAACAGCTGTAGGAATTAGGGACTTCCTATTGTCGCAGATGCTCCCGGCACCTGGTAAGGACAGCCCAGGCATGCTGCACAGGACCTGAGGTGCTCAGGATGGCCGCTATGGCAGTGATGTCCAGACCGCAGAGAGGGCCCCGGGCCAGGCCTCACCTGTTGATCTGGGTGACATACTGCTTCATCTCCTTGAGGGCCACGTCCAGCTTAGTGAAGAGCTGCAGGTAGGCATCCTGGATCTCACGGTCTTCCTGTCTGAGCAGAAAGCTCAGGCCCCGGTCTAGCTGGCTCGGTGAACCACTGGCTGACCCGAAGCTGCTGTCATTGAGACCCTGGCCTTGGGAGTCCCCATCTGCAGCAGGTACGCACTTCCAGGATGGGGCAGCCATGGTGGTGATACAGTGCTGTGTGTAGGCCATGGGGTTCAGGTGGCCTGGTAGCAAAGGAAGGGGAGGTTACTCAGAAACAGGCCCAGATCCACACAGAGGGGACCCTGACTGAACCTCTGGACAGGAAATAGGAACAGCAAGTTTGACCTTATAACATCTTAGAACACTAGGTTACCCAAGAAGGCAGCTGCCATTTGTTGAAAATACATTTTAATTATTGAGGTATTTTCCCCCCTACTTAGAGTGCAGATGTGATGGCAGGTGCTCCGGCAGCCACATTCTACCATGAGAGCCATCATGAACGTGCAAGACTCAAACTAAAGATGGTAATACAGAAAGACAGGAGCCTGGGTCTCTGATGACTACACAGCCACCAATCCCGCCCTGGACAGTGTCCTTCGGACGTTTCTGTTTCCTCATCCGTAAGGTGAGCTCTAACACAAGGTCTAATAGACACACACAGGTACCTTGTTCTGGGTCAAGACCGATGAGAGAGGGTTTGCGTCCGAAGCGGATGCTGAAGGACCTGCCTATGGAAGGGGTGGTCTTGGGGTAGGACACTTCCATGAGGTTGACGTGACAGTTGGTGGGGCAGAAGTCCAGGCCACACAGCGGGTGGGGCTCCAGGGGTGCCTGTTTGAAGGCAGGGCTGACCCTGCTCCTCAGCTGGGCTGCAAACTGAGAGGGGGAGGGGAGGGGAGAGGGAGTGTGAGCTGGCTCCAGCGGGTCCTTCAATTCCCTGGAGCCCCTCTGTCGTACCGATGGTCCCAAATCGATACTGGCTGTGAATGAAGTTGTGACCCTGAGTGTCTCTGACAAGGACAGCCTACCAAAGCTGTGGGGCTGAGTACTGACATGGAGTCTTTTCTCTCTTTTAGCTGCAGTAATGTCTTAGAAGGCATGTCTTTGGGCCCTCAGTTCCCCAGACCTATGAGGTTCTGGGATGGTCACCTCCTTCTTCTACAATGCTTAGGACAGGGCAAGATAAGGGTCTTGAGCAGAGCCTGAAGCACCCTGTGAGTCCATCTTGATAGTGATACTAGAGATAGACCCACAGGCCATCTGGTCACCATAGGCGAAGGCCCAGCCTCAGAGAGAAGCTGATGTACGCAAACAGATTCCTGTGGGGTCCAATCAGACAGCTGGATACAGCTGTGCCTGAAGTCCCCCAGGGGCCTACCCAGTGGCTGAGCCCATCGAGTTCAGCCTGGCTCAGGGGGAACTCAGCTGAGGAGCTGTAAGAAGAGTGTGGGCCTCAAGTATCTACCTCCTGGTAGCAGGCAATCCTCTGGCCGATGCTCTCCAGCTTGGTGTCACAGATGTTATGGAACTCGTAGTGGGACATGGTGACAATGGCACTGCTCATGGCCATGAGCCGCCCACAGTTCTGCACGAAGATGCTGTCGTCCGCAGCAAAGGCCTCAAGGATCTATGGGGGGAGGGGGAACAACCTCTGAGCATGTGTACCACGGCAACAGAGTTGTTACCTGTGGGGAGCCTTTTTACACCAAGAAACTCTAAGAGATTGGGGCTGTGACACACCCATTTTGGAGAAAGGTAAGAAAGACTAAAAGAACAGTAACCATCTTCCCTGGTCCCACTGCTGATGAGTATTGGGATAAAGACTAGATGCCAGGGCACCAGGACAAAGGAATCAGTTCCTCTGACCTTGAGGCAGAACAGAGCAGGTCAGGGTCTGAGTGGGCAGGGCTGAGGGTGGAGCTGGGTATGGAGCAAGGTGAAGGGGACGTCTGGGGTAGACCTAAGGAGTGGGGTGAGACCTTGGCAGCCAATCGGAAACAGCCTCGGGGCTCCACGATCTTCTCCAGCACGTGACACTTGGCTCCTGCTGTGCTCATGTATTCGTAAACCACACCGTGCTCCAAGTGAACATTGTCCAGCGTCAGGCTGACCACCGCGCTGTCCTCATGCAGGCTCAGCTGGGGACCCAGGGACAGCAGGGGCAGGGCTAGAAGCCAGAGGGGCAAACCACACTGAGAACAGCACCGTGCCCCAGGAGCTAGGCTGCCACCAGCACCCCTGAGTGGACCATGGCAGGGACACACCAACAGTCACATTGTCCATTCATGGCTTGCTGTTCCACGATTCCATTCTCAGGGGAGCCCCTCCTGTATGGCATTGACCCAAGATCCACTGGAGGCTGATCCTACCTGCCCCCCTCAGTTCCACAGACAGCAGGAAACTGACTCTGGACCCCACTGGATTCACAGGAGGGAGGAGACATTCTCTTATGTGGATCCAAAGTTGCCAGGGCCACCAAGTAAAAAGGCGGCTGAGCGGCTGAGAAGTGAGAAGACCGGATTGAACCAGCCCTGAAGCTTGCCTGACCCTACTCACACCTCAGCTGGCTGAGCCCACACTTTTCTGTAAGCTAGAATCTCCTGGAAGGATTATGTACTTAGGGCACTCGGCGTGACCTCTGAGGAGGTGACATCTGAGTGAAGGGAGGAGAGCAGTGGTTCAGGCAGTGCAAACAAGTGTGAACCTGGGACAGAAACACACTCGGCCAGATGCAGAGCAGAGGGCAAGGAGCAAGGAGGACGGAGTTGCTGCTGGGAGCCAGGCTGGCCGGACGTGTGGAACTGAAGGTTGTCGTTAGGTCTTCTTCTCCCTGAGCAGGGAGGAGGCCACCCGAAAGCTCTGCTCTCATTTTATGAGAACACTATGTGGGGCCTGGGGTGGTGACCAACCAGGAAGAGGACAGTGAGCACGCTGCGGCAATAATCCTGGTAAAAACCAGGTGCAGAACAAACCTGTACTGGCGGTGGGAACTGGTCAGACCCTGGCGGTGGAAAGAAAGTATGGCCGAGTGGACAGCGTGTTGCAGGAATCACGGGGGCAGAAGCAAGAACTAAAGAGGCCTGAGAATCCAAGATAAAGATGGACCAGGCGCAGGCTCAGGTGCTGGGGGGAACCAACGTCAATCTGGTCCACAGTAACTTTCTGATGCCTATCAATAGCCAGCAGAGGAAGTGAGCTGACTCCAGAGGAGCCCCGTGGTGGGCCATGATAGAACGGCGGCCCACAGAAGACAAGCACTTCTGATTCCATAACCCATGAGCCTGTCCCACTGTCAGCGAGGGAGAATTTGGGCTGTAACCATCAACCAACTCTTGAAGAGCCAATGAAAAGCGAATGGGAGGGGCTGGCGAGATGGCTCAGTGGTTAAGAGCACTGACTGATCCTCCAGAGGACCTGGGTTCAGTTCCCAGCACCCACATGGCGGCTCGCAACTGTCTGTAACTCTAGTATCTGACACCTCCAAAACACCCCCCAACACACACACACAGAGACAAAACACCAATGCACATAAAATAAAAATTTTAAAATAAGCTGCTTTTTAAAAAAAGGAATAGTAACTGGGAACCATCACGGGCTCCTGTGGAGCATATGGAAGCAGAGTCACAGAGAAAATGAGCTAGTACCAGGAGACCTGTGCTAGGCCATCAGCCAGCAAGAGAATCAGGAGGCCAGGCGTGTGGGAAGCTTCCAGAAGCTGAAACACACAAGTCAGTGGACTCTGCCTAGAGTCCCAGAGAGAACCACGGCCCAGAGAGACTCATTTCTGGGCTGTGAGGACTACAGTGTGAGCTGCTAGGGTCTAAGGATGGACAGAGCTCTGCTCCGAGCTGTCACTCCACCAAGGGGGACAACACAGCTGCAGTCAGTCCCAAAGACAAACTGGGATGGAGACCTAGGGACACAGAAGACCAGCCCTCACGGTAGCCCCAAACTGAAGCTCCTCCCACTCCCTGTCCCTTACCTGAGTCAGGCTGGTCCTCTTCCTGGGGGTCCTCATCAGGGGCGCCCTGGCTGGCTCGTGCTTGCTGGGCATCCTCATGGCTGTGGTAGACCCACTGGTAAAGACCCTGCAAAGAACTACTGTCAGAGGACCAGCGTCACAGTGCCTGGAGAGGAAGGGACGAGCCAAGACAGGTGGCTCCCTGATTCCTGTCCATGAGGCCACCTCTGAAGAAACCTCCAAAATGTCACCCTGGAACCTGAGGGACCACTGGCTGAGTGTGGAATATCAGCTCTGAAGAGAGGCTTTAAAAACATTGAGGTACAAGTAATATCCTCATCTCTGAATCTCCAAAGTCAAGGAGCACATCTGGTGTGTAACAGGCACTCAGTAAAAACACTTGCCAAGAGAAGGCGTGTGGACGGAAGGGCGACTGTAACCTCCACCAGAACCCAGGTCCCCAACCCTGCAAGTGATCTCTATGGTCAACGTGGCTTCTTGCACACGGCATATAGTGCACGATGAAGTCACAACACTCCCATTTGTAAAAGGGCCCTTCACACCCAGCTCAGCTCAGTGGTCCCAAGGAGCCTCCAAGATGGCGCCCAGCCTCCCACCTTCTGTAAGTGCTCACCAGGGCCTCCTCCCTGTAGCTGCGGAAAGCCTGGAAGTGCTCGAGAACTTCAAGGGCGCCATCATTTGCCACGCTGTTGCCATTGACTTTCAAGATGCATTGGCCCGCACAGAGCCCGGCAGCCACAGCCTCAGAGCCTGGGGGACAGGAGCACTTGAGGCAGAGGAGCCAGGTTCCTGTTGCCCCTGCCAACAGCTACATCCAGAGCTGTGCCTCCTCCCAGGGGTCAGCCAGAGAGCTGACACTGACACTGCAGAGGCAGCTGGCCCAATGTGGTATCTCAGACCCCTATCTTTTGGAACTCTGCCTGCGAAGATAGTGACGGACTGAAACCAGGTGGCAGAGAGACGCCAAAGCTACCCTCAGGGCGCAGACTCAGAAAATCCAGGGGCACAATACAGCTGTCCATCCCTGTCAACTCTACCACGAGGCCTAAGCAGTGGGTCTTGACCCTGAGCGTCTGTAGGTTGATGGACAGGTCTAAAAATGGAAACAAATGGCCAGCTGCCTCCAGCCTGAGAGGTGTGCAGGCCTTGAGGACCTGGACCCATGCAGATCTCAGTCTCAGAGGCCTCCAACTACATCCCGGCCCTGCAGTCTACAGCACATGACTTCACCCCTCCTCTTAACGTTCTCATCAGTGAAGTTCGTACACAGCACATCTCTTGAACGGACTCTGGAAGCTTGGGCATGGGAAATGACTGGCCCTTACTGAGTGTTCGGCAGATATCAGCCCCTTTCTTAGTTCTAGCCGGCCTGTAGCTCACCCACAGGCAGCTGAACCCTGGTGTTGGTGCCTCAGGGAGGCTATGGGAATTTGCACTGGGCATACGGCTCTCCATGCCCACGATGCGGCCCCAAGAGGCTCTGCACACCAGACTGCAGCTCACCTCTGCCCACGGCAAAGACGCACGGTGGGGCTGCTCCTCGAATCTGGAAGGACAGGGCCTCTGGGTGGTCAGGGACTTTGATGGTCCTAGTAGGTATAGGGACAGAGACAGGCCATGAGAAAAAGGAGTGTGGGTCCTCCAGGAGTCCCTTTCCACCACCACCCTGCCCTGTCTCCAAGACTTCTTGGAAATCAGCCCCCCAAAGAGTGGCACCAATAAACACCGTCAGTCAACCAGGTCCCCAAAGCATGTGGTAACGCTATCAAAGGCCCTCACCAAAGCACACAGAGGCTGAGAGGATGGCGGATACCAAGGGGAGGCACGGCTTGGGGGTTGTGGGTACCAAGAGATGGTACTAGCCTTGGGGAGTGGCAGGTGTCATTCATTCAGTGTTGCTAGGCAGCTTTTGTCCCCAACATACAGCATGATCCCTTTCATGTCTACCGGGCAGGCAGAGCCACCGAGAGTCTGTCCTCAGAGATTAAACCCTGGTGACTTTTGTCTCTGGCATCGAGTAGCTAAACCTTGCCTGTCACCTTTTCCCTAGATCTCCTGTCCTTACAGAAACAGAGTCTAAACCAGTGGTCCTCAGTCTTCCTGATGCTGCATGCGACCCTTTAGTACAGTTTAGTACAGTTCCTCGTGTCCCGGTGACCCCCAACCATAAAACAGTTTTCACAGCTACTTCATAACTGTAATTTTCCTAGTGTTATGGATCATAACATAAACATCTATGTTTCCCGATGGTCTTAGGCAGCCCCTGTGAAAGGGCCATTTGACCCCCAAGGGGGTGACACCCACAGGATGAGAATCACTCCAGAGCTAGCCACCAACATTTGCCTCAAGTAACTGGGAAGCATGGCACCAAATACTTCATTTAAAAACAGAAGTATAGTTCCCAGAGCTAGAGAGAGAGACGGAAGAGCAGCGGTTAAGAGCACCCGCTGCTCCTCCAGAGCTCCTGAGTTCAATTCCCAGCAACCACATGGGGGCTCACAGTCATCTATAATGCGATCTGATGCCCTCTTCTGGCACACAGGTGTACATGCAGACAGAGCACTCATATACAATAAATAAATAAATAAATAAATAAACAAACAAACAAACAAACAGAAGTATGCCCATTGCACCTATGTCTGGACATGGCCTACCCTGACGCTGCAAGCTGCAGAATACCATCTGTCATGTCTTCTCTCTCCAACTCTGCTCCAACCCCCTCACTGCCTCTGACATGCCATCAACAATGCGACCTCGGGGTCTTTGCAGTGAATGCTTCATTTTTCTGGAGTCCCCGTCCTCCAGAATCCCCCTCCAGAAGTCATCTCTGAGAGCCATCACTCCATCCCCAGTGACATCTCTCTGGCCACTGTTTCTCTGCATACTCTGGCTTCCTTCTCCAACCTTAGGTATCCACCTCCACCTGCCTGATGACCAACTCAGCACATAGCTCATACCTGCCCGGTGTGTATCTGTCTCCCGCCCCCCCACCCCGCGCCCCAACTTCATAAGAATCCATGGAGGATGGGAACTGTATCCACCCTGACGGCTGCATCCTCAAGCCTGAGCCAGTCGCTTGCCTTGAGACATCCTATTAGACTAACAAAGGTAACAGGCCAGCCCAGGAGGATCAGGCCCAGGGAGACCAGCTGAGCCAGCCTAAGGCTCACACTCACTCTTTGGCCTTGGTGGCCACCAGGAGGCGCAGCGGGCGTCGGGAGCAGAAGGACTGGTTAAGGATGGTCTCCACCTCAGAGAAGGGCCGCAGGAACACCAGGTCCTCGTTGATGGAATAAATCTTCCTCCCCGCCTGCAGGCCAGCCATCTGGAGGGACAAGCACAGGTGTCACTGGCCTCCTCCCTCTTCACCAAGGAAGCTGGAATGTTCTAGAAGCACCAGGAAGCTGGGCTCTGAGCTGTGAATAAAAGCCCAAGGAGGCAAGGGTGGGTGGCAGTTCCCTTGGGAAGAAATGGCAGGCGCCAGCCTGTGTTATGACAGCATAGAGGTCAGTGTGGTGGCCACTTCGTAACCATGAGAATAGTCCATGAACAAGACTATGGAACGAGATGCCATAAACTAGGGTTGCGAGACAAGCAAGAAACCCTTCAGGGAGCCTTCCGCTTTCCCCCGCATGTCCCCAGAAGCCCAGCAGGTGGCGCTGGTGGAACATGTCAGGAAGACAGTCTCATTCCCAGCTGCACTGCATCTCATTCAGAACCTGCTGAGCTGGCCCATCTCAAGAGACAGGGAGACACCCCCAGCTGGGGAACCACCCCACCTGAGTGGCCACCGTGGGTCTCACCTCAGCCAGCGAGCCCCTCTGCACGGACTTCACCACCACCGCCTTGTTCTTCTCCTCAAGATCGAAGCCATAGTCATCCTCCTGGGGCGGGATCTGAAAGCCCAAGATGTGCTTATGGCGACTGCTCCCCAAGAGCTAGGATCCTGAAGTTGGGGCCCCAAGTCTACAAGGCTACTGAGCTGCTCCACTGGTACTGCCGACTGAAGGGAACAGTCTCCAGCGTGACTGGGAATGTGCTCTATCTAGTAGTCAACAGAGCAAGTGACCTCTGAGAACTTCAGAGATGGGGAAAGAGCTCCAGGCGGCAGGCACAGCAGGAGGGAAGGCCCTGAGTCAGCCCCAGGGTGAGAGACTAGGGTGGCTCAGGCAGTGAGCAAAGAAAGCGCTACCCAGGAGACAAAGTCCTCGGGAGAGGCAGGAAGGGTTGCTCAGGACAGATGCTGAATCTTATCCAAGTGTGGTGGGGTACATTGGAGGCCTTTAGTGTACCAGAGGGAACTGCTGACCCCAGGATTACCATAGACCAAAGAGGTTAGAGTGGCTATGGACAAACCTCTTCCAGCCAACTGACCACAAGCCCAGCCTAAGAAGTCAGGCTACGTGAGCTAGGATGCTAACATTCCTGACCTGGCTACTAAACATTCCCAACGGCAGATACTCAAGGCTCCTGGATGTGAGCAGGACACAAACTCCTGAGACCTATAGTGCTGTAGGAGGTGACTCAGGAGGCACAGTGAAGCAATGGCTGTGGGGTAGATGAAAGGGCAGGAGCTCCTGCAACCCCAGTGCTTTATGAGAAGTGTCGTCCTGGCTGGCACAGTGACCTGGCTTTTCGGTCCTGAGACTCATGCTCAGAGCTGCATGCCCTGCTTTGACCACTGTCCGAAGCTGCCAGCTCCAAGGCCACAGGAGAGTCAGGGAAGAAAGGCAGAACAGCCCTACTGTGTTCCTACCAGCAGCCGCTTTGCCAGAATGTTCTCCACCAGCTTGAAGTCGTTTCGAAGCTGTTTGTTCTTGCTGCTGGTCCCCTCCATCTCCTCATCAGCATGGAAGCGGAAGTACTGAGACTCATCCTTGAATTCACTCTTCTCCAGAACTGCAAGCCACAGACACACAGCCGTGGTCAGAAGGCGGCGGGTCAGCTACTTGGCCAACCGGTAGCCACAGGCTAGAAGCAGCTCCCAGACAAGTGTAGCGTGCCCGAGAGAGCATTGGAAGGAAGTAGAATGGCCAATGAGAACTTGTGTGAAGTCCACACGGAGGCCTGGCTCTCTGACTCCTGTCAAACCCTGACACAGCGTGGTGGGTACAGCGCCGTGTGAGCCGAGTGAGCCGTCAGGCCTGCGTTCGGGTCCACAGCACCCATGTAAATGCCAGGTATAGCACACGTCTCTAACCCCAGCTCTTGGGAGACAGAGAGCAGCAGATCTTCAGAGCTTGCTGGTCAGCAGATCTATCCATTTTGGGGGTGGGGAGCTCTGGGTTCAGATAGAGACCCTGTCTCAAAAAATTAAAGTGGAAAGAAGCTGAGGAAGATATCCGGTGTCCACCTCTGATCTCCACATGTGTGCACAGGTTGAGTGCACCCACGTGTTACACACACACACACACACACACACACACGTCTGTTCCCAGCACCCACATTGGGCAGTTCACAACCACTTGTAATTCCAGCTCTAAGGGGTCTAATGCCCTTTCTGGCCTCCATGGGTAACTATACTAATTGTACGCGCGCGCACACACACACCAAGAAATCTTTAAAAAAAGAAAGAAAGAATAAAGGAAGGAAGAGGAAAAGAAGGAAAAAGATGGGTACGTCAAAGCCCAGAGTTAGCAGCTGTCTAAGGCCTGTAAGGGCTACAACGAGTGAGCCAGTTCAGACTCCTCCAGACCCCACTCTACTGGGAGGGGATGCATTCTTCTTTCTGCAGGGGAACTCCCTGTGTGTGAGTGTGTAGCTGGGCACCCCCTGCTCCCACTTTGGAGCAAACAGAGACACCAATTGCTACTTTCCTCAGAGCAGGGCGCAGCGCATATTTAGCTTCCATTGTAAACATGGAGTTAGAAGACTATAGAGCTGGAGGAGGCCTCACGGTGCTGTCTCTGAGCAGCGACGTCCAAGGAGACACAGAGTGAAACTCTCGAGTCACCGTGAGTCCAGGCAGATGAGGCCCCGCCTCTCCCTCCCAGCCAAGGCTGCTAGTCCAGCTTTGAGAGGTGTGCATGCACAGACCTGGGTTCAAATCCCTCCATCTGATACTTTAACTCTTTGCACTTTGGTTTTCTCCTCTAGCACAAGACCAAGTACACCGGGTCCCTGGGATGGTTCCAAGGCTGCAGCAGCAAGCCTCGGTTTCCCTGTCTGCCTACGTCCCTCCCAGAAGACACTCAGGACGCTGAGGCTCAGTTTAGACGTGGCAGAAGATGCTGTCCCCTCCTCCACTTGGCACCCACCCTACCCTTTGCCACGCCCACTCCCCAACGTTTGGTCCTTTCCTATTTTAGCAGATATTTAAGTTTGTGGTAGGGTCTGGGGGGGGGGGCTATATAGCCTGCAATTTCCCCCCCACACACCGAAGGACTTTGAGGGCATCAGGCTGCCCAAGTACCCCTCCTTGTGCAGTCTCCCCAGATAGCTGCCTTCCGGGAACAAGGCTGAGTGGACCACAATTATCCTCGGCCACAAATGAGAGGCTCCTGCCAAGGACGGGCGGCAGGGCCAGCGCTACTGGAGGGTGCAAACGGCTTCTGGGAAGGAGACAGGCCCAATGGGTGGCCAAGCCTGGTCCCTTCAGCTGAGGAAAGGAATAGTAGAGGAGACAGGACAGCAAGGTCTCTGAAGAAACCAGAGAAACTGAGGCCACAGAGGAACTAAGCCTAGAGTGAGCTGTGGACATAGACAGGCAAATAGCCTTCGGAATGCTATGGCCCCTGGCCAGTTTTCCTAATAAAGTTTTATTGCACCTAGCCACACCCCTTTTGTTCCAGTGTTGAGGCAGCTGCTTGGTCCTTTGCAGAGCAAGTTCACTAAACCTAAGTTAGAACAAAGCAGACACACAAGTGGGGAGACGACCCAGGGATGGCCAGGACCTGTCTCCAGCCACCAGCTCACACTTCTGCAACCGATACCTGTATCCACGCCTCAGCATCTTACCGCAGCACCAGCTGATCAGCGTGCACGAGATGTCTTGCATCTGTCTGACACAAGGTCGTTCACACATGTACATATGCCATACCCTGAGCCCCAAGCCCACTGTGTTTACCCCTCTGCGTTTACCCCTCTGCGCTACAATACGGCACCATGCAGGGCACACAGTGTCCACTCACGGGGAGGACACACTCTCAAAGGGAGAACACAGTTTCTCTGAGACAGGGGCCGACAAAGGTAATAGGGCAGTGGGAATGGGAGAACACTGTGCTACCTGGGAGCAGGGGAGGCCAAAGCAGAGGCTGTCAATGATGAGACACCGTGTATGCAAAGCTGGGTCTCCAGGCCCTGCACTTACCATGGTGCATGAAACCGTTGTTGCACAGGCCCACACCAAGCGCCACCGCCTCCTCCCGTGTCTGGCAGTCCCCCTGAAACAGAACAAAAGAGGGTGCCCTGAGGGGAGCTAGCACCAAATCGGCTAAGACAGGCTACCATCGGGAAAACAAGTTCATGATGGCAGAGACTTGTCATACTGTGTACCAAGGACCCCAACATTTCTGAAAACTCCTAACAAGGGAGTTACTTTATCAGATGAGGCTAGTTGCCTAGCAACAGCCCTTCCCTGATCGCTCCCTAGTAAGGACCCCCGCCCCCTCCATTTCACAACCACCCTTGCAGTTTAGGTAGACAATGAGACAAAGCAAAACCAGTAAGGGTGCTATGGCAAACCTGTGGCCACAGACTGTCCCTTTCTTCCCAACTCCCTGCCTGGAACTATGATGTGATGCCTGGTGCTTCTGCAATCACAATGTGACCTCTAGGTAAAACACTGTAATGGTGGCAGAGTAGAAAAGCACTGAGAGTGGGATGCTCAAAGCTCTCATGAGACTGCCCTAGTTGTTCTGGGCCACCAAGCTCTGTACTGCTCTCACAAGAGACACAAATCCCAAATTGCTCTGGCTCTGGACGTGTGTAGACATGTCCCCTGATGCTAGAAATGAAGTCCACAGTACCTAGAAAGCCTGAGGGGGCTTCTGTAAACCTCAGGAAAGGGGACACCACTGCCCCTTCCACCAGGGACAAAGCCATGTGAGGAAGTGGCGGTCTGACCTGTGAGAGGATGATGGCCTGACAGGCCGCCAAGGCCACCAACTGTTCCGAAGGCCGCCTGGTTCCACACTCTGGACATGTGGCCTCTGGCCCAGTCATCTTTCACTTAGGTTTTTCTGTCTTTATGACAGCAGCAGAACTAGGGACCTGGCTGGTCTCAAGGGATGGGGACCAGAGATGAAGCACCAGACTTCTGATGTCTGCTCTCTCAGTGGCCTGGCTGCAGGGCCCCCACTTTCCCAGCCCACAGCAGCATGTTTGTGTCACTTGTAACCCAAATCATCTGCAGCTCAGGCAACCTTTAGCTTTGGAATCCCCCTGACTCAGGCTGCTTGGAGGACAGGTGTATACCACCACAACTGTCTTGGAACCCAAAACTCTCTCTGCTAGCCAGGTAGAGAGAGGCTAGGACCTCAGGGGGGGAGCGGGGCTGGCAGACTCAGTTCCAGCTGCTGAGTGAATTGAGGGCTGTGATCAGAGGCACCTCAGGACAGCTCGGGCCAGGCTCCTAGGCTTCCAGACACACAGGCAGCCAGCCCTGCACACAACTGTGACAGAACACAAGGGGAAAGGCTGCCAGACACCTAGCCAGCCAGGTCTGGCCCTCTTTCTAGAGGGCGGAGGAGGGTACTCCCAGCCAAAGAGACATGATGGCTTTTCCAGCAGTGTGAGGACCAGGTGTAGGGACTCTAGTGGGAGCTGTGAGGCGGGCAGAGGATTCTGGGGAAGGGGGAGCTGTGGGGCAGGCAGAGGACTCTAGGGAAGGGCTGAGGATCCCTGGCCTCAAAGTGTTAGTAGGAGAGGATCACAAAGAAAACAAACAACTCTTAAGGGACCCTAGGCCAGAGACAGGGGAATGGCAAGACTGGAACTAGGACAGAGGAGGCAACAGGGAGGGACACTCCACAGGTACAGAGCAGCTGCCCCTAGCCACACAGCTGGAAGATAGTTACTGCCAGCCCAAGTGGCCTTGGCTGGGTACATGCTCTAAGAAGACCAGTTAGTCTCTGGAGTCTACTTGGTTTGCAAAGAGCTCAGAACCGGCCTAGCCTGTCTGTCTGTCCTATCCCCAGAGGCAGAGGCCAAGGAGGCTCCTGAGGACACAAGGCAAGCCCAGGTCACCGTGACAGACCTGAGTGCCCCAGAGGAGGACGAGTCAGAAGGGGGTGAGGAGCAGTTTGGACAGTGCTAATTCCTCTCTGGTTGCTTCTGTCTCTCAATCAAAAGTCATGGCGTCCCTTACAAGTCCCTGGGAGGGAAATGTGCACACCCCCGTCTGACACAAAGGAGCACAGGAAAGCTACCGCCATCTTGCCACCTGACTTTCTGGGGGACCAGCGGAATCACACGGGGAGAGTGTGGATGACCGAAGGCTACACACAACATGGGATACCTCTGCCTACCATACCTACCATGCTCCATGTCCCCACTGACCGATTCCTTGTCAGCAGGGGAAACTGAGGCACAGGCAGGAGGGCTGACCCAGGCTTCCCAGTGACAAGGAGGCCTTCTGAGTTGGGCTTTCTCAGCCACCACATCCCAGACAGGAAAACCGAGATTCCAAGGAGTAGTCAATCACTGGCCCCAGGCTGTAGTTCCAACATGCTATATTTATATTCGGCCCCTCCCTGCATGGGTCACACAGCCTCCCCTGTGACTGATGTGCCCAGGCCCTCAGCAGCACCACCTACTGGGCCCTGGTAGCTGTTGCAAAGGGTTCTCAAGGAACCCCAAGCGTCCAGTTGCTGGTGCTGGCCCTGGGGTCCAAGAGGCAGCGGGGAGGAAGGTCAGAGTACGTGTCATCTCTGCTCGCCACCATTCCACAGCTGGGTTATCGTCAAGGTGTTGCATGCCCCGCCCAGCACTCTCTACCCAGCCCTGCACTCTGGCCAAGTCACATGACCTAAGCCTCAGGCTTCCATCTGTAACACTGGGATGGCCACCACACCACCCCTGCTTGTCTAGAGGGTCAAATAAGATGACACGCCGTGATCTGAGATCTCACATGGTGAGGCTGGTTGGTTTCTCTAAGCCTAGATACATTTGACCTTCAGAGTCTCAGCTCATCACTCAAGCATGTGCGCCTGTCTCCAAGCACCCAGGGGTGGATCCTGAGACACTCTGTGTCCCTCTCAACAATCCTGGTCTCCCTACAGACCGGCTTAAGCATTTAAGTGGGGCTCACCCAGCCAATGACACCCAAGGGGGAAACTACTTGGATAGGAAAGAACGTGAGGCATCCCCTCCCTTGACATTACGTAAAAAGAAAAAGGCCCAACTCTTCCTGCTGCTCACCCTTGACTGTGGTTGCAAGTGCAATGCCCGGAGCTGTGGCTGCCACGGTGTGACTGCGAGGCAACCAACTAGAAGATTACATAGCAGAATGGCAGAAAGGGAGAAGGCTGGGTGTGACCCTAAGCATCAGGAACATCCAAGGATGCCACACTAGGTGACAGCAAGCTGCTGCCCGGAGGCAGATACCACACACTCCCCTCCTGCGGGGCTCCCTATGTGGTCACACTGTAGACACAGAGAGCAGAAAGGAGCTGGCTCTGTCCCCAGCTAGAGTTTGGGCCTCACATGCTCACCTGTGCCAGTAGCCAGTCTACCAGCTTGCTCCCGGGGACCACGGACTTGTAGGTCTTCAGGTGGTAATCACGGTCCCTGGGGAAGAGGTAGACAATGAAGGCACTGGAGTGGGGGGGAACATGTTGGTTTCTAGAGCCTGTTCCAGCTGGAAGAGCCTCAACAGACATGGGGAAGAGGCTGATTCACTCCTGACTTATGGGCCAGCTGCCCTGCCAATAGCAGATGGGGAAGCCTCAGGCTGCAGACTCTCCCTAGCCCAGGGGACCTCTTTATGCAGTCACGTCTCTTGAGGCAGCTTTGCCTGCATGTAGAGAAGGTTTGTCTTGGGGTGGAGAGCCACACTGGGGACTACAGGCATCCCACAGAGCCAAACGTCCCCACAGCAAGAACCTCTCCTAGACAGAAGTCTACAGACCACAGCCAACGATCCCTGAGTTTCTAAGAAGGGGTGAACGAGGCATCTATCCTTCTACCTTCCTTTGGTGCTGACACACATTTCAAAGACACATAGCTGAACTGCGGGCCAGGCCCTGAGCACAGAGCAAAGCCCAAGCCTGGAGGGTGCAGGGGGGTCCCAGTGAGGTATGCACTCCACCTTGCTAGCCTTAGGGGTTATGGGACCTGAACAGCCAAACTGCAGCAAGCTCAGCCTTAAGCAGACAGACTCTGAGTTGTACAGCCCTGGGTGGAGCTGCTGAGATATGCATAGGATTGGGCGTGGTCAGTTGTGAGAACTTGTCTCACCTAAGCAAGGACCCTAGGTATATCCCCGCCACTACCTAAAAATGAAAAAAGTCGTACCAGCAGGCTGGAAGGCCACTAGGAAACAAGCAGAGGCCATAGGGGCCCAGGAGGAGGCTGGGCACTGGCAGGGGTCATAGGGGACCAGGAGGAGGCTGGGTCCTTTGCCACTACCTCCTAGAACTGGCACAGAGCAGCAGATGAGGGTGACTTTGGAGGCACAGCTGTGAGTAAAAGGTTCCCAGGGCCTGACTTCACAGACCACAAACTGGATGAAGTCCCCAGAACAAGTCCCGTCTCCCTGCCCCTGTCCCTCCACCCACAACCACAAGCTCCGTAACAGACACCGAGCCACTCATTTTTTTTGCCTCCAGAAGCCTGTGAGCATAGCCTGTGAGCATACTTTCCATAACTTTAACCCTCAGGGCACCAGGAGGTGCAAGCTGCTGCTAGGCCCATTTGACCAAAGAGAAATAGTCACTCAACAAACACTGGTCCAGTGTCGCTCCGCTCGAGGACAAGGTCCTGCGTTAAAGGCATTTGAATTCGGACTCAAACAGCCAATAAAACCAGAATAATAAGATTTGTTAAATTAAAAAAAAAATAAATAAATGCAAGCAGACTCCATAACCTGGAGCATTGGAAAACCTTAGGACAGGCGGTTCCTAGGAGAGACAATACAAGACACAGGACACAAGAAGCCACGTCCCTGACAGGAAGCATGGAGAGCTCCTGGGTAAGGTGTTAGGAAGGTGGTCAGAGCAACATGGAACTTGGTGGTATAATGCTTGTCCCATCCCAGGAAAAACAAGAAAGGAGGAAATGGGAGCTGGTATACAGGGGGGAACATTCTATAGCAGCAGCAAATGCAAAGGTCCTGAGGTACATCCTACTTTATAACCTGCCTCGGACAGAACTGGTGAGGAACAGAAAGGCTGAGTGACTGTCCCAGATCACACAGCTGGGGACCAGCAGGCAGATCCACTCAGCCTGGCTCTCCTGTCCTTTAATATGCTTCGGCACTTCCCACAAATTCATTCACCTTATCCTGACAGTCTGATGGAGAGGGGGACAGAGACTCAGAGAGGTCAGGATACGGGTGGGAATGGTCTGCTACTGTCAGGTGAGGAGGCTGTGGGGACTTACTTGATCACGGGGGCGTACAGGCTGTGCAGCCGGCAGTAGAGTCTCACGCCCTACAAGCAAGAACAGGGTCTGAATCAGCCACTTCCTCTGGATTGCTGGGAAGAGGGGGGTGGGCAGGGCAGGCTGCAGGGACACAGGCCTGCTCTGCAGGGACCTCCAGCTGGATCGGGGCCACAGGCTGAAAGAAGATGTCCTACCTTGGACATGATGTCCTCCAGCTCGCTGCGGGCTTTGTAGGTGCCGTCATCGTAGCGGAAGCGATACATCACCTGCTCGTTCTTGAACTGGTGCTTGTCAGAGACTAGAAGGACCCAGGGACTGGTAAGGCTGGGAAAACCCACCCTCCATCTCTACCCTTTGTATATCAAGGTCCCCCAGTACATCAAGGCATGTGAGGTCCATGGCTTGTACCGGCTGGGCAGAGACTGACAATCTAGTTGGACATCTGTGGGCACCTCTGATTTGCCCTGTCCTTGGAAAGCACAAGAAACAAGCACTCCAGGGTAGGACCACACTGCTGGCATCTTGACAGCTACCTCTCAATTCTGCTAGAGACTTAGACCCAAAAGCAGACTCTGTACATCCAAACGTCCAAAACTCAAGAAACAAAGATGATGTCCCACCTGGACATCAGTGGCTCCTGGCTGGCTCAGGATCCCACAGACTCCATGGCCAAGTCCCTTCCCCAGCTCTGAGACTTCTGACCTCACTTCCTAACAAGTCCCTGCCCACTCAGGGGGCAGCCTCACTGTCTTCCCTGGTGCTCCCTGTAGAGCCCCTGGGCACTTGGCTTTGGTTGTGCCCCCTGCCCAGAGCCATAGCACCCACCTGCCTCCTTCACTTCCAGGGGAGACCTCCGAAACCCCTGATCAGAACTGACCTACTGACTGGAACCCCTTCACGCCCCAGCACTGATCTTGCTGTTCTGAAACCCTCTACTGCCTTCATCTCCCCTCCAAGAACAACATCTCTGTGAGGACAGGACTCTTGGCCTGTCCCACTCACGACCGTGCAGGCAGTGCCCCACTGCTAGAAATACTCAATAAATATCCTCAAATTAGCTCTTCTTGAAGGGGCGAATGGAATTCTACTCCTTGGCCACCTGCTTTTCTGAGGAGTCCTCACTTGCTGGTACCCAAGTGAATACCGATTCTGTAACCTCAGACAAGTGTCATGAGGTAGCCATGGTCCTGAGTCTGTGTGAGAAGGACCAGGACAGCAGCTTGAAATACAGGTGTAGATTTCTGGGGGACGGCAGCTTCCCTGACATTCAGCCTGCCTCGTCACACCACTGGCACTCACCATGGTGGATGATACCATTCTCCAACAGGGCTTGGCCCAAGTTGACCCCTTCTTCTGTCTTGCTGATCTCACCAATTTCCAGGAGCCAGGCGACAAACTCACTGTCAGAAACAGAAGATGCAGGCTGATGGTCCCCAGCCCCAAAACCTGAACCAAGCTGGCCTGGCTCCACCCACCCCACGAATGGCAGGCAGATCTTCCCACAGCATACAAAACCAGCAGCCATAGCCCAAAAAAACCATGATACAGCTTGTTTGTGCCTTTTCAGATGGCTAGAACAATTATGGGCCAGCCTCATCCACCCGGGAAAGGGTGAGTGGAGGGATGGACAGATGGTGGGCAGATGGATGGATGGATGGATGGATGGATGGATGGATGGATGAACGGACAGACAGACAGATGGTGGATGTTTGGTAGAGAGAGGAATGGGTGTGTGATGAATGATTGACAGATACACAGATGGGCGGGTGGGTGGCTAGAGATGGATTAATGGATACTACGTAGATATATAGATAGAAGAGTAAAAAATTGGTGATGATAGATGGAATGAATGGTAGATGGATAGAAAAATGGATGGGTGGAAGAATGAATGGTGTAGCTTGTGAGTGGGTACATGAAGGATGGATGGATGGACAAATGAGTAGATGGTGGGTAGGCGATGGATGGATGAATGGATGGATGGATGAATGGATGGATGGATGGATGGATGGATGGATGGTGAGTAGGTGGGAGATGAATGCTGGATAGACAGAAAAAGATGACAGATGGGTGTAGGAAGTAACTGAGAGGGGAGACAAATCCATGTGGAACCTATGGATGGAGGCATAAGCCAATGGATACACACTGGGCCATGTGGTACATAGGTAAATTAGAAGAATGGACATACAGATAAACCATCAGAGAGAGCAACACTGGAGAGATGAGCAGATACGGAGGTTGGGGGGGATGCTGGGTGGATGGTGGAGGTACACCACGGATAGCTGGGCGGTCGATAGATGGCATGGATACTAAATGTGCATGTTTGCTTGTTTGTATGCACGTATGTACGTATGTACGCAGTATAAGTAAAATTCACAAGATAAGGAGGAGGCCATACCAAGCCCAGAGCGCTGACTGGAAAGTCAGGGAGGCCCAGATGTCTCAAATCACATCTAATCCATTCTCAGAGTGCTCCATCACACCTCGTCTGTCCGTCCTCACAGTGCTCCATCACACCCTCTCTGTCCTCAGTGCTCCCATTATACCTTATCTGTCCTCACAGTGCTCCCATCACACACCCTCTGTCCTCAGTGCTCCCATTATACCTTATCTGTCCTCACAGTGCTCCCATCATACCCTCTCTCCTTACAGTGCTCCAATCATACCCTCTCTCCTCATAGTACTCCCATCACACCCTCTCTGTCCTCACACTGCTCCCATCACACCCTCTCTGTCCTAAGTGCTCCCATTATACCTTATCTGTCTTCACAGTGCTCCCATCATACCCTCTCCTCACAGTGCTCCAATCACACCCTCTCTCCTCACAGTGCTCCCATCACACCCTCTCTGTCATCACAGTGCTCCCATCACACCCTCTCTGTCCTCAGTGCTCCCATTATACCTTATCTGTCTTCACAGTGCTCCCATCATAACCTCTCTTCTCATAGTGTTCCCATCACATCCTCTCTGTCCTCACAGTGCTCCCATCACATCCTCTCTGTCCTCACAATGCTCCTATCACATCCTGTCCTCACAGTGCTTCCATCACACCCTGTCCTCACAGTGCTCCCATCATACCCTCTCTGTCATCACAGTACTCCCATGACACCCTCTCTGTCCTCACAGTGCTTCCATCACACCCTCTCTGTCCTCACAGTGCTCCAATAGGCTTTTGCCTTACTCAGAAAGGAGTTCAACTCTGTGTCAACTCTCACACATCTGCCCAGAAATATGTGTGCCAGCATCAGGCACCAACTCCGCAGCTAGAACATCATTCCTAGACCAGTCTTCTCTCCGGCATCCCCCATCCCCATCCCCTGGACTTTGGCTCACTTGTTCCCTTCTTTAAAAAAGAATCCTAGACTCCATCATGCCTCTGGGCCTTTGAAACTGCTGCTCCTTCCACCTAGAAATGTCCTTTCCTGGCCCCCTTCATGCCACCTCTCCCACAGGGCAACAATCCACACCACTGCCAGGGAGGACTCTGCACAGCAGCCTGCCCACCTGACTCGGCTTCCCTTTTGTGCCAAGCACTCTCTGCAGCAGTGGATTTACAGATGTATGTGTGTTAATCAGCCCCCCTTCCTGAGCACAGACGCCCAGAATGTAAGCCCTTGCTGATGGATGTTGACTTTGTTCATTGACCTTTCCCGGATACACTTTGAGGCTCAAGAGTCCCCTACGCAACAAATGAGGAACAAGCAAGAAGGAATGTTCTGGTGTGGGCAGGAAGGTTCAGGGCACAGATGAGACAGGTAGCTGTTCTAGCTTGAGGCTGTCCCAAGCCTCTGAGGTCCCAGCCCCTGTGGCCTCTTGGGCTCAGCACAGACTTCAGCCCCCTGGGGCCAGCAGAAGAGGGTGAGCCTGAAGCAAGCAGCACCTACAAGCGTGGGCAGCAGTGCCCAGCCCCCTTTATGGAAACCAGCTGCCCCACCTCCCGTTACAACAGGGGACGCTATTTTTAGCTTTTAGTGCTGGCAGAGGAAGGACCTGCCCTTATGTAGGTAGCAAGCAGCATTGTGAGACATTCAAGAAAGCCCAGGAGACACCCAGGGATGTGGGAAAGAAATAGGTACATTTCTGGCACCCTGGGTGGGAACTTTTCAAGCTCTGTGTCCCTCTAACCACCCCCCACAACACCCCTCCACACCTCACTCCATTGTCCTCCATGTCCCAACTCTTGGGGCAAGGCAAAATCTGGCAGCAACCCCAGAAGGCAAGCAGATGTTGGTGTGACCACTCTCAGAGGCTGGAGGCCTGAGACCCAGAGCAAGGCTATTCACCAGCTGTCCTATCCAGGGCCACCTCTGGTAGGGATCAACGACTCTGTGGCCACAATTGGGAGCAGGAAGTCTCCCAAAGTGACTAAAGGGGGCAGAGACAGATGGAGGACAGAGGAAGCAACCTAGGGGTGACTGTGCCCACACAGGGTCTTGCTACTATTTGAGAAACCAAGCTGGGTCTTCAGCTTGTTGGGGACAACTAAAGCAAAGCTGTCCCCATCTACGGAACAAGATGCAGCTAGACACAGCTCAACAGGATGCAGCTGGCAAATGGTTTGCTTAGGGACATCTGGAATTAGTGGGTGGACTTCTTAATCCTGTGAAACTTTAAGCTGGAACCCAGGAGGGAAACCAGATAAAGTTAATCTCTTCTTATGCAGGTACCTCAAACTCTGAACAGGGGATGCTGCCCAGGTAGAGTCTGTGCCAAGCCAAAGGTGAAGCCATTGCTCGAAGAGCCCACCACAATCCTGTGGGTCCAACTCTTCAAGACAGAGAGGACGAAATTTGATATTTCCTATGAAGTTCCCAGTTGTTCAAGGCTGTCCTCAGGCTTTCGCATGTACCGGGCCAGCAGGGAGTGTCCCAAGCTGGACATGAGAGTGCACAGCAGCTCTGAGTGACAGGCAGGGGTATGGAGCTGGAATCTGACAGTAGCTCTGGGTGGGGTCATGAACAACAAGGCTCAGGCTTCCAGAAAGATGTTTCCAGAGCAGTAGGAGGCACTGAGACAGGTTGAGAGGACAAGGTAGGGGTGGGATCGAATGGCAGAGTTCACTGACAGCTGGGCTGTGCCAACTTCCATTCTCCCTCCACCCTGCCCAACGGACACTGCTCAGCCTGCTATGGGTCAAGGTCAAGGCTGGGCACAGAGGATACCTGGGCATATCTCTGCCATTCTTTTATGAGAGCCTCCTGATTGGGGGCTCCATGTACCACATACTCCCCAAAATGAACATCTTTCCATTTGTTTCCTGCCTGGAGCCTGAGGTTGAGATGCAACCTGAGAGTCCCATGCACAAAGTCCCTGCCAATGTCCCTGGTTCTGTATGTCAGGCCCTGTGTGTGCATGTGTGTGGAGACCAAAGGTGAATGTTGGGGTGTCTTCCTCTATCATTCACAGTCTTATTTTGTGACACAAGGTGGCCATTGTTGCTAAACTGGCTGGGCAGCAAGCCCCATGAAAGCCACCTGTCTCCACCCCCTCCCCAGCACTGAGACTACAGATTTCCATATGGTTGCTTGGGGATCGGAGTCCAGCTCTTCTGCTTGCACAGAAAGCGTTTCCCTGCTGAGCTATTGTGTCCCGGTCCCCGACAAGTCTTTAAGGATCATCTGTGGTTGGCAGGTCAGTTTTTGAGACTGTTCCTCCGGTCTTCTTGTGGCTGACACTCAGATCTTGGTTGAAATGTAACCTCTGACAGGAGGCCTGTCTTTCCCACCCTGGCTGAGTCAGCTCCAAAGCTTCTTCCCTTTACATCACTGCACAATTGCCTTGTGGGGTTCACTGGCCCAGTGGGTTCCTTTATTAATCTGTGCACTTGTCTACTGATTCCTGTAGGAACAGTCATCTCCCTCTGGGCAGGAAGCTTGGCTGTTCAGTTCCCTGCTGCTGGCTGGCAAAAGGAAGGGAGGGAGGGAGAGAGGAAGGGAGAAAGGGAGGGAGGGAAAGGGAAAGGGAGGAAGGGAAGAAGGGAGGGAGGGAGCAAACGAGCGAGCTAGCTAATCTCAGGCTGCTAGAAGACAGGTGCATGCACTCAGACACACACACACACACACACACAATGTTCTCCCACAGTACACAGATTTTACCACTGAAATGTGAAGTTTATTGGCTTCTGAGTGGTCACAAACTGGCCACTTCTTCACACCTGTCCCTGTAACATGATGACATGCATGGAGGGCCCAGCCCTGTTCTCAGTGTTCTGGCTAGCACCATGCTGTGTGCCACTGCATCCCTACTGTGTGTGTTCCCACTGCATTCTGTGTTCCCACTGCATTCTTACTGTATTCTCACTTGTTCCCATTGCATCCTCAGTGCATCCCTACTGTGTTCCCACTGCATTCTTACTGTATTCCCACTGTGTTCCCACAGCAATCCCACTGCCTCCTCCAGTCTTTCTCCTTCCTTAATTATCAATCATTGAGACCCAGAGACATTACCCAGTCCCCAAAGTCATCCAGCAAGAAGGTATGGGGAGTAAGACACAGTCCCAGTCTGACGCAAAGCCAGATTGTCACCATCCAGTAGCTGACAGAGGAGGAGGAAGCAACAACTGAAGATGCTGAAGAGAGATTAAAATGAACCAAGACTGAGGTGGTGAGAGAGAACGCCAGCTCTAGAGTCACCCTGTCCCAAGTTCGAATCCCACCTTGCTGCAGCAGTGTGACTCTGCTTTCCCCTCTATGTGCCAGTGTCTTTACCCTTGAAATGGGGACAACAGCAGTGATCTGCTTCACGGTGTTGTGTGAGATTAACAGTCATGGCCAAATGTGACTGCCATAGAGCAGATTAAGGGCTGGAGGAACCTGTTGCGGCCACCTATTTATTCTCCTTACAGGGAAGACCAGGGGCTCCTGGAGCCGCACACTGGCTGGGAAGGGGTGTTGGAAGCCCAGGCAGGTGCAGAAGGAAGCCACGCCTGAAGAAGCTTCCTCTTAATGGGGAGTCAGTTCCTCTGGGCCCTGGGGTTACAGGAGCTGTGCTGCTGGCTGGGGTTCAAATGGGCAGCAAGAGAAATCTCCTCTAATCCTTCCTGAGGAATCAGGCCTCAGAAGCCTTAATCACAGACAGGTTATCCCATCCGGCTGGGCTGGCAGGAAGGCTCTCCGATATCCCCCTAGGCAGAAGCAGGGCGGGCCACTGCTAGAGGAATGGCTCCTTCGAAGTGGAATCAGGGATTAGCATTGGAAACATCCAGGGGCCTTCTGAACCTCTCCAGTTAGCTCCCACAAGGCTCCCGGGCCCAGCTCTCTCCTTTTCACAGAGCCTCAGAGAAGCAGAGCCAGGACTCTCAGGCCCCCACGGACAATGGACAAAGGAGTCCAAAAGTGCTGGTTCCCCCAACACCCAGCCCTGGCTTGTTTAATGCCAGGCCTCAAAGCCTACCCTGGGCTATCTCCTAACTCCAAAGGCTCCAATGGGCACCACGGATACCAAGCAGGGCTTTCTGTTTTCACACATCTAAACCCAAGTCCCTGACATTCTGGCTCCTGCCCGCCACTGGCTCCATCACGTCAACTTGCTTCTGGGAACTGCTCCCAACACAGGGACACTGGTCGCTGGCCACAGAGGTCTCAGTGTGTCCCTTCCCCAACACTGCTGGCCCAGACTCTTCTGTATACATGGTGGTCCACAGGGCAGTCTCCTGACTCGAGGTTATCGAGATGCCTGTCCTACACATGGGCCTCTGGTCTCATCTTTTCCTCCAAGGACAGTCGACATCATTCCCAGCTTCCTCCTTAGTGCCCTGGTCACCGAGTTCCAGTCGGCCTCATCTCCCCCATCTTCCCTATCCACCTCTGCCTTGCCATGGCAGAACAGAGAGATGGGCAGAGTGTGGCCAGCCCAGAGTTGGAAAGATCTCAGCTTCTGCCACGTACTTTGTTACAGGAATCAGATTACACAGCGAGTCAGGAGCAAATGCAGTGGACAGACCTACGGCAGAACCTTGCCAGCTTCGACCCTCATCTGAGCCTGCTCCACAAGCCTGAGGGGTATTAGGCGGCTGTGTAAGGAGGTCCCAGGCAAAAGAAGGGCATGTGGGGCAGGGAAGGGCAGGGCAAAGCAGACGCAGGGTGGGAAGGGAAGGTAGCCAGCTGGGAACAGGACGCAGAAGCCACTCACTTGCCAAGGAAGCATTTGGGGACGGTACTCAGCTTCCGCCGGCGGTCCTTGATCAAGTTCACCTTCTTGCTCATCATCATGTGATACAGCTTCTCCCCCTTCTCGGCAATCATAACGTACGCGTCACGCTCCATGCCCAGCTTCAGGCCTGTGTGGGGACATGATTGCCATGAGGGCACAGGAGACAGTCGGGGGGGGGCTTCCGGCAATCATGCCTCCCACCTTCACCCTAGCATAGCCATGGAGCACTTCCTGGTCAGTACCACACACACCTGCCAGGCACTGGGTGGGAACCCATGGAGGTTAAGTCTGGGTGGTACCCTTATTCGGAGCTAAGCTCCAAAGCCTTGTCCTGTCCATACTGCACACACACAGCTCTGCCCCCCCATACCATATACACTGGGCCCCATCCCTAACTTATCCTCTCTCTGAACCCCACCCCATCTAGACAATAACAGCGACAGCAAGTAAGTGCTTCACAGCCCCAGACACACATCCCATGCTCCTGAGAAAAGAGACACAATTACTCCCATTTTACAAACGAGAAGCTGGAGCCCAGGGAATGTATGCTGCCTGGATAGAAGATGTCGTACCAAAATTTTGCCCCAAGATGTTTTGCTCTGGATTCCAATCTGAAACTCCAACCACAGACCACAGTGTGAGCCCAGCCCTGTGTGCCCAGCCCTGAGGTTGAACTTTAGATAGCACTCACTTCTAAGGACCAGGCCCCCTTGGGCCACACACACCTCTTAATGACATAGACCCTGTACTAACCACAGCTCTAGACTCTAACCACAAAAGTACAGCTCAGTCCCACCCAGTCAAGCCAACTCCCTGCCCTACCCCTGTACTGACCCCACCCCAGGCCCGAGCAGTTTCAGAGGTTCAGCCCTTGCCCATCCCAAAGGCCAAAGCCAAGAGCCTCTCTGGCCTCCTGGCATTTTAATACACTCTGGCTTGATATTTAAGTGCTACCTAAAGGCCCCACTTCCTCTAAAACACAGGCAGAGGCACTATGCTGGAGACAGTGACTTGGGAAGGGTCAGGCAGGGAGAGAAGCAGTTGCCCTGGACCCAGTTAAAGGGCAGGCCTGCAGGACCATGATGACCTCCTGAATAGAGAGCAGCGATGAGGGATTCAGGGGTGGCACCAAGGGTGTGATTCAACACCGGTTGGTGGAGAGCCTGTGACACAGGCAGGCTCAGAGGTTGATGGAACCACGGCAAATGTGAGGTGTCTATGATACATAGACCAGCTGGGATTTCAGGTCTGCAGGATGTACATGGGGGAAACTGAGGCCCAGTTTTGCTCCTGTGTCAAACCGGGGGTGACTGTGGGGTAGAAACACACTGAGTTTGCAAGGATGGCCATATCTACAGTCTTGGGCAGTGAAGTCACAGTATTTGCAGCAAGAGAGTGAGTCTACCTCTGCTCAGGTCACTGAAATAACTTGTCCCAAGTACACCCAGGCCCTCAGGTTTCTAGCCTGGTGGGCTCTGTACAGTAGTACAGGGCACAGACACGGCTCACAGCCCATCCAAGCCTGGTCTCTCACCTCAACCCCTGCTCTGTCTTTCCGTGAACCACCTTGGTGTCTGTGTCCTAAGGGGCTCTCCACCATGCCCAACTGGCACCCCAAGGACCATCCCCCAGATTTCCATTCAGGGACAAAAGCTCGGGCAAGCACCTGAGCAGCAGGGGGGAAGAACATGGTTTTTCCAGATGTTCAGAGTGACCAGGAAACCACCTGGGGGCTGTGGTACAACTGACTGCTGCCACCAGGTCCCAACACAGTCACAGAGGTCCCCGCCCAATCCCCACATACACAGTCCCCCCTGGAGGAGCCCCACCCCCACCCTCCACGGCAGCTCAGGGCCAGTCTTAGGCACCCACTCTCTCGCTGCTCCCGTTCTCGGATCAGGGCGTCTAGCCATTTTTGTTTCTCCTCTGCCGTCTTGGCCATACACACGAACCACTTGTTTTTGGCTGTGTTGTGGATCTTCCAGCCATTGGTGACAGTGTAGCCATTGCTGTGGTAATCAGCTGGTAGGAGCAGAAGGCAAGCACGGGTCAGTACACAGATAGGTATTCAATGCTCAATAACCCACCTAATGATGGCCACCAACATGGCCAGGCTTGGGAAGCTGACCAAGTGCTCCCTCCTGGCTTTTCTCTCATGGGCAAACACTTGCACAGACCCCTTCCGACAGCACAGTGACACGGGTGTCCTGACCTCCTAACACAGACACAGGCATAGTGGTGGAGATTCTTGCCCAAAGCTCAGGAAAGCAGCCCTCTCTGAAAGCATGCTGTCAAACGGTACCTAGGAATACGGTATCCTACCACACACTGTACCTAAGGAGGGGCCCACAGGTGTGTCATGGCTCAAAACCACATTAGAATCTTCCTCAGACAGGCTCACAAAACATCTGCTGAGATGTGGCATCTCTGGTCCCAGTAGTGAATTGCAGAAACTACCGTCTGCTTGGCGCTTTCCCCGAGAATTGTTCATGCAGTGCATGCTATCCAGCCACAGGAAACAGCAAACAGTGCTTTTCTTCAGGTAAGTTACACTCAACAATACACGAGACATACATGGCAGAGAGCGCCAGCGTGGACAGGGAGAGGTTTAGTGGAGAGGGGCAGGGCCCACCTGTCCCGTCTTCCACGTTCTCGACTTCCATGACCTCAGTGTTGATCCGACCCCTGAAGATGTACAGGGAGCCGTTGATGGACTTGGTCCTCTTGGTAGATTTCTTGCTCCCAGTGACCCTGAAAGACAATGGTAAGTCAGTATCCCCCATAAAGGGAGCATCACAGAGGGGGGTGTCTGGGGCAGGGAAGAGCTCTGGGCTAGGGTGAAGCACATGAGGTGTCTGCTGGTGGGCAGGCGACTCGGGTGAGTCTTCTCTGCTGGTCATCGTTCCTCATCTGGAAATAGGTTGACAGTTCTGTTGATCTCACAGATCAATTCTTCAGTTAATGGGGACATTGTGGAAGACCAACAGGAAGAACAAAAACCCAGTAGGCTGAGCTAGCAAGCAGGAGGGGGCCTAACATACAGTACCCCCCAAATTGAAACCAGGATAGAAGGCAATTGTCCATCCACCCACTCATCCATCCATCTACCTGGGTACCTATATCCATCTATCTATCCACTTACTATCCATCCACATACCATCTATTACCATCCATACATCTACCATCCATATAACCATCACACACACACACACACACACACACACACACACACACACACTCCATTTATCCATAATCCATCATCCACCATCTGACTCACCCACCCATTCATTATCTCCAACCATCTACTGATACTATCTGTAACCTACCCACCCATCCAAACACCATTCATCCACCCATCTACCCACAAACTCACTCATCCATCTTCCTATTTCATTAGCCACCTATCCATACACTAACCCCCCCATCCATCCATCTATTCATCTATGTTATCCATCCATTCACCTATCCATCACCCACCTACCCCAACTCATGCTTTTACTTGGGGGAAACCTACTACAGCCTGAATGTGGTACCATCTGCTAACTTCTAAACTCTGATTTTAAGAGTCGGGGGCGATAAGACCTTGAGAGGAGAGGCGGGTAGACAGCAGAGATTGGTGGCATCTCACAAATGGGACTAGAGCATGTGGATATTGTATATGCCTGCATGTGTATGTTTGCATATGCAAGACAAACAATATGTGGGTACACATGGGTGCGTGTGTGTATGGATATGCATCAATGTATACGTGGTTATCTGCTTGTGTGCGTGAGTGTGTGTTTCTGTCTGTGAGCATGCAGGTGCCTGTGTACACACATATACATCCTGCTGGTCTGTTCTCAGAGAACCCTAACTGACAGAGACATTAATGTTGCCTACTGGGAATGAGAAAGAACTGAGGAATAAAAGTCTGGAACAGAGCGTAGACCAGAAGACAAGACGAGCTTAGACACATGTGAGCTGCGAGCAAAACATCCAAGGGACGCGGAAGAGGGATGGTCTTCTCACCCTCACTCCTGAGCCTTCAGTAACACAGCCACTTCACAGTGGTGCCCGGACATGTCTTGTTCACTCTGTAAAGCATGCCCTCCAGGACAGTAGTGCTTTGGCCCCACATAACAGACACAAAAACAGCATCTGCCCAGAGTCACACAGCAGCGGAGGACCTGGTGCAAACTCTGGCCTCTAAG
Source organism: Rhabdomys pumilio (assembly GCA_030674055.1). Classification (NCBI taxonomy): domain Eukaryota; kingdom Metazoa; phylum Chordata; class Mammalia; order Rodentia; family Muridae; genus Rhabdomys; species Rhabdomys pumilio. Next base: position 226,952,281 of record JANHMN010000002.1, read on the forward strand.
AACAGAGTGGGCAGCAATGGGGTATGAGACTTAACTTTTCCAGGCCTCAGTTTCCCCTACTGTAGGCTGAGAAGGTAGACTTTTAGAACACTCCCTTCCTCCTTTGGTGGCCAAAGGGAGGCCTCAGCTTCTCAATCAACAAGAATACCCTGTGCCACTTTTGATGAAGACTGTTCCACCCACATCTCAGACAGGGACCAAGAGAGCCAGCAGCTGCCCAGCCACATCAGGTACTTCCTGCGGCCACTCCAGTCAGTCAGGCACCATCCACCAGCATCTGACCCTGCCCACAGGGCACTCAACTTTCTGGCTGTTAATCTAGAGGCAGGGCACTGGCCGCATGCCTGGCCCTCTCTGGAGACAAGTGTGCCCTTTCCCTCAGGCCAGCTCCCTGTATCACTAAGGAGCGAGTGGCCTTCAGAGAGCTTAGCCTGGCCACAGGAAGGCCAGAGAGAGTCCCCGCAGAAGCCAAGATGGTGGAAGTCACTGCTATTCCTCTTAGGGCAGGTGACACAAAGAAAAAAGGGACTGGCAAGGAAGCCAGGGGCTGGGCAAGCTCAGCCGGCAGCTGGGAGCTGTCCACAGAGTTCTAGGGGACATTCTGTTTCCCAAACCCTGGTATGCTCTGGGAAAAGTGCCTGCCTAGGCCAGGGCAGGGAAGGGCTGGGGGTGACATTTCATTAGTCTCAGGATTGTCAAAGGAGGCCTCTAGGGGTGGCCCCAGAAGGACAGGAGACACAAGACAGCAATGGAGATCCATACAGAGCAAGCAGGAGAACACTTGGAAAAGAGGCAAGCTGAACATGTGTACACTGGGAGATCACAGGAAGGGAGACTGAGGCCTGTAGCAAGAAGGGTCAACCCCCAGAACAGAGAGGAGGGACTGTAGGAGGGGCTCTATGCCCTAGGGCTGCCCACCAAGAACGCAGGGATGAGTGCAGGGTCCATGGAGAGGACACCAGCAGTCAGCCCCAACTTCACGCATCAGGCACTTATACCTTCACCTATGCAATGACCCTACGAGGACATTCAGTAGCGTCCCCTTTTCTACAAGCAAGGAAACTGAGGCACAGACAGGAGAAGTGATGGAGCTTGAGAAGTGGCCAAACTCTGAACCAAACACAGAAGACAGATGTGGCCCCTGTTGCAGAAGAGGAAACTGGGTCTGTGCAGAGCGTGTAGAACAGCCACCCGTGCCTTGTGGCCAGCTTCCTTACACAGCCTTAGAGCTGGGAACAGACAAGGAAAGTGAAAAGTGAGGCTCTGAGACACCAGTCCATAAGGTCACGATGCTGTGAGTGCGATCCAGTCTTGGCCAGATAAAGACATGGAGGAGCCTCTGGGAGGCTACAGTTTCACTCTCAGGACAGATGCCCTCTTCCCATTACCCTCCTCCTTGACCTCCTTACTCCCTCTCTCCATCCACCGTGCATTTGGAGAACCAGCCAATGACCTTGGCAGCCATCAACCCAACCATGCCCTCCAAGTACATGCTGCCCAGCTGACCGCTATCTACCAAGCCTCGACCTCCCCATACCTTCCCTGTTAGCAGAAGCCCAGCCACCTATGCAGTTATCTACCCAGCCACCAACACGCCTGATGCTCATGCCCTGTTCTATCTATCATCTACCCAACACGTCTGCACCCACCTCCATGCCTACCTTCCCCTCAACAGCCATACTTACTCCCAACCCACCAACTCACCCTCTAGCCAACCTTAGCCGACCACCTCCTAACCTCTAACTATCCCTGCACCTCCCCCACTCTCATTCCATCTCCAGCCTGTCGACACCCTCGTCTATTCCTCCCTGCATACAAGGCTCAACAAACTCCTCATCCGCTGTTTCATCCTTTCCCACCTCCCCCATCCCTCCCCTCCTTTATCCAATCATCCCCTCCCACTCCTTCATCCCCAAGCTCAACAGATCCCTCACCGCCTGCTCCACCCCTCCTCCCCCTCCATCCCCACATTCTCCCCTCTCCCTTCTGTACTCACTGTCCATTCACCATCCAAGCCTCTAGCAATCTCTCTATCCCTCTTCCCATTGCTCCACACCCCACTTGACACTTCCAACGACACACAAGTGTGCCTGACACCTGTCCCTTACTCCTGGACCCCACAGAGGGCAAGCGGCTCAGCGAGAGATGTGAAGATGCTGACCAGCTGGTCACATCTCCTCCTGCCCAACAGGGCGAGCTTTCTCTCCTACCACTCTGCACCCTGGGGACCTTAGGATCTCAGGATGCTGGTGAACCCCCACAACTGTCTAGAGCTGCCCTGTATGATGCAGAGCTCCTGGGGTACAGGGAGAACATGACTGGAACCCACAGAAGGGTAAGGCTGATACGTGAACCATTTCAAAGGCTGAATATTAAAACATATATGGCAAAATACCTCCTTACTACTTTACAAAACTTGACTTAGGATATCTCCACGAATACTCATAAGAAAAAGTAAAGCCCAGAGAGGGACACTGACAAGACTCAGGTGTCAACTGGAGAAAAGGGCATTTAGTATTGCCCTTTTCCATCTGTTTCTATTTCTATCACCATGGTAACCAGGCTCTGACCCAGCAGATCACCTGGGCAGCCAGGCTCTGCCCCAGCCTTCTGGACAGCCTGGTCCTGCCCCAGTAACTCACCTAGATTTCCGCTTGCAGTAGACAAGAAGGTTGTCAAAAAGGAAGAAGGCTCTCTCTTGGATGTTGCCTGCAGAGATCTTCAGCAGATTGCCCTGGAGGAGGAGCTGGGTGCAGATGTCCGTGAGGTTTGAGCCCTGGGGAGGCAATGAAGGACAGCAATGAGCAGCCAAGAACACACCTGTCTAGGTTTCTTTCCTTGTTGCAGAGAAAAAACACCGTGACAAAAGCAACTCAAGGGAGAAAGGGTTTGTTTCATCCTCACAATTCAAAGTTACAGTCCATCACGGCTGGGTAGTTATGGAGCAGGAGCTTGGAGCAGCTGGCTTCATCACATCCACAATCAGGAAGCAGAGAGCCATGAATGCCTGCCCAGCTCTCTCAGCATCTGCACAGTCCAAGATCCCAGCCAGGGAATGGTCCCGCCACAACTAAAATGGCTCTTTCCACACCAATGAGTCTAAGGCGACCCTTAGAGTCATGCCCAGACAGCAAATAATCCCTCATCGATATACCTGGAGGCTAAGAGAGATACCTGTCTCCAGGGTGACTCTAGACCCTGTCAGACTGACAATACTAACCATCAAACACTTTTCCCTCCATACCCCTAAATCCCTACAGGCCTCCACAGGCAAAGCTCTCAGTAGTCAGAAAGCCAACGCAATGTGATAGGATGTTGTGTGGGCCAGTGCCATCAGTGGACTGCATGTGTCTTTACAGGAGACACTCAGAGGTGCAGGGAGCTGATACACCAACTCACAGGGCTAACAGCAGGCCCTGGGGCTCAGCATCTGGTTCTAGGGGGGATTGGGTTTTGTCTGGGTGTCCTGTGGTCTGTCTTTCCCTGTGATTTATTTGCAATCTGGCTTGATAAGCCTTCCCCACACGATAAGTACTTCTGTAAGGTCAGGAGATTTCTAGCACCTAACAACCTTCCCTGGGGATGCAGGAGGGGCTTGATAGATGCCATGTGAGGATGCAGGACTCTGGGAGCGCAGGATCCAGTGAAGGCTGTGGGTGCAGAGGGGAACAGCTTCAGTCATCACCAAGGGCTGTGGGCTGAGAGTCACACTGGCTAACACAGCAGGTATGCCGAGCAGCGATAAGATTGGGGCCGAGGACCAGGAGAGGTGTTAAGGAGGAGCACGGACAGGAACTAGGAAGGTCCTGCTAGCAAGAGTCCTCAAAACCAGCACCTAGTGGGTCTGTGTAGAGTCCTGGGAAGGCCAGGCCAGGTCATACAGATTCCAAGAGCTGAGGAGAGGGGACTGAATGGAATCCTGGCAAGCTCAGAACCCCTCACTCAGGTAGCCCAGATCCTTATTCTCCTCTGTTTATCTTGGGAAACAAGTTTCACAGGCATTTGGCTGCCTGACCAATGGCCTACATTTCCCAGCTTCTTTGGTGTCAAGCATGGTCCAAACGACCAAATCACACCAAGGATCGGGTGATATGTCACTACCTTGAAGTAGGTCTCTAGCCCCAATCCCCACTCCCTTATCTCTTTCTAGAGATGCGAGATATCTGGGTTAGGAAAGGGCACTGGTGACAGATGTGTACAAGGCACAGGAAGGAAACAGCCCTGTTGGAACAAAGCCACCCACCCAGCCTGGCTGGTCACACATCCTGGTCTGCCCTGCATTGTGAGCTCCTCGGAATCACCCGCTCAGCCCCATGGCAACTAGGACATGCCAGTTTGTGTCTAGAGGCTACAACGAGCAGAGGACAGCGGCCTGTGACACAGTAGGAAGGCAGGCCACATGGCACTTGCTTTGGGTAAAGCCACGAGCAGCCCCTACAGCCAAAGGAGCCAGATGCCAGGTTGGCTGCCTTACTGGCCACCTTGCCTGATGAACACACCATCCTACCAACTCAGGCCAATTAATGGAAGCTGGAGGGAGGAAGCTAGAGGGAAGGGGGAGGCTGTACTGCTAACGCCACAGAAAACCAGGCCTCCTGTGGTAGCCTGTCTCTCACATTTATGGGAACCTTTTCTCTCCTATCAACTTGATTGAAACCAAATCTCAATGCCCCTTCCAAAGTCAATCGGCAAGGGACTCTGGGAGCTGGAAGGCTCTCCTGGGAGAGTTAGCCAGTGAGGGAGAGTTCAGGGGACATGTCACTCCTATTCTCTGAACAAAGAACCAGTCTTCTCTGCAGCCGAGCCTTCCATGGGATGGGGGGCGGGGAGGATGGGGGCGAGTACAAGAAAGGAATATTAAACACAGGGCCACCCAGGGCCTGGTGGGCGGAAGTGGGGGTGAGGGTATCAGACAGCAACATCTGCCCCTGGAACCTTTCATCTCAGCTCTTAACTTCTCGCTCCAGCTGAACTGGCCTTTCCTACCTGTGGTCTTTTCCGTCATCTTTCTAGAGACACACAGGAAACTTTCAATAGTGTAGGAGGTGAGGGTTAGGAAAGTGAGTTGGTTACAAGCTGAAGAGATGGCTCAGTGGGTAAAGGGGCTTGCTGCCAAACTGGATGACGTGAGTTCAATGCCTAGGTCCCACCCAGTAGAAGGAAAGAGCTGACTTCTACCTGTTGTCCTCTGACCTCTACACACACGCTGTGGCACACCGTGCTCACATGTATGCATATACATGTACATACACAGAGGTAAGTGTGATAAAGAAAAGACAGTTACAGACACCGTGCTAGTTTCATATACCTGGGGCGGTGTGAACCTGTCAGGACCTAGAATCACCTTCTAGACTCCCAGCTGTGAGAAGGGACAGTCAACTTAAATGTGGGTGGTGTCATCATCTGAGCACAAAGGAGAAGAGAGTTATCTGGTCTCCGCCGGCTTGGCTTCCTGTGGGTGTGCTGGGACCAGCTGTGTGAGCTACTGTTCTTCTCTACCACGATGAGATGCATCCCCAGCTGTGAGCCACAACAAACCCTTCCTTCCGGGGTTTTCATCTGGCATTTTGTCACAGTGACAGGAAAATAAACTAATACAGATAGATATGTAAATGTTGCCTTCGATGCTGGCACAAGAAGCTCAAAGGTTTGTAGGTCACAGGAAGGCGAGGCAGCGTGCAGTTACTGAGGGGAGTTAACATGGCCCACGGAGACAGAAGCTAAGGAGACGGGAATCTCCGCGGCAGCTACTGTGAGACTCGGCAGCGTTACCAAGTTTTCTACAGAAATCTGAAATCTGGGATTTTATGTTTCATTGAAAATCAACTAAGACACTTAGAAGCAATCACATGGCAGGCCAAACCAAGGCACCAGCCTGTGGTCTACAGCTGTAAATGGGGGCCCAGCCCCCTCAGCCCAGGGTCCTGACCACACACCTCCCAGCCTTCGATGTGAGACTGCAGCTGCTCCAGGGCCTCCAGCTTCTCCATCTGCCTCTTGGTCTCATTGATGTTGGAGCAGACGGTCTTCATGGCCTGCAGGGCACTCTGTACTGCAGTGTGGTCAGGGTGCTTGCCGGGGGTCCTCTTGGCCAACTCCTAGTGTGGGAAGAGACAGAAAAGAGAGTGATCAGTCCAGGGACATAGGCCCTGGCAGAGGTAAGGTCATGCCGAACCACTGTGCCAAGGGGCTGAGGAGCAAAGCTCGCACTTGCTGGCTCATTCATACGAGGGTCAGTCTTCACAGTGAACTAACTAGATTTGGGGTCACCTAGAAGATACTTCTCTGGGTGACTCTGAGGGTGCTTACAGAGAGGGTTAGCAGGGTGGGCCAGCCTTGAATATGGGCGGTGAAATCGCAAAGGCTGGGCTTCCAGACTGAACACAGAAGAGAACAGTAGCTGAGTAGCGGCATCCACTCCTGTCTGCTCCCTGACTACAGGCACGGAGACCAGCTACGCCCCTCCCTGCTCCTGATGGACCATACCGGATAACACGAACTGCAATAAACCTTCCCTCCCTTATGATGACTTTATCAGATGTTTCATACCATCGACAGGAAAGGTAACTAAGACAATCATTTGTTCTCTCCTTCATTCATTAATTCACTTTGTGGATGCCATCTGACTGTCCATAAAAGGAGAGTCGATATGCAAGAAAACAGACCAAAAACACTTTACCTGGTGGGTTATCATGGCCTAATACAAAAGACAGAGGCCAAAAGGCAAAGAAAAATCATTGGCCAGCAATCAGAAATACTTGGGGAAGTTGGAACAGACCGCATATGAGCTTCCAACAGGGAGGCTGAGAACACGCAGAGAGGGAGCAATGTGGCAGACAGCAGAAAGTGCAGGCACAAAGGGCAAGAGGTAGGAAACACACGGTGCTTGACAAGGGGTGGCATGTGACTGGGGTGAGGGTGGTCACAGAACAGGGAGATGGGCAGGTGACAGAGGTGGCCACAGACACTGGTTATCACAGCTTTCTATGTGAAATGGACAGGGGGAAATGCCTCCTGCAGTTCATGCATGACTCGGTGGTAACCATATGCCTTACATGTGTGTTCAAGGCTCACCCTGGGTTCAGTCCCCAGGACTAAAAGATAAATAAGCAAACAGGCCTCTTGCTCAGAGGGGACAGGACGGAGTGCACAAAGCATCCATCAGCTGACCCTTGTCTCAGACATAGGCAAGGACATTATCAAGGCTGGACAGTGTTATCTAGTGACAAGGCCTCATGTAGACCAGGCTAGCCTCAAGCTTACTATGTAGTTGAAGAACCTTAAACTCCTGATCCTCTGGCCTCTGCATCCTGAGAGCTGGGATAAAAAGCATGTGCCACAGAGATCAGTTTATACAGTGCTAAGGGCAGAAGCCAGGGCTTCCTTTGTGGTAGTTAAGTACTCTATAAACTAACCTCCCAGCTGATCTCAACCAAAAGATTCCAGACACTCACTAGGTGTGGTAAGTGTGGAAGAGACTTAGGGGCCAGCAACGGTGGTGACGATGCTGAGGTGGCAGTGCCTGTGCCAGGCCGTCACCTTCCACAGTTGGAGCATTAGGACAGCATCAGAGAAGTTTCCTGAACCAGACGCTCCACCCACCAGACAGCCCAGGCTCTGCCATCATGCACTTCTCTATTTCCTGTGTTCACACTCAGTCCCCTGCCTCTCCTGCACTGGGTACCAGGGTGGCTCTGGCCACTAACTGGATAAGCACAGTCCAGTCCCTGCTTAGCCTCAGCATTGCCCTGAATCCCCTGGCTGGGCTTGAAAGACAGGTCCCAGACTGTCTAACAAAGGAAACAGCGATGGCCAAAGCCACTGGGGAGGAGGGGCTGAGATCTAAACTCAGGGCTACCAGTTTCCTCAGGACAACAAGGGATCAAACAGGCAGCAACTACACTTTGGTCAGTGGGGCAAGAGTCTCAAGAGGCCAGAGTGGCCAGCAGCTTGCTCATAGACAGCAGCTGTCTCCTACTCCTGGACTCCTTGCAGCCTGAGCTAGAAGTCCAGCCACTCCTCAGAGGGCTCCCCACAGGCAGCCAATGTCCGGCACTCAGTCCAAAGGAGGAAAGTCTCAGTTCCCGTTCCCAGCTGACTGCCCCGGCCCCTATTTCTGCCTGAGGTCAGCAATGGAGGTGGGAACTGAAACTAAGCACAGAGGCCAGGCTGGTGGCCCAAGCTGCAGGGGAAGTGCAGACTTTGGTGTCTCGGGCCACAGGGGAGTGTTGGCTCCACTCCACAAAGTTCCAAGAACCAAGAACCACCCCTGCCCCTGAGCCTTCGTGCAGGCTGCTTCCTCCAGGGACTCTGTTCGGGCTCTTAGGGGGAGAGGAGTGGAGCAGAAGAGAACTGAGCAGTGGAGCGAACCACACAATAGTCACACTTGCTCACTTTCAACCTTTCAGGGCACTCCTGGGAAAGGAAGCCTCGGCCGCGTATCCGAGTGCAGCATCAAATCAGGCTACTTCCTCACCAAGAACTAACTCAGTGGGCTGAATTCCAAATGGAAGAACCAAGACTGTACAACTGAGAGAGGGAGGAGCGCAAAGAAGGGAGCCCTTGTGACCTGGGTCAGACAATGCGTTCTCAGACACACTCACACGTAAAGCGGCCTCAAGATCGTGACACTCTATCTCATCAAGTTCAAAGCCGTGGTGTCCTCAAGGACTTGTCCAAAAGGTTGGAAGAAGAGACTGAGAAACCAGGTCTAAACTAGACAAAAAAATACAACCAAACAGCAAAAAGACAATCCAGGGCTGGGGGGCGGGGGGAAGAAGAGGTGAGGGGGGTGTGACTCAGTTGGTAAAGCACTTGCCTTGCAAGCGTGAGAACCTGAGTTTGGATCCCCAGAGCCCACCTAAAAAGCCAGGCATAGTGGTATGCACCAGAAATGGTGAGGTGGGAGGCGGAGACCAGTGGATCCCTAGAAGAGGGTAGACCGGCTAGCCTGGCCTACATGGTGAGGACCAA
>JANHMN010000002.1:226961263-226972058 GCA_030674055.1 Rhabdomys pumilio
ATAGATAGATAGATAGATAGATAGATAGATAGATAGATAGATAGATAGATAGATAATTAAATAGAAAAATTTTTAGTAAGTGAGTGAGGTGTGGGGGCGGGGGAGGGGTGCAGATGTGCAGTTAACACTTGCCACTCTTCCAAAGATTCAGAGTTCACATCCCAGCACCCACACCAGGTGGCTCCAGTACCTCTTGACTCCAGTTCCCAGGAATCTGGCCCCTCTGACAACCACACTCACATGCTCACACACAGGTAAAAATAAAATAGTTCTTTGAAAATAAAACTGGTGAAGAGAGCCAGCCAGAGTGCTGGCCCATCAACGGAGGCTGCTTCCGCACCCAAGCCCGTTCGATCCCTGGGACCTACAGCCTACTGGTAAAAGGTGAGAATTCCCTGTTCAATTCAGAACTCAGCTGAACTCAGGTTCCTCTGGGTAAAGTCAGAACAGAACCTGGTTCCAAGGAGACAGACTGCCATCCTGAAAACTCAGGGACCCATATTTAAAGTGACATAGCTGCGTGAACTTACGGGACCCAAAGTGGTATTTCTGAAAGGGACTCCAAGCTGTTTGCTAAGCACCGTGGGAGAATGATGACCGAAAAAGCTACTGGGCCTCACTGGAGTTTAGAGGGTCCAGTAGGCAGACGCAGGGGACAGCGGCTGGGTGGAGTTAATTACATCCTTACGATGGCCAGAGTTTTCCATGAGGAAGAGGTCTGCCTTATAAAGCAGTGAGCACCCCACCACTGGAGCCATCGATAAGATTCAGGTCTCTTCTGCATCACGTTGCTCCAACAGCTTCCAAGAACCTGCTGCCGAGAGGCAGATGCAGCCCACATCCACCCTTTGCTGCAAGTGAACTGACCTCTCTGAGGCAGAATGTGCTCACAGTGAAACCAGGTAGCATCCCCTCATGACCCACCAACAGATGCAGAAGTGAACGTAAGCTTCTCGGCAAACAGAGTGAGCACAGTGTTTATCATGGTTACCATCGTTTCCGTAGTAACGGTAACTCAGTTCTTGCTATTTCTATATAGTCAAGAGTAACGACAAGGGCTGTTCAGGTGGGGATCACGCAACAGCAGCAGCTAGGAGCACTGGCTGCACACCAGCACTGTAACCAGCATAATCAATCATTGCCATCCCAATGAGGAAACTGAGACACAACTGACAGAAGCTCTAGTCCAAGACCATGGACAGGAAGTACAACATGGTAGATGTTAGTTATAGGTCTCCTATTATGCTCTTGTAAAAACTGTTTGGAAGAGGCTAGCTCTGGGTGAGGGGGAACAGCTCGCCACCACACAAGCCAGGGTGTGAACCTCCCCAGCGTCCTTCTACCCCGTGTGGTTTCACAGGTGGCCTGGGGTTCCAGGAAGGAAGGAAACAGGGCAGCAGGCCTGGGCTTCTGCAAGCCACCTCATACCTCTACCTCTTGCAATCACTTATACCAAGGTGGTGTCCACAGGTACAACTCTGAGCGACTCCATCCTGTCACCAAAGTAGGAGTGGTCCTGCCACGGTACAGCCACAGAGTACAACCCAGAACATGAGCTTCTGGCAGCAGATCCGGCCAGGCAACAGGCAAAGGTCATGTATGGTACAAAACTGTTTGCTTGCTTGTTCAGTCTTTCTGGGGCCCAACAAGGACTTATGGGAAAACATAGAGAGGAAGACTGGAGGGCAGATATGCCATCCAAGTCCACCATTCCTGACCTCCTGGGCTATGGGTCCCAGAGATGCCACTACAGCCAGGCTTCTAGCGTAGGTTCCTGTCAAAGCCTGGGTGTTCAGCCTCCACCTCAGGAAGGGAGCCCAAGACATACTCAGCGAGGGCTTCAGCCAGGTCTCAGGTTGGGGGCTCAGAGGGATAAGCCCTCTTTTCCCTGATGATGTAAGTCAGAGGCTGCTGGTGCCTAATGGGGGCACCACCTGAGGGAAGGGCCCACTGAGCTGGAAATTTCCAGGAAGAACAACTGGAGACACTGGCCTGAGCTGCCCCAGATAATTTTTTTTTCCTGAAGCAGGCCCCGGCAGGAGTCCTGGCTATTTTCCACTTTTTTTCTGAAAAGCAAGTTTAAGTTAAGTTTTCCAGGTGTGGAGGTAGTTAATGACATAGAATGATAAATCAGACTTTCAGTCACCAGTGGGATGTATTCATCAAACTATCATAAAGCCAATGCTGGATTTGTTACTCAGAGATTCGATGAAAACCATCACTACCTGTACCCTGGCATTGTCAGATGCCTGAAAGCCAACACAAGGCTAGGAAGCCATGCCAGCATCTCCATAGAGAAAAGGGGGGCCTAGAAAGGAAGGGGTGCCAACCATAGACTAGACCAAACAGAGCAATACCTCTTCTCTTTGGGGCTGAGTATAGATTGGTCTTCCTATGCCATCTCTGCTCACAGAAGCCCCTGTATCAGGCTTCTCTATCTAGCTCAGAGGGCACAGCCCAAAAGTTCTGGTGTCTCCTCTAGTAATACTTAGTCACCAGGGAGCAGAACTGTTTGGGAAGGATTAGCAGGTGTGGCCTCAGGGGAGATGTGTCAATGTGGGGTGGGCTTTGAGGTTGTAAAAGCCCATTGTAGGCTCTCTCCAGGCCCTCACCCCTTCTCTCTGCCTGCTACCCTGGATCAGGATGTAAAGCGCTCAGCTACTTCTCCATGCTTGGCACCACACTGTCCACCATGCTGATGAACTGACTCTCAGAAGTTGAGAGCAAGCCCCCACATAAACGCTTTCTTTTATAATTTGCCCTGGCTATGGTGTCTGTTCGCAGCAATAGAACAGTGACTGAGACAAAGGGGAAGTGGCTCAATTTATAAACGTGAGGACCTAAGCAAGCTTGGACCCTCAGCACTTGTGTAATAAAAGCAGAGGCAGCATGGTGATGTGGGCCTGTACTCCCAGCACTCGGGAGGCAGAGGCAGGCAAATCTCTGAGTTTGAGGCCAGCCTGGTCTACAAAATAAAAATGGAGATCAATAGACGAAGACATTTGATACTGACCTCTGGCCTTCATGCATGTGCATGCAAATACACACATGCACACATCCACATCATAAGTACATAATACCATGCAAACACACACACACACACACACACACACACACACACACACACCATACACATACATCAAAGAAAGAAAAATGAAGCAAGAAAACAGGAAGTGAAAACTTCTAGAAGAACTTCAAAAGATGTCCACCACAGCAGAGAAAGCCACGGCACAGACACACTCTATGCAAACTCCATGCAAATATCTTGAGCAATTCTATCCTGTGGGGATCCAGGGACCCAAGCCTCCAAGAGATGCAGAGAAACAGAAATGGTGATATCTGGCAGACTCACAGCTCCTGGGCCCACTGGTGCAGGAGCAAGGGGTGCCAGCTCTTCAGGTCGGGGGGGGGGGGGCACTCTGCTCAGTGCAGACACAGCTGACCTTACCCAGAGTCCTCCCAAGCCATCCTTCTGTGGCCAGCTGTGGCTTTGTCATGCAGGCCTGGTCTTCACCTGACAGTGACCACTGGTGGGGTACAGAGTGACTACCCCTTAGCAGGACCGGCTGTGTCAAGATTCATGCTGCCTTAATTCATTTGGGACGGGGGTGTGGGGATTGCTGTATATGTGGCCCAGGTCTGAGACCCATGGTCAGATCTTCACAACCCTCAATGAAGGGCCAGTATCCCAAGGAAGCCACCACAAGGGTGACACCCCAGGCTCTATAGAGATGATGCTCCAGAGACAACAGGAAAACTGCTGATTCCTGGGGCACTTCTTGGACGGCTGCAGCAGAAAAAGGGCGGGGGACAGGAAAGAAGAGGGACTGGCCCCCAACACCAGCAAGCAAACCATCCTAGAGACGGACAGGAAGAAACAGCAGCAAGGGAATGGACAGAAGACAGGACAGGACAGCACCTAGCGACTCAGGAGACTGAGGAAGATGGAGGGTGGAGAGTTCAAGGCCAACCTGGGCAACTTGACTGGAACACTGTAGAAAAATAAAAGAGGGTGGTGTAGCTCAGTGATCAGGTGCTTGTCTAGGATATGGCAGGTCCTGGGCTCAGTTCCCAGGAAAGGCAGAGGCAGAGACATATATACAGACAGATGGACAGAGCTCATATACACAGACAGATGGACAGAGCTCATATCTATATACACAGGAGGCAGAGGCAACTGAGCTAGGGTGATGCGATCATGTCAGACTGCAAGCATGGCCTTCCAAGTGCTTCCTGAAGCTTCTCAAACCCAAGGACAAAGACAGCTCAACCGTAAGACGGTGAAACACAGGTCCAGCTAAGTTTGTGGCTAATCAGGGTTGAAGCAGGCCTGTGTCAATCAAAACAGCTCATGCTCACTGAAGGATCTTAGCGGTCCCTCCACTCATTCTTTATCCAGTCACTTACAATAACGAACACACTACCAAGACGGGGAAACTGAGGCACAGAGTTTCAGTCACGTCTCAAAGAGGTACCTAGCGGGAGCTGAGAGGAAATAAAAAAAATCCCACACCAGCCTCCTCCACGACAGCATCAGAAAATACTCCCCAGTGTGTCTGTGGCATGCTCGGGTGTCAGCACAATCCCACCCCCCCAATCCAATCCAGGCATACTCAGGTGTCAGCACAAGTTGCCCCAAACTGTTCAATCCACACAGAGTATCAGGGTGGTAAGCACCATCCCCATTGGGGAAGCAAACACAACAGACTCCCTGGTCACGAGGCTAAAAGAAGGCAGAAGCAGAATGAAGCAGAATGAAGGGGTGATCTGGCAACACCCCAGGGAAGGCGCTATAAGAGAACACAGGGAGATGCTTTCAGGGTAGGAGGGCCAGGGGCTAAGGCACACAGCAGAGGCTGGAGCTGGAAAGCAGCCTCCGGCAAGGCAGAGGGCAGGATTAACAAGCAGCCAGCAGCCCTGGGCAGACTCCACGGGGGAGCCAACGGGGCTTCTTCACCAACTGGAATGGATGGAGGGAGAGTTAGGGGACATAGATAACCCAAGGTTTGGCCTGGGAAACCACCAGGATGAAGCTGATTCCTGGAATGGAGACAGAAGGTAGGATAGGAGAGGAGCCATTCTGGGGAAGATGAGAGCCAGCATGCAGGGAGGCGGGGTGTTAAGAGCTATGGACGGCCTTGCTTGTTCCTTGACTATTTGCATCTATTGTATTGCTAGTTCCTCAACCTAGAACTGACCTTAATACTTGCATCTAATTAAAATGGTATAAAAGCAAAAAAGAGGAGGGGGGGATGGGATAGAGGGTTTCTAGGGAGGGGAAATGGGGAAAGGGGACGACATCTGAAATGTAAATAAATAAAATAGCCAATTAAAAAAAAGAGCCATGGATGGTCATAGCAGTATCCCCCATAAATGTCTACCAGCCAGTGAAGCATAGCCCAGCTTACAGGGGAGTACTACTCGGCCATAAAAAGGGAAGGAAGTATAAACCCAGGCCACAGTGTGAGGTACATCATACCAAGTGAGAAAAGCCAGACACACAGGGATAAGATCTGTGACACCAAGATCCTTGTAGACGCACCAATGGGAGACTCAAGGCCCAGGTTGGAATCTGTTACTCCAGCTGTGGATCCAAAGCTGTGTCCGCAGCCAGGACAGAACAGAGCCACAGCAAGGGCCAGGTACCATCAGCAGACAATCAAAAGGTCCAGTATCAGCCCGGGTTCCCATTAGGGACCTGCTTGCTACATATCAAGGCGTCACCCCAACTCTGAATCATCTCCCTGGAAACATTGATGGAAAACTCAATAAAGCTTGAAAATGCCAACTGTCTATCCTGAGCCCGGGCTGAAGAGCCAAAATAGAATGTTCCGGCTATTCTTAGGCAGTGTTCAAGTTCAGCTTTTGGGGCTGTTCCCAAAAGGCTTTCACTGTTGCCTACTCCTCCCCCACCCCAGGCTCCCCAACCCTGCAGCCTGTACCACTGGGAGTTCAGCGGGAACAAGGAGCCTCATAGAACGGAGGACATCTGCGAGAACGGCTGAGGGGACGAGCTGGGGTTGGAGTCAGCTGCTGGGCTCACAGGGTCATCTTTTAGAATGCCCTGGAAACTGTGAGCAAAGGAGGCCCCCCAGGAGGGTGTAAAGGCCCTCGGCCCTGCTGCTTGCTGATACAAATGTTCCAGTGGCAGAAGCCAAGGCGGGGACACTGAGTAGTTGTCTGTCAGGGAGCATGCATGTCCCCACAGGAATCTCAGGCCCCGCTGGCTGGTCCCCAGCAGTCTCCAGGCTCCCGATACATGCAGCAGGAGGGGAGAGCAGCAGTGTGCACAGCTGTCAAGAGGGCAAGGCCAGACCTCCACCACTTCCTGTGGGTGCTTCCTGCAGAAGCAGCCAGTGGTTTGCCCCAGCTGCCTCCATCTTCCTGGGGCAAGAGCCCTGTGGGACTAAACCCCAGGCTCTAGAGAAAAAGGAACGAACAGGCCTCAGGTCCACCAGGCTCTGAGGCCGCACAGGTCTTCCCACCCAGGGTTATTGACACATATCACAGAACCTGCTTCTCTGCAAGCTCCTGTGACCCCAGACTTGGTCAAAACCCAGAAACCAAAGGGTTAGCAGTTTGGCTCAGCTCTTGGGCTTCAAGTAAGGGTTTTTCCTCAAGGGTCAGATGTTCAAGGCTTAGAACCCAGAAAAGTAGACTAGCCACTGAGCCATGAAGCCATTGGTGTTCTCAGGCCTCATTTAGGTTAGGAAACTGACAAGGCCTACAGACTTCACCCCCAAGCATGGGGGGCAACTGAACACGCTTGGACTTCGGAGCCAGGGGTAAGACTCTAGAGCGAGACTCGTCAGCAACAGCAGCTCATGTGCTCGGGGCAGCCATTTACATCCCTTCTCTGTGTCCCAAAGGAAGGCCTCATGGCGCTCCTGACTACGCTGCAGGGAGTATGCACTCACTTCATAACAAACCCAGAAGGGCTACTGTTACACGTTGTGCACCACAAAGGAGAAACTGAGGCATAGGAGTGGCGTGAACTTACTCAGGAGCTGGAGCTAATAAACTCCATGGCTGCCACTCTGCTACAGGCAGCCATGACTACAAAGCCCAGCACTACCGCAGGACCGCTGAGGTGCTTGACAGAGCCCAAGCGCACAGCCAGGCTTGCCAGCAGCACCAGATACTCTGCTCACTCTGGTTTGCCTTCGGCGTGGGGAGGTTGGGATTTCTTCCCCAATTAGGAACTAGTGTGAACTAGGAACTTGTGTGAATGCAAAACAAAAGGAGGGGGAACAGACTGAGGGGCACAACCTCTAAGGGATAGCTCACGCTCTACGGCCAGATCAACCTGTACCTTCTGAGCCCAGACTGTGGACTGCAACTCATTAAAGCCCCAGGAGGATGCAGCTGAGCTTCCTGTGGATTCCCTAGAGGTCCAAGCAGCCATGGCTGGAGGAGGCACAGGGAGAGCTGAGCCCCACTCCCATAGTTACTACAGTGTCCTGGAGGGTCGGGGGTTGGGGGGCTGGAGAGGTGGCTCAGTCCTGCTGTGCACACAAAAGGATCTGAACTCAGGATCTGAGCTCAGTCCTCAGCACTCACGTAAAAGCCAGGTGTGGTGACACATGGTTGTAATCACCGTGCTGGAGAAACAGAGACAGGAAGACAGGTTCCTGGAGCTCAACAGCCAGCCAGTCTAGCACAACAGAGAGGCCTAGGTCTCACTAAGGCGCTCCGTCTCAAAAGCAGGTAGGAGAATCACCCCAGGTTAGCCTCAGGTGGTCACACACACACACCTCAACAGACACATAAGAATCATGACCCCAGCAGCACTGACAGCTCCAGGATCCTGTCGGCTCAGATACTCAAGGTCATTTACCTTCTCCAGCACAAACGGAAGGTCCAGATTTCCCTCAGAACCTTCCTTACCCTCCCTCCAGTTCATAAAACAAAGACATAGGTAGTCCCTGTGAGCGGGTTCATGAACGAGGCATGGACTGTCAGTTGGATTAGCCTGCCAGCAGGACGCCCAAGAGTCAGCTATCAGACAGGCCTTGGAACAGAGTCAGGGTTGGCAGCAGCCAACAGCCATCATTTGTAAAGGCTGGGAAGGCAGGACCAAGCAGCAGATGGGGACAGGACAGGACCATCCATGCAGCTTGGGACCTGCCCAACTGTCGGTTCTGAAGCTGAGGATGAAGCTGTCAAGGGTCAGATGGGCCCTGGACTGCTCCGGCAAGACCAGGCCAAGGTGGCTAGCAGGGAAGGTGACAGCAGGTGCATGGGTGGCTGTGCCAAGTCATTCCAGGCCCCTCAAAAGAGTCCAGGTTTTGGTGCCAGCCTGTCTGTCCCTCCTTGGGGCTGTGGCATATGGGCTCCAGTAACTGGCTTAAGGTCCAAGTCTGAGTAAAAAGTAATTGGTTCAGGAGCAGAGCACCTGACACAGATCTCAGCCAATCAGAACTCAGTCCTGCTCTGTACACGATCATTGGAGTAGAGCAGAATGTGGGGCCCCATCTCAGCCAATCAGAGCATAGCACTACCCAGTGGCTAATGACCAACTCAAGGGAAATGCAATGGTCTAAGGAGGTTGGAAGATGATCAGAGGTCTAAGCCAAAGTTTCCCATGATTGGCTAATATCAAACCACATGACTCAAATCCAAACCATTTAGAATATACCATTCCCTTAGCCACAGATGGCTGGCCACAGCCGGAGTGACTCTCAGGCTGTCCATCAGAACTCCAAGAGAGAAACTCACTGTCTCCTACTGCCTTTAAACTTGACAGGGTGTGAGTCCAGATGCCCACAGCCATCTGCTGCCTCGCTAGGGATGAAGTTGGTTGTGGAAGCCCAGAGAACAGTAGATAAAGAGGCAGAAGCTGGTCCAGCCTGGCCCAGGGCCAGCTCTGCCACTAGATGCCACAGTTCCTAAAAACTAACAGCTTCTCTTGTCAGTGGCAGCCTGGAAGAGCCCGCCACTTTTGCCTGGGGGCAGGTCCACGGGAGTCTCACCTTGAGCAGAAGCGGGTACTTGCAGATCCTCTGGATGGGGGACAGCAGGTAGCCCTCCAGAGGGATGTCTGTGGTCTTCCGGCCTCCCAGAAGCATGCAGCTCTACAAAGGGACATGAGACCATCATTAATAGAAGAACGACACAGGGGCACAGAAACTCTCAGAACATAATGCAGATACGTACTCGGGAGCAGCTCAGTGACTCTAGGAGAGGGGCAAATTCTAGAACTCCATAAAATCTTTATGGGGCCGCATGTCATGGCCTGAGGCCTGATCTCATCCATACCATAATCAATGTGGCTGCATGGGGTTACCCCGCACACTGTATCTCAGCAGCTGAGACGGACCACAGAACTGCAGATCCAAAAAACAGTGACTATAAAGATTTTTACAGACAACTTCACCATTCTGGTCTAGAGAAATCACACACGCACACGCACACGCACACGCACACGCACACGCACGACAGTCAAACTGCCTTATTTAGGCTGACCAAACCTGAGAAGCACTAAATAGCCATCTGTTAGAGAAGAAGGAAATCATCTGTATTTTTGTTTAAACTGGTTTGTAGCAGATTCATACAACAGCACCCCAAACATCAGGGAACATGGGAGAACCAGGGCCACATACAGCAACACAAATAAACCCCAAAACCTACTGGTACACGAGAGAAAAACACAAAGTTATATACAGGACAAGCCCATTTATAAACCCTTCAAAGGCATGAAAAGGAAACCCAACTGCTATCTGGTTTTTGTTGCTTTGTTTTCATGTGTATATATGTTTGTCTGCATGACTATATTGCGTGTGAATGGCCCTGGAGGCCAGAAAAGAGCCTTATATTCCCCTGGACCTAGGATCCCGGGCAATTGAGAGTCCCAACTCTGGTCCTCTGGAAGACCAGCATGAACTCCAAACTGTGTCTCCATCCCAAAATGGCAATTTATGAAGAAAAAAAGCAAGATGAAGCAGAGACACCCCAGATTCCAACAGGCTAGGAACTGAGAATCTTACTTCTAAAATGAGGTTCTGGTGGTGGCCTGGGGGGATGCCTGTAAGCTGGTCGAGTCCAGAACCAGGACTCTACAATGGTTAGCAAGCTCCTGTCCACACCTAGCTCAGTCTAGACTGATCTACCCAGTACCACTGCCACCAGCAGCTCTGCCTCCAAGCAGTATCCTTGCGTCTGCTCATCCTGTGCCCAGCCCACCAAGCCTTCTCCTGCCCCAGGACCTGACAACAGCCGGAGACTGTTTCCAGCCAAGCCCTGGAAACTGCTACAATTTCAGTTCACAGCTCAGGTGTCTGGTTCTTAACTCCAGAACTAGTAAGTCACAGACGGGGGTGGGGCGCGGGGGTGAGGTGTTAACGGGTGTGCATGCTTCCTGCGTGTGAGTATGCAGGCCAGAGGTCAACGTTAAGTTGTTGTCTTCTGTTGCATTTATTTATTTATTTATTTTTGACACACAATCTCACTATGTGGCCCTGGCTGTCCTGGAAATCACTCTGTAGACCAGGCTGGCCTTGAACTCACAGAGATCCATCTGCTTCTGCCTCTGCTTCTGCCTCTGCCTCTGCCTCTGCCTCTGCCTCCTAAATCCTGGGATTAAGGGCCACCACACCTGACTGAGCCTGGAGTTCACTGAGCAGGTGAAGCTGGCTGGCCAATGAGCCTCAGTGATCCACCTGCCTCTGCCTCCCCAGCACTGGGGTTACAGGTGTGCACCTCCACACCTGGCTTTTCACACAGGTGCAGGGTTACAGGTGTGCACCACCACGCCTGGCTTTTCACACAGGTGCAGGGCTACAGGTGTGCACCACCA
>JANHMN010000002.1:226972068-226995886 GCA_030674055.1 Rhabdomys pumilio
AGGGCTACAGGTGTGCACCACCACGCCTGGCTTTTCACACAGGTGCAAGGGTCAAACTCTGGTCCTGGCTTCCTTTATTATCTCCCAGCCCCTCTCAAGCCTCCTCCACCTAGTGCTAACACAGTAGGCAATTTATTCCACGCCACAGGCAATGTCCTCCCCTTTTGAGGGGCTCCGACATGAGAACTCACGTTGTAGATACAGGAAGCATGAATTTCAGGTCTGAGGTTGGCGGTCTTGGAACTAAGTATAGTGTAGATACACAAAGGGACAGCATCACCAACACCTCAACCTCCCCCCTCTGCAGAAAGAAATAAACCTGGCCTCCTGGAAACACGACCTCCTCCTCCAGGTCACTGTGATCCCAGCATGGTTAGAGACAAAGGCATACAGCCTCAGGAACGAGTGTGCCTGCTGTCTCCTATTTCCCGTGGGGAAACCATGCACCCAGAGTTGGCCTGAGGACCAGGGATGCCCAAGTGCCCTTTGGGCATCATCACAAGCTCCCTTCTCTGAGAAGCGCAATTCTGCACCCTGGATCCCGGCTGTGGCTGCCCATACACCCTCAGCCTCTGCATCCGTCCCTGGCACAGGCGACGGGTCCTGGCTGCAGCAGCTGGGTAATGCCAGACCCCACACTCAGGCCTTTGTCCTCACCACAAGCTGCCTGGGTGATGTCAGCTCCAGGCAAAGGAGAACAGAGAGCCGAGGATGAGAGGACTTTCCAGAAGCCCTTCAGATTCAAACGGGATGACCACAGCCACACCTGTCTCAGTGCTCCAAACCCCACACTTTGTCCTGCTGTTCCTTTTCTTCTCTGAGACAGTGTTTCATGTACTCCAGGCTAGCTGTGAACTCATTGTTAGGAAAGGATGACTGAACTTTCTAATTTTCCTGCCTCCAGCTCCTGAGTCCTGGGATTATAGGCATGCAGCCATATGCCTGGTTTCTGCGGTGATAGGTAGGGAACCCAGGGGTCAACACACGCTGGGCAAGAACTCTACCAATGAGCTACATCCCGGCCCTCTTTTTACTTTCATTTGGAAGTGAGCACTCAGACCGTGTTCACTGCTTTCCTGCCTCCTCTAGGCCTGGAGACAGAATTCCTCAAAACCCCTGTTGACCCATGATGCTCAGATGAGTGTCGCCCTGTGGCTACTCTAGCCCACACTCACTTCCTGGGTGTAGATCACACTCTGACCCACGGCTTTAGAGAGCACCCTTGACTGAAGAGACTCCAGTCCCCTCCTCCAGCACAGTTCCCTCCCTGCACTTCAGGCTCCAGGTTCCCCTGCACACCTTGCCTTGTCCTGTGGGCGTGTCTGTGAAGGGTTGTCTTAGCTATGATAATTCATGTGGAAAGACCCAGCCCAGGGTGTACAGCGCCACTCTATCTTGTGGCCCGGAATGGATAAGAGTGGATATGAGCTGGGTGGTATGCATGCATCCTGCCATCCTCAGCACCACGTCTCATTCAGGGAACTTAAGGCTACAAAATATACCTTTTAGGTATACCTGGCCTGCCTCCGTGAGGGCAGGGACATCTATCTGTCTTGTTCACTACTCAATACTGATCCTCTCAGGATGACAGGCTCTCAACAAAGCCACCAACTAAATTCATGAATCGCCCATTTAATAGACGCAGAAACACTGAAAGCCAAAGTGCCCAAGACCTTCCGCAAGTGAACAGCCATCTCAAACAGAGCCAGCCTGTCTGTTCCCAGCACAGTCACCTCCCATGGCATCCATGACAGCTCTTTTGCAGGTGGCCAGAAGCTGTGAGATGCCAGCAAGGAGGAAAACAGATGGTACACGAACAACACCCCACACGCCTCCCTGTCTACACAGCCCCCGGGCAGCTGCCGCCGGAGCGTGGCAGCCTGGCCCACCAGAAAGGCTGTGTGAGAAGGAAGTAGGGGATTCTTCCCTTACAATGCAACCTCATTTCCTTGGCTTCTTCCTGCCCCACTGGGACACCTGCAGAGTCCAGGAGTGGATGCTGGGCAGCAGGGAACAGAGAAGGACAGAGCTGCTCTCTTAGGCAGAGACCAGGGCAGAGTGACCTCCCTGTCTCTGTGTTCTGCCCAGACTGTTTCATGAACAGAAGAACAAAGAGCAAAGTTCAAAGGTCCAGACGGCAGGAGTAAGGGAGGCCTGGCCAGGAAAGCTTGATGAAATGGAGACAAAAAATAGAAAAAGAGTTGGCCAATTTGCCTCCCTCGGATGCTCACTGGCCCTGGAGGCAGTGTGAACAAGCCGGTGAGGGAATCCCATGTGATGTTGGCATCAAAGGCCTGGGGATGCTTGGCAGGAGGCTGTGCAGAGAGGAGATGATGGCTCAGGGGGGTGGAGGGTGGGGGGAACCCCGTGGTGCAGGTTAGATGCCTGTGAGCCTGGCTAAAGCTCCTCGGCTATACCACTGAACCGTTCGACTCCATGAGCTGGGCTCTATCGCCATAGGAAAACAGCAGCATGGAGGAGCATGGAGCGGGGTGTCCCTGGACAACATGCAGGGACTCAGAGGTCAGAGTACAGGACTGGTGCCCTGACAAGCTCTCCTTTCAAGCACAGGTTCTAAGATTCATTTGGCATCATTGAGTCCTCAAATCTGCTGTTGCCAAAGGATGGGGGAGGTACCCTAATGTCTTCTCAGACACTTTAGCTGGTCACAGGGCTGGCCTTTATAACGCCTACGTTCTACCAAGCATTGTGGCACAGATCTGTTACCCCAACACCAAGGAGGCTGAGGTGGAAATTATCACAGTGGGGGCTACAGAATAAGACCTGTATCAGTAAATGGGAAGCAGGGCAAGCAAGATGGCTCAGCAGCTGAAGAGCACCAGCCTGAGGACCGGAGTTCGATTCCCACAATCCACTTGGATCCCTTACCTTTACTTGAGGCCAGGAGTTGGAAACTGACTCTAACCTGGTCACTGCCTGTTTTTGGAAATAGCCCAGGGAAATCCCCAGATGGGAACTCTGTGGGCAGCTCAGGTGAGCTGGACATGGGCAGAGCGGGCAGAGGCAGGGCACTCACCAAGAGGAAGGCACGCACAGCAGGGACCTTGTTGAGCTCCACCAACAGGCGCAGGGCCTTCTCATGGTTGCTGCAGTACTCCTCATACACACAGAACTTGTCCTTCTGCAAGACAAGGCACAGAGGTGAGATGCAGGACACAGGCCAAGGCAGGCGGACACAGGCGAATGGGGCTCCCCAGGGTCTTGCACAGGACACAGGCTCAGGCCTCTAGGTGAAGTGGTCCAGAAGAAGCTCTAATTTGCTTCAGGACCGGGTCCATTGTTTCTGGCAGCCTGTGTGACCCTCTGGGAATCAGGAGAAACACACCTAGGACGTGCACCGAGCAAGGGGACCCAGACCTGGACACGAGTTCTGCATTTCCTGCTGTGAACATGAGGTCCTCACAGGAACCCCATGCCTCAGTGTCCTCAATAGCAAGGTGGTGCTAATAAATATCAGAAACTTATTACAACAGGAGGCTACCTCTGTTGACCTCTAGGTGACTCTAAGCCCAAAATGGGATTCCTTCCAGCCCAGAGGTCACCTGAAGTTCACCAGGCCCCTACCCATCAGTCATATTTCAGACTTAGACAGAACAGAGCTCTCTCAGCAGGAAGCTTTCAGTTAAGCATTCCCTGCTCCAAAGGGTCCCAGAATCGGTCAAACCCCAAACCAGGATGTCCTGAGTAGGCCCCTTGGGGACAGAGGCCTCAGATGAAGGATGGACCAGAGACCCCAGAAAGGGAAGGAAGGAAGAGGTGGGTCTGCAGGGCAAGACGCTCATCCGGTGTCTAAAGTGGCTCCGCAGTCCATGTTTCCTACAGAGGACACAGGAAAGCGGAAGCCAGAGGAGGAAGATGGGGGAAGGAGACAAAAGAAGGAGCAAGAGGGGGACTGTTTCCGCCACAGGCACCTGGGAGGGAAACAGAAAAGGGAAATGATGGAAGGACAGGGGTTTCCAATGAACAGGAGCCCCAGGCTGGCACACTCACGCTGCACAGATCCAAGGCACACATCCTGAGGAACAGCACCCACAGCCAGTGAGCGGTAACAGCCACATCAGGTATGGGCGAGCACTGGGTTAAGGCCACTGTGCTCTCTCGTGACTGTTCACCATTACCTCACGAGGTCCATGCTGACCCAACTGCTCAAAAAGCAAAGACAAAATCTCATGTCACAGCTCCCAGTGGGGCAGGCCAGTGGTCACAGCATGGGACAAAGATGGCAGCCGGGGGCAATCAATGCCCAGGGTAGAAAGGACAGGCTGAGCTCTGAGGGACCCTGGAGAGTCATGAGGAGGCACACCCAGCACAGATTACCTGAGCAGCAGTGACCCTGGCCAGGGAGCTCGGCTTCCCTAAACCTTGGTTTCTATGAGTAACAGGTTCCTGACACCTGTGAGAGCAGAGGAGAATGGCCTGGCACAGGGTAAACACTGCAGGGCACTCAGATACCCTCCAAGGGGTGGCCATGAAAAACAAACAATAAACACACACTGTTAGGAAAGTACCAACATTTAAAATTTTTTTTTAAAAAAGTCACAGTTACCCAGCATGCACATGTACTTATACATGGGGTAAACCCGGATCATCTGGGCATGACATACTCGAAGCAGCTACTGGGCACAGAACCATGTGGATTTCAGGAGACCCAACCTCTACCTGCAACCTGTGCAACCTACTGAGAAGCAAGGGTCAGGAAGGTTTAATGCGAAATGCCCCACATAGGATCGTATGTTTAAATGCTTGGTCTCCAGCTGGTGTTTTTGGAGACAGACTGTGGAACCTTTAAAAGGCAGGGCCTGGCCAGAGGAATCAAGTGGCCAGAAGTGGGCCTTGTTGCCTATAACCTCCTAGGCAGAGCTCAGCTTCCTGATCTACCATGCACTCCCCACCAATGGTGGGCCTCTCCTCCAGAGTGACTCCCCCGACAGTGAACCAAAATAGAAGTTTCTACTTAAACTGCTTTCATCTGGTATTCTCTCTCAGCACTGTGAAAAGTTGCCAGGAGGCAGCCAATCAGAGAGCTCCCTGTCCTAGCAACGGTGGCCAACAGGGGCCCTGAAGAAGGCATGGTGTTCTGGAGAGAGATACAGGCTACCTCAGCCATTGTAAGAGATACACACCTATGCACTGCCACCACTACCCTCTAAGGATGAAACCAACATTTGGGAAACAGAACAAGGACAGAGAAAACGATCCTAAAAATGTCATAGGGACACCTGGATCTAGCCATACCTGAATCCAATGCACACCCCAGAAGTGCCACTCACGGGCACCAAAAAAATTAAAAGTGCTTTCTTCACTGAAGCTGGCTTTTGTCGTGACAATAAAGATGCTCTAAAGATGCTCTTGACCAGTCCTGTTCTTTGTTTTTAATTTATTATTTTTAAGTGTGTGTGTGTGTGTGTGTGTGTGTGTGTGTGTGTGGTCGGGGGAGGGGATTCATTCTCTGTGTAGTACATGAGAGCCACACTGCGTCCAGAGAGGCCAGACGACAGCACCAGATCCCCTAAAGCTGAAACTACAGGTAGCTCTGAGCCGCTCACTGGGTACAACCAGTCATAGTCTAAGAAGAAAATGCAAAGCTCAGGGCTCAAATATAATGAAGTAACACCCCCTGTCTATCTACACCTAAACCACAAGGAGCCAGGCCAGAAGACAAGGAAAGATCTGGCTCTTCACACATGCTGACTCCAGTCAATGGCAATGAAACTGAAGCTTGCTGGCAAGCACTCTGAGGACCCTTAAGGACTCAAGAGACAGAACACTGTGATTGATTAGTAATGTCTGCCACAGGTGCAGCGAGGGAAGTAAAGGACAGGGTACTCTACCTCTGATGGTCTCAGCCTTCAAGAAGGGCAGGCCTCAGACTTGCTGCCTAGAGCAGCTAGGAACATCCAGTAGCACTGTAGTGGTTTGGATAAGAATGGCTCCCACAGGCTCACAAGATTTGAATACTTGGTTACCACTGAGTGACACTACTTGAAAGGGTTAGGTGTGGCCTTGTAGGAGGAAGTGAGTTACTGGGGTTGGACTCTCAGGTTTCAAAAGCAGAAGCCATTCCCTCTGTTGCTCCCTTCCTGCTGCCTGTGGATCTGGATGAAGAACTCTCAGCCCCTTCTCCTGCCCCAGGTCTGCCTGCACGCCACCATGCTTGCCGCCATAATGGAAACAGACTAAACCTCTGAAACTGTGAGCCAGCCCCAACTGAAGGCTTTCCTTTATGAAAGTTGGCATGGTCATGGGTCTCTTCAGAGCAATAGAACACTGACTAATATAGCAACCACGCTCCCCTACACAAACCCAGCAAGTTCAGTCACCCACTGTCCTCACATCAAGATGTTTGGCCACAACCCAGGCCTTGGTCTGCAGATTCAAAAGCCCTACTCTTAAGTAGCAAGTCCCATGTACCATGTGTGGCTTGTTTCTTCCCAAGGGGCAGAGGAGCTAAGTGTTCTGACAGAAAGAAATGAGCAGACACACGGATGTACACACAGATACAGTAGATGGGGACATACAGCAGAGGGTTAAGAAAAAGATCCAGCCATGAACACTGTCACAGCTAAGAGAATAGCCAGGAGAAGGTACCATCAGCTCCAAACCACAGCCAGGAAGACCTAGGCCTGGAGAAGGGCAGGAAGCAGCTGGGCCATAAAGATTACAGAAGGCTAGCTCCACCCTCAAGGATCCCCAACCTGCCACCTGTTCACACATTCTGTAAGCAGAAAGCCTCCACAGGAGTCAGACTCACCACCCCACAGCTGACCACAATCCTCAAAACAAAACTCAATGTCCTGGCCTTGGCTAAAAGCCCCACAGGGCCTGGTCCCACACTGCCCCATCTCTCTCAACTGTTTCCTACACGGCAGCTTTAAGGCCTCCCTCTGCCTTTGGCCAGCCAGAACAACTTCCCTCAAGGCTGCCCTACCTCCTCTCTGGAAGAGGGCCACTCAGGTGCACATATAAACTCCAGCTTCACATGCACAACTGGCCACTATGCAGTGCTCGTCCCTAATACTGCACGGGTCACTATATCTGGATGCTCACCTGAAAAGTCACTCTATGTCTTGTGCTCCTGTTTGTGACATCCAGCGAGCCTGACCCTGAGTGGCCACCAGAAGGGTCCTACTCACCTGATGACCCCAGCATCTCATATCCAACATCATAGCATTTGAATGATGCCTGGCACCATGCCTGGCACTCAGACCTGTATTTCAGGAGTTGGTGTTACTTTCGACAGTAGCAGATTCCAGTGTCAGAATGTCTCAGGCCTAATCCCAGTTGTGACACTGACTAGTTACCTAAACTCAAACTATAACTTAGTCTCTCTGGGTCTCAGTTTCCCCATCTGTAAATAGATGGTGACAGTAACCACCTTCAAAAGGCTATTGTCAAGTTTTGAGACACAGGTTCCCACTCTGTAGCCCAGGTTAGCCTTAAATTCACTTCATAGTCCAGGCTGGCCTCATGCTTGAGGTAATCCACCTACGTTAGCTTTCCCAGTGCTGGGAAGACAGGTGTATGGCACCTCCCTCGCACGCCTTCAGTTTTAGTAGACCTGGAGCTGGTATGCATGGCGCACTTAGAACAGCACCATGAACAGAAAAAAGGGCCATTTGGTGCTTGTCTATGTAAATTCAATAAATAGTGGTTGGCTTTCGGGGTGTGGGTTCTTTCAAAGACTGAGTAGGTGACAGGGGATGTGTAGCCTGGTCACTTCCCACTCCCTCAGTCTAGGTGCTGCCTGGGGTCCCCATGGATGTAAGGATGAGAAACAAAGCTGGATTTGGCCTTTGGGGCAAGAGTAAACACCGTGTTAATCCTGTGGGACCACCAGTAATAGCACAGTGCAGTTCCCTCACACCAGCAACCAAATCCCTGCTAAGAGCCCCAGGTCTAAGAGACTGGCTGCCTGCAAAGTGGGACCCCTTCACTGCCACTGTACACAGCCCCCAAGGCCACCCCAATCCTGGCACCCTCCCAGCTGGGACCAGCTTAGGTCTAGACAGGTGTGGTACTATATCAACCTCATCAGCTGCCCCCACCCCCACCATGAAGCCACCTGCGCACCTGCCTCCAGCTACTGTAAAGCTCCCAAGCCATGGTGACTCATGCCCTCCCTCCCTAAGCACGGGGGCAGAGAGGGTAAAGAAGGAGCTACATTTTAAATTAAAACATGATTTGAAATTAAAAACACTGACTCATCCCAAGCAGCCTGGAGGCTGCTTTCTCGGCTGCTGGCACTGCCTGGAGGAGAGGTTCAGCCAGGTGTGTGGGTAACACTAGTGTCTCCTCTATCCTGCCTCCTCTATTTCCTGAGACACAGTCTAAGTAGCCCAGGCTGGCCGAGAACTTCCCACTCCCCCTACCTCAGCCTCCTAGACACTGAGATGACAGACCTGCATCCCACACAGAATCTTCAGGTGGCCTTGGCCTGAGGCAGGTGGATGAGTCTCTGGTTGGATTCGTGAACAGGAGCATTCTGGAGACACACACTGTCGCCTGAGCACCTTCTGTCTGCAGCAGCAGCTGTCCACCGTCCCCTCCAGCAAGGACACCACATACCTTGCTAAGTATGATTACTCAAGGTTTTTAAATGAAATGATTTTAAAGGATCTCACAGTAACCCCAGCAGGCAGGGGCAGCAGAGGCCTTAACCTCAGAGCATGAATCTGTAACCTGAAGAGCTGTTTCTAGATCCAGATCTAGTCACATGTAGCGACAATCTTGGGCTTACTCTGCTGTCATTTGCTGGCCCATGGAGCAGGCAGGTGAGCGTGGGCTAGTCTCTTATTTCTTTTCTCCTTTTTTTTTTTTTTTAATTATTTATAGCTGGATGTGGTGGCCCACACCTTTAATCCCAGCACTCAGGAGGCTGAGATGGGCAGAGCACTGAGTTCAAAACCAGTCTGAGCTACACAGTGCATTCCAGCCAGGCAGAGCTACATAGTGAGACCCTGTCTCAAAAGAGAAAATAGTATGAAGCAAATTCTTATGTATTTGTACACGTGTGTCACTGTCTGGGCATAAGAGTACGTGTGTCACTGTCTGGGCGTAAGAGTACCATGGCATGTATGTGGAGATCAGAAAGCAACTGATTGGAGTCAGGTCCCTCCTTCCACCACATGGGTCCTGGGGACCAAATGACAGCTACCACACCCCGCAGCAAGTACCCATAGGGACAGACCATCAAGCCATAAGGTCTCTACTCCCATGTGGCCAGTATTATAAAGGGAGGCCTGCCAAGGGGGCAGCTTAGAATGTTCCAGGTTCTTAACAGTCCTAATGCTGTGACCTTTTACAGCTCCTCATGTTACGGTGACACCCAACCATAAAGTTACTTTTGTTGTTACTTCGTACTGTGATTTTGCTACTGTTACGAATCAGAAGTAAGTATCTGTGTTTTCCAATGGTCTTAGGTGACCCCTGTAAAAGGGTTGCTCTTTGGGTTACAATCCACACACTGAGAACCGCTTTTCTAGACCAACAAGGGACTGGTGTGGCTGGATGAGAGGTTATACTCCAGGAAGTGGCAGGTCTGCAGGGATGTGGGGATTCTTCTTCTGACAAAGTAGAGCTATGTGAGCTCTAGGAGAAGGGAGAAGCAAGCAAGTTTGTGTTTCTAGGGGGTCTCTAGCAGCTCAGAGGAGACAGTTTCCAAACTCTTCACCCAGGGTGGAAGAATGGGGCCCAGGGGCTCACATTAAGTCACCAAGAGCCTAGAATGAGGCCTAGCAGGCTGAGGCTGGGGATCTGTGTACAAAACCATGCCCCATAGACTCTTGGGAGGTGGCTGGGAGAACCAGACGCACACAAAGGCCATGGCAGAGGCAGTGCTGACTGAATGCTCAAACTCGGGCCCCTATATTTACACAGCAAGCATTCTCACACTTGAACCCATCTCTCCGAGACCCATACTTACAAATTTCAAGAAAACATTCCCAAGTTCGTGCTGAGACTGAGGCTCAGGGTGTAAGCAGTACTCCAGGGCAGCCAAAAAATCCTTATGGACCTCCAAGATGTCCTCAATGTTGGAGAAGAGGATCTAGAGTGGACCAAAAGGTCAGAGTCAATCAGGAGCACGGAGCAGGCCTCAGAGGGTGAGGTTCCCCTGGGCCAGGCAGTTGCTGTTGGCTTTGATCCCACCAGCAGCAGGTGTGCAGGCCAGTAGCAGACCTGGGCTGGATTGTCACACTCATCGGTAGCATCCAATCTCCACGAGCAAGAAGCCATTCCTGGACCCAATTTACCCCTGAGAACTAGAGGCTCAGAGAACAAGTGTTGACATCCCAGCCAGCTGCAGAGTATCAGAGCATCACCTTGTATGATAACACTGCCACACCCGGAAGCTTCTGGCATATGCAGCCACAGGGCAACGTGCACCAATAAGCATACTCACATGGCCTTGTTCCCACAATAGATCGTGAAGAAAGGGGAGGGCCAATGGCCAGAGCCTACTCCTCAGTTCCTCCCAGGCCTAGAGCAGCCAGCAGCCCACTCCCTCCTCTGCTCCAGGGGGGCTGCATGTCACCACTGTTCATCTTCCCCTCTGCCTACCTCAGCTTGCACGGCTGACCCTGGTTATGTTGAAGGTAACGTTCTAGACCTAGCCGCTGTACTGACTTTGAGAAAGGGCCGCAATACTGTCTGTCCCTTGAGGATACACCCAAAAGAGACAAGAAATGCCCACTCAAAAGGCATACTCAGAAATGGTAACAGGGCCAAAGTGGAAATGCCTCAAATCTTCATTCCTAGGAGAATGGTCCCCGTGTGGAATATTAGAGAGACACGGAGCGTCACGGGCCAGGACTGCACAGTGGAATACAAACGAATCCCACGGATGCAGGAGGACAAAAGACACCAGACCCAAAAGAGTTCATTGTCATAAAGTGTGAGAACAGACAGAAACAGGACTGGGTGTGGCATCGTACACCTTTGAACTCTGTGCTTGGGAGGCAGAGGCAGGTGGATCTCTATGAGTTCGAGGCCAGTCTGGTCTACAGAATGAGTTCTAGGACAGCCAGGGCTACACAGAGAAACCCTGTCATTAAAAAAGACAGGACAAAGCGGGGCAGTGGTGGCACACACCTTTAATCCCAGCACTTGGGAGGCAGAGGCAGGCAGATTTCTGAGTTTGAGGCCAGCCTAGTCTACAGAGTGAGTTCCAGGCTACACAGAGAAACCCTGTCTCAAAAAAAAAAAAAAAGAAAAGAAAAAGAAAAAAGAAAAAAAGACAGGATAAGACAAAAACAATCACCAGCAATGGAAGCTTACAGCCGTGGGGGGCGGGGGGTGGAGGGGCGGCTGGCTGGGAATGGCAGTGGCAGACCATGGATGCTCCCTGTCTTCACAGTGAGCCCAGGTGTGATACAGCCTCCCCCTCAGGATTCCATTCTCTTGTTGGATGGAGATTAAGACTCAACAAAAAGGTGATTTCTTAAAAACTAACTAGGCTTAACTTTAGGCGATGATAAGGGCTTCTAAGGTCTAACAGTGCAATAAATCAACATAAATTATAAGTACTCGGTGATTATCTGCCAAGTGAGCGAGCGAGTGAAGCACACAGGTCCCAGCAAACAGGCATACCTTCACCACCTCTGCCGTCCCATCCCCCAGGACCTGCTGTGCCTTCCAGCAGCATGAAAGAGTGGACTTAGAATTATCAACTGTGTATGTATGTGACTGACACAAGCCAGGACGTTAGGCGGGGGTTCATCCTTGGCCACATATATGGTAAATGCTGGGTACTTCAGATACACATATCCCGTTGTACCCATTTCCCACTGGACCAGGCCATTCAAAGCACAAAGTAAAAGGTCTTTAAAAACATGAGGTCAGAGGACTGGCCAGCATGGGCCCCAGAGGCACACAGACGGCCCATTGATACAGCCCAGACTCCCCAGCGCCACAACCAGAATGAAGCTGGCCCGATGACTTGTGGGTCTGTCTTGATAGCCCATGCCCACTGCGGGAGTAGGAGGGCAGCAGGAGACAGCAGGCTCCCAGGACAGAGGCACCAAGCTGGGCAGGAGGAAGAGAGAAGGAAGAATGGCCACACTGAGTCTGAACTAGAGAATAGGGCCGGGGCACAGCCTCCCTTCCTCCCTCCTGGTAGAGGTAGGCAGTGCCAGGGCTGCTGAGAGCCGGCTGGGGACCAGAGGCAGCAGTGCTGTGGAGAGAGTTCAGAGCCACCTAGAAGAAGCAGCAGCGGAGTCCTCACCTTGACATTCTCTTCCGTGAGACCCTTCTCCACAGAGTCGGCCACGTTCTGCCGGATCCGCTGTAGGAAGGCCTATGGAAACAGAAGCAGAGATGAGTGGCCACATCTCCCGTCCCCGATGCCCCTGCAGCGGGACATGGGTTCAAATGCTGGCCGGGACCTGAGCAGTTGCACAGTCCAGATACAGAGGCAAAGATTTCAAAGCTCCCCTGCTGACAGACTACTTTCCTGGGCTGCCCACCCCCAACTGCTTGCTCAGACAAAGGCTTACTGAGTATCTACAATGCCTGACCCTGCATGGCGCTAACAACGTGGAACCCCAGCCGCCCAGGAATGTACAATCCAAAGAGACACACTCGGACTTACTTCCTCACCCAAATATCTGTCAAACCGGGCAACAATAACCACCTTTCCCTGGTGTTTTCCTTTTAAGCTTTAAGACATTTATATGACTCAAAAGAGAAATCCATAAAATGTCAAGAATATGACTCATCTCTTCTATTCCCCAGCCATACCCACTGAAGCCCGCACTGTCCCCCATGGGAGCCTCAGTTCCTGGTACCACAGACGGCCACACGCACGGTGCATTCGTGTGCACACGTGTGTACACGTGGTGCACGACTGCTCACACATCCTCTTCACACATTAGAAGAGCAGCACACGGGACCCTCCAAGCCAATTGAGCACTCACTCAGGTGCAGGAACACTTGCCTGTCCCCTTCTTGAACATGGGGCCAGGTGAGAAGATGGCCAGCCAGTGTTACGGATGGAATGATAGGTTTTGTGGGGTGCTGGGGTGAAATTCCAGACCCTTGTGCATGCTAGATGGCCATCCTACCAGTGGGCTGTGTCTCGAGACCAACCCTCCTTTTTAAGAAAAATCAAAATCAGGAGTATTCATTCACATGTCTCCCAATTCCCTTTTCCTTCCTCCCTCCCTTTCATCCTTCCTGATATTTTGGCTGGCCTAAAACTCACTCCTGCCTCCACATCCCTGGGGCTGGGATTATAGATGTGTCCTCCAGAGTGCTAGAAAGAGACCTGTTATTAGGAGAGAGTAGATGTCAGGGGTCCAGTGTAAGAGTGGAGGAGGTGCAATGTACTGAGGAGAAGTCATGGTGGCTGGAAGCTTGGGTGAGGCAGAACAGGTAGAGGGGGAGCTACTGTGGAAACCGCAGAGGTGGCTACGGATGCAAAGGACATGGAGGGAAAGAGAGGGACCTAAGCCAGCACCTAAGGGAAACTGAGGCCAGTCTCCCACACAGACTTCTGGCTTAGATTAGCTGGGCAGTGGTCACTTTGAGAAAATGAGTCCATGAGGTTGTCCCAGCCCAGGGGATCAATCAGTTATCAACCTGTCTCACATGTGGTTACAGCAAGGACCCAAGGGGACTGAGGCGGACGTGAGTGGGGTCTCCCTGCCTTGGGTTAATTCAGAGTGTGTCCTGTCCTACCATGCTTGTCTAAGAAGATGTCTCAGGGAGACAGCAAAGAGTGTGCTGTTACAGGGGAGGCAGAAGCAGGTGGCAGAGGGGTTGGTGGCCCTTCAAGTCTGCTGTCAGATCCTTTCTGTCACCTGGACTGACACCCACAGTGTCCCCAAATAAACAGGGCCTTCATGCAGCAGCATAGGCTGGTGCATATGGTCAAGCCCCCTTGTTTCCACCTAAAAGCCCTTGGGTGACCACAGGTAGTGATGGACTTTAAATGCTATCACTTTACTGGTGAGCCTGGTGTTTACTGGTCCACCTGGCACCCAGAGAGTGCAGGCATCAAGAAACCCCATCGACCAGGCCTACATGTACCCCAACCATGACATTCTCAGTCCTAGCTCCCCATGGTCTCTCAGAGGCCCAGCCTGCCTGGTCAATGACACCTCTGCCTCCTCGGAGTTCAGCTTCTTTACCCCTTAAAATCCCTTAAGATGCTCAGCTTAATTCTCCCTGATTCCTACTATGAAGCTTAAGATCTTGACTTGAGGGTCTGGAGAGATGGCTCAGTGGTTAAAAGCACTGGTTGTTCTTCCAGAGGGCCCGGGGTTCAAATCCTAGCACCCCACAGCAGTTCACAGTCTGTAACTCCAGTTCTAGGGTATCTGACACCCTCACACAGACATACATTGGAAGCAAAACACCAATGTAAATAAAATTTGATTTAAAAAAAAATCTTGACCTAAATAAAATCACCGAGGAGCCACATTCACACCAGTGGCTCAGTGTGAGCCACACCATCCATGGGCGGTGCCAGACTGAGTAACAGGCAGAAAGCCATCGTAGCACCAGTGTCATCTCTCTCTGCTTCCTCATATCAGGTGCAGAGTGACCGGTCCTCATACTCCTCTCATGTCCCCACCCCATGGGCTGCACAGACTCCTCCTGCCATGCCACAAACACACACACACACACACACACACACACACACACACACGTAAACACACATACAAACACACATGTAAACACACACACAAAAACACACACAAACACACACATACATACGCACGCACCCATGGATGGGTGCACCCTTGAACTGTGAACCGAAGCAAACTCGTCCTGTCTGCGTGCGTGCGTGTGTGCATGCGTGCGTGTGTGCGTGCGTGTGTGCGTGCGTGCGTGCTGTCGGTGTAACAGGATAAAGTGACAGTAAGTCAGTAAGCAGGGACTTCACATCTCTTCTCACAGTTAGACCCTAATGGCCAAGAGCCAAGCCTCATCCATGGCAGACACTCGGAAGGCAAACGAAGGCATGAGGGGCCTGACACAGGGCAGAAGTCTCAACTCAAGGCCCCAGAACAGTTGAACTTGCTTTTTGAAAGGACACAATAGGAATGATTGGGGACAAAGTTTCCTAGAGGATGCAGCAGCTAGGCCTGGGGTGCCCAACTCCAGCCACCCAGACAGGCAGACAAAGGTAGCCCCGCCCAGCGCAGGCGCCCAGGCGGGCAGGCAGGAAGCTTGAGTACCACTGGGCTGACCTAGATGGAGCTTCCTGTCCTGGTTTCTTCACACGAGCTGGACTACTGCTATTGTGCTGGGACAATGGGAGGCTCGGGCCACCCACAGAGGATGTGCACACAAGCCAACATGACGAGCAATTGGGCACCAAGAACAGCTCGTGACCTGGAAAGAATGTGCCAGCAGGGGTTCTGGGCACAGGCACAGGGCTCCACAGCCGCCACCCTGCAGGCGGTGCTGGTATCATCTGTACTGGTGGGGCTGCTGAGGGACCCTCTAAGTGACTCTGTCCAAGGCTTGCTGGCAGCAGAACACTTAAGATGACTGCAGTTCACATCTTAGGGACCTCCCTGAAACAAGACACCATCCTAAGATGCTCCCTGTGGCTCCCCAGGGCCCTGTCCACTGCTGGACCACCTAGTCCCTCAGCATCCATCTAGCCCCCCTCCCTCATCCCAATAATAACAGCAATTATGACATACGGCAAGGATGCAGGAAATGGTCGGTTCATCACTACACAGCTTGGGCAAACTCTAGCTAGGCAAGGGCTCTCGAAAGGCCAACCATGGAGCCAGGAGTGGTGGAACAGGCTGAGCAGCTGTACTTAGTGACCTGGGGCACTGGGAACAATATACATCGTGGTCTGAGCTCCAGTTATGAGTGACTGAGGTTCCAACGGTATGCACAGGGATGTTCTGTGTGAACATAAAACTCTAAAGCAGCTGGGCGGTGGTGGCGCACTTGGGAGGCAGAGGCAGGCGGATTTCTGAGTTCGAGGCCAGCCTGGTCTACAGAGTGAGTTCCAGGACAGCCAGAACTACACAGAGAAACCCTGTCTCGAAAAACCAGAAAAAAAAAAAAAACAACAAAAAAAAAAACCTCTAGAGCAGCAAAGGACAGACCTGCTGCAGAAGTGAGCAACCGTCACACACACAGGCTTCTACCCTGTCCATGCCCATATGCACCTATAAGCAATGCAGGGTAACATCTCTGAGCCCAGAGGCCTCCTCGATGTGCAGGGCAGACTAGGAACAGGTGTCAGTCATAGCTGGCAGGAGCTGGGCCACAGACAAATGAAGAACCTAAGCAGGCCACACTCCAGGGAAGTGGCCGGCGGTGAAATAGCTTGCCAGAGATAGCAAGGCCACGGTCTATCTCCTGCCCTCCTGCGGCTGTAGCAAACATCACCAATCAATCACTCCTATTTTTCCTGCTCCGCCATAGCTCTGGGGAGCTTAAACACATGTGCACCAAGAGTGCTGCTTCCTGGAGCCTCCACCTCTCGTCCTATTGCCTAGAAGGTCAAGGCAACCTCCCCACCTGGCATGAGGTACGGGTGGCCCCACAAGGTGACTTGCTCCACAATGCAAACAGCTGTCTTTCCACACCCTCCCAAGCTTTCTGGTGTGGCTACTCCAGCAGGGAACCCCTGCTGCTCCCTTCCTGGTCTAATCACAAGCATGAGTGACTGTCATACCACCAATACTATACCAAGGACAAGCGTCCCCATGTCAATGAGGCCTCCAAGAGCATGTCCCCAAGGTTATTCTGGGAGAGTGGCTCCATCTGCCAGGCTCTAGTGTGTGAGTCCCCTTAGGGACCGAGAGGCTGCTTGACTTAGGTGTGCAACCTGCTCCAGGGTGAATTGGCTAGACAAAGATTAGGGACACAGC
The DNA here is from genome assembly GCA_030674055.1 of Rhabdomys pumilio. NCBI lineage: Eukaryota > Metazoa > Chordata > Mammalia > Rodentia > Muridae > Rhabdomys > Rhabdomys pumilio. Next base: position 226,988,934 of record JANHMN010000002.1, read on the forward strand.
ATCCTGTCTAATGACCAGCAGGTAAATCTACACCTTGACTGAGCCAAGCCCAAGCAGTAGGACTCCACATTGAGGAGGAGGAGGCTCGTAGGCTCTCAATGGTTCACACACCAATGCCTCAGCTTACAAGGGAGGCCTTTCTGTCTGTCCATTCTACAGATGAGGTAAACTGAGCCCCAGGGATGAAGAGCCAGCATCTCACACAACCCAAAACCACAAAGCAAAAATCTGAACAGGGACAGTGGCCCCCAAGGACTATTGGGACACACAGTGCATGTGTCTTCAAGGTCCCCAGAGCTGTACCCAGCAGGAAGATAGATGTCTGCCACAGCTGCAGGGCCGAAAGAGGCTTTCTCAGAGGAGGCACCCATCACAACCCAGACAGAAGTCTGACCTGTCCACGTAACCCTGGGAAAATGAGATTCCTCTGCCCCCCACCCCCATGCCAACCACTCAGCCCCAACTTCATAGCTTTCTTCAAGCCCATCTTCCCCAGGGCCTTGGCACTCACTGTCTGATGTGTCCTGCCTTTAAGATCCCCAACCTGGTCAAGTGGAAGGGAACCCACCCTCAGAGAGGTCTTCCCAGAATACACAATAAAGAGTGTTGTCACTCCCACCCAGGAGGAACGCATTCTGTAACATGCCTCCCAACAGGACTGCTGCTGCCTGAGGCTGTGCACAGAGCACCTGTGCTCCACACTCCTGCTCCCTTCACTTGAGGGAGGCACAGGACACAGGCTCACTCATGGCCGTCTGCCTGCACTGTACCTAGCCCATGGTGTGGCCTGAGGAAACTCCAGGCAAGGAGGAGGACTGGGAGGGAGGGTGAGAAAGGAGGGAGCAAGCTGGGAGCTTTATTGAGTATCACACCTGGAACCCTATGGCCAGCCAGCCAGGTTTTGGTTTGTTGTGATTTATTTTTGCTTTTCTTTTGAGAACAGGTCTTGGGTCTTTCTTTGTCACATGGGTTGACTTCAAACTCCTGGATTCAAACGATCCTCCTGCCTCAGCTTCCTAAGCAGCTGAGATTGCAGAGGTGTACCATCAAGAACAACATGTCTCTGAACCCTAGAGCTCCAGGAGGGAGGCCCTTTCCTGTGTGCCCATTTTATAGAACGGGGAAACTGAGGGTGCCCAGCCGTGAAACATTCACTTAGAGCCACCGGGCTAGGAGTGGTGGTCTGGCCTGATGTGGAGAACCTAGCCCAAATGTGAATCTCAAGTGAGTAGCTGTGGGCCACAGATGGCCCTGGCTTTCAAAGCAGCCAGCAGCTGCCTGGGGACCCACGCCATCTGTCTGGAACCACGATCGCAGCCCGGGGAGGATACAGCTCTCCCTGGAGCTGCAGAACAGAGTAGAGCCCTGCACTCATTCCTGGAGAGAGACAATGGCAACTTGAGCTGCTGGGGGACAGGGACTGCTGTCCCCAAGGACACCTACACCTCAGCTGGGGTGACCTCACTCGACATATGGTGAAACTTGAGAGGGAATGGTGGGGGCACCTCCCGATCACACCAAGTACAAAGGAAGCGAGATGCCCATGGGACTCAATCCCTACTGTGATCTGCTGGTCAGGGGTCCAAGGAAGCAGAGGATCATGGACCAACAGCACCCTGGCAACAAAGTCAGACCAAAACATGCCTTTAACAGTAATAAACCAGCCCTGGAAGACAGCAGAGGGGCTGCCAGAGCCTGTTCCCAGTAGACTCCCACAGCCAGACATGAGGAGGTCCCCGTAAACACCCAGGGAGCTCTGCAAAGACCCCAGTCCTATATACCACTGGCTCACAAATCTGGTTGGAGCATAGCACAAAGATCTTACTTCCACAGGCTACCTCATCACTCATGGGATGGCGACACTTCCTTCCCCCACCCCAGCCCAGGACAGCCAAGCAATGACAATTTTATGACACAGAAGTCCATTTAACGATGTAGAGAAAAGCCACCGATGATCCCTTAGCCAGGGCAATGACCAGGGCCGGGGGGGGGGGGGGGTTGTGGGGGAGCCCACATGGGTTGCATCTCAGTTTTGGCTCAATAAACTACCTGGGTCTCACACGTGCATGAAAGGGGCCTGGCAGGGTCAGGATCAAATGCTGAACAGTGTAGAGCAGGCTGTAAAGGTCTAGCTCTGCCACACATGAGGGGGAAGAGGGGTGAGCAGTGACTCACCCCCACCCCAGGCCTCAGTTTCCTCCTCTATGAATTAGGGAAAGAATGAGTGCTCTAGCTTCAGGGAGCACTTCAGAGGCCGTCACGTGACACACAGGAGTGGTAGAGGCACATAAAATAGGAGAGACAATAAGAGAGAGTCTAGCCTCATCACACCGGCATCTGCAGATTACAGGGGTCTATGGGAAATGGGAGCTGGGTGTCCACAGACTCCAGGCACCGGGCTTCCGGAGAAAGTCACCACCATTAAAAAGCTAGACACCAGCGTGACCACACCACCAGCATGGCCACAGGCCTCCCATCCCAAGTTTGTACTTGTGTGGGCTTAGGCTTGTTTGCAGTGCTGGAGGCTGAGTCCAGGACCTCAACACGCTAGACCAGTGCGGGACCAGTGAACTGCTTCCCAGGCTCTCCCTTCAGTTCTCGTCTTGTGGCAATGTAATGGCGACTGTACTATCATTGCCATCTTGACGAGATCTAGAATCACTTCAGGAGACATGTCACTAAGCACGCCCAGTAAGGATTGTGTTAAGGAATGAAGGTGAGGTGGGAAGACCCGTCCTGCATGTGAGGGCCAGGCACCATTCCACGGGCTGGGGTCTCAGACTGCACACAAAGAAGAAAGCATGCTGAGGGCAGTGTTCCTCTCCAAGTGTCCTGATAACAGATGCAACATGAGTGGCTGCCTCATGCCTCTCCATGCCTTCTCCACGACTGACTGTACTCTGGAATTGTGAGCCGGAGTAAACCTCCCCTTCCTTATGGTTTCTGTTATCAAGGTCTGCTGACATAGCAACAGTTACGTAACTGATACAGCAAGGTTTCATCACGTTGTCTAGGCTAGCCTTGAACTCACTCCATAGGCCACACAGGCTTAGAACTTGCAATTCTCCTGCCTCAGCCTCTCAAATAGCAGGGATGACCAGCCTGGATTAGTGGTACCTTTTGAAGTCTGTGTTTTCCAGCCTGAATTTAGATACCTGTATCTCCCTGAGTCTCCTGCAGTGACAGAGGACAGTATGGCCTGTCATCAACAACAAAGCCACCTGCCACACCCTGCACCCCCTACCCATGCTGAGTAGACTGTCCCCACCCCCGGCCTTGGGAAGCACCCAGCACCTCTGACTCAACGCTATCTTTTTAGTAAAGGTGACCCGCTTACTACCAAGGCTTCCTGGAATCAGTAGGCTGGCTGTGGGAGCCGACAGTTGCTCAGATGAGAGACAGGCTGTCTGAGGGGCTGGTGTTTGAGCAGGCACCGTGAACAGATACGGAGCTTTCAAGTATCTGGGGGAAAGGGCAATCTGGGGCAGAGGCCCTAGGGTTTCCTAGCCCATCCTGTCTGAAACACCCGCCCCTCCACTTCCTTCTCAGCCGTGCTGGTGGGCAGTTACACCCAGGGACGCTACTTGTGTTTGCCTATCATTTTATGGGTTTGCCCATTTAGGGTGTTGTGGAGTGCCAGATCCTAGGATGAAGCCCTCCTCAGTACACATGTCAGGCCCACCAGATGATGATTTAATCATCTAACCCCATACCCTTTACCCCATCTCCCTTCCAGACCCAGATGAGGGACACCCACCCTGGGACCCACCAAAGAGGAACTTGGAGCAAAACCCAAGTTGCTACAACCTGCTGTGAGCCATGCAACAGTGGGGGAGGGGAGGCCGCAGAGGGGAAGCAACCTCTCCTGGCAGAGCCCCACTCATCCCTCCCCTGCCAAGGCCCACTCAGTGAGTATCCAGCCATCCTAGGCAACTCACACTCTCTTTAGTTGAGCCTACAGAAGGCTTTGTGCCTAAGTTTGAATATGAAAGCCCCAACCCTAGCTTCTTTTTAGATAATGGGCACATGGGCTTTGAGTAGCTGGAGTCTCTGCAGCTACCACCTTCCCCAGGGCAAGCATCTTTAGTTTTCCCATGTGACATGTTCACTGCTGCCTCCCCTTGCCTGACTGTGGTGTAGACATGAGTGTGAGACCCTCTCCGACACAAAGGCACAGCTAACAGAAATCCATACATCAGGACAGACATCACTAATGGAGATCAGACCTTTTCTTGCTGAGTCTCCTCATGTTATCTCCTAGATCTATAACCTACTCTGGAGTCCCTCCTACTCTGACCCCAGTTCCTTCCTTTTCCTTTGAGTCCTTCGGTTTCTTTTGCCTATGAACAATGGGGTCACCACAGTTAGATTAAGGCTAGGGTTCTCCACCACAGGTCCTTGACATGTGATCACCTGAAGTTTCTAAACAGACATGGTGGAACCCACATGAGGGGCATGATATGCAGGTGGACAGATCTCCGCTATGGAGGCCGTCTGGTAGCTTCCCTGACTTCCTCTCTCTAGCCAGACAACCAGACCTACCTCCAGATATTACCTAGGCATCTGCCTAGGGTCAGCCACAGCCTGCAGACCAAGCTGCCACTAGAATGGACATCTGAGGTTCAAGTGCTAGCTGTCCCCCAGCCTGCTGTGTGTCCCAGAAGCCTTTCTGGGCCTTGTCTCCCTTCTCTGAAGAATGGGAACAAGAAACAATCCCCTCTCTCTGTCTCAGCTCCCTCCTTTGGGAAATAGGGACACAGAATGGCTCCCGTGACTTCTTTTCTGGGGACAAAATATCCTTGCATCTGGCAGAGGTGGTCATGACCAAACTCTGACTGCTCAAACCCACGAGTACCACACTTCCCTTGAGTCCAGGGGACTATTACATGCAGAATATAGTGACATGCTGTCAAAAACAAAACCAAGGCTCGCTGCCTAGGGAGACAGAACAGACAAAAGCACCCTGAGAGACTCCCACACGCCACAGAAGCCCAAGTGGCAGGTGGCTAGGAGCAAAAGTGTCACAGCAATGTCTGGGAACAGGCCTGATTTAGGTGGCATTTCCTGCCGGAATGCGAGGACAAAGCAGAGCCAGCCACTCCAGGGCCCCAGAGCCCAGGGCGGGGCGGGTAGCCTCCTGGGTCCCACTCCTTCTGCACTTTGGGACAATAGAATTGCTACTCTCAATGGTGCTGACACTTGACATCTGAGACAATTGCTCTGGGAGCCCCCCACACCCAGGTCCAAGGGTTAGCTTTTTTTTCCCCCATCTCCCCAAACAATTGTCCCTGGACAGGCTTTAGTCCAGCCTGACTTTATCTACAGGGGACTGTTGAGAACCAGGAAACAGTGCTCAAGACAGAGGATGACAACAGAGTGGCTCCAAACAGGACAGGAGGGGGGTGGCGCCCACACGGCTGGAGGTTTCCCTGTTTGCTTTTTACTGCAGCAGCTGTGACCCTGGGGAAGGGATTCCGAGGCAGCAGAAGCTCCCAGTCGCAGAGCAGGTCTCTAAAACAGACTGTTGGGATTGCTCTGCTACAGCTCAGGATGTGAGCAAAGCTGCCGGCAACTGCCTGACATCGTTTCAGTCTGCCAGCCTCATACCACTGTACAGAAAAGAAGACTGAGGTTTCCATTGGCTGAAGCATCCTGCCAAGTGGACTTAGCTGAGCTCTAACCTCTGGGCTATCCAGCATCCAGAGAGTTACCTTCTGCAGCATCCACTCTGGCCCAATCTTGGTCCCAACTGTCACTCACTTCCCACCCCTGACTCCTGATGGTAGTGGCATAAAAGTCATTCCCCCAGGCTCTGTTACAGGTTTTTTGTTCCCGGGGTCTATAACAGCCTCACCTTCCTCAACAAGGCAAAGAGAAGGCCACCTTTCAGGGAAGATCAAGGGGCTCAGGGATTGTACACAGCATGGGGCTCTAGGGGAGACCACCAGCCTTGGGCCAGTGAAGCCGCTGACTGTGAGCTCCCAAGCTATGGGATGAAGAAAATGACCTTGAAATAGAGTGGTGTGTGCCTTTAATCCCTGTGCTCAGGAGGCAGAGGCAGGCAGATCTCTGTGAGTTCTGAGTCCAGCCTGGTCTACAGAGTGAGTTTCAGGACAGTTTAGGCTATCCAAGAAAAAAGCCTGTCTCAAAAAAATAAATAAGTAAAAACCAGTGGCCAGCAATGCCAAGGAACCACTCTTACCGCTCACCCACGGAGATGCGCAGTGCACAGCACCATTTTTTCCTCGAGGCCACAAGCCCAGCTGTTCCTGCAAGGCCTGCAGCATCCCTCTCTGCCTGCAGCACCCCTGGTCTCCCTTAGTAGGTCACCTACTCCTCCTACTACAGCTCTGGACAGGGATGGCTTCCTCAACTTCACATCCTGCACACATGCTTAACACACTGCCGCAGCTGCCCTGGATCAGTAATGGGTCACTCCCCCAGCCCAGCCCTTCAGGAGCCACAGGAAGGTCCAGGCTCACTCTCTCCTCATTCACATTTCGATTGACAATTGGCAGTTAGCACTTGGCATAATATATTTCAGTGAGTTGATGGGTGGGTGGGTGAGTGGGATAGGATGGGTAGAAGGATGGATGGATGAATGGATGGATGGATGGATGGACGGATGGAAGGAAGGAAGGATGATGGATAGATGGAAGGGCAAAAGGATGGATGGATGGATGGATGGATGGATGGATGGATGATGGATAGGTGGAAGGGTAGAAGGATGGATGGATGGATGGATGGATGGATGGATGGATGGATGGATGATGGATAGATGGAAGGGCAGAAGGATGGATGGATGGATGGATGATGGATAGGAAAGAAGGATAGATAGATGAGTAGATGGATGAAAGGATGGGCAGATGAGTTGGAGGGAATGGATGATAGATGGGAAAGATTGGATGGATGGATGGATGGATGGATGGATGGATGGATGGATGGATGGATGG
>JANHMN010000002.1:226995896-227048468 GCA_030674055.1 Rhabdomys pumilio
TGGATGGATGGATGGATGGATGGATGGATGGATGGATGGATGGATGGCTGAGTGGGTATATGGATAGGTGGACAAATTAATGGGTGGATAGATGAATGAATGGAAGGATAGACAGACAAATGGACAAATGGATGGCTGGGTAGATAGATAAAGGGTGGGTACATGAATAAGAGAAAGGAAGAAAGGAGGGAAAGAAGGCCCACCCTGGGCCCACCTCCCTCATACACACAGCATCAATTCCAAGACCCATAGAAGGCTAGTGATTTGGAGTGACCCACCCTTTCTCTCTGAGACTTGGTTTCCCCATCTGCACAACATGGATACTGCTACAATCTTTTATCAAGACCTGTTGCCCTGGTTCCTGAGCATGGCTTGGCCATAGCCTCTCTCTGGGCCTGGCAAGCTGTTCCTGGCCTCTGACTGATGAAGATGTTCTTGGTCCTCACTGAGGCGCATACAAGCACCAAGCAGCGCTAAGCAACTAGACTTAAGCACTCACTTGTATGAAGAGACTTTAAGAGAAGCCTCTGGTTCCTGCATCACCGGCCTACTCCCATACAGTGGTGTCGACCGAGGCCATGCCTGGAGCTGGCCCCTATTGGGACTCTGACTTAGGGCCCTTTGTTGAGAGACAAGCCACCTTCCTCATGAGTCACCTCTGTGAAGAAGGGGAACAGGAAGTCTGTCTGCTCTTAGAGTCTGAAGCAAACAAGGAAAAGGTTGGGGTGTCAGAGAGGTGAAAGCAAGACAGGGACTCTGCAGAGACCAGTGCTGGTAAAAGCTGGAGACCCTCCGGTTATAATAAATGTCTCCCACTCACCACACATATCCACAAACATCTGCTTTACAGTTAGTGGGTATAACCAGGCTCCTCTGTGACAGCCTTGCATGAGACAAACCCTGCAGAACAAAAACACTGCTAATGTGTGTTGCTTGCCTCCCTCCAACAATGGCTACCAACACCTCTGAAGCCTTCATGTGCCCCCCCCCCCCCCCCCCTATGTGAGCACACCCAGAAATATAAGCTGGCAGGCATGCATCACAGGGCTTCTGCACAGGCTAGCCCCTCACATCACAGGGCTTCTTGCACCAGCTAACTCCTCCATAGGCATAATGTGGCTAGGCAGGAACAAGAAGAAACAAAACCAGGACCGTCCAAGCTGACAGCTAAAAGAAGCTGAAGATCAGCTGTGGGAATCTAGGGAAACTGCTCTTGACACACAACAAGCTGCACGTGCGAAGAAGTCACCGAGACGGCAGCAACCCACTCGTGTAGAGAGAGGCTGAATCACAGAAGCAAGAACAACAAGAAGAGGAAATGAACCCAGAGACCAGCAGGAGCCCAGTGTGCAGCACCCTGGGGGCCAACCAAGGGTCTCTAATTCTCCTCTGGGTACAGTGGGAATCACTGAGAGTTCTAGGCAGGCGAGGGACCAGGCTGAGTGTGGAGGAGAAACTGAATGGAAGCGGAAGGCAATAGTAGACTGAAAAAATGGATTCTGATATTCGGAAGGCAGAGTCCCTGTGATTTACTAAACAGTAGAGGAAGATGAAGGCTGGCTTCTGGCCTCCAACATGGTTAGGCCAGAGTCACTTTTACAAGAACAGGGCAGGCTGTGGTTTGGAGGGTGTGTGGTATGAAAGTCCAATCTGAGGCATTTTCAGTCTGGTGGTGGAGACAGGCTCCCTGTCAGCAAATGCACAAGATCGATTTGGCTGCAAGCATGCTTGGAAGAGGTCTGAGCAAGGGGACGCAGCAGGTACCTTCAAGGCAGGCTGTGTGGAAGAGCCAGCTGGCAGCTGAAGCCAAGACATCAAGAGGTAGGCTGGACACACAGTGGAGGGGCAGGGTGATAGCTGCTATTTGGGGGTATCCTCTGCCTTCCCCACTGGGCCACTCCCCATGCTCTATACACTATGAATGAGGCCCACAAATAAGGGCAGGTGGCTTCCAGGGTTCACAGCTCTGCACAGTACAGAACTAGGTTTGAATCCCAGAGCTGTCTCTTTTATGCTAAGGGACCCTGAGCTGCTAGCTCTCTGCCTTAGCTCCTGCCCAAGACAAAGGGTGTTTCGGCCAGTGTCACCTCTTCCCATGCCAGCTTCACGTGGAAAACTAGCGAGCCAGGAGTGGTTTAGCCAACGGCTAACACAACAGGCCAGCCCAGGTCCCAGTCCAGGCTGCCCTGCTGGCATTTTCCCTGAGATCAGACTAGGACTCAAGGCAAGTATGCACCTCCTGCGACTACCCAAGAGTGTGGCACTGTGGTCTCAGCCCTGGGGACAGAACTTAAGGAAGATGTAAAACCTCCACCCTGTGGACTGGTACAGAGCGAAAGAAAGACAAGAGCAGAAGGGGGAGGGGAGGCATCCAGTGCTATGGCCAGGAAGGACCTCAGACAAGGAGACCAAAGAAGGGAAGAAACCCTAGGACAGCAGTGGGGAGCCCAGGCCCAGCAGTTAGAGAGCGGGTGCAGGCGCTCTGTGGCAAGCGCCTGCTCTGTGCATGAGCAAGTCTGGAAAGCAGAACCAAGGGGCAGCAGAGGGCATCAGGAATGCAGTTGAGGGATGAGCAGATGCCTGACCATGTGGGAAGGAAAGAGAAGTCTATTCTAAGCAAGCCAAACAGTCTTAAGAAAGAAGGGCTATACACCAAGTGGCCCGGAAAGGGCCCCCTACAAGGAAAGACGGGCCCCAGGCCTTCCCAGAGCCCTCAGTGTACAAGGCAAAGCACATTCCCACCTGGGGCAGCGCCACTGGTCCCCTGGCAGTAGCCCTCCCTCTCTCAAATCATCAGACTTTGCTGTCTCCATCTACGAAAATGAAGACTTAAGACCTGTTTAGCCTGGGGTCAGAGTGTCTAATGAGGAGTGCTGGAGCTGGGTCATTTAGACCCCAAGCTCAGAGCTGCTCAGACTCCACCACCCAAAAGCTTCCCTGACTACAGCATCTACTAAGAGAGCCATGTGGTCCCCATGTGGGCTCTACTCTGCAGCAGCCCATACAGGCTTTCTAGCAGTCAAGAGGTCCAAGGAGGTGGCACCTGGCAACCAGACACCTGCCTAGCAACAGTGTGATGGGATGACAGCTGGACTCCATGGCAACTGCAGCTGGGGCCCCAGAGGCCACATGTGGCTTTTGGAGGGCACGAGAAGGGGTTCACAGACTCAACTCTAAGGCAAAATGACCCACAGGGGCCTTACAAGCCTAGCGGGTTCTGAACTGCAGGGCACAGAGCACGAGACCTGTCTCATCTCAGAGCTGTGCACCATGGGCCTGCATGATCCACCTGACATCTCTAATCCCCCAGCCTCCTCTCTGGAATGGAGACCAACACCTCCAACACAAAGACATGCGTAGTATTCCTAGTAGTATATAAAAATAACACTGGCAAGCACAGGCTGTGGATTCTGAGAGTCCAGAACTCATTTCATTCCCCCCACCCCCAACAACTTCCAGTGGTACCAGCTAAGTCCTGAGATTCTTTGAGTAACTCTGGTCTTCCCCTCCCAAACCCCGACCCCAACAACATCCAGTGGTACCAGCTAAGTCCTGAGATTCTTTGAGTGACTCTAGCTGTGGGGTCTGGAATGCTAACAGCCAAGAGGAAGAAGAAGAGGAAGAGGAGGATGGGAGCTGCCAGTGTCCCCTTGCTCAAACCTCTTCCAAGCACACTAGCAGCCAAATCAATCTTGTGCAAGCATTTGCTGACAGGGGGACCTGTCTCCACCAACAGACTGAAAAATGCCTCAGACTGGACTCTCATACCACATATCCTCCAAACTATAGACATGGTAACTTTAGTGCTCTCAGAGAGGCCATCAACCAAGGACTACACAAAGCCACTAATGAGTCCTGTCTGACATTGTTAGCTCCCATCATCCTCCCCTTCCCCTTCTTCTTCCTCTTGGCTATCTGCATTCCAGACCCCACAGCCAGGCACCAGAAGAGTCCCAGGACTTAGACACCAATGCCTCTAGAAGCCATGTATAGATAGAAAGATGCCAGCCAGGCTAAGGACAAGAAAGAGGACCAGCAGGGACAGCAGACACTGATCTGAAAGGGCAGCCACCGATCCATCACTGGGCAAAAGTGCAGTCAGGCGGCTGGGCTTTCATTGGAGAAATCAAACGTGCAGCTTCTTCAGAGGATTTACCAACTACAACCCCCTTGCTGGTTGATGTTATAAAAATGCCTAAGAGAAGAAGGCAAAGAAACTAGAAAAGCTAAAATAGTTTTGAGAAAGAACATTGAGACTCCCACGGCCCAATCTTCAGAATGACTGGGAAGTCATAATAATTATGCCGGCGCCCAGTGCGAGGGGAAGGGCGTGGGTCTGTGAACGTGAGCAACCGTGCAAGCGGCCTCTCACGAGAGCAGGATGCAGCTAAAGCAACGGACGCAAAGGGAAGCCAACAGAGAAAGGCAATCTTCAGCTAACAATAACCCGGCAAACAACACAAATTACAGAGTAATGAGCCCCCTGCAAAGACACGCTTCACACAAAACAAAACTCTAGACGGATCACACAGGCAAGGGGCGTGACTCAGTGAGTAAAGCAATTCCTACACAAGTTCAGATCCACAGCGCTCAGGTAAAAAGCCGGGCCTGGGAGCACACACCTATCGATCTCCCTAGACATAAACTAAGATGGTCAAAGTTGACCTCTGGCCTCGATAGGTAACACACAGGCAGGCATGTCCTCACATACATGTAACATACAGTGCACAGATGTGTACACATACATGTAACATACAGCACACATGTGTATGCATGCCACGCACATACTACACACGGCATACCATACACACACACACACACACTACACACATACACACACACAATCACATATTTAAATGCAAATTTCAAAACTACAAAACTTGAGGGACAAAACAAAGGGAAAATTATCTTTGTGGCTTGAGGTTAAGTAAAGTGACATCAACATGGCTCATGAGTGACGCTCAGAAGCACAGAGGAAGACAAGTTCTAAATCAGCACAGAAAATATGTTCAATTCTGCAAAAGGCCCAGTAAGGCAATGGACAGACAAGCTAGGGCTTGGGGAATATGCATAAATGATATTCTGTCATGAAGCGTGTGTCCAGACTATAACCCTAACCCAACAACGGAACCAAGCAAACCAACTTTAAACTAGTTTCTCATGTGACCCCTCCTGGGGATTCACACAGAAATGTCTCTCACTCCAGATAGGCAGGCACAGATTCAAGAAACTCCTCCCTTCCCAAGCCCAGCTTAGTGAACCAATGACTTTATCAGGGTTCCCTCCAAGAGCACAGGTGACCCCTGAGCAGCCATGGGATACAAAAAACCACTCCAGCCTGCATGGCAACTCGCAGAAACTGGACCACAGGAGACCCCATCCCAACACTGTCTCATCTCTACACATTGTAGCGCCCCAAGAACACGTGCGGGAGAAGGGGGGAGGGGAGGGAACCAGGCTAGAATCTGAAGACCCTCTCTGATCTCATGATGGCCATATGCAGGGGAGTCACAGCCAGTGTAACTTTTTTATCTTACTGATTAGTTTTATTTGGAAGGAGCACGCCTGCAATGGTGCACCTGTGGAGGTCAGGGGACAGCTTGCAGAAGTTGGGGGCTTGAACTAAAGTCACGAGGCTTAGAGACAAGCACCTCTGCCCACTGAGCCAGCTCACCAGCCCCAGATACTCTGGTCTCAAGACGACGGTGGCTGTGCATAGCAGGGTTCTACTACAGAAGCAAAACCATGAAAATCATAAAAAGTCAACCTTGAACACACAAGGCTGTGCAAAGAAGATATGTGCATGGAAGGCAAGCACACGAAAGGCTACTCAACCCCATCTGTGGGGGAGAGGCTGAGGAAAACCACAGCCTGGCACTTCTACATGTCTGCCAGAGTGGCTCAGAAGGCAAATCAACAATACCCACTGTGGTCAAGGATGTGAGCCACCAGTCTCTCAGATCCTGTGCATGGGAAATTTAAGTGACCCAGCACCTTTGCAAAGTCGCCTGCAGCTTCACATGCTGCTAAACACACAGAGTCCACACAGCCCAACAGCACCACTCCTGGTGTTTATTCTGGATAAATGAGAATTTGTGTTCACATGCAAACCACGCATACACACTTAACAGTGGATGTCCAGGTCAGCCAATGATGGAGAGACTCTGTATCCTTGGATGAATGCTGAACCACGGAATGGTGTAATCTCTAAAAGGAACACACTTGACATACTGAGACCCCAGCTGAACCCCAAGGGCTTCCTGCTGAGACCCAGAAAGCATGTGAGTCGCCTGTGTGCAGGGAGCAGGCTCCTTTATGTCCCCACAACAGTGTCTACGGTGAAGCACATATGTTCTAGAAAAGACAAAACTACGGGACACAGGAAATAAGTGAGTGAGTGGCTGTGGGGGCGGCAACGGATCCAAGGGCATGGCTCCTCAGAGGCAACAGAAGGTCTGTGGAGGACAGAGTTGCTCTGTACATGGACTGCTGTGGGAAGTAACTTCACACATGTGATGTAATGTGTGTACATGGGCACGTGCGCACGTGGGCGTGCACATACACACATACTTTAACCCCAAAAAAAAGCCATCTTTACTATTTGCAAATTCTAAATGTTAAAATACCTCACTCTGAGCTTTTCTTTCTTTCTTTTTTTTTTTGGTTTTTTGAGACAGGGTTTCTCTGTGTAGGCCTGGCTGTTCTGGAACTCACTCTGTAGACCAGGCTGGCCTTGAACTCAGAAATCCACCTGCCTCTGCCTCCCAAGTGCTGGGATTAAAGGCATGCACCACCACCGCCCGGCTCTCTGAGTTTTTCTAAATACAGAGATACTTCTTTAAGGGAAGGCAAAGTGAGTGCCTGGGGCCCTCTACGCAGGGGCATGCAATAAGCCTCAAGCACACAGGTCGCCTTGACCTTGGGGATGAGCTGGTACCGCACTAGGGCAGGGAAAGCTCAAGGTGTGCCTAACAAACACAGAAGGGAAAGGAGAGGAGAAACCCTGAGCAAGCCCAAGAGCCCTGGGGTCAGGGCAAAAAGCAGCAGAGGGCCCGAGGGGGCGGGGAGTGCCAAAGGCACAGAAGAGCACAGGAGGCCAAAGCATTTTCCTTAAACAAGGTCTAGGGAAGGTGCAAAGGCGGAGTTGTCTGGGCAAAAGAGGGGCCTAGTGGATGTGTGGCCTGGGGAGAAAGCAGCCAGAGTGACTCCAAATCCCTGCCGTGAGCAAGGACATGGAAGGAGTTACCTGTGCAGGCCAGGGAGGAAGGGATGCGGAGGACTGGCTAAAAGGCAGGTCTGAGGCCATCACAGGACCTACCCAAGACCCTGTCTCAAAACAAGGCAGAGAGAGGGAGAGGGGGAAAAGGAGTTAGGGAGAGATGAATCAAGCCTGTTAGTATGTTCTGGGCTGTTGCAACATGGCTGCCATGTTGTTCTTCCATGGACCAGTCCATCCCTTCCCACGCTGCCTCACTTTGAAAAACACCCTTCATCCAAGAATAAAAGAAACTCCAGGAGCTCAGCCACTCTCTGGAGCAAAGGCTCTGGCTGACTCAGACCTTCCTCCAGAGTGACAAACTCAATCCTCAGTGAGCTGTCTGGAGCAGGCATGTGACTGGAAAGACAATTCCTGGCACTCACCACGGAGTCCACCTCACAGGCACCAGCTGGGGCTCTGTAAAAGCCCTGGATGGCACTGTGAAAACTGCCCAAACTTTACCAAACATAAGCCATACCTATCCCAGTGGCTCTCAAATTCCAGAACTTATCAGCTTGTTCCTGTGTTAATAAGGGTGACGGGGACGTGCTGTAAAAACACTTTAGGAATCAATGGCTCTGCACAGGATACAAGTGGCAGCTGAATTCACAGATCCCTTCAGCAGAGCTGAGGACTGAGTTTCTGCAAGGTGCTGCCAATAAAATCTGCACTGGTCCACTTTCCCAGCAGGTCTGTGGAAAACATCCACATGAATGGGCTGCCCACGAACTGCGGTGACGAAAACGCCAGCTTGAGAACTCGTCGCCTGCCTGTACCAGCACCCCTTCCAGCTGACAGAATTCCAAGAGCTTTCGGTGAATCAAAATCACATTTGCTGGAGAAGCCAGCTGAGCCTGGTTACCTTGAAGATACCACAGCAGAAAGGAAGCGATGTCACTAGCCACTGCCCCTGCCTTTTGCAAATCTGTGTCCTCCACAAATGAGCACAGAATCGGGTATGTACTTGACACAGGTGGAAAGAGCCCCAAGGGCAGCGGTGGTGTAGGATGAAGAGCGGGTGCCATGACGCGCCCAGGGGAGGGAGGATGCTTCCATCCCATGAGTCTGGCTTCCCAACCTTCTATAGACCGCTTCCAAAAGAAGTTGTGAGGGGCAAACAGACGGCGCAGCAGTTAAGAGCATTTGCTGCTCTTGACAAGGAAAAAAAATAAAGGCGCTTCCCTTGAGGAGGTGACCATCAGAGCCCTCACCAGGGGCCAGTGACATGGCCCAGACAGACAGACACACACACACACACACACACACACACACACACATCTAGATAAGTAGAGATGGAGAGACAGCCATACATACACACACATCTAGATAGAGATGGATGGACGGACAGATGGACATATGGATGGAAGGACTGACAACGGATGGACAGATGAATGTGATAAAAAGACAAGGCCTTCATGAAATAACTCTTATCAAGGCACTGTGAAGGGCAATTGCACATTACGGTGCCTCCAGCACTCATGCAAAGTTATCAGAGAGATCATGCATCCCCAAGGGACACTAATCAGCACTGAATCTCCTGAACATCGTTGATGACAGCCAGAGAAACAGATGCTCTCAGGTCTTCAGCTCTCCTCAAGGTGAAGGCCTCACTGGGCCCTCATCAACCCAGACCTCAAGCCCTCCCTCCCTAGAAGTCCTTGCCCCGAGGACAAAGCCCTGACTTCCCTCAGGCAGTGGGAATCCATCAAAGTGTCTGACTGTGGATGGATGGTGCCATGAAGCATTCATTTCTCTTCACTACCTGGCCTCTCAGGCACCCGTTCCCAGCCTTGGCTGAGTGGAGTTGGCTCTCAGCTCCCTGCCTGCAGCCGCCAGGGTGCTGGCAAAGCCGTTTGGTGCACACTTAGATGTTATGATACATAGATCTATCTCAGCAGAGTTCATACTTCTAGAAAGTGATGACTGTTTTGCCTGTCAATCAACACCTCGCCCAGGGTCTCCTGCAACCAGCCAGCTGAAGGCAGAAGGCAGGAGCACGCTGACCCTGTCCCTATCCCTGTGTCAGGGTGACAATACCAGGTAAAGCTCCACTAGCCTCATTCATAAAAACTGCACTGCTGTCTACTCTGCCCAAGAACCTGGCTTCGAGGTGCCCCACTTGGTGGTGCAAGGCTTGGCTTCTACCAGCAAGCTCACCACCATCACCCAGTCCTTCAGGGAGCACAGGCCAGGTCATTTGGCTCAGACTTCTGAGGCTCCCTCCCTTCAGCCAAGAATTCATTCCCTTGGCTGGCTTCCCTCAGCTTTTATTGCTGATCTTCAAGCTTGACAACCAACTCCTTCTCCTCAGTGGACAACGAACTTCGTGCATTCATTCGTTCGTTCGTGCGTGCGTGCGTGCGTATTTGTGTGTGTACACAACCTCAAGTGTGAGTCCTCACTCTCTATTTGGGGTAGGCCTCTTTGCTGTTTTGCTATTGTGGATGCCAGGCTTGCTGCCCCCTCTTCCACCCCCACAACCTCCCCACCCACGCTTCTAGAGATTCTCCTGCTTCTGCCTCCCATGCCCCAGTGGGAGCGCTGCAATTACAAACACTGTAATGCATCTGGCATTGGGTCCTCAGGCTTTGAACGACGGTCCTCACACATCCAGACGGTCCTCACACTTGCACAGCAAGTACTTTGACCCTGTGCATCTCCCCAGCCCATCCTCGGACGTTTTGGATCTAATGCATCAGCAGAGAAGGCAGGAGTCAGTCAGGGATTAAGAACAGGAAAGATGAGGCTTTTCGAGGATAGAGGCCGGAGAGGACAGGTGGTGGGAGCTGCAGCAGCTGGGACTCAGGGGCCCTGGGGACAGGGCTGCTCCAAGCAGAGGAAGGGGCAGCAGGGAGGGACCAGGTGGGACCCAGGAACAGAGGCTTGCAAAAAATTCCCTGTGGGAGGGGCCTGGGGCCACATCAGAGGTGGCAGGGCCAGAAACTGGGCTCTTTGTAAGGACCAATGAGCAATGGCCACTCAAACCTCTACCCTAAGGACCCTGGAAACAGGTTCCTCCTATAAGGCGCTCAGTACCTGGGGCCCAAAGTGTGACAAATGATGGCAGAGAGGTGGGCTGAGGAGGAAGGGAGAGAGGTATGAAGGAGGGGAGAAGAGGAAGATGGGGCAGGGAGATAAACAGGTGAGGGGGCAGAAATCAGGCCACTGACCCTGACCTTTCCTAACCCCTCCCCCACAGAGACTTCTTAGGTCTCAGCAGTTAACTGAGTACTGGATGCAGATGGCCTCTGAGGCCTCACTGGGGTCCAGAAATGCCCAGGAAAAGCTGCACAGGGCTGGCAGAAGGCCGTTCCCATGGCCTCCTTCCTCACCATGGTGACGGATGGCAGTGCCACCATTTGAGGAGTCTGAGCACATTCTTCCTTCCCGTTCACCCTGGAGACAGACCCCCGTGTTCCTATGGCTCCTAAGCCCCACCCACTGCTATTCAGAACTTTGTGAACATTATCAGTCTGCCAATCCAGTGAAAACCAGTTCTGTGTATCCAGGGATTTTGGTCCACACTTTGCAATGATTTTTATTTCACAAGTTTCGGAAGGGCCGGTGAGATGGCTCAGCAGGTAAAGGCACTTGCTGCCAACCCTGACAATCCCACAGAAATGGAAGGAGAGAACTGAGTCCTGCAACATTTTCTGACATGCACATGCCTGTGTACACACACACACAAATACACACACATACATACATACACACACACACACACACAATTTTTCTTTTTCAAAAGAGAAGGTGTTCATGCTGGGAGACAGCTCATAGCTCAGGTGAAGTGCCATGCAAGCATCAGGACCTGAGTTCAGATCCTAAGACCGTGTTAAAAAGACAAACATGGTGTATACATCTGTAATCTCAGCCCGGGGCAGTAGAAACCGGAGGATCCCTGGAGCTCCCTGGTCAGCCAGCCCAACTGAACTGGTAAGCTCGGGGTTGAGGGAGAAAACCTTGTCTCCAAAACATAAAATGAAAACACCTTAAAAAAAAGACACCGACTTCACCCTCTGCGTGCATACACATACATGTGTATGTGCACACTCATGCTTGTGCACACACATACACACATGAAAAAAGCCTGAAAATAGAGCAGGAGATGCAAAGGGGATCCAAGGAAAGTACTGAAAAGGGCGCCCAAGGGCAGCTGGCAGCCATCACTGCGACCCACAGGCCTTGCCCCTTCTAGCCACTTCCTCTTCCTGCTGCTCCAGATTACAGATTTATACAAGAAAACAAACTGTGGTGACTGGGGGTGGGGCGGGGGGCAGGGGAGAGGGGACACGGGTGAGCAGTCCTTTAAACCCTGCATTTGAGAGGCAGAGTCGGGTGGATCTGTGAGTTTGAGACCAGCCTGTTCTACAGAGCAAGTTTCAAGCCACCCAGGGCTACACAGAGAAACGCTGTCTCAAAAAACTGAGACAGAGAAAGACTAACCTTCTTATAAAGGGGGTGGGGCTGAGGATTTGCCTCAGTGAAAAGGGTGCCTGCCTAAAGCAAGCAGATGCAGCAGAAATGTTGGGTGTTCAAGGTCCATTCATAGGGCAAGCTTGAAGTCAGCCTGGGCTAGAGACTCTACCTCAAAGGAAAACAAATTGTAAAATTTGTAATTCTAAGGAATCTTACAGGCAGATCTGGAATCTGGGGAAGACCTGAAGAGGATCCTGAGGAGAGCTACTTGCAAAATGTTTTAAAAATGAGAGAGACCCAGCAAGGGCATCATCACCTAATGGTACATTTCTACATTTCTACAGTCCAATTTTGAAGAATGATCAAAACACATCTTTTCCCCCAAACACAGATGACAAGTGGCCACCAGATGCTGGGGACAGGAAATACGGCTGTGGTTTATTTTCTTTGTTTTCAAAAATTAGTGATGTCATTTTTTTTTTAAATCCAGGCAAAGAAAAGTAGAAACCATGGGCTTTCTTTTGTGTGCACGGGGGAGAGGGTGCCCCTCGAAGACCTCCACAGGCTTGATGGCAGACACACCTGAAGCTGGCACCAAAGAGGAAGAACCCAAACAGAACTGTCAATCAATCTCTGTATCTGAGTCCTCGTGGGAAAGTTTCTGGGAGCCAAGAACCCAACACCTGAGCCCAGAGAGCTTTCTTCAAGGGTACATGTCAGGCCGTGACGCAAGTTCACCCAGAGAAACATCATAAAAGCCACCGTCAAGTGTCCTTTGGAATCTCAGCTGCTACCCCAGGGTCTGGACCCAAAGAACTTCTACATCCCAGAAGCCCCAGCCTGGCTATGACAGAAGCCACCCCACTTTTCATCACCCGCTTCTACCCTTCCTCCAGGCAGGTGAGGCACCTAATCCTGCCACCAGAGCCAGTCAGCACCCCCAGATCAACTGCACCTGCGGCTCACATTCTGGCTTCAGGGATACTAAGTCCCCCCTGTTTCATGCTGTCTGGTCTGGACTGTCATCAGTCCCTTACACAGAAAGCCACCAGCCAAGGACTCAATGGGGTCTTTAGGGAATGAGATCCAGCCGTGCCCACTCTTCAACCACCCACCCATTCAGCGTGGGAAAGGGCCCACGCCTACACATCTCATGGAACTCCTCCTTCAGCCCTCCACCCACTCCGCTCTGGGACAATAAGCTCCAGTCCTATTCTGCTCCACTCAGCAAGGCTACATGGATGATGGTGTGACTCAAAACAGTGGTGGTGGCTGCGGCGGCAGCACCACTAATGTTGTGGATGGTGATACTGACACTGGCGTTGCTGATGGTGGTGCTGATGTTGACGATGACTCTGCCTGTGTTCACAGGGCCATCGACACAGGGCCATCGAGAGCTTCCAGGGCTCTCAGAATAAGCATCAACCACGCTCTGAGTGTCCTCATGACACATGCTGCAGACAGGGAAACCATGAAGAAACAGAAGAGTGGCCTGCCAGGGATCACATGACCTCTCCTGGCCAGTCTACCAGTCAGCCCTCCCCAGTTACCCACAATGCTGTTCTTGTGGGACCTCACACCAGGGCATCCCTTCCTACATGTTCCCTGTTCGATCTGCTTCAGCCTCAATAACCCCAGCTCTTGCTCACCAACCGCTCCTCTGCTATCTAGCTGTTGCCAGAATAAGGTCCAAACCTGGTCTCCACCGGTCCTAACAAGCTCAGTCACCTGCTCCTAGAAGATACAAGTAACAGTGAAAAGATGAGAAAGAGTTGCCTCAGTCTGGGTTTAAAGAACAAGAGGCCTACAGAACGAAGCCATACTGGAAGAGACGTAGTCCTGACTGTCACTGACCCATCTTTGTCCTGACTTAGAAATACCCTCCCGAGAGGCAAGTTTCTCCTCTGGCTGGGTCTTCATCCTGTCCCTTCTCCCAGTGTGGGATTCCCCTGGGAGACCTTAATTCTTCAGGGTCTGTGTTTAAATATCCTGATACCAGAAGTGTCTCAGTCTAGAATGTCACCTCTCCTGCCAGGATGGTGACACAGTCAAGTTCAGGCATAGCCTCTGTCACACCACATCCTTCTCCACTCTGTCTACTCCAGACGCTTCTGCCCCACTGGGCGTGAAACACAGTGTTCTCACCCTCAGACTTCACAATCACCCTCGCCACGCAGCTCCAGCCTCACCAGCCGCCACACAGTGCCTCAGTCACTAAGTACCACTAACGCCAGTCTTTGCTCTGTCTCTTCCCGCTTCCTGTAATGCTCTCCTCCCCAGACGTCGGCGTGGCCCCTGCACCAGCCCCAATCTTCCTAAAGACTCTACTCCAACATCACTCTGTACAGCCACACATCATCAGCTGAAAAGGCACAGCTCTCCGCTCTGCCCTCATGTTCTCTTCCCCACCAACCATCTGTGTATTTTCTTATCTGATGGTTGTCTGTCCTCACACAGGACCTTCAGGCTTGTTCACTGTCCTGGCATCTAGGGACCACAGCCCCTCAAGGCAGGTGCTCAAAACATATTCATGAATGAAAAAGTAAGCGAGTAAGTATGCAAATGTGTGAATGAATGTATAAGCATGACCGTGAATGAGTAGGTGAATGAATGAATGAAAAGTAGGTAAGTGAATGAACAAATGCATGAATGAATGGGCAAATCACTGCAATTCATGAGTGCATGAATGAACGGGCAAATTACTTCGTAGATCTTTGCATAAATGAATGAATGTGAGAATGAATGCCTGAACAAGTAAGAGTAAATCTGAGTGATGAATGAATGAATCAGTGAATGAGTGAATGGTGGTGCTGTGGTCTCTCCATCCACTCAAGGCTATTCTAAACTCAGTCTCCTTTATTCATAGATCAGTCTCAGTAGATACCTCTGATGCTCAGGAAAAACAGGACCACAGCAAGCTCAGTGCTCAGAAGCTCCAGGAGGACAGAGGTGGGGCCAGCAGGCAGGGGGCGGGGCCAGTTAGGGAAGCCTCCAGCCTGGAGCTGGACCCGCAAAAATCTGGCTCTACCTCAGTGTAGTAGCCCAGGGCTCAGATCACAAAGCTGGGACCTGGGGGTGGGGACAGGGTGGAAAGGAAAAGAGCTCATCCTCAGACTGAGACAAGTGTAACCGGTTGTAGGAGTCATTTGCTCAACTCCTGTCCCTCCCTAACATCCAACCGTCACTCAGCTTGGATTCCAGATCCCAGGGAACAGCCAGGTTTAGTTACTGTCCCTTCCCAACTGTTACTGTGTCTCCTGCCTGGCTCTGTGCAACACCTCCTCCCAACCTACCTGCTCCCTCTACACAGTACTGGAAGCCTTTTCAAAATAAACTCCCCCATGCTCCTCCTCTGTTCCCTACTACCCCTCCCCTGCATCCCTCACACCCCTACTTCCCCACAGGCACATACAAGTGGACCATGAGTGAGTGAGTGGACAGACATACAAATGAGTGGGTGGGTGGGTGGATGGACATACAAATAAACAGACCGGTGGGTGGGTAGATGTGTGGATGGGTGGGTGGGTATCCAGATGGTAGATAAGTAACAAAATGAAGAAGGTAGCAAAATCAGGAGGGAATGGGCCCAGCACACAAGCACACCGTATGAAGCAACAGCAAAGGGGTGGCGCAGTACTGCGGGCACAAGCACAGGCCCTGGGATCCGAGTGGGCTTCTACCTAGCTGCGCCTTTTCCTCATTGAGAGCCCCTGTGTACATGACACAAAGCCTAAGGCTCCTTGCCAGGAAGGCAGTAGGAAAAATACAAGCACTGAAGTACACAATGCTAGGACATAGTCATAGCCCTCACACCCGACATGGGTCAGAAGGATCTGACGACCTGACCTGACAACCTGACCTGATGGCAGAAGCCAGACTGGGACAGGAGAAAGCCCCAGGATAGACAAGCCTCCTAGGCTAGACACACCTCCCAGGCTAAACACACTTCCCAAGCTAGACACGCCTCCCAGGCTAGACACACCTCCTCAGAAGCAACACAAAGCCAGGCCCATTGACTTGAGCCTATCACCCTAGCTACTCCAAAGACTGAGGCAGGACACTAAGCTCAGACTCCAGAGTGAGTGAGTTCAGGGCCAGTTCTGGGCAACTTAATGAGACCCCATCTCAAAATAAAAAGTAAAAGGGAGACTGGGGTACGGAGAGGCCCTGGATTCAACCCTGGTCACATGCTCTGCAACCAAAATTAGAGGTGGGGGCAGTAACACGGAGTTAGATCCCCAGAAAGTTCTGCAGGAGAAGGGGCAAAGTGGGGAGCCACAGATGCTCGGGGAAAGAGGGAGAGAGCAAGGTAATATACAATGGAGGATGGACTGGTGGGTGGAGGAAGAGAATTGGAGAGGTGAGCAGTGAAGACAAGAAGTTAGCCCGGTTTCTGCTGCACTCACTCTGCCCACTATGGTTCATGTCAGTCTCCACAGAGCTTAGGCCTAAGTGAGTGCCTGCCAT
The DNA here is from genome assembly GCA_030674055.1 of Rhabdomys pumilio. Classification (NCBI taxonomy): domain Eukaryota; kingdom Metazoa; phylum Chordata; class Mammalia; order Rodentia; family Muridae; genus Rhabdomys; species Rhabdomys pumilio. Next base: position 227,012,038 of record JANHMN010000002.1, read on the forward strand.
ATGCTGGGGAGAAAAAACGGAAGGTGTGGGTAGCAGGGAAAAGCTTCAGGGGCCTATTGGTCAGGCTGGGGAGAAACTAGTTTCCTTCCATCCAACGGGAGCCTGGTGTCAAGACAGCGATGGAGGGCCCAGCACTTTCCTACAGCCACTCTGAAAGCAGGGGTCACCCCCGAGATTCACACCTGACCAGCCCACACGACCCGGTTCCTCCTCACACGACCGGCCCTGTCCCTTCACCATCATGTGGAACATCCCTGATGCTGCAGTCTCAAGAGTCCCAGCGCACATTTATCTCTGGAGATGTGGAAAAGCAAGTTAGGGGGGAGTGGGTGTGGAGTAGGTGCATCCACACGAATAAGTCACACTCTCACATGCAGCAAACAGCCTCCGTCTAGCAGGCTCGAACTGTGCAGTACCACGTGCACACGGGAACCCCACTTCTGCTGAAAACACACAGTGCACGTGGGAGAGTGGCAGCCCTGGACCCCTTCTGCCTGATGGTAGAGCCCGGCCTGTGCACGCTAATAACTATGGCCAGCATCTCCGAGCTCCCTCTGAGCACCAGGCAACTCCAGAGGAGCACCAACAACAGATGGGAACACTGAGGCATGAAGCAGTCAGTAGCCCAGGATCATAACTGCTGCTGGAAGTCATTCAGGGAGCATTCATGATTTTAGGGCCCGAAGAGGTGATGAGGGATCCCAAAATAACCTCTAACCTCTCCCTACTCAGTGAGGGCTCACGCTAGAACAGAACAGGAACAAGTGTGAGCCAGAACCATACCCAAAAGAAGAGCCCCTGGTTCAAGCAAGGCCTAGTCCAGCAGGGCGCCTCCCTCCTGCCAACAAGTCGCCAGAGGGCAGAGTATGAGCTGGCAGGCTGTGTGGACCACAGATGTGTTGTGTTTGGCTCCTGAATTGTTTGTTGCAAATGTGACCAACTTGCCAGCTTTTACAAAGCAAATGATTTCATACCAAAAAGTCAGCATTTCCGGCTGCTGGAAATCTCCTGCAATGCTAGATTTGTGAACTGCGGCCAGCACCAAGGCTGGGAACTGTGTTAGGAGCCGTGGCTCCTCCCGTGGCTCCTCCCGTGGCTGGGGACTGTGGCATAGGAAGCAGCTGATCATTCCCTTGTATGGAATTCATGCTTACTGGGTTCTACAGAACCCTCAGATGCATGTCCGTCAGGAATGTGAGCTCTGCAACAAGGCCTCACTTGGGTCTAATTAACCTCTGGTGCCTCCTGGCCATGTGACTCTGGGCAAGTTACTTTTTCTTCTAAACCTCAGTTTTCTCATCAGTGGCCAGCCCACAGGACTGGTGGCTGTATCCAATAAGCACTCTGTGTTAAAGGAAACCCTGGTATCTAGGCTAAGGCTCAATTCTTCTGTGATATCAAGAGCTAGCACCTGCCTCATTTGACAAATACACTGTCCAAACTCAGTCCACCTAAGAAACCTCAAACCACACCAAGCATGTACTGAGAACAATGAAAACATGTGTGTAAAACACCACACACAAACACTCATAGCAGCACTCCTCACAACAGCCCAACAATAGAACCCCAAATATCAACAAGTGAATGAACAAAATGTGGTACGTCCATTCGCTAGACTATGACTGAGCCAGGAAAAAGGAATGAAATTCTAACCAGTCATACTGGTTGTGGTAATGACCTCTGAACATATCACATCAAGTGAAAGAAGCCAGATACAAACAAGGACCACATCTTGTGAGATACCATTAACATGTGATGTACAAACTGGACAGAGTTAAAAATAGGTCTATGGTTTCCAGAGGTGAAGAGGCAAATGGGAGTGACCACTAATAGGCTTTAGGTGTATTTCCAAAGTGATTTAAATGTTCTGGCATTAAGCCAGGCGGTGATGGTGCACCTTGGAAGACAGAGGCAGGCGGATCTCTGTGAATTCAAGACCAGCATAGTCTATAGAGCGAGTTCCAAGGCTAACACAGAGAAACCCTGTCTCAAAAAAAAAAAAAATGATTTTTTTCTTCCTGCAGCTGACTAGATGACCTGTCCAGCTATGGGCATCAGGGTCCATGACCTTTCTTCTGGCAGGTCACTTTCTCTCAAGATTGGGTCAAAGGCTACACTGGGGCACCTCGTACCCTCCATCTCACAGAGGTCCCTAAGGACCCTCCCAGTATAGCCCTCTAGGTGGAAGCATCACTTATCTGTAGCTACAGAACAGCTGCGGCCACTCATAAATGACCTAAACATCCCACAGTAGGGGCTGTCCTTGTCACAGAGGACAGGAAGAAAGCATGTAGGTTTTCCTAAGAGATTAAGCTTTCCACGTGACTGGGTCAAATGTCAGAACACAGAAACTCAGCCCACCTCCCCCAGAAGGGTCTGCCCAGGGCTTTCCCATGAGGTAATTCTCTCTCACTAAGTATCCTTCTGGACTAGAGGATCCTCTCAAAGCTCAGAGTGTCGCCTCACTCACCAGAAGGAGTCTCCATGGGGCAAGAAGATTTCCAAGAGACACCCCTTCCCCTTAAAGACAGCTGGGGATCCCTGCACTCGTGTAGGGCTATAGATGAGCCCCTCTGGAGCAAGGGCCTACTTCTGAGCTGAGAAAGGGGCCTGCGTGTCCTGAAGGCCAACCTCTGAGCCAACCAGCCCATCCACAGATGAAGGGGCCATATGTAAAGTATTGGGATTTAGCCAGAGAAGGGAGGCACGGAGAGGGGAAGCAGGTAAGGAAGACCAGTGTGGGCTGGCAGAGCCCCCGGAGCACAGGAGGCTGTGCAAGGGAAGAGAAACAGACAGGCCAGAGGCTGACACCGAGAAACAACCTCAGAGGGAAAGAAGAGATCAGAAGGGTGGAAGCCCTGCAGCCGCCTAGGGAAGGCCCTCACCAGCAGTCCCCAGCAGTGAGGATGGTCGGAGGCTCCCAGGCCAGAGCTACCAGGACAGCTCTGTGGGAGGAGGAAGCCTTTCCAGACTGGGGGCTGGGACTGGAAGTGCCAAGCAGCCAGCCAGGTTGCCATGGCCACAGAGACAAAGAGAGGGGCTGAGAAGAGGCTGGGACAGAGGCCCATGAGGGGCCCCAGCTGCTGGTGGTCCCTGGGGAAGCCCCAGCTCTCCCTCCTGGACAGGAACTCAGGGTTGTGGATGGACAGGCAGCCTTGCAGGAGAGCCTGCAGGTTCAGTTCTATCCAGGTGCCAGGACTTCTTAAGCTGCTCAGCTGCCTGAGTCTCAACTTCCCCATCTGTTCAGTGGGTAGAGCCTCTCAGCTGTCCCAGCTCATGGGGGACAATGAGCATGGGGCAGTTGTAGAGGAGAAGGGAACAACCAACCTTCTGACCAACATGAGCTCACATAAGAAGGACTTGGCTGCAGTCTGTTGCAGGTACACAAACCCTCCTGAGATAGGCGTGCTCCCTCTCCCGAGAACAGCTTCCTCTCTTTAATACCGCATCCATTTGGGGCTGGGACTTTTTATAAAATGCAATAAACACGAATTGCCAGAAGCATACAGTCGAAAGACAGACTAACAGTCTCTAAGCCTTAGGTGTAACTAGCATGGAAGCATAGCCCTGGTTCTGACTTCTTGCTGCCAACACCTGCAGAGGTCGCCTGACCAGGGGACACTCAGAGCTCCCCAGGACAGGACAATGGGCGTACAGCAGTGGCTCTCACCTCCTAACACTGTGACCATTCCTCATGTCGAGGTGACCCACAAGCATAAAATCATTTCATTGATTCTCTTTAACTGTTCACTTTGCTACTGTTATGAATCATAACATGCTTGATACACAGGGTATCGGAGATGTGACCTCCTCTAAAGGTCGCGACCACAGGAGTCTCAAACCTCTGGGTTCTGTGATCTCCTGGCAAATAAATGCACATCTCCATGCCTTGGATTCCGTATGCACAGCAGAGCAACAAACACAAGCAGCATCTCTCGGGTGTTTCTGCTGCGACTCTTTAGTGCCACACCTGACACACTGAAGCCCTCCCACACTCACTGTCACTGTAAAACACCATCCAATGTCAGGTGACACCAGAGCTATGACTTTCCCACCCCCTGACCCTCACCCACTGGTCACCATCTGATGCATCGTATGGACGTCTGGTGTCTGGCGTCCTGCCTCAACTCCACCTAGAATGTTAGGCCTATGAGAACAGGGATGAGAGTCTATCCTACCACCCTCAAAAGCCCAGCTCACCAACAACTAGGTTCTGGTACTGGGTGGATGCCTAACAAGTAGGAGGGAGTGGGAGCTAGAACCCAGTTCTGCTACATACTTGCTGTGTGACCTCAAGAAAATGACTCAACCTCCCTGAGTCTCCATCTCCTTACCTATAGAGCAAGAATATACAGTCCTGCCAGCCTTGTCCATGTGTGGAGAGGCTAGAAGAGGGAGGCTCCCTGCAGAGAAGCTCAGTACAGGCCAGAGACTTCCACCTGGGTCAGGTGGCATCCCCAAGAGACACATGATGCATGGGCATGTCACAACTGGGCAGGGGGTTGGCCCCAGCTAGTGGGAAAAATCAAGGACAGAACAGTCCCTGACAAAAGGGTTGTCCCAAAAGAGGGGACAAGCTGGTGGACTTCAGCATCCACACTGAGTGACAGGAGACAGGAGACAGGAGACAGGAGACAGGAGACAGGCATGTGCTGGGGCTACACAAAGCAATATGAAACCATCCCACAGACGCTCTTGGAAGCCAGCACAGATGCCAGGTATTCACAGCCTCTGCCTTCAGAGACTCAGTTCCAACTAAAGAGCTAGACTCTGGGGCACTTGGAGTCACCACTGGTCTGTGGCCTTGACTCAAATGCATGCACACGGAAGTCGTCCGCTCTAACTGCCAGCGACATGAACACACTGGAAGGATCTGGAAGGCTGGGGGGCTACTCCTCTGCAGTACACTTTCTATCAGAACACATCCACGTCTGTCAGTGACAGCAATGAAATGTGGCTGAGCATGGTGGCGCACACCTTTAAGCCCAGCACTCAAGAGGCAGAGGCAGGCAGATCTCTGTGAAATCAAGGCAAACCTAGTCAACACACTTGAGCTCCAGGATAGCCAGGGCTACTTAGTGAGACTCTGTTGTATCAATCAATCAATCAATCAATCAATCAATCAATCAATCAAGCCAAAATTCCTGCCAAATAGAAATCCCAACCCTGGAAAGGCACCAATGCAGAGCTGAGGCCTGACCTATCTGTGCCGCCATGGCTTTAAACAGCTCTGAGGAGCACAGCGTCAACATCCAACAGGGGGCTAGTTTAAACAATGCACAGAACACCCATCTGATACCTGACAGAGACCCATGCAGATGCTACTGGTAGCTGAGGCCACTGCGTGACATCTTCCATAGCAAAGTGGTAAGACACGTGTCACCTAAACTCACAGCCGTCACCTAAACTCACCTCTGCCACATAGGAATCATGTATGTAAATTTTATACATGGGTCATGTTTAGCATACATAATACATAGGGGTGGCTTCTGGTTGGTTTTGAGAGAGAGAGAGAGAGAGAGAGAGATATCCTTTCTAATAAACTAAACTCAGGTCTTCAGGTTTATACCTCTTATTTTTCTGGGCAGTCTCCCAGATTGGCTGGGTTTTTGTGTTTGTTTTTGTGTTGTTGTTTGAGGTGGTTTCATTGTGTATACCAAGCTGGCCTGAAACCCATGGTAATCCTCTTGCTTCAGCCTACCCAGCACTAGGATTACACCATGCTACGCTACCTAGTTTTATATACACATATCTTATATAAAGAGGGCTACGATACTTTTTAAGTTAATTTAGAAGACACAAAGGGGTGTCAGGTAATTTGGTAGAGATGTCTGTCACCCACTGATCACCAGGGTTGACTTGGCTGATAATGTCAGTCAGCTAGGCAGATGTCCCTTCCTTTCCATGTGCATCCCTCCCAAAGCTGCCCAGGCAGAGGACTAGTCTTTGGTCAAGGGTACATGGGTAGCTGCGGTCCCCTGCCAGAACCTGCAGACAAGCTTTCCAGAAAGCTCATATGCAGCAGGATCCTAGCTTAAAGTCCAAAACCAGACGACACTAATGTTCAATGACAGTAACCAGGGCTAGAGATGTGTCTCCAGTGGCAGAGTCCCTACCTAACATCCAGCAGGTCCCCAGCACCCCCATCAAGCAGGTGTGGTGCTTCAGGACCTGTAATCCCAGCAGGAGAATCAAGTGTTCAAGGCCATCCTTGGCTACCTAGTGAACCCAAGGCTAACCTAGGCTACATGAGATGCTGTCTTGAAACAACAAATCAGAATTGTGGGTATGTAGGGGAAACAACGAGAAGGGCCAGCCTGGGCCAGCCCGTGAGTGCTGGTGACCTTCCTCTGGGAAATGGGAACCAGTCACACAGACATCCTAGCACACACACGTCCCCAAGCCTGACTTAACACTGTATGTTTTGCACATAAGACTTTGCTAAAGGAGCCAAACACTCAAATGCTATGGATGGAAAGGGAGCTAGTGAGTTGATCACAGTGGACCACATATATGGGTAGCCCTTAAATTCCATCACCCCCCTTTCCCAGAGAGTGTTCTCTGCTGGGGACGAAGCCCCCTACTGCTCCCCAAGAAAGCAGCAAGTGAGAATCAAGCTGGCCTTTGTGGTTGGATCCAACATAGCAGGACAAAGAGCCAAATGACGGCAGAGGGGGGCCCCCAGCCCCCCAGGACACTGAAGCCCATTCATGTTGGAAGCTGGCCATTTCCCCAGGGAGCTGGGAACAATATTCCCTCTCACCAGCCTTCTTGTCTCCTACTTCCGCATTTAACTGCAAGTTCATGGGTATTAAGTAGCTCACACAGCTGACCTAGCTCCCTCTCCCCGCCCCATCCCCCCACAAAGAGTGGCACAGCACCGCCTCTGTTCCCAGCCCCTCTGTGGTCTTCCCAGGGATCTCTGCCTAGAGATGAGAAAACAGCCATCCCAATACCTGACGTGGTTCCCAGAAAGTTTTCTCACCTAGCCAGCCAGGCTGCCCCTACCCTCCCCACCCCTGCTCAAAGTTGACTCAATGGCAGCCTCTGCTCTGACCTCCCATGCCTTGCTGTTACCCCACTGACTCCCAGGGGAAAACTCCAGCCTGTGTGGCAGCAGAGCCAGGGCTCAGAGCAGCAGGATTTCTAGCCTGGCTTCACCTTCCCTAGGCCATCTCCAGGCTCCCACCTCAGCAGGTGGCCAAAACCTTGCTCAGAGCAGCCCTTAGGGTAGTACCTGATGGCCTAGTAGGGTTGAGGAAACGTCACCCAAGCTGTCCTCCTATCCTTCACAGATGCCCCTCCACCCTGAGTCCCAGGCTTCCCACATCCAGGATGTCAAGCATGCGCCCTGTAAGTCCCCATCTTCTTCAGGAAGTTCCCCAGGTGACTCCCCTGCACTGAGATGCCTTGCCCCCACCTTACCCTTTCCCTTCCAATTCCAGGCGACCAGCTTTGCTTGGTCTCCTGGTTACTGGGACATCTCCTAATCCAGGCTGCCACCAGCCTATGCTAGATACCAACCTATACAGCACTTCTTGTCGCTTTTCTAGCTCAGCCTCCTCAACTGACCCAAGGGACCCAGAGAAGCACAGGATAGACCCCCTCTTCTGCCTGCTTAAAGTCCTCATAAGCATCTGTCCTCACCTCTACTCCCCACCCCCACCCACCCCACCAGAAGTCCTGCTTGTCTCTGTAGCAGGCCCTGAGGTGCTGGCCAAGTCACTTGCCTCATCTCAGACTTAAGCCTTTCCGGCCTGACCACGTGTCCCTGGAGGAGGGGCCTATGGAGGGCAGGGGGGGTGTTGTCTGTAGAGAGCGAAGGGTCAGAACAGACGCCCAGGCTACAATCTCCAGAGCACACCTGGGGATAGCAGGGGCCAAAAGTCCTTAGGCTCCCAGCAGGTGATTGATAAATATTTGCCAGGATTAGGGAAATGGAAACATCTCTTTGTTTTGGGGGAATGACTAGGAACCTCCTCACCTCCTCACAGGACCCTGACCGTTAACAGGTGTGTCCCTGTGGAAAGCGGTCATGGCCCCATATGTAAAATTTCTCATATTTCTCAAGAGCCCTGAACCCCAGTTAGGGGCCCAGGGAGTTAGGGGTTGGCTGCATGGAGCTACCTGACATCACAGTGCAGTAATGTATACAAGAGAGATGTGAGTTCCTCTGCCCTGTATGCCCGAGCCCTGAACTCCAGCTGCAACTGCCTTGCCCGGGTGTCTGCACACAGCGGCACCGCTTCAAATGGAAGCTTTTCAGTCTAAGGATCACACTTTCCCTGCATATATCCAAGTACCGAGGGGACCCTGGCACCCCATGTACCCTTGGGTGGAGCTCTTCCAAATGACTCCAGAGAGGCAGAGAGGGGTGGGGGAAGTGGGGCTTGTCTAACTCTTCTGGGGAGTGTGGGGACTTACCCTAGGCTGTGCTTGCTGACGCCTTGCTCCTGCTGGTCACCTCCAGCCATAGACAACATCTCCCTCTAATCTGCACCTGAGCTGGGGCCAAGTGCCACAAAAGGGTCGAGAGGGAGCTGCTTTGATGTGGAGGAGGAGCCAGCCTGACTCAGGGGTCTAGCCAACAGTGGGATGGAAAGAGGACTAAAGGATGTCACCAGGGCAACTAGAATAGAACTATCCCACAAACCCTCATGTCATCATCTTATGAAAACTACATAGTGACCCCTGGAGCTGAGAACACCTGTCACTCCCTATTAATGGGTAAAGAAACCAAGGCACAGAGAGGCTAAGTAATCTGCTCTGGGTCACTCAGCTTCCCAGGGCTGGACCCAAATCCAAACTTGTCAAGACAGAGTCTCTCACTGAACCTGGAGTTAGGAAGTTCATAGCTGGCAGCAGACGAGTTCTAGTGACCCCATCTCTACCCCTCACGGCACTGAGGCTTTGGGGACATGTGCAGCCATGCCTGGCTTTTATGTGGGTGTGGGGGACTCAAACGCAGGTCCCCATGCTAGCATAGCAAACACTCTTCCCACTGAGCCGCGTCTGCCACCCAGCATGTGGAACTCTTGAGTTTTAAGGTCAGGACAGAGAAACCAAAGTTGCTGCAGTTAAAACACTTAGACTCGGTGTATGAATCACCAGGCCTCTCTGTGACAGGCCCTGAGAGAAGACAGGCATTCTGAGGTGCTGAGGTGTTGCCCAGGCTCTGACAGGCTGAGGAGAAAAGAGAGAAAACCTGGGGGGAGGGGGGTGTCCCTGAAAACAGGAGTGTGTTACAGAGCAGTGGTATCTGCGCTGGCCTTATCTCCTAAAGCCTGTTAGAAACACAGGTGGTCCAGAACTCACACTGAAGACAGTGAAACTGTGGGGGGTTCAGAGAATCCCTGGGAACCAAAAGGCTCAGCAAGCCTACCAGACCACATTGTCACAGACAGTTCCTTTACCTGCCAGAAAGAGGGGGATCAGCCGGCATCCTCTCTTAGCTCTGAAACAAGATCCAAGAGGCCCAGAGGCGACATATGCAGAAGGGGAGGGAGAAGGAGGCACGCACAACAGTTACGGGAGCGACAGACAAGCCATCTGGAGCCCCACTGTGATAAAGGAAGGGGACCCAACAAGACTGGGGTGTTTATAAGTCGTGAAGTAGGTGTGGGGGACAGGCAACAACGCTGCCTGTCATCAGAGCCCCACAGGCCTGCTCCCATTAACGACTCTACCCATCCCAAGCCCCTCCCACAGCTCCCACTGTTTCCAGTTTCTTAAAGTTGAGCCTTAAGGACTATCCTGGTACAAGCAGTTTGGGAGGAGTTTGGGGAGGAAGTCCATGGCCCAGTCTGGCCAATCAGAGCAGTGCTCCTCCCCACAAGGGTTCTATCATGGAGGAATTCAGGAAGCAGGCAAAGGAGCTAGCCCCTTGATCCAGCTGTGCCTGAAGCCCATGTGAGTCAAGTCTTTTATTTAAAGACTGGGTTGGGATTTCTGACTTGGATCCCCGTTCAAGCATAACCTGCATGTCCACTGTCTCTCCTCTGGATGAGATGCACACTGCATTGGCTGCCTCTGATCTTGGAAAGGGACAGGTGACAATGACCAGGAGGCTCTTCTCTCAGCCAGGAAAACAGAAAAGACAAGACCTCTGAACTCCAGGGGCTTTCATTCCACTGACACAACCACCAGAAGCGACTGAAAGAGCAGAGAGAGAACACAGAGGAACTGATACCTCAGACAGGTCAGGGTACCTTCAGGTCTGGGAGCGGGGTACCCACAGGTAAGATGCCTGGCAGAGACCTGAAGGGGAAGAATGTGCAGATACCTGGAGAGCATTTCAGACCAAGCATGAGCTAAGGCCCTGAGGCAGGCAGTGACAAGATGTGTGTGGATGAGACCAAAGCAGTGGAGACAGAGTGGTGATTCTGTGGGGCAGCTGGGCTTTTATTCAGAGCAGAGAAGAATGACCTGACTAACAAGGTCCCTGGGGAGAGCCAAGTGCTAGGGCCAGGAGTGGAAACAGGAGGTCAGGGGAAGGCGACCTTCCTGGTGGGGACAAAGGAGGCTGAGACCATCCCTATGGGGTGTGGTTGAGGCAAGAGGAAAAGCGGTGAGGGGAGGCCAGACTCTGGCTGCTGTGGAGATGAAACAGCAGGATATCTTGGTGGCTGGAGCAGGCTGAAGAGGAAGATTGGACAGAGGACACCAAGCAGTGATCTGGAAAGGTGGCAAGGTGTGCCGAAGCCAGAGGGGCTACAAGGACAGTGGGAAGATGGTGGGCTCTCGAGGTCTGCTGGACAGCCAAACAGAGTTGTCTGGTGTCATCTCGACAGAGTCACCCAGGTCAGCACAGAAGTCAGCGTGGGGATGAAATGTGAGCAAAGGTCAAGCAAGGACATTGTCAGCCACAGAATGCAACAGCAGGGAGAACCTGAGGGAAAGGCTCGTCCTACCTCCTGTCACTGTACCTTCACAACTCCCAGCTTCCTGGGGGTGTGGGGCACAGTACCAAGGACCCTGCTCCCACAGGGTGACTTTCTACAGACATGGGATTTGGGATTTGTAGCTACCTCCACTCAGCCACAGAGAGGGAAGAGGGATGGCTCTCAGCTCTTTCCCAAGCCTAGTGCTCAGCTCAGATGCCAAACAGAGACCAGTGAGCAGCTAGCAGGGCTGGCAGAGGCTGCAAACACTGCTATCCACCTGGAGCTGCAGAGACCCTTCCCACTACCTTCCAGAGTTACCAAAGACCTGACGCACAGTGCAGGATGAGACGGTATCTTGGGGGGGGGGGGAGCACTGTGGTGACCTGCACGCAGTTGTGCATCCAAAATAAAGTGCTATGACAAACAAGGGCCAGGGGCCTCCAAGTCCTCTCAGCCTCAGGCCCTCCTTCCTTCCCTCTGCAAAGTACTTAGCAAGTGACATCTGTCAGCATCCGATGCACTGCTAAGAGCATGGTGGGCCTTTAAACCCAGCGCTATGAGAGGCAGAGGAAGGACCAGCCTTGCTGAGCAGACCCTTCTCTGTGAGGCCATCAGATGTCTGTCTGATATATGCAGACTCACATGCGGGATGACTTGTATAAATGTACACACACCTGTTGTCTCGGTTTCCTTTCTATTGCTGTGATGAAACCATGACCAGAAGTGATTTAAGAAAGAGTTGATTTTGCTTACACTTCCCCATCAGAATCCATCACTGAGGGAAGTCAGGGCAGGAACCTGGAGGCAGGAGCTGATGCAGAGGCCATGGAGGGGTGCTGCTTACTGACTTGTTCCCCGTGGCTTGCTCAGACTGCTTTCTCATGTCTCCTGGAACTCCCAAGCTGACCCCATCTACAGTGACCCTGGACTTCCCATGTCTGTCATTGATCAAGAAGATGTCCCCCAGACCAATCTTCTGTAGGCATTTTCTCAGTGAGAGTCCCTATTCTCAGATGATTGTAGCTTGGATCAGGTTAATGTAAAACCAACCCACAGAGGCAGAAGCTTTGTGATCATTGTTCTTCCTCAATTGGTCCACTTTATGCACCGAGGCAAGCTCTCTCTGATCCCAGAGCCCACTAACTGGAGTCTAGCTCGCCCACTGGTCCCAGGATCTTGTCTATATGCATTACAGGTAGCCGTTGTACCTGTCTGCCTCAGCCCCGGATACCTCCAAGGATCCCTGTGCTACCCAGTAGAAGTATCCTTCCTTCCCAGTCCCGACAGCCCAGTGCCATTCCACTTCCATAGGTCCCCTGGCAGGCAAAACAGGTCTCCCTCATGAACCATGGTTGTGCATCCATCACCATGGTTACAGAGGCCCACCAGTGGTTTATGGAACCTGGGGCTATATTCTGGGTGTTCTGTAAAGGGTCTCTCTTTTTTTTTCCTGGTTTTTTTAACCTTGTTTGTCCTGTTTATTCTCAACTCCAGGCTGGGCCTGTTCTCCTCAGTAACACCTGGCATTACTGAGTCGACTGCCACACACCCGGCAGCACCACTAAACAGCTGCTTACAACCTACCTTGATTTGGGTGAGACAGGGATCAGAGGAGGGGAGAGCTACCGGGGTTCCCACTTTAGGAAGAATAAAGCTAAGGATCGGAATGAGAAACGGGGTTGAAGAGATGGCTCAGTCAGTAATTACCACGAGAACATAAAAGATGAATTGATAGATGGGTACATAGATGACAGATACATAGAAAGACAGATGACAGGTACGCAGATACACAGACAAACAGATGGATGGACAGACGGATGGACAGACAGACAGGCAGAAAGACAAATAGGCAGGCAGGCAGGCAGGCAGACACACAGATGTACCCTGTTCCCAAGTCACACAGCCGGGTATGAGGAGAAAGGTTAAAAACAAGTTTCCATACTTTGGGCCTTCAGTATGGAAAGTTCTCTGACAAGGGACCATGGACCTCAAGACCCACTCTGAATTAGCCATGGACTCAACATCTGCAATGCCAAGGCCAAGGTGTACCACACAGAGGTACCACAGAACCTGACTGATGTGGCAGGAGCGAGGAGAGCCACCGATGTGCAGGGTGTCGGGACAGCTCCTTGGAAACACTGAGGGCCCGTGAGAACCAATGGACCAACCCCTATCAACAGGGCAGGATGGTCAGGGAAGGGACCTTCCCAGGCAGCAACATCCCAGCAGAGTGAGGCCAAAGACGGAGCTGAGCTGCATTCAGATCCCACAGGCTAGGTACAGGGAAGGGATGGGAGAGAGCAATGGAAGGCGCCAGGCAAAGGCAGCAATGGGGTGAGGACAGCCTCCATCTTGGCACACAACAGTTATAATGCAATTGTCTTCTATGTCCCTGACCCCGCAAGACTAGGGGCTCGCTGAAGGCCCAGGGGGTGTCCTGCACACTACCTACCAAAGCATATGTGTACCAAACATCAGTGCAGAAAATCTCCTGCCTGCCTCACTTCAAAGAAGAGCCTGGTACCCAGCCTACAGTGTGTACTGTGGCTGTGTGTGGTGAGACTGTGTACTGATACAGCTTGAGTTATTATTAATATATTCTACATTCATTTGAAAATCTGTTAATTATAACTAAGGCAGCAATGCACAAAAGTATACAAAGTATCTCTCTCCATTTTCAGCCTGAGGCTGCCTGAGGCCCCCTATGGCGGCATCCTGGTGCGCACCCTGCAGTAGCTTTCTCCATGCTGTTTCCACTTAGGGTGTTCTTTTCTAAGGACAGCCTACTGTCCTTGGGCTCACATGCCTGATACTTCAGCTTCTGAATGACTAACCAGTGTCATCACAGACAGTAGGTTAGATCTCAAGTGTGTTACCTGCTCCTAAAAACGCCTGGGTCACCATCCTGGGTGCTACTTAGAGGTGGCAGAAACTTTGGAAGGTGTGGCCTAGTGAAAGGAAGCCACCTCTCTAGAGAGATACTAACGCATGGACATTGGGGCCCAACCCCTCCCTCCATCCATCCCTGAGGTGAGCAGGTCTCATGGACCTGTTCCCACAGCCCTGGCGTACTGCCTTATCATAGGCTCAAAGGCGACTGGACCAACCCAAGACTGAGACCTCAAAAACCATGACCCAAAGTGTATCTTTCTTTAAAACTGACGTTCTCGGATGCTTTTCACCGCAACAAAAAGCTGACTGACATGCCCACCCCAAGAGCCTTTTTGTGCTATTTTTTCCCCTTTTCCTTCTTCTATTTAAGACAGAATCCCATGTAGCCCAGGCTGGCCTCAAATATGCTATGTAACTGAGGATGACTTTGAAAGCCTGCCTGAGCCTCCTGCCTCTGCTGCCCCTGCTGGGATTACATTAAGCCCAGCTTCTGTGCTATTACTGAGTAGTTGTTGTTGTTGTTGTTGTTGTTGTTGTTGTTGTTGTTGTTACTATTTTTATCCCCTAAACATTGGGATTACCTTTCTGACTTAACTCTAGCTGCCATCATACCCACAGAGAGGTCAGAGGTCAGGATCATTCTTTGCAAAGCCTGCTTGTTGGTCTAACAAGTTATTTGCTAATGATTACTTCTCTGGTTTGCCTGTTGGTTCTTTATTATTTTACCGTGTCATTAAAAACTCAGCTGGGAAAAAAAAAAACCTTCACAGCTTTACATCTTTCACATGCGCTGTGTGTATGCGTGTGTGTGCGTGTGCATGTGTGCACGCATGTGCACCAATAAGTGTGCATGCAGAAGACAGATCAGGGCCTCTGATATCTTCCCTCATTCTCCTCCACCTCAGTGCTCTGAGGCAGGGTCTCTCCTGAACCTGATACTCACACTTCAGCTAGGCAGGCTCGCCAACAAGCACCTGTAATGTGCCACTCTCTGGCCCCACCTCCAACCCTGTACAGCTTTTTCCATGAGTCTAGGGGATTCAAACTCAGGGCCTCGCACTTTCAAAGCCAGCGCTCTTACCCAGTGAGCACCTCCCCCCTGATTTTATTCTGAGAGATCCCCAAGGGAACAGAGCCAAGGGTGCCGCAATGTTTTAAAGTCACCGCCAAGCTATTTTAACACTCTGCTGCTCTGCCTGTCCCCTGCCTGTCCCCTGCAGCCATGCCAGCCTGGTTCCACAGCTGCTGTGAACACTGTGGTATAAAGGACAGAAGGCTGACGTTGACACGCATTCCCTCAGCAGAATGGCAGCTCCGCATCGTTCTCAGCTCACAAGATAAGCGGAGTCTGGATCATTGACTGGGTACTAGGACACACACTTGCAAACCCGAGTCTGTTCGTTTGAGGCCAGCCTGGGCTACACTGACTCTCTCAAAACATAAAGGGAGGGGGGCACTGCTAGGAGGTAGTTCAGTGAGTGAACACTTGTCTGGCATTTCAAAGACTTAGGTTCTATCCTCTCCCCTCATCCCCAGGGAAGGGGGCAAAAAAAGCATTCCAACCCAGAAGAAAGCGGAAGTGGGGAACATGCTACCCCATTACAGGAGCCGGCATGGGATGGGGACACCTTGGCCCAGCCCCTCCCACCCTGGCAAGCTGACTCCAGAGCCTACACTGTCTACCCCCCCCCCAACTCCCCACCGTGGAATGATTTCACACCCGGGCCGGACAAAGATGCCTTTGTCACTTGGCGAGGGAGCCAGCACTGCCGGAACATTCTGGGTTCTGTTCATTCAGATCTCCCTCTGTAGGGAGGGGAGGGCAAAGCAGAACAGGATGCTTCCCACTGGGGCTGACCTCAGGCCCAGGCGCCTCAGCAGAACTGGAGAGGGCTCCAAGCCCCTGCTGGTTTTGCTGGTTCACTCCACAAACACTAGCTGTGAGCTCAGGCTGGGCCAGGCACTGGAAGCCAGCTTCACACTTCATCTTCCAACCCAAAAATGTAACACCGAAATTTGCACCATTCACAGATGCTAACAGGCTGAATAGGCCCTAGGTCGCACAGCTGGTGTGAGCCTGGACAGGTTATGAAACCTTTCTCTTACAATAAGGTGACGGGGAACACCTTCCCACTAGTTCCTGTGGGGGCCTGGAGCACAGCACTTCAGACCTGTGACCACTGGTGTTTTTATGAGACCCGTGGAAAGAGCCAAAACAGTGGGCAAGTGGCAGCGTGACTATGACTTTTAAAGTAGGCAGGCAGGTGACAAGAAGGCAAAGAAGAGACAAGGACTTCCAGGTTGAGATAGATGCCCCAGCAGAGAGAAGAAACAGTCCACCCAGCATCTGACCCTTTATGGTCTCAATGCTCTGGGGTCTTCTTTCTAGGAACCACCCCTCCCACACACACCTCCAATGGGTGCAGGAAAGTCCTGCCCTGAGTCTCAGTGAAGGATCAGACATGGGCACAGGACCTGTGGTAGCCAATCGGAGCCCACGCAGGACATGACACACTCTTTTGTAACCCAGGCTTCTCAGTTCCTGGTTGTTGTTGCTGCTTTTTGTATGTTTGTTTGTTTGCTTGCTTGCTTGCTTGAGACAGGTTCTATGTAGCCCTGGCAGTCCTGGAACTCACTATGTACACCAGGCTAGCCATCATACCCTGTTTAATATTTTTAATTGGATTTAGAGTGACTGTGTGTGTGTGTGTGTGTGTGTGTGTGTGTGCAAGTGCACACACACCCATGCATGCGTGTGCACTTCTAGCAGTCAGTCCTCTCCTTCCAAGAGGTAGGTCCAAGAAACCAAACTCAACTCATCAGGCTTGATATCGAGCACTTTGATTTGCTTAGCCACCTTGCTGGAGGCCTGGTTTTTTTCTTACTGAAGGCTGTTGGGATGGTTTTTTTCTGTCACTTTCCACAAAAAACTCCTGACAGACAGCAGTCTAGCTCTTGCTGGTGACTACTGTTTTAAAAACACAGATTAGGGTGAGCCATGGACAATGGCTTTAGATGTAAGGGCAGGAAGACCTGACAGCACAGCACCTGAGGGCTCATCACACTGGGGGAACACCTTGCTTTCTCACTTATTGGGACGTGACTATTCCTCCTCCCAAAGGAACAGTCAGTAGGACAGATGGACGAGAGCATCCTGTACCACAGCTGACATTGCAAAAGTGACTGCCCACAGGCAGCAGGAAATAGAGGCTGGGCCACAGGATCAGCCCCTCTGGAGACAACGATCTCCCTCTTCTCCACACAGAGGCTGAGAAGGACCACCCAAGAGCTGGCAGGCACCTCCGCTTCAAATGCCCATGGCCCTGTAGGAACAGAGGAGCCCAAAGGATGGCCCCTCAAAACAACCTCTCTCTCCTTTAACAGAAACATGCATTCCTCAAGTGTCTGACAAAAAGACAAAAATAAGTTGGAAGAAATAGTCCTTCATCCTCTTAACTATTCAATTAAAAAGAAAACCAGGGTATGCACACTGACAACCAAAATCCACATAGCTGTTAGTGTCGGAAAAACATTAGGGAAGGGTGAGGACTATGGCAAACTAAAACCTGTGCCAGGGTTGCCTGCAGGAACCTCAGCTGGACATGTAAGCCATACAAATAAATTTTTGTGCAAGAAATAATTTTTTAATCAAAAGGGTGTAGAAGGAGCTAAGGTGGGAGGAGTAAAGAGAGGAAAAGGAGAAAGGAGAGGAAGAGAAAGAAGAGGAGGAGCTAGGGAAGAGACGAGACGAGAGGGAGAGACATGGAGGCTGATGTTCACTTGTCTGTAGCAGTCAAAGGTAGTTGGTATATCTAGATTGGGTATTGGGTTACACCTCTGATTGTAAGGGCATCTTGTTATTGAGCATTACCAAATATATACGCCTTTGATTAATCTTTAAGCATTAGAGTCTTATTTTTCTACCGGGCCTGCATGGTTGGCGGGATGGTCTGGGCAATGCCCAGCCTTGCAGAGACAGCGTGGAAGATTGGCAGAGCCATCTCCCACGCTGGCGTCTCGTGGGTGGCAGGGCTGGTGTTTCTGGTGGGCCGTTTCTAGCTGCAGCGCCCATGTGGCCTCTGGCCACTGAACATGGCGTCTGACCTAGCCAGAGCCGCCACAACCTAGACAGTCGGCTTGACCTGTGGTCATTTTTAATAATTACTTCAACAAAATGGTTGGTTTTTTTTTTTCTTCTTTGGGTGTTTTGAGACAGGGTTTCTCTGTGTAGCCCCAGCTATCCTGGAACTCATTCTATAGACAAAGCTGGTCTCAAACTCAGAGATCAGCCTGCCCCTGCCTCCCTAGTATTGGAACTAAAGGGTTGGACCACTACTGCTAGGCTCAAAAAATTCCTTCTCAATGTTGACAACTAACAAGAAAAATCTAAAACACTGTGCAGGCCAACAGAACCCACTTAGGGGCCTGACGGGGCCCGATTTGTAGCCTGTGTGGGGAAGGTGTTCTAACTTGATCATTGCTTCTCAGTCACACTGAGACCTGACCCTCAGTGTCAACCCCACAGTGACTTCCTACAAGAAACACACAGATCACCCTTTCTTGTCATGGACACTGAAATCAAAGACACTGTTCCCAGGCTCCCAGTTCATCCATCGCATCCAGAGAGGACTCAATCCTGGTCTCCTTCCCCACCCCCTTGGTGCTCAAAGGCCCTTGGCAGTAGGGTTAAAGCTGACTGTCACTGTGTGGCAACATGAGCTCCAGTTCCATCTCAGCCACCGACTCACATGGTAACCCTGGGTCACTGTGGTGGTTTGAATAGGAACTGCCTCCATAGATTCACGTGTTTGACTATTCCTTCTTGTTCGAGGAAGGATATCACTACATGGGCAGACTTTGAGGTTCCTATCCTCAAGCTATACCCCATGTGATACACAGTCTCTTTCTGCTGCCTTTGGATAAGGATGGAAAGCTCTTGACTCCTTCTCCAGCACCATGTCTGTCATGCTCCCCCAACGTGACGATAATAGACTAAACCTCTGAGACTGTAAGCCAACCACAACTAAATGCTTTCCTGTGTAAGAGGTGCCATGGTCATGTTGTCTCTTCACAGCAATGAAATCCCAAGGCAGTCACTGAACAGCTCTGTACCTCAGTTTCCCTTCCTGAAAAGATGACATCATGGATAACATGCTGTCCCTACCTTGGCTGGCCCAGACCTTGTTCTAAGATTCTAATGTCCTATCACCAATGTGTTTTATGCCAGAGTGTTCTAATGAAGGGGCAAAGGGCTGGTATGGGCTGGAGAGGTGGCCCAGTTGGTAACAAGATAGGCAGCCTGGTCTATATAATGAGTTCCAGGAGAGCCAGGACTACACAGAAAGACCCTGTTCTCAAGTAAATAAAGAAACAAAGAAATAAACACACACACATACATCCATATGCATGCATACATACAAACATACATACCTATCTGGGTGTGGTGGGTGGATGGATAGATGGATGGATAGGTAGGTAGGCAGGCAGGCAGACAGACAGACAAACAGATACTTGGGTGTGGTGGCCAAGTTTGCCTTCCAGTCGTGTGAGCCTGAGAGGTGGATCTCTAGAGCTTAATGGATGGATAGCCAGCCTAGCCTACCTGGCAAGTTCAATATTCTGTATTTTTAAAAAAGTGGAAAATACCTGAGATACCCAGAGCTGCCCTCTGGACCATGCATACACACATGTGCACAGACATACAAGCATGCATACACACACAAATGAAGAGACACATAGCTTCTAACTCTGAACAACTGAAAACTGCTCACATGCCCAATATAAGAGGAATAGCTGAATAATAATAAAAACTTGATTAGCACGGTATTATACACTAGCATAATTGCTTTATTAGCAGTCTGATCTTATTACTATGATAATTTATAGCTAATATGCAGAGTGCTTCTTATGTGGCAGACACTGTCCTAAGAGACTTGCAGATCCTCCCTGGTCTGCCCCACCCCCATCAGTCCAAGACAATCATTAGAACCAGGTAAAGCAGCAACCACTGGTGACACAGCCACTAAATAGCCAGAATCTGAACTGGATGGTGACGATCCAGGCTCCTCTGTCCTTCACTGGGTGACACCAAGGGACCTGGGGACAATCAGTGCTTCATAGCAACACAAAAAATTTTGCATAGGACAGAAGAGGCAAGATTCACCAACGTGTACAGACGATTGGACACAGGAAGAAGAAGAGAGCAAGCAAAGGTGCCAGGGGCATGACCGGGGGATCTTCTACCCATCTTCATTCATCAAACATTCTACTACAGTCATGATAATCTTGAGTACAGATGATATGTGCAAGATGCTTATTCAAGGAGCAGGCTCCAGGTCTGGTACTCAGCTACATGCTGCTGTCCCTACGTTGTCCTAGCAAGGCCCAGAGGAGAAACACCAGGGGCCACTGATGCAGCCAGTGTCAAAGACATCAACAGGCAAACTCAAAAAAAAAAAAAAAAAGTGTGGCTAATATGAAGGACCCTAAGAGGGAGAACCGGAGGCCCCATTTTATAGCTGAAGAAACTGAGGTACAAGAGCTAATGGTCCTGGTCCACAGGTCACAGAGGCTGTCAGGGACAGCACCAGGGCAAATGTGAGCAGAGCCACATCTCGGTGGGAAGTTTTTCATTAGAAGGGCCAGCCCCAACTCTCTAAAGTAGGGTTCAGGGGCAGAGCACTCGCGTAACATGGGTGAAGACCTGTGTTTCATTTCCCAGCATTGCAAAAAAAAAAAAAAAAAACCTCACTGTAAAAGCCCCAGCTGACTGTAAAGGACCACTCTTGCCCACGTTTGGGGGCCAAACTATAGCGGCCCGCTCTGTTCCGCAGGTCCAGGTTTAGCAAGAGAGAGAGTGGGGGGAAGAAGGGGAAGAGCCGCAAAGAATAGAAACAAGCCAGAGGATCTGTAGTAAAGTCTTTACTGTCTCCACAATACACACACCACTACACCTACTACTACTACACCCAACACTCACACACACACACACACATACATATACACACTACAACAAGGAAATCCTGGGTATTTATAGGCTTTTGCCACGTGCCTTGTAGGCGCGTGGATACCACGTGCCTTGTAGGTGTGGATATGATGTAAGCCTTACAGGCGTGGACAGCACGTGCGCCTTACAGGCATATATGGCGTAGATAGCACGTGGACAACACGTGCACCGCATGCCTTGTAGGCGTGGATACCACGTGCTCCTTGCAGCTGGGGGCACTAAATAGCAAAACAAGCTATATGGGATATCAGAGTGTGGTTCAGCTATTGTAGGCTGTTGAAAAACAAGTCTCATGTCAGGGTATATGGCTCAAGATGGCTGTAAAGCTGATAGCTGCTTTCTAGCCGCTTTTTGCTTAAAGTCGGCTCCCAACACCTCACCAAGGAAAAGAAAGAAACAGCACCCTGGATGATGAACCAGGATGCAATGAGGAGGTGTCCTAACTTCATCTTTACTACTGACAACATTCCAGGTCACAAACTATCACTGAAGGAAGTCAAGGGCAGGAAGTTGAATTCAGGCCTGCTTGTTATTCCACACAGCATTACCTCTGACCAGGGAGCTCACTTCACAGCCAAGGAAGCAGAGTAAGAACCATGGGGTGGAGGAGGAGAGGGGGTAATGCTGCTAGCTGGCTGGCAGTCAGGTTTATCCTCAGCTATCTTTCCTACACAGCTCAGAACCACCTGCCTAGGGCATGGTGCTGCCCACAGTGGGCTATGCCCCTATATCAATTAGCAATCAACATAATGCCCACAGACAAACCCACAGGCCAATCTGTTCTAGGCAATTCCTCAATTGAGCAATCTACTCTAGGTTGTGTCCAGCTGCCAGTTAAAGTTACCAGAACAGGGGAAATGGGCAAAAAAGACACTTGGGGAAATGGGAGAATTATACTAGCTGCAGAGTGGACAGTTTCAATATCAAGATTAAATTTCCACCTGACTTTGTGCACCAAGCTTCGGTTACCTGGGAATAAATATTCCTGTTTGTGGGGCTTCTCCGGCTTATATATTTTGAGTCCACACATATGGACCCAAGCAATAAAAAGAATCTGTGTGCTTGAGGCGGGGCTGGTGGGAAGAATAAGGAAGCAAACAACGCGAAAGCTTACCTTGAGACCCTGTGTGGAGACCCACAGACACAGCTCAAGTCCTAGTACCTCTGTTCTTAGACAATGACACATGATTGCCAGCCGAGCTGGGCAGCTGTGAGGAGCAGGCCTCTGCCATGCATTTCTTTGCTATAGTCCTTCTTTGTGATTCTACAAGCCACCCTGACAACAACTGCCAGCTTCAGCCGGTGGCCAGAACTGCACAGAGCTCCTGGCCCTTCTGAAACCCGGGTGTGGTAAAGTGAGGGACCGGAGAAGCCCAATGGGTGACTCCTCACCCAGGGTGCACATCCCCACACAGCAGGGGCAGGAAGGCTCTATCACACTGTGTTCCATTTCCAACACTTCTCATGCATCTGCGCCTTCCTCTATCACCAACATGGTGCCTGCTTTGTGCCAGACACCAGGGGTGTGCCAATGACCTGCCGCAGCAGGCAAGGGACAGTTGGAGATTCTGAGAACACAGGTGGCTCCTGGCTGTGTGGGTCCCTAGGAGTTTCGTGGGGAAATCGACAAGAGGGCATCAAGACGAGACCTGAGCTGCGAGCCACAGTGGGGACACTTGAGGTGGGAAGGAACAGCAAAAAAAAAAGACTCAGGCTGGGCCAGGTAAAGCAAGGTTATCAGTAGAAAGAAAGTTAATGGGGCCAGCACAGGGGCGGGGGCGGTGACAAATAATAATGCTTTAGCCACACTGAGGAGATAAGATTCAACTGACCTCCTCCACTTAATACTCCTTCTACCTCCAGAAGAGTGGGTATGGGAGGGGAAGAGGACTCCTTTCCAAACCAGAAGGATGTGGCAAGACACTGGATCTAAAACCAACCTTGTCAACCATCGAAATAAATATACATGAGCTAAACTGTAGAATTAAAAAGCAGAGGCTGCCAGGATGGATTTGAAAAAGCAGGTCCAACTGTACGGCGCCTGTAAGAGATGTACTGGAGATAAAAAGACACGAAGGCTCTGGAATGGTGTAGAAAGCAAAGAAAATGGCAGCCCATGGGAACAAACAGACAGGCTTCCAAACAAGGAGCAGAGAAGGGATCAGAGATGTGTTCCACGATGACAGAGGGATCATCACTTCCTTGGGAAGACAGAACTGTAATCACATCCCACAGAACAAAGGGCACATGGTGAAAACTGAAGGACACGCCTCCATCCTCAGTGATTAACCAAGCAGGAGTTACCGAAACCAGGAAGGCTATCGTAGCCCAGAATGCCACTTCACCCTCATGACCTCCTCAGACTATCAGCCCCACATGGCAGGACATACGTCCTTTTCAGATGCACCTGGAAGGGTTGGTCAGTCAGTAAGAGCCTATGCTGCATCACAGTACAAGTTTCAAGCCAGTGCAAAGGGTAGAGAGTCCCCAGCATGCTCTCTGAACACTTCAGAATTCAACCGGAGGTCACTGCAGGATAAGCTGCCTGGAAAAACCCCAACATTGAGACACCAATGCAACCAGAATGGCTTCCTCAGCCCCAGTCAATTCACATAAGAAAACAGATGGCATCTGGGGCTGAGAGGACAATCAGACAGCCATCCTACTACCTTCAAGGCTGATCCTAAAGTCTCCAGTGGAAGGGTACCACGGGATGGGCTCCAGGCTCATCTCTACAGTTCTACAAGCCAATCAGCCAATATTTAAGATACTGAATATTCTGTATCATGTCAGAGAGGCCGGAAGAAAGTGCTACAATGTTCACTGCAGCCAGCAGGGAAAGGGGAAGCTCAGGCTTATAAAATAGGAACATGAATTCTGCCAGCAGAAGTCTACCACAGAGCTCAGCCTGGGGGCATGGCATAGCAGTAGAGAGCTAGTCTGGGACCTTCCCAGTAATAGCCTCCGGGTGTGGTTCAGCAGTACAGTACTTGCCCAAGATCCCTCAGTGAGGAGTGGGGGACTGGCTCAGTGGTAAAGCATTTGACTAGAATCCACTAGGGTACATGCAGGCATTTGCACACGTGTACGTATGCACGAGTGCATGCACGCACTCAGTGGCAGAGCTGGAGGCCTAAGTCAGTGGTAGACCGCCTGCCTGGATTCTGCCAGTAGTGGTGTGGCTGAGCTCAGTAGTAGAACACTTGCCTATCGCGATCCTGTGCAATCCCTGTGTTCACTGGCATCCCCTCACAAAGTAAAGTAACAAAGTAGCAACGAAGGAGCTAAGGCCCCTACCCTCAGAGGGCATCCCAGCCCTGGCTGTGATCTGTACTGCAGCTTCATTATTGCCGCCCCGAACCTCTGACCCACAGAAACCCTAGGAAATACACAGGAGCGGTTTTAAGCCACTGAACTTACTATAAACTCATTAACAATGCAGACATAGCATCTATGTCTTGAGCAAGACATGAGCATCTTGTCAGTGGGACCTGACAAGTGATCTCAGCTCTCCGCAGCAAGAAGCAGCGCACCCGCTCCGCCCACAACAGCAACCCCGCCCACAACAGCAACCCCGCCCACAACAGCAACCCCGCCCACAACAGCAGCCTCTCATTTCTTTCCCCCTTTGCGAGGCACAGCATGGGATGGGAACAGTTTTGCTGCATGCTTGCGGAAAAGACCCCTCTTTTCAGTCTTGGGTTCCCTTGCAGCAGCAACTGGGGGAATAGCTTCTCATTCTATTGGCAGCCATGCCAGCCAGGTACCTGCTCTCCATGTGCAGAGCTCAGAGCCAAACATCGAGGACCAGAGCCCACCTGCTTAGGATGGGTCCTGCTGTCCTCAAGCCTCTGTCCTTGTGCAAAGAGGAGGGGAACAGAAAACAACCCAGAGAAAAGAACCACCTCGACACAGCGAACTAAGCGCCCCAAACTACTTCACAGGCAAGAAAACCAAGGCCCGGAGAGGGATGGCTCCTTGAAGGCCCGGAGAAGGATGGCTCCTTGCCCTAGTTCACACAGCCCCAGAAGCAGAGATAAACGTTTACCGTGACATTCTGACTAAGATAGACCAGCCCAGACCCTGGGCTCTTCAGTAGGATCCCATACAGTAGAACATTCTGCTGCATCAAATCCCCTCAGCCCACACCCACCCACATAACTTCGGCTACACTGGAAAACACTAGACTGTTCTAATCTCAGGTTCCTGAAGTCTACACAAAAATACTAGCAGTTATATAATCCAACCCTTACATAACAGTCCAGGCGTGTATACACGGTGGCAAGCTTGCCATTCAACAACTCTTTAATGAGCATCTACTCTGTGCCAGGTGGCGTTCTTGAAGCCAGAGACTGGAGTGAATGGAACAGAGAAATACTCCTGTCCTGGTCCAGTTGACATCCCGGGGATAGGTAAAGACATCACTCATTAAATAAAATACCAGGATGTCAGCTACTGGGAAAACAACACTGGGGAAAGAAGAGACAGGAAGTGGTGAGGTAGGGTGGCAAGAGGTCAGACAAGACCCAGGGAAGATGAGGCTCGAGCAAAGGCCTGAAAGAAGTGAGCTGGGGTTGGTGGGGGTGAGGGTCTAGGAGGGGACTATTCTACAGAGAGCAAGTGCAAAGTCCCAGTGCGTCAGAGAAAGGACAAATGAGACCTGAAGGGGTGACAGGGGTGAGACAGGAGTTGCACAACGTCACCAGAGCCACGGCTGCACACCTGGGAAGGGTGAGGGTCATGGCGCATAAATCGCATCTCAATTAAAGAGAACTACTTGAGAAAGAAAGGAGGGCTGAGGCCACACAGCACCCCTTGCACGATGATACCTCAGTACTGAGAAGACAGCTGAGGCCCTGGCTGAGCCTCCCGTCCCCACAGCCCCTCCCCATGAAGTGGATCTGAACACAGGTGGGTGTGTGAGAGTTCAGAACACACATGAAAAGCTCACTCTGACATCAGGACAGCTGAACGCAGGGTGGGGCCTGAGGTGCCGCTAGACTGTCTTTGTTTTGTTTTGTTTTGCTCTTTTTTTAATCAGGCAACTAACTTCCTGAGCAGAAAACAAGGCAGTCTTCTTCATCTGTCACAGGAAAGTAGGGGCCGTCACCCTCAAGTGCTTCATGTCCTGGCCTACAGGCTCAGAAGGCAAGCCTCCAGGACATCTCATCTATACCTACACCCTGGCTACAGACAGCCCAAACTCCTCCCCTCCCTGCCTCCAACCTCGCCTTCCCTGTGACCTGTCCAGACCCACAAGGAAGATGGGACCTTGCCTGGAGAACCACCCTGGGGCACACAGCAGCGACCTGTAGGCAGCAGGGGTCTGCCCAGAGGAGATGAGGTGTGTCACCTGCCTCCTAGATAGTCACCTACCCACAAAGGAGGCAGGCAGCTCCAGAGATCTCCACACAAACCAGCTTCCACCATGTCCCTGCTAAACACTATCCCTGGTTCTCCACACCCCCAGTGAAACCGAAGTTCACACACACATACACACACACACACACACACACACACTACACACACAGAGAGGGGAGGTGAGGGGGAGCCTTTGGCCCCAGCCAACCATAGCATCCTCACCCTATCTTCTCCCCTCCAAACACTCTAGCATCTATCTGTTCAACCAGCCAGGTACCACCCTGCCCCAGGGCCTTTGCCCACACACCTCTCGCTGCCTGTAACACACGTCTTGAAGCTCTCCCAACTACACTGACACCTTCCTTGGCCACTCCACTTCAGCAACTGTCACCAAACCTGTTACCTACATTATTTTCGTGTGTCATCATCCTCGCTGCAGACGAGCACATCCCCAAACCTCTCTGGGAATACCTATGCAAAATAGGTATGGTTGAGCCAGGTGACAGTGGCGCACACCTTCAATCCCTGCACACGAGAGGCAGAGAGGCAAGCGGGTCCCTGACTTCAAGGCCAGCCTGGTTCAGGGCTATACAGAAAAACTCTGTCATGAGAGAAAATAATAATAATAATAATAATAATAATAATAATAATAATAATAACAATAACAATAATAATAATAATAATAAAAAAATAATAATAATGTTTGGTGACATCTACAGGAGTCTGTGCAAAGGATCAGAGATACGTGTAATGCCCAGCACACAGTAGGGCCTCATGTCATGACTACAACTTGTCCTTTTTAAGGGCTCTTTCTGTGGTATTTGAGGACTCTGTAAGATAGGGGGCTGTCCATCATATCCCAGCCACACAGCATGACATTGCAAACCTAGTACACGCTCGTGTCCACCGACCAAATGGGAAGTGAATTCATGAATCAAAGCTCTCGGTGGAAGCACTCTGCTCTGCTCTCCAGACAGACAACACCCAGACCCCAGAGGCTGACGGCACCTGCCCACACCGGTCTACAACACCCTGGCCTCCTCCGCCCAGAGTCCAGAGAGCACTATCAGTTCCATACTGGGGAAGGAACTAGGCCACGGACAAACACAGATGGAGCACCAGACCACAAGACAAAAGAGGAGCCCTGCTGCCCCTGAGAGAGTAAAGAAAGCACACGAAACTTCCCATGCTCGGGAACAGGGAGGCTAAAGGTCCCTCCCCCCCCAACTTCCAGGGACAACAGTGAACCTGCAGCCACCAGCAAAAAACCAGAGCACTGAGTACCTTTACTAGGTCAGACCACTGTATGCACAGCAGGAATGGATCCTGGGTGGCTCCAAGGAGCCACACTTCACAGATGGGCAAATAGAGGCAAAGGGTCAGGTCCAAGGTCACAGGAACAGAGCCAAAATATGACTGCAACTTCTGACAACACCAACAGGTGCTCTTACCCGTAAGGGGAGAGAGAACACAGGAGCCACACTGCTGGGGGCAAAACACACACACACAGTGGGTTCGCATACTGCTACCAGTGCATGTGAACACCCTAGGGCTGGAACACCAAGCTGGAAGCCAGAGGAGGCCCAGCCCAGTGGTTCTTATCAGAAGGCCCCGCTCACTCTTCACGGGACATCTGGCGACTTCTGAGACTTTCCTGATAGTCAGTCCCACTGGGCAGAGGCTGTTCCTGGTATCTAGCTGGTGACATATGAAACTGACAATTATTCTACAATGCACAGAGTAGCCCCACTATGTAAAACTGAAGCCTAGAGTGCCCTGACAGCAGCTGGCTCCTTCTGGGACCTTGGGTTCTGAGGTGACAATCCCCAGGGCTCTGGGGACAGGACCTTGTCTAATTGCAGGGCCAGTGTCCCTCACAGGGATCACAGTTTCTCACCTGGAAACAAAAGACTCAGCCCATGACCCATGGTTGGCTCTCTAGCTGGCAGAGTCATCTGAAGATCAGAGTGAGGGCCTGTTCTACCCTGTCTATCAGGGGATACACACTGGATTAGGGCAAGCCCCCTCTGTCAGGATTCTACCCAGAGAGCTATTTTCCAGGATAGCAAAAAGCAACCGGCAAATGATATTTGATGCTGGCTGGAGCTGCTTGCTCCAAAGACATCCTTCTGAGAGAAGAGCCTGAGACAGAAACAACTCAGCAGGACCTGGCTCCTTGTCCTACTCAAGAGAGGACTCTCTAGTATCCCTGCCCTGAGGTCTCCCAGGCCAAACACTGGCACCATCCATCTCTCCTGAAGTGACAGGATCCATGGCTACCAAGTGTGAGAATAATGATGAATGACCTTCCTGTGTCTGAGAAAAAGCTGTTCATTCACAGGACAAGAGCCGCATGTTGCCCTCTTGGTGGCTGCATTCCCGGGACCTGGCTCATAGTCTCAAAGGGACAGCAGGCGTCCCACAAACACCTGCACGCTGAGAAATGTAATCAGTGCCCACATTTCCATCTGTCCAGGGTTCTGCTTGCCACAAACATGAAAATGGAGCCACCAAACCCAGACATCTGAGATGTTATCACCAAGGGGTTCTCACTGGGGTCAGGGATATGGTTTAATGATAGAAAGCTTGCTCAGCATGTGCAAGGCCTTGGGTTCCATCCCAACACCATAAGCTATTCAATATCTCAGCTGATAGAACAAACAAGAGGTCCCAAGTTCAATTCCCAGCAATATATAAATGGGTTGTGGTTGCACACGTCTGTAATCTCAGCACTTAGAAGAGGAGATGAAGGACCAGAAATTGTATAACAGTCTCTTCCAAGATTAAAACATTCCATCCTGCAGGGAGGTCCTTAAGCAGGGAGGTAAGCAACAAAAAAGTAGTTCAAGAACTCCCTGAAGCTGAGCAAATTCACTAGGCCCTGCCGGAGTAAGCAGAGCCTAGCCACAAAGACAACTCAGATCAGACCAGCTGCCTGAAAAAAGCAGCAACCACTGAAGCTGCCTACAAGAGCTTTAGACCAACTGAGGCACCTGGAAAGGAGGCTCTACAACCTGTTGCGCTGCCTGCAGGCTGTGCAGTGAGCTCCAGGTTTGCAGCTTTGTGAGCTGTCACCAGGGCTGGGTGGGTGCTTTGGTGACACAGCTGTCTTTGAGTCATTTCTGCTCCTGTGAGTAACCCCTCACCCATATTCCTGTCAATAACCCAATAAAACTCATGGTTCACCAAGTTGGACTTTACTATTGTCTGTACTTGGGTTTATCTTGAGTTTTCTATCTAAAGTGAGTACACGAATGTATTCTGTCTCCCCAAGAAAAATTTTGTCACACAACATGACTGGCACCCAAACAGGGACACAGCAGAACCAGAGTTGGGGCGGAGTGAATGCGTGGTCCTGGCTATGGATAGCAAGGGATGCAACTGAGTCTGAGCCCGAGGAGAGAGCATCCACAGAGGAAATTCCAACAGAGTTGTCCTTTTTCCTGAACGAAGTGTGTTAGTGTGCCTTGCGCTACAATAATGGCAGTCGAGTGGCTCTTGGTAGTAAGACATGCAACTGAGGATGAGCCCATCAGGATTAGGAGTGTCTGTGGGAGGAACTCCAGGATGGCAGCCTTGGTCTGTGAGGTACAGGATGGCATGCCTGCTTGATGAGTGGGATCCACCGTGTAAACAAGAACTGAACATCGTTAAAGGTTTGGAAGAAATCTTGCCATCTTTGAAATGGGGGGCACAAAAGTTGAGACAGTCAGCAAGCAGTGGCAGAGACAGCCTGGCCTCTGTTGTGTGTGGTTAGACACGAGAACGCCGAAATGCTGAGACGGCAGCCTAGAAGGAGCTGGTTTGTGTAAAGGAGCAACAGCAACAAGACAGGGAGAATCGGCTAGCCATGTTAGCCTCTATTTGGCAACTATTAGGCAAACAAGAGGATGAGAAAGATGGGAAAAGCAGCAAAAGATATCCCTCAAGTCCAACCTTCAGTAGAAAAAAGAGGGAAAATCTGTATATAGCATGCAGATGGGGACCATGGTCCAATGGAAGAAATTAGTGTGATCAGACCATATTCAGCGCTCAAACCGCTGGAATTAGCGAAAACTTTTCAAGTATCAGTGAAAGAGCCTGTTACAGCTCCAGCTTGTGAGGCTGTGGGCTATGGGAGCAGATGGGACCAAGTCTGGCTGCTGTGGAGGCAGGAATACACTGAGTCATGTGACTCCCCATCCCTCCTGAAGACAAGAGCTGTAGAGACTGAGACAGTGTTGGGGGAAACCGGTCCGTGACAGGCTGGCTTATCAGAGCCATTAGAAACACACGGTTATCTCCATCTGAGGTCCCCATAAAGATCAGGAGCTAGAGGGCCATGGAGGAGGGGCGGGCACTATTAAGGAAACTAGGAAAGGAATAAGAGAAGCTGTGTTTGAACCCGAGTTCACTGGGCCAGATAGAACTATGTTCCCCAAAGAGGTTTGTTGTTTGTTTGTTTGTTTGTTTGTTTGTTTGTTTTAAAAAACTAATCTTAACAAGGACCCTGGGGTTGATTTGGCCCTTTAGTGTCTGCTGAGTCAGTTGGTGGGACAAAATCTTTATAAAGTAGAAAAGGTTTTAGCAGTGACTTTTGGTCAGCGACTTAGAGCAACATGTAAAGAGAGTCTGTCAAGTGAGAGAGAGCATCCTGGAGGAGGCAGTAAAAGGATCTGTCTGGGTTGTTGGGTAATCTGTAGCTAGATCTGTATGTAGCAAACCCTAAGGAAGGACTGACAGAAAGCCAAACTGTGTGCTAAGGGGTTTCTGGGCGGCCTTAAAGCCTGGGAGCAGCTCACAGAAGCTGTGACAGAACAATACAAGTGAGGACAGTCAAGCCTGTCCCGGGTGGGCCATTATCCCAAGACTAAGGAGGTATATTTACCTCCAGCAAAAGGTTATACTAGGGGTGGAGATGGTTTTCCCAGTCAGGAATTCCCCCAACGACCAGGCATGGTGGATGGAGTAGCAACGGATACAGCTACATCCACATTGCCAACTGGAGGAGGGGTTTGTGGGGTGAGGGGTGGGGGGAAACGGGACTCTGACTCAGGAAGCTAGCTGGAGCAGGAGAGAGCAGGGCCTCATCCCCCACCTCCTTAGCCCTTAATAGGTCTGAGCAAATTAGGTTTGGCCCACGGAGTTCATCAGGTGTGGAGAACTGAAGGGAGGCTCTGTGGGAGAGCTCCAGGATATGGAAAGGCAATGGCTCAGAGAGAATGGCTAAGGATTACAGGGAGCTAATGGAGTTAGCGCCTCCTCTCCTGCTTCGTAACCAATCTTGAAATGTGGAGGAAGCAACTGATGCAAATTAATGGACCCTTCCCAGGCTGTCTTAGACCTTAGGTGGTATTATCTCAGTTGTGAACCTCTGGGATGACCTGACGCCGACGGAGCACAGACCTGCTACAGATTCTCAGGGCTTCACCGAGGCTATGTAACCCCCACAATTTGTTATGAGATGGTGGCTTGGGATGTCACCTTGTCCTGTCCATCGCCTGCAAGATGTTTTTGTTATGTAGATGACATAATGCTGAGTACTTTGCAGATTTGGAAAGCGGATGGTGCTTCCACCTACCCGGCAACCCTACTGGGGCCGGGTGAATTGACAGACCAAAAGGCTGCTAAGTGAAAACCCTAGTCCCGGGGTGGGATGGGGGATGGGCTACCTCCCTGTGAATTGTTAGCCAGGGAAGCCCCAGAGGCTCTACAAACCACAGAGGCTATTGCCACAGCCTCTTGGTCATATGACAATTATGAGATACGACCCTATTGCTGAAGACACCACATGTGCATGCATGTGCGTGTACACGCTGAGACTGTAGGACATGAAGAAACTATTCTGGCTGAACTGGAAACTGCCAGCCTGAGAGCTGGCCTGTATAATAGCAGAGATGCCCTACAGTGTGCTGGTGGAGATCTGTCACCAACATTCCTGCCAGGCTATGGACCCTGCGTGCTAAAATACTAACAGGCAGGCTGTGCCTGTTTGTGCAATAGTGGTTCAGCAGTCATGAATACAAACTTCCAATTGGATTTAAGGCCTACGCCACAAGAAAGAGTCTACATCTGGTACTGTCACCCAGGACAAAAATCTGTGGCTGGGGAGGTGCTAAGTCACTAGACAGATGTGTCATGCCTGTCAAACGTATGTGTTTACGCCCACAGATCATTTGTCAGCCTCCACTCATAACCACCGGTGAAGCTTCTCAGAACAACTGACTGTCACTGTTCCATGATGGCCTAGTTCTTAGTCATAGGTGGACATCTATAGTCACTCCTTCCAAGGCTTAGAGATCACTGGGGAGGAGGGGGCAGGAAGTATCTAAGAGCAGGAGGAAGGAAGGGGAAGAGTGTTGTATAACAGTCTCCTCCAAGATTAAAACATTCCATTCTGCAGGGAGCTTCTTAAGCATGGAGGCGAACAACAAAAAAGTAGCTTCAAGAACTCCCTGAAGCTGAGCAGACTCACTAGGCCACGCCCTGCTAGAGTAAGCAGAGCCCAGCTTCAAAGAAGACTCAGACCAGACCAACTGCCTGGAAGAAACAGAAAGCAGCAGAGCTGCCTGGAGCTGCCTGGAGCTGCCTGGAGCTGCCTGGAGCTGCCTGGAGCTGCCTGGGGCTGCCTGGAGCTGCCTGGAGCTGCCTGGAGCTGCCTGGAGCTGCCTGGAGCTGCCTAGAGCTGCCTAGAGCTGCCTGAACAAGGATCAGACCAACTGAGTCACCTGGAAGGAACACTCTCCAGCCTGTTAAGCTGCTGGCAGGTTGTGGTGTGAGCTCCAGGCTCCCAGCTTTGAGAGCTGTCACCTGTGCTGGTGGGTTTTGATGACGCAGCTGTCTTCTGCTCCCGTGAGTAACCCCTCCCCCATATAAGTGACCCGGATAAAGCTCATTGGTTCACCAAGTTGGACTTTGGTAGTATCCATACTATCTGGTCTGTTGTGGGATCCCTAACTGGAATGAGTAGATTCCCCTCCCCAAGAGTTTTGGTCACATGACACAAGGTCATCCTAGACTGCACAGCAGGTCCACTGTCAGCTTGGGCTACAAGAGATCTAATCTCAAAAACAAATAAATTATAACTGGGGAGCTGGCAAGATGGTTCAGTGAGCAAGGATAGGCTTCCAGGAGTAATGACCTGAGTTTGATTCCTGGGATCGACATGGTACAGTCCCCTGAACTCATGCATGTGCCATGGCATATATGTATACATACACACACACACACACACACACACACGTAAATAATGTAATACATTTTTAAAGGTTTTCACTGGCTTCTGGTTCAGGCTCTCTGTGCTTTGCATGTACATGGTCACATATGCACACAAACTGGGAGATCAGTAAGTTGATGCTACTTGTCTTCCTTGATCTCTGTCCCCCTTCTATGCTGAGGCAGGGTCTCTGACTGAACCCAACTTTCCCACTGGCTGGTCACATTACCCCAAGGGTCCCATCTCTACTAGCAAGCACAGAGACTACAAAAACGGACAGCCACACCTGCCTAGCTTTCATGTGAGTTCTAGAGATCTGAACTCTGGTCCTCACTTTCCAGGCAAGTGCTTAATCCACTGAGCTGTCTCCCTACCCCATGATTACTGTTTACATCCCCGAGGCAGAACTGCTGTGCCCACACTTCCCAGTACCCTGCTTTTCCAAATACAAGCACACGAAGATGCCCAAAGCCACTAGGTACTCATTCTGACCGGAAGAATGCAGAACCCAAAGTGTGCCCTGTACGCCCAGCCCAAGACTTTCTCCCTAGGGCAGGGCTGGAGACACAGGAGATTAAAAAACAACAACAAAAACAAAAACAAAAAAAACAAAAAAAAAAAAAACAAAAAAACAAAAAAAACAAAAAAAAAGGAGTGACTCTGCAAACCACAATTTCTTGTTTTGGTGACCAGGCTCCAGAGAGAAATCTTTAGTCTCCTCCCCCAAAAAGCAGAACCACAAAAACGCATTCTGGGAGCTTTGTGCCCACAATCCTTTTAAGGACCCCAGTTGGGGTGGTTCTAAGAAGACCCTCTGGATGCCTGGAAATGACAAGTCTCTGTTCTTAGCCAAAGGAAATCCTCAGGGCAAGGCTGAAGGACCCCACCACACCCCAGGGCTCTCTGCCCACCATGCAATATCTGCCTCCTTGTCAGGACTCTAACCAACCCAACCAAGGAAGAGGGGGTGAAAGACTCAGTCAGCCTTGCCCCAAAACACCATCATTGGTCTGTAACTACCTACTGTGTGTCAGGGAGTAGGTAAGTTAACTTCAGGCTTATTCAAGTTGTATGATACCCATGTCAAACAGATGCTACGCTGCACCCACAGTACAGATGTGAAAACTGAGGCATCGTACAAGTTGGTCTACGGGGGAAAGCCTGGCTCACCACTGATAAACCCAAAGCAAAGAGGACATGGACCACCAGGGAGCTCACTTCAACCTGCTGCCTCAGTTTCTTCATCTGTCAGTGGGATATCAACAGCACCCTTCTTGAGGAGGGGTTAAGTGGCTGCCACATGTAAAATGCTAAACAGTAAATGACAAAGGTTGGCTCTTACATAATGGCATCTGTCATGTTACTGTACCCACTGGCACTGCCCAAGACAGCCCAAGATCTCAAAGTTGAGACCCAAGGTTCCCAGTCAACTCCCCCCCCACCTCACTCACACACACACACACACACACACACACACACACACACACCCTCCACCATTCCCACACCACCCCTGTAGTGTGGGTATGGTGTAGTTGTTAGTGTAGTCACCTAACCTCTACAGTAGCCTAAGACTGTGCCAACATTGCCACAAAAATCCCTGCCTTTTCTGCTTCCTCAACTGAGGAAACAAGGAATGGTACAACCCAGTGTCTGGATGAAGCCTAAATCCAGTGTGGAGACACTGAAGGAGCCCCGAAGCCCCAGGAGGGGAACAGAACAGACTCACTGGTTTCCGTGGCTGGAATTTAGAGGTCAACAGGAAACTCAATGGAAGTCCCCAGGCTTTCTCTTAGCGAAGGCTCAGGCCTCACTTCCTCCAGGCAGCCCCCATGACAGCCTCCTCTCTAAAAGATGAACCTGCTACCCTATTCACCTGTAAGACTAACTATCCCATAACTTAGAACTCCAGTTGATATTTGCATAGCTAGCTGCCTGCAGGCAGTGCTCAGAGTGCTCTAGATAAGTTACACAATCCTAGAAAACCCACAGAACAAGATCTAGTCTCCTCTCCCACTTTACAACGGAATAAGGGCCCAACGATGTCAAGCCAGCTTGCCTTAAATCACAGAGCCAAAGACCTAACACCACACAGTCTGGTTCTGAATTTGGAGGTCTGGACCTTGTATTATATTATTTATCTGTTTGTTTATTCATTTATTATTTGCTTATTTATTTTTGGGGGGGCATGTATCCCACGGCGTGGCCTCAGGGATCAAACTCAGGTTATCCGGGTTAGGGGCAAGTGCCTTGATCGCTGAGCCATCTCATCAGCTCAAGCTCTGGACTTTCTAAAGAACCCATTTTGCCACTGTAAACTACACTGACTCCTCCCAGAGAGCCAGGAACCCAGAGAACCCCTTCAAGCCAGGGTGTATAAAAGCTGACAAGCTGGGTGGGAAGAACCCCAGAAGAGCTGCCAGTCCCTCTGTGCCCGGCTGCATGCAGGAAACCCCGGTGGTCAGATGAGTTGCAGCTCGCCTCCACGCCTCCAAGACTAAGTGGCCTCGAGTTGCCCTAGGGCCATTCCCCAGAGGCCAGAGGTGGCCTCCTGGGCTCACAGGGCAAGGCAAACTACTCAGGTTACACAATCAGCCCTCCACTTCTGGCACTGGCTTGGGGAACAAGGCAAAAAAGCAGCCTGGGGTCCCCTGCTCTTGTGCACACGGGGAAACAGGCCGGTATAGGAAGCAAGAGTGTCCCAAGACACATCAATGTCTGGCTCGTCTTAGCACGTCCCAGTCATACACAACAATGGCTGTCTTCAAATGACAGGTGTCCTGGAGATGACATGAAAGCCAGAGAAAACTTTTTTCCTCTTTCCCCCCAACCCCCAGTTTCTTTAATTCTAAGAATGTGGACTCCAATCAATCTCCACATCTTAGCTTCCCCAGACTCTCCATAGGAACAATTTAAAACGACAGTTAACCTAGCATATCGGCCAGGGGCACACGGGAGGGGGGGCATATAGTTTTTTCCCCCATTAATATAAAAACTGGTTTACATTTCCTGTTTCTTTTTAAGGCTGAAGAGCTCAGCCACTGAGGGGGAAGCAAGGAGTTCCCTAGAATCTTGTCATTGCTCAGCAATGCCAGAG
>JANHMN010000002.1:227048478-227069923 GCA_030674055.1 Rhabdomys pumilio
TCTCTCTCTCTCTCTCTCTCTCTCTCTCTCTCTCTCTCTCTCTCCTTCTCTAGCCCCCCACCTCTCAAAACTGTGAGAGAGGAAGAGATGGGAAAGAAAGCCAACCCTGTCTTATTCTCACAGGCCTTTCCAGAAGGATCCTTGGGCCAAACGGCTTTCAATGCCTCTACACAGCGTGTCCTCCCCCTCCATGAGTGGGAACCCCCGACCTCACGCAGACTCCCCTGCATCCTTAAGCTACTGAATGTCTCTTTCTCCCAGATGTAGAGAACTCAAGTGTGATTCGGGGGTCTCTGAAACACACACACACACACACACACACACACACACACACACACACACGCCTTTCTGAAGCAGGGTTAAGACTTCCTCCAACCCAAGAAGGGAGTTAAAGCGGCCCCAGCAGGAGGCACGGAGATTAAAGCCCTCAGGTCTCCAAGACCAGCCCAACCCACCCCCTCCAGTTTTCTCACTTCCTAGGAGGGTAGGGAAGTGGCCCCTTCCTCATTCTCACTAGAGACACCAGGGCGACTACGCACCGGAGTTTAAAGCACCCGCAGGGCTACCCTGGGTCACCGCCCTGCATCCAACCCCACATAGCCTGCTGTACTATCCAGAGGAAGGGACTCAACCTCTCTGGAGCCGAACTCTTCCCTGGTCTTAAGGATCAGAAAATATAAGCGCCGTTCTGATGAGCCCGGTAACCGCACAGCCCGCTGATACCGGTGTAAGGTGCGTAGTACCGGACGCACTCGGATGCTGTTTTGCAGTCTAAGGCTAAGGCTGTGGCTGTGCAACTCGAGCTGAGGCAAGGCTACTGAGCCCAGAGGTCCCCGGTAGAGCTAAAGAGCCCCTGCCCGGGCTTCTCCCTACGCTGGCCCCCAGCGGGGCGGCCCCGGGCTGCGGCCGCGCGGATGTAACCATTTTCAAACTATGCACAAGGCGGGGAGCCACAGACAAAAGCGCAGCGCGGGCCGGCCGGCCACAGGTGGCGGGAGCTCACCGACTGCAGGAAACGCAAGGTGCCCACGTAGTCGCGCTCGGTGCCCAGGATCTCATTGAGTACGCACAGACGGAGGCGCAGCTGGCGCTCCGAGTCGCGGGCGGCCCCGCACGGCCCGGAGCCGGGGCCGCGAGCATCGGGATGCGCAACGTCCCCGCCTGGGTCCCCGCCGCCGTCTCCAATACCGCTGCCGGGCGCCTCCATCGCCGCGCGGCGCCCGAACTTCCCGCGCCGAGGTCGCGCCGCGGCTCAGGCGTCCGGGCTCCGCATCCCGGACAGGCGCCGCTCAGCGGGCCCGGGGCAGGCGGAGCGGGGGCGGGACATGGGCGGGGCCATGGCAAAGTGGGGGCGGGGCCTTGGTAGAGAGGGCGGGGAGTTGGGCGGGTAAGGGGGCGGGGTCAATCTGCGAGTGGGAGGGAGGGCTTGAAGAAAATGGAAGGGGTGGGGGCGGGACCTCATGAGAAAACTGGGCGGGAACTAATGGAGAATGGCCGGAGCTGGGGCGGAGGCTGGTGGGACTGGGAGGGAATTGGGCGGAGCCCCCTCCCTGCTGCCAGGGATCGTCCGCCAAGAGCAGGTTGGTGCGCGCGCCGCACATTCAGAGTTGGGGCTGAAGACGCGTCGCCCTAGACACCCCTCAGGTCGTGGCTCTGTTGAGTCTGTAGGCCAAGACCCATTCAGCAGTTCTGCAACAGCAGCTCGCGCCATCCACTCGTAGGGAGTGCCCGTGGGTAATCTGTTGGAGCCGGATCAGCGGCCACCACCTGCATCTCCTGACACCCCGGAAGAGCTGTACGACGCCCCCACCGACACGGCCGCTCATGTCCTGGGCTGCGGCGACCTTGGAAGAACTCTGACTGCATCTTTTTCCTTACTTTTGTTTCTCTTTCCGTCGGAGCTCTGCGCCTACTGTCCAGCGATCCCCATCCCTAAGCAAAGATGCCCACTCGGATGGCGGCTGCAAGAAGCAGCCTTAGTACCCACCTGAGATGAAGCCAAAATAGGAATCCTGACAGTCTGCTCTGTGTGACCTTGATCTTGCAAAGGTTCACCTAACGTGCTCACACCTCCCCCACTCCACCCCACCCCTTAACAGGAGAGGGTGGACCCTCGAGAGGCACTGGAACCCCAACTCAGCTTCTGGGGTTCAGCCCCTCACTGATGACCTTGGTTGGCCCCCACCCCACCTAAAGCTTCTCAATTTGCTTCACAGTACATGGGAAGAGCAGTAACACCTAACTTTTAGGAACCAGCATAAGGCTGGGCCATAGTCCCTGGAAAGTGATTTTAACAGCCCAGTAAGTTTTATCTTCGTTCTTAATTATTCCTGCCTTTGTCAACTGCCCTCTTGACCCGGTATCTAAACTGCCCGTTCAGTCCCTACCTGCCCCGCCTCAGATCTATCTCCTATGGAGTTCGTCCCCGATTCACAAAATAGCCTCTCTGGAGTGTCATCATCTCTGGGGCAGGAGCATTATCACCTGTTTACTTCCCTTCAAGATGCCTTGCAATAGTTCTCTGGGGCCTTGGAGTAAAACTGTCTTTTGCACAAAGATAGAAGAAACTAGTAGCTGCTGCCACCCATGACCCTGTTCCTTTGGGGCCTTAGGCATTTATGACATTTGATGTGGGCTTTGGCATCAGCAAAGTATTCTGGGTAGATGGATGTAAAGTGGTGAGCCCATCAGGTATTGGTCATGGAATGAGTATCTGAAAAACCCTTAGCCTCTTGTTCCCAAGGTGTCCTGGCAAAACAGTGCCTCTGTCCTTAGAGAGACCCAGCACCTTTCAGAGTTTCAGTGGGCTCAGTCTTGAAATCATTACTCACACGCTAGCTGGTGGCAGTCATGTGCCAGAAAAATCCAGCTGACTGGGTGACCTTGGCCAAGACACTTCACCTTTCTAAAGCTCCATCTTTTAGTCTGTAGGATGAGAGTCTGAGGGAGCAAACGCAGGATTAGTGACATTTGGGGTCAGATTAGTTCTCCACTGTAGGACATAGCAGCACACAGTACCCCGGGGGTCCAAGAACCACCCATCCACACTGTGAGCCATCAATGCCTCCTAATATAGCCAGAGACCATCTGACACACACAACACAGCTAGCTGGTATAAATAGTACTCAGTGAGTACCAGTCCCCTTCTCAGCCTGTGACCAAGGCTGGAGGTTAGCTTCACAGTTTATACACAGCTTCCACCCTCCAATCAAGAACTCACCCACTCAGCCGGGCAGTGGTGGAGCACGCCTTTAATCCCAGCACTTGGGAGGCAGAAGCAGACAGATTTCTGAGTTCGAGGCCAGCCTGGTCTACAGAGTGAGTTCCAGGACAGCCAGAGCTACACAGAGAAACCCTGTCTCGAAAAACAAAAAAAAAAAAAAAAGAAAAGAAAAAGAAAAAGAAAGAAAGAAAGATGGAGCATGTCCACATCTGTGGATGGGCCCCTTCATATCCTCCTCCTCTCTCTCCATCTTCTGGAAAACATCTCTCTGTCTCCCACCCTGGGACAGTGACACTGCCTAGCACACATGTCTGGATTGCTGGTGGGGGTTGTTGCTGCTGGTTTGTTGGATTTATGTAGCCCAGGACATCCCTGAACTCCTGATCTCCCTCCCCCAGTCCCCAGAGGGCTAGGGATTCCAGGTGTGCATCACTGTATCCAGTTCATGTGGGCTTTCCCTCTGTGAGTAGTTGCATTTCTTGAACAGGGTGTGGTAAGATATGTGTGTTAATACAGGGAAGTTGCTTTGAGTGTTCAGGAAGCACCCAGTAATATAATAACCTACACTAATTCAACACACAGGCTGACCGAGGTGTCTGTGTCTTTAAAGATGGATTTGCCATAAGGAGAAGGAAACACAGGCTAGCAAGAGCTTTAAAACTAAGGACATCATTCTCTCAGAAGAGGCCCAGAGCTTGGTTCCTAAGGCTGACTCAAAACGTAGTAATGTCATCAGAGCACCTCTGACCTTGCTGTCTCTGTCACGATGCTTGGCCTCCGAGTCACAAGATGGCTGCTGAGAAGAGACATCACCTCCTCTCTTACAACTGTCCTGTGGCAGAAAGAGGACAAAGGGGACCCTGTCTCTTCTGTGCCTCTCTTACTGAAAGGATAAAAGTTAAGACCCAGGTCAGAGCTGGATCACATGTCCACTCCCCAATAGTCCCTGACCAAGACCAAGGAACACAGCATTGACTTAGGAGAGGCCTGTTTCATATCCTGGGACACTGCACCCCTAAACACGTGGGGTTCTGTAATCAAGTCTAGGGACCCCTAAATGTGCATGCAACAAGCACCTACTAAGCACTAGGTCTTGGAAGAAGTGCTGAGCCCATTGAAGAAATGACAGTAGTGAGCTATGGGGACATGAGGGTGAATGAGAGAAATAGCAAGTTCCTGCCCTTTAATTCAACAGGCAGTAGAGAGAGAGCCTGCTATGCATCCATTGGGGCTTGGCAGAGGACAGAACAGATGTCCAGAGCAAGGAGAGGGTCACAAATGAACAATAATCATGGCGCTTTCTGCTTCCCAGGGGCAAGCAATGCAAAAGCTAGGAATACACAACTGAGGGGCCTGTAGGCCTCAGCTGACTCCATACCTCCAGACAGTGACAACTTTGCCCATGATTGGTGGGATCAGTGAGGGCACCCTC
The DNA here is from genome assembly GCA_030674055.1 of Rhabdomys pumilio. NCBI lineage: Eukaryota > Metazoa > Chordata > Mammalia > Rodentia > Muridae > Rhabdomys > Rhabdomys pumilio. The sequence goes on from JANHMN010000002.1 coordinate 227,053,134, forward strand.
TGTACCCTGCCTGGTAGGACTCTCAGATTAGCTACTATTAGCTGAGAGTGACTTGCTAAGCCAAAGGTAGCTAGGTGCTATGTAAAGGTCTCCTCCAAGATCAAAATGTTTCATCCAGCAGGGAAGCAGGAAGGTCAACAACCAAACAGTAGCTTCAGGAACTCCCTGAAACTGAGCAGACTCACTAGGCCCTGCCCTGCCACCAGAGTAAGCAATAAAAGTTAGAATTCTTCTCAAACAGAAGGAAGCTGAGCTGCAAAGAAGATTCTGCAGCCAGACCAGCCACCCAGAAGAAGCAGAAACCAGCCCAGCTGCTGGAAGAGGTTTAGACCAGCTGAGACAACTGGAAGGGACACTCTTCAGCCTGTTGAACAGTCTGTAGGCTGTGCAAGGGTGCTCCAGGTTCCCAGCTTCATGAGCTGTCACCCATGCTGGGGTGGACACTTGATGATGCAGTTGTCTTTGAGTCATTTCTGCTCCTGTGAGTAAACCCTCCCCCATATTCCTGTAAGTAACCTCAATAAAACACATTGGTTTATCATTAGATTTGGCGTTATCCATACTTTGGTCTATCTTGGGTTCCCTGTCTGAGGTGATTAGATGAGTCTGTTTCATCTCCCCTGGAAAAGTTTGTCACATGTCACTTGGGTATTGTCAGTCAACTGGAGAGATTGACTTCTGCCTGGTTCAGCTGTGACCTCTTGTGCCCTCCCCTCCAGGATCCTTAAAGGGGCAGGATCTGCAGCAGGCTACCGGCCAGGAGCATTCTAAAAGGTAGAGCTAGGGGGAGGAGGGTGAAAGTGCTTCCTGCTCAGGGAAGAAGGAGAGGGGAGGTGATACTCTGACAGGGAAATTCTTCTTTTTCAGGGACAATTTTAGACTCTGTTGCCATGCACCTCGCAAGGGCTGCGAAGTAGCACTGTGTGGCTGTCACGAGAGTGTTGCCTGTGCCCAAGGAGATGCTGACAGCAGGCAGCTTATTTCTTTACCAGGCACTACAAGCTTCTGCAGCCCCTCTCCCACAGCTCTCTGTCTGAAAGAGCATTCAACTTAGAGCAAGCAAAAAAACAAAACAAAAACAAACAAACAAAAGAGCTCAAGAGGTAAAGGCTCTTGCCACCAAGCCTGACTACCGAGTTTGATCCCCAAAACCCACATAAAGGTAGAAGGAAAAGAACCAAATACTAACCTGGCCTCCACAGGCACACGTTCTCTCAAGTTTGAGAGCGCACGTGTGTATTCGTGCGCATGTGCACACACGAACTTAATGATGTTGATAGTGATGATGGTGATAGCGATGATAAATTTTAAGAAAGCGAAACCAGAGCTGAGCCTTTTACCCCATCCCAAGTGGGTGAGGAGAAAACCACTGGTTTCTGAATCAGGGCTGGTCATTTCCTAAGCCTGACCATGTGCAGAGTAACTTTGGGCTGGTTCCCATTCATCACTGAACAGTTTGCTGAAGAGAGGAGAGTCTTCCCTGACCTGGGAAGTCAGACATCTGCACCACTCAGGCTGGTGCTGATCAAACAGGCTCGCTTCACTGCTTCTGTCTAAAGCTTGATTCTGTCCCAAAGAGTCCTAGCTAGGCTACCCCCACTGTCTCAGGAGAAACCCACTTGATGAACACGGTGTTCATGGCAAGGCTCTTTAAAGCTCTGATGGCAGCATCATTGTTGTGTAACAGTTTCCTTGAAATTGAAACATTCTATCCTGCAAAGAAGTTCTTCAACATAGTTTCAGGAAGTCCCTGAAACTGACCGGATTCACTGGACTTTCCCAGCCACCATAAACAGTAAAAGCTGGGAATCCTTCAGAGAGTAATAGTAGCTGAGCTTCAAAGAAAACTCTCAGAGGAGAAAAGCTACACTCTTGAGATTGGACCAGCAGCCTGGATGATGCAGAAACTGGGGAGCTGCCTGGAAGAGGTTTCAGTCAATTGAGACACCAGGAAAGGATACCCTCCGACCTGTTGAGCTTCTCTGCAGGCTGTGCAGTGTGCTCCAGGTTCCCAGCTTTTGTGAGCTGTCACTCAGGCTGGGATGGGCTTTGATGATACAGCTGTCTTTGAGTCATTTCTGCTTCTGTAAGTAATTCCTCCCTCATATTCCTGTAAAAAGCCCAATAAAGCTCATTGGTTCAACAAACTGGACTTTTGGTGGTATCTGGAATTTTGGTTTTTCCAGCTGAAGCGAGTTGACAAGTGTGTTGCATCTCACTAGGAGAAGTTTTGTCACACAGCAACCATAGATACCAGATTAAGTTTGGGTTCTGTGATCTGTCAGATCCTGCTAGTGAAAACACAGGTTGGGGGAAAAAGAGGGAGACACTTAGTGTGTCCATTCATACCTGCCTTCCTTTCCAGCCTTCCAAGATGCTAGATCTAGAGACCAGCTACCCGGGTTCAAACCCCTGCATTACCACTACCCAACTGTGTGACTTTGTGCAAATGTCTTGATGAGCGTCAAAGTTTCTATCTGGGCCAATAGGAAATTCTAATATCACAGAACTATTGTGTAGATTAAAATGTTTGGTATATTCAAAATGCTTACATTGCTGCCTGATCTCCCTTGACTCTGAACTATTCTAATTGAGTGAGGCCGTGATGCCTGGAGGCCTGGCAGCTCTCTGGAGACCATGAGGAAGGTCACCACTGAATGTGCAATGGTCAAATGCAAAATGACAGATGGGTAAGTACCTCTTATCTTTGACGTCGCTGACTTCCTGAGTTAACGAACTACAGAAGTGGAGTCTCTGGAGTTCTCCAATTATTAAAAACATGTAAATGCCCTCATGACTTAAGCTACTTCAATGTAGTAGCCTTGACCTCTAGGCACAGCACTTTAGTTGACAACTGTCCCCTCCCCGAATCGATGCTCCCTTAGAGAAGCTGATTCCTCTATCCCTGGGTGAGCCTGACTGTGGTTTGCAGGAGTCAGCTCCAGGCCAGGTCTGTTGTATCAGCACTCTTACTAGTAACACACCAGTTTGAACTATATGGCCACCGTCATCATCTCCGCCCTCCCCCTCTCTTTGTTTCTGAAACAAGGTCTAATATACCCCAGGCTAGCCTCAAACTCCCTATGTACCTAAGAATGACCCTTAAATATCTGATCCTTCTGCCTCCACCTCCTGAGTGCTAGAATTATAGGCAAGCATCACCACACCTCGTTTATGCAGTGCTGGGGCTAGAACCTGAGGCTCTGAGCATGCTAAGCAGGCACTCTGTCTACTGAACCACACCCCAACCTCTCTTCTTCTCTTAGAGAATGCAGTCTTTCCACAGGGGTGTGACTCCCAGCATACCACTTTCCCCAGTAGCTGGCTGACCTGTGTGCATCTCGAATTCTGCAATGGGCCCGCCAATGGCTTCCACAGATGTAGGGACACACATTTACAAGTCTGGCTCCCCACCCCTACCCCACCCCACGTTTGATTCCTGGATCTAAAGCTTAAAAAACAGGACTGCCAAATACAAACCCAGATTCCCAGCAGTGCCCCGTGGCAACTTTAACAAGGGCCAACAGTTTTCCCTACACAAATAGCCACACCCTCTCCAAATGCCACTTAGGATGAAGCAGCTGCCTCCCAAATTTCGAAGGCAAACCCTGTTCCTGGAGCCTTTGTTGAAAAGAGAATGGAGTGGTTTACGGACATAATTACCTCTTTTTTCCTTCTTTTTGGCTGTGCTAAGATTGTCCCCAGCCCCTTCTTCATGCTGGGACCCCAGCCCCGACACCAGTGTTTCTGCTCTTGGTTATGCAACAGGCATTACTAAGAACGCATCAGATTTACCTCCCTGCCCTGCGGTTATTGTCACCCTGTTTCACAGGTGAGGAAAAAGGCTCTGAAGAAACCTGAACTGGGTCAGTGTGTCAATTGGGATGTAAGCTTGCTAATGTGCGAAGTCACAAACAGTAACTTTTTCTTTTTTCAAATAGAAGCTTATGCTGGACATGATGGCACATGCCTTTAATTCCAGCATTCAGGATACTGAAGCATGGAATTGCTCTGAGTTCAAGGCCATCTGGGCTATATGGTAATACTCTGTCTCAAATATATATATGTATATGTGTGTGTGTGTGTGTGTGTGTGTGTGTGTGTGTGTATTCTGTCTCAAATATAAATATATACATATAAATATATATACATATATTTATATTTGAGATAGAGTATGTATATGTGTGTGTGTGTGTGTATGTGTATACACACACACACATATATATGCAGGCATGCTGCTGAGGGCCTGTGCTTAGAAGAGGGAGACAGGACGTTCAGGAGTTTCTCTACTACATAACAAGTGCAAGGCAATGTGAGACCCTGCCTCAAAAGAATAAAATAAAACTAAGCTGAAACTTATGTTTCTGCCTTGCCGTGAACAGCCTAAGACAGGCATAGGGGACTTAGAGATGAAGACCCAAACTTCCAGTAGCCATGGGTATCAAGATGGTCAACAGAATACCTCAAACCAACCAGCAAGAAAAGAAAATTCTGGGAAAGATGATCTGGTCCTCAAAGAAAGAAATCAGAAGCCTCTCATGTGTCTCCCTCCACGTACAGAACTTGGCCACCCTAATGTCTGAACCCAAATCCATACCACGCCACCTTTCATTTCCTAGGATGCTACCAGTGACCTGTGGATACTGTGACCTCTGTGTACAAACATTACCAGCAAGTGAATGATAGCCAGATGGGTAGGTGGGTAGGTGGATGAATGAATGAATGGATGGATGGATGGATAGATGATTGAGTGAATGAATGAATGAATGAATGGATGCAGTATCTACTTTGGATTCTAGCTTGAGAGAAACCTTATCCTGATTGTTTGGCATAGAGAACAGTGAACATCAGATGTGAGGCACCAGCTAGCACCAATGTTCTTACCTCTGAAAAGGTCAGTAAAGCTGAAGCAGACGCTGCCTGTGACCCAGCTGCAGGAAAAGCAGGTATGGAGCCTGGAGGCTGGTCCTTGTGTTCAGGGAACTGCAGGAAGGATCACAGCAGGAGGAACTGTAAAAAGGGAGGGGACCGGGTGTGAGCATTGCATGATCTTAAAGATCTGGACATCTGGGGTTGGGAAGATACCTCAGTTGGTGAAGCGCTTGCTAAGTAAATATGAGGACCTGAGTTCAAATCCCCGGCATCCGTGTAAAAGCCAGACGTGGCAGTACACACCTGGAACCCAATGTTAGGAGGTAGAGACAGGCGGATCTCAGGGACTGACTGGCTGGCCAGGCTGACCAGCTGAAATCTCAACTCCAGGTTCAATGAAAGCCCCCTTCCCAAAAGGTAAAGTGGAGAACAATAAAGACATCCTTCTATCCATATTTGGTCTCCATACATGCCCAAGTGGACGCTGTACCTGCAGACACACATTCACAACTGAGGGAACGAGACCTTCACTTCTCCTCTGGGAGAGGTGGAAGCCATAGAAGGTCTCAACAGAGAAGAGTTAAGTCCCCCTGTGGCTCCATGGGTATAGATTTATGGAGACTGAGACAGAAGAGGGTGACCTGAGAGAAGGGCACTGCAGTAGTCCTGGCAAGATGCAGTGTATACCAGAGTGACCGCAGAAGAGATAAAATGAGATGCTCAATTCTGGGAGTGCTCCAAGGATGGAGTGAATAGGATTGGCTGGGAACCTGGGGGTGAAAGAGTTAATATGACCCCAAGGTTTGGGTGCTGGACCCCTGGAGGATTAAGGTGAGACTAGAGAAGTTTACTACGGTCACAGAAGCTGGGGAATTCAGCTTTGGATATCTCAGATGTTATATAGTTAACTTTCCTTGCCTGGCATGTGCCTTTAATCCTAGCTCTCAGGAGGCAGAGGCAAGTAGATCTCTGTGAGTTTGAGGCCAGTCTAGTCTACAGAGGGAGTTCCAGGACAGTCAGGGCTACACAGAGAAACAACCCTGTCTCTCTGGGAAAACAAAATAAACTAAACACAAGCTAACTTTCCTCATTGCTGTGACCAAATGCCTGACCAGAAGCAGCTTAGGGAGACAGTTTAATTTTGGGTTACAGTTTTAAGGGACACAGTTCATCATGGCGGAGGTGAGAACGGGTGGCAGACGGTGAGGCTGCCTGCTCACACCGGGGCAGATTAGGAAACAGAGAAAGGAGAGGCTGGGCTCAGCTGGCTTTCTCCTCTTCTCCTTTTTATTTGGTCCAGGGTGGTATCTCGTGGAATGCTATAGCACATCTTGAGCATGAGAATTCTTTTGTCAAGCAATCCTCTCTGGAACATCCTTAAGGGCACACGCAAAGGTGCCCCACTGATGTTCATTTGTGACATAGTTAAATTGACAAAGATCAACTTCCCAAGTCCATTCTCTGAAAACTCCATACTCAACAGACATCACTTCTGTTGTTATCCTCATTATTAGTGTATGTGTGTGTGTGTACGTGTGCCTATGTGCATGATGTGTGTGAGTACAGGCTTGCCGTGGTATACACGTGTGGGAGCCAAAGAACAAGGAGTCAGTTCTCTATTTCCACTGTAGGTTCAGGTAAACACCAAGTGCTTTATCCACTGAGCCAGCTTCCTAGCCCAGCATATATATTTTAAACCATAAGTTTCCACTGTAATCCCCCACAGGGTCATGGCCAGAATCTCATAATTCAAAAGAAATTCAGTCCAACTATAAAAGTCCCATGGTCTTTAACAGCTCCAACTTTCTGAGCCTCAAGTCTCTCTCTCTCTCTCTCTCTTTCTCTCTCTCTCTCTCTTTCTCTCTTTCTCTCTCTCGATCCTTCCCTCCCCCACCTCCATTTATTTTATTTATGTGAGACCACTGTCACTGTCTTCAAACACACCTGAAGAAGTCATCAGATCCCACAACAGAAGGTTGTGAGCCACCATGTGGTTGCTGGGAATTGAACTCAAGATCTCTTGAAGAGCAGTCAGTGCTCTTAACCTCTGAGCCATCTCTCCAGTCCTTCAAGACACACTCTTAACTGTTAGCCCCTGTAAAATTAAAAATCAAGCAACATACGTCCAGCATACAATGTCACTGGGTAAACATCCCCATTCCAAATGACGTGCTGATGGCACACCCAGAAAAGATCAGCTCAAAGACTGGAGCCCAGAACAGCAAACCCCAAATATCATATATTTCCATGTCTGGCATCTTGGGCTCATGAAGGAATTACTGGGCTCCAACGGGCTTGAATAGCTTGTGTTTTCCAGCTTTGCCACCTGCAGAAGACATAGCCTCTCTCTTGGACTGACTCTCCTCTTCCTATAGCTTTCCTCTGTGTCTCTAACATCTTTTGCCTTCACAGCTTCATGCAAAGGCCACAGGGACATCCCTGCAGGAATCCTGGTCCTGTCATGCACTGCCTGGCCTTTGTGACTTTCTAGAACCTTGATGCCAACCTCCCTGGGCCTGGAATGCTTGCATTTTGCGTGTGTGTACAACCAGCTTGACAGAGCTGCTGCTGCAGTGCTTGCTGTCTGTCCGCTGATGATGTAGCCTGACCCTGTTTATAGAGCTGTAGTGGCTTTTGCAGCTGGACAGGAAAAGCCCAGGAAACCCTTCCCTAAGCATCTTTCTTTCCTCCCCTGGATCACCCCAAGGCTCTTTCTTGTCTAAGACTCCTTTTTCAAATGACTCTGTGTTGTTATGCCTGGCCTTTCAGATGAGCACTCTCTCCTCAAGGCACCTTTTTCCATATAGCCCTTGAGGCTCCCCCTTAAATGCAACACTCTTTGAACAATTGCAGCTGAACTCCTTGTCCTGTTTTGTCAGCTTTGTTAATGTTGTTTGTTTGTTTCTTCTCCCCCCCCCTTTTTTTTTTTTTTTTTTTTTTTGCCTCACCTTGAACCCTTTTCACAGTATAAATCTAAAAGCCAGTAAACTGTAACCACACCACACGCTGGCTGCTTTGCCCATCTTGACTTTTCCTCTACCAAACAAACATATTGGTCCGTTTCTTTTTAACTCAACCTGACTCAGATTTTAAGGATGTGAGCAGAACATACCCAGATTCTTTGTCGGGACTATGACATGTATGGTCTCTAGGCGGATTCCTACTGAGTGTGTTTCCCTCTGAGGCCACATGAGCATAATCTGTTCTATCCCTCATTCCTATCAACAGTCAGGACAGAAAGAGGCCCATTAAGCTGCTAACAGGACTCCGGTCTCTCTAGCCCACAGTTCTAAATGTTTCCACATTCTTTTCCAAAGCCCAGGAAGCAATTGTTCAGGCCATTCGGTAGCAGCCATATGATACCAGTTTTCTGTATGAGCTACTTTTGTGTTGCTTTGACAAAATGCCTGATCAGAGAGCACTTAGGTGAGGAAGAATTTACTTGGGTCTGGGGTTGAGGAGATTTGGTCCCTCACAGCAGGGGAGGCATGAGGTATCAAGCATGAGGTTGTTTGCTCACAGGGGTGGGAATCAGGAAACCAAGACAGGGCTACTGTTGCAAAGCAGACTTTCTCCTTTCCTGCTTTGTGGTGGCCCCATTTTCTCACCCCTTTGTACTTGGTCCAGTTTCCTGGCCCTTAAGATAGTGACACTCAGATTGAGGGCAAGTTCCAATCAGCCCTCTGTGGAAACATCCTCATAGACAGATCCAACGTGGACCTTTCTAGTTTGCTGGGCTGCTTTTAATCCAAAAATGTTGACAGAGAAGTTCAGCTGTTTTAGCTGTCAATTTAAAACTCCTCATACAATTCTGAGGCCCAGGGGAGACACTGTCAGGATGAGTGATACCCAAAGCTATGGATGAGAGTGAGAGAGTCCAGCTAAAGTGTGTGCACACATGTATACTTAACATTAAAGGACTTAGGTGGGTGTTAGCTCTCTTTTTTTGTTTGTTTGTTTGTTTGTTTTGGTTTGGTTTTTCGAGACAGGGTTTCTCTGTGTAGTCCTGGCTGTCCTGGAACTCACTCGGTAGACCAGGCTGGCCTCGAACTCAGAAATCCGCCTGCCTCTGCCTCCCAAGTGCTGGGGATTAAAGGCGTGTGCCACCACCGCCCGGCTTAATGTTAGCTTTCTTTTTCCACCAATCAGTCCCAGGGAATCAAAAAGCCATCTTGGTGACCCAAATTAAAGCTTAAAAGAAAAGAAATCATGTGACATGTGAATGCATGTACAGAGTTGAAGCAGACAAATGACGAGACTGTATCGGCCACTTTGATGGTGTTGACAATGTGAACTCTGAACTTGGTGGGCCTCTGGGCATGACTGTGAGGGTTATTTCAGTTGTGTTAACAGATTTTCGAAGATGTACCTTGATCGTAGTGGGGTCATTCCTTGGACAGTGGATCCTGAACTGCACAAAATGCAGACAGCCCTCTGAGCACCTGGCTGCATTCATCTCTGTACACAGATGGTGGACCCAGGGTGGCCAGCTGCTTCCTGCTCTCACCATCTCCACATCGCTCCATGGGGAACTACACATCAAACTGTGAGCCAGAACTAACACTTCTCCCTTAAGTTGCTTTTGTCTCCGTATTTTATCATGGCAAGAGATAAGTGACTAAGGCAGATGGCAAAGCCATCGATGAGAGGTACAAGAGCCTGTAAAGAGAGCTTGGGCTTCCTCTGGGGCTGGGAAGGGACTTGGATTCAGATGAGCCTGAGATGTACTATAGGACTGGAGTGTGTGCGTGAGCGTCATGTGAACTCACTTTATAATAATCTCTCACATTTACGGTTTTTGTTTTCTTTGTTTACATTTATTTTGGGGAGGATGATGGTCCAGCATGCTTGCGGAGGTCAGAGGACGGCTGTTGAGTCGCTTCTCTCCTTCCACACATGGATTCAGGGATCAAACACAGGTGAACAGACTTAGCAACAAGCTCCTTTACCCCCTGAGCCATTTTGCTAGTGCCATATTTATTCTTTAAGCATTTTTCTTTAAAGTACTGTTTCTCAAGTGAGGCAAGCCAGTACATGCTTTAATCTCAGAATTTAGGAGGCAGAGGCAAGTGGATCTCTGAGAGTTCGAGGCCAGCCTGGTCTACAAAGTGAGTTCCAGGACAGCCATGAATGTTACACAGAGAAACCCTATCTGAGAGAGTGTAAGGGAAGGGGAGAGAAAAGTTTCTCTCCTTACCAATTTAAAAATGTCCCCAACGCCTTAAAAATAAATACATAACACCTAGATTCATACCCTTTGACCAAATTATTTTCAATCTGGCTATCTATAAACTAACTGCAGGAATAACTACTACCCACCCAGGCAAGCTGCTGCCCAGAGACATTCATCATTGTATCATTTATGCTGACCCACAGCAGAAAGAACCTAGAATCCCACAAGTCTGCAAACAGTTAAACACAGTATAGTATGTCTCAGCCTGGAAACCATTCAGCCACTGGACCATCTGCTCAAAGAATACTCAGTGGAATGGGAAAAACGGTTGTGAAACGTGGGAAAATGGGAAGAGAATGAAAAACATATATAATCAATATATTATATGTAGACTGGTCTGTACGCACCATAAATCCAAGCAGAAAGGATAGTGAGGGGCTCTATAAAAAATAACCAGAGGTGGGGGGCAGAGGAGAAGGCTCAGCAGGCAAGGGTATTTGCTGATGGTCTGAGTTCTGTTCCCAGGCCTCACAGGGTAGGAGAGAACTGACTCCTGCAAGATGTCCTCTGACCTCCACGTGTGTGTTATGGCATGCACATACACCCCCACACACACACACACACACATTTTTTTTAAAGGAGTAGTCACATCTGTAGAGTGGATTATGGGTATTGGTTTCTTCTTTATACATTTCTCAGATTTTCCACAATGGATATAAATTTTACTCTTCATTTCATTGCTCTCCCCACCACCACACTCCCACCCCTATTGAACCCTCTCCCACTGAGCTACACCTAGTCCCTTCCTACCTACCTGCCCCTGTCTCTCTTGTTTGGATTTGTTTTTTGTTTGTTTGTTTTTGAGACAAGTTTTCTCTGTATAGCCCTGGCTGCCCTGGAACTCTCCCTGTAGAGCAGGCTTGTCTCGAACTCAAGAGATCCACCTGCCTCTGCCTTCCTACTGCTAGGATTAAAGCCATGGGCCACCACCACCCGGCTTCTTCCCTGTCTTGATTGGGCATCTGCTGAACCCCCAGCCCACCACCGCAGCTTGGACTATGTAACCTTGGCTTGGTTTGATTTTCACGTCTTATTTTTGCCTTCTCCCGTCTGCACTCCTCAGAGTCCCGACTCCCCCACAGACACCCACTTGGGTGTATTTAAAGCGTGTTCTTTCTGCCCATCTGCCATACATTTGTTTAGATATATGTGTATTCAAACAGACATGAGGGAAAATACAAAAGTGAGAAAGACCTAGCACTGTAGCGTTTCGAGTGTTTCTGCTTTTATGTCAAAGATGTAGCACCCGCAGTCTCTTACTTCTTCTCCCTCTGTATCTTTTCTCTTGTGTGTCTGTCACTTCTGTTCCTGTCTGTGAGCATCATTTAGGGTTCCATCCCATGCCTGAAACACCTGGTACAGACCACAGGCTATTTTCTCATCTAGCACACCTAAGGACTACATTTCCCAGAATGCTTTGAGGGTGGACAGAGCCACAAGACTGACTTAAGTTCCTGGAGTCCTGTGGTGACCTATGTGCCTGGCCCTCTAGGCCAAAGCCCTGAAGCTTCCCCACTTATTCTTCATCTTGCTCCTTCAGTGACTTCCAGGATGACCTTGGATGCTGCGGGTGGAGCCAGAACAGCCTGGTCTGAAAGGATCTCATTTTAGTGAGTAAACCTGTCATCAACCAGTTTAGTGCTTTACACTGGTTATAATGGATCAGGTCAGGTCCCCCTCAACCAGACAGCTATGCTTACAATTCCACTCCCCAGTGCTGGAAGCAATGTCTCCTGCTCTTTAGATCAGCTTCCCTATCTAGACTCCTTGTGTCTGTTTCCCTGTGTATCAATGAACACGTACCTTCTGACCATCCACAGGAGAGCAAGACAGCCCTCTTTGTGTATAGATTATGCCCACCTGACCAAAGTATGGCATACTCAGGACGCTCTGGAGACAGAGACTGACCAGAGGGTTCTGGCTTTCATGTTGCTTTGTGTGGATGTGTGGATGTGTGGATGGTGAGAAACCGTGCTGAAGCCATTTCCGAGAGCATTGCCATTGGTGGCAAGCATTCTTACCCATAAAGTCTCCATCTCTTTATGCTGAATTGGAGGTCACTAACTTCCACGAACAGCAGACAACAGACAATTCTTATTTCATCAATCTGCAGTCCCTGATCCACAACTTAGCTCTGTTGTGTCAAGGGCGATTGGAAATGAATGAGCATGGCCCGTTTCCAATAAAGCTTTATTCACAAAAAACAATGTCCCAGCTGTAGTTGCTAAGCTGTAAGCAGAGAGGACGGAAGGAGGGAGGGAGAGAGAGAGAAAGAGAGAGAGAGAGATCTCTTTCTCTTTAAATCTTTATGGAGACCACATTTTTTCTGGTCTTGGCTCCTAGTATTTTTTTTCTTACTTACACAGGGAATAACCACACAGAGCCCAACACACTTTAATCCATCATAGAGTGAATGAATGAATGAGAGAGTGAATGAATGGATCTCATTTAGAGATGGTCCCAGTGAACAACCTAGCAGATATCAACCTGCACACAACCCGAACAACAATCCTCCGTGCTCCGAGGAGACTACCCACTCTCCCCACCCCCAACCCCACCAGACATCAGCAGAAGGCTTTGCTTTCCAAATTCCCCAACCTAATGAAGAAGGACAGCCAGGGGGGGGGGGGGGGGGGAGGGAGGGAGGGTACTGAGTTCTCAAAAGTAAACTGCTCCAAGTGACGAATCCATCCCTGACTCCTGGCATTTTCATTTGTCCCAGCAGAAATGAGCGTGAGTCACAGCTCTTGCAGAGAGCATTTTTTTACTTCATCCTTATGTGTGTGTATCTCCTGCCTGCGGACCTGGAGATCCGGGTGCTGCTGGCAGGGGGCTAATGATTTCAGCTGCAACTACAAAAGCTGTCAAATCTTGCTCACCAGACTTCCTTCCCTAGGCCACCAGCATCTAATAAATAAAGGAGAAAGAAATTCTGTGTCTGGCAGAGGATGTGGGGATATACAGCAACATTATGCTTTCCTATTCACAATTTCCTTCCTTTAAACACCTGCCACTGACCTCTTCCCTTCAGAAAGCCCTACATTAATCTGATCCTGAAGCCCAGCTCATAAACTACTATGCCCTGTGAATCAGCTCTCCCCTCTGTGGACCACACAGCTGTCCTGGTGTGTGCGGCTGGAACTTTCTGCAGACACAATCCAAACTGACTCCTTTCCTTCAACTCCTCGCTCGCTCGCTTTGAGGAGGAGCAGAAGGAACGTGAGGTCATTTCCACGTGGCCGTGTTTTCTCTCTCCAGCCTGATGTGGCAGACACAGCTGGCTTGGAAATTATGAAATCAGAAGTCAGATCAGTACTTGGCCTCTGGCTGGCTGTGTGACTTCATGTCTGGGGCCTGTGTGTAAATGGGGACAGTGATTGTCATGGTGATGGAGCAGATGTCTCCTGGGCATTTACTCCACTGAGTAAATGCAGCAGCAGCGGGGGTTTCTGTCTACTACTACATTTGAGCCCCAGCACAGAACTTGGCCTGTTCTGTGCTGAAGGGACCTGTTGCCTGTGTGTGTGTCCCCCAAAGGCCTTGTGCTGGAATCTTTATCCCTAGGGCATTGGCAATGTCTGTAAGAGGAGGTTGGTTCCAGAAGATTCTGTCCTCCTGCAGGGACTTATGATGTTCTTGTGGGAGGGGCTTATGGGAGGGGCTTAGACCACAGACTGGATTTGTCATGAAAGTTCAATGGCCTGTGGTAACACAGGCCTGTAATCCCAATACTCAGGAATGGAGACAGGATACTCTGACTTCCAAGGCCATCCTTAGCTACATAAGGAGTTCAAAGCTACAATAGAAATAAACTAACAAATAAATAAAATAAAATAAAATGAGTGAGAGATGACTCAGGGATGATGTGCCTGAGGTCCTGACCTGTGATTCCTGACACCCATGTAAAAAGCCAGGGGTGGCCATGTACATTTATAACCCCAGAGTTTTGTGAATGGAAACACTGGGACCCCTGGAGCTTTCTGACCAGCTAACCTGGCTAACCTGGCTGGATCAGTGAACTCCAGGTTCAAGGAAAGATGCTGTCTCAAAACTGTCTCCAGGAAGGACTTGGAGGGATGGCTCTGTGACTCAGAGCACTTGCTGGTCTTGCAAAGACCTGAGCTTAATTCCCAGCATCCCAGTCAGGTAGGCCACACCCACCTCCAATGCCACACCCACTTTCAATGCCAGTTCCAGGGGATCCATTGTCTTCTTCTGACTTCTCTAGGCTTCTAGGCTTCTACTCACATATGACAGAAACACATACACACACACACACACATACACACACACACAGTATCTTAGGGTTTTACTGCTGTGAACAAACACCATGACCAAGGCAAGTCTTATAAAGACAATGTTTAATTGGGGCGGGCTTACAGGTTCAGAGGTTCAATCCAGTATCACTAAGGTGGGAGCATGGCAGTATCCAGACAGGCATGGTGCAGGAGGAGCTGAGAGTTCTACATCTTCATCTGAAGGCTGCTCGAAGAATACTCGCTTCTAGACAGCGCTAGGGATAGGGTCTTAAAGCCCACGCCCACAGTGACACACCTACTCCAACAAGGCCACATCTAATTCAACAAGGCCACACCTCCAAATAGTGCCACTCGCTGGGCCAAGCATATACAAACTAACACACACAGAAAGATAAGGAAATAAGGTGGAAAACAATGTCGACCTTAAGCCTCCACATAAACCCGACACAGGAACACAGACAAAAAGCACATATAGCCCTCTCTTGCTCTCCTGCCCTGGGATGGCATAGCAGGGAGGTCCTGTCTAGACACCAGCACCATCTGTTGTTTATAAATTGCTCTGTCTCTATTATTCTGTTAAAGGAATGGAATACCAACCAACAGAGTGCTTAACAAACGTGTTGGATGAATGATTGGACAGTTGCCTCCCACACCCACCTGATCTTAAGAAAGTCCATGATCCTCTGGGAAGATACATCCAAGGTCAACCTTGACTCCTTGGTAGTCCATATCCAGAACCCTCACCCTCTTACCGCTTAGTTCCAGTAATATTCTAACACCCTAACGCCATGAGATGCCAAAAATGCAACTCAAGCCAGGACCAGCAGAGAGGGGCATATATTGACCCATCTCAATGAGTGTCCGGCTTCAGGACCAGGTAGATGCAGGTGTTGAAGTCTGGCTAGGGTGGTTTCATATGCAAGTCACCTAATTTCCCCCTACCCCACCCCTCCATTCCCTGGAGGAGAGGGGCTGAGAGGTCAGGAGTCAGCAGAGCTGAGCACTCGTGCAGATATTGACAAGGCAAAAGCAAGGCACACAAGAAAGGCTCCTCCAGTTGCCCTCCAATCTCATGCCCTGCCAGGAACACACTACAGAGGGCACCCAGGACCCCATGGTGCTCTTGTTGTCTCCATGCTGTGGACAGCAGCTGAGCTTTTCAGTGACACCTCTCCAACCTGGAGGTGAGCTGTACAAAGGAAAGGCTGGCCCTATTGGCATGTGCCTGTCATCCCAGCAGGTGGGGCATGGTGGCACATGCCCTTAATCCAAGTACTGAGAAGGCAGAGGCAGGTACAGAGGCAGGAGTAACGGACTGAGTCATGAGACTGCCTCAAAAGCAAACACGCAAATAAATAAATGGAATTGAACAGTGGTTGGGGGTGTGCGTATTCTGTCCCTTCTGATTCCTTCTTCCGTGGGTAAGGGTGCCAAAGTGGCTTCTGTCTTCATGTGCCCACAGTTTGGGGTCTGAGTCCAGCACTGGCTTTCTCCCTGCCCAGGGCATTCTGCAGCCCACACTTATAAACTCTGGGCTCCTGCAGAACTTCTGTGCAGTTGGCCAAAGGTTGCCCCACTGTGCCCAATAGCTGCAGGTGGAGCCCCATGGTCCTGTGAGAAAAACGAAATGCCTGACCTTTTTCAGGGTGGTGGGGTTTTCTGAAAATCCCCATGGGTGCCTTCCTGCTCCATAGGGGCTGTGAGGTCACTTCTCAGTTCCTCATCAGCCCAGGGGACCTGGCAGTGGTATGACAGTAAGGAACCCAAGAAGAGTGTCCTGTCTTCTAGGACTAGAGTTGAGCCTGGTAGAAGTACAGGTCTCAGAGAGAAATCAAGGAGCACTTCCTAAAGGAGTTGGCTTTGTCCAGTGGTAGAAAGGGCTGGGCTGCAGCTTAGGTGTGGAGCACTGGCCTGACTAGCATGGGACCCCGGATTGATCCCCAGAGCTGCAGAAAACAAGCAAGCAAAAGGGCTGAGAGGGCTCTCCCTCTTCCCGTGTGTGTGTGTGTGTGTGTGTGTGTGTGTGTGTATCTATATATGTGTGTGTGTGTATCTATATATGTGAATGTGTATATGTATGTGTGCATGTGTGTATGTGTATACATATATATGTATATATGTATATGTGTGTACATGAATGTATGTGTATATGTGTGTATGTATCTATATGTGTATATGTGTATATGTATCTATATGTGTATATATGTTTATATGTATGTATATATGTGTATGTGTGTATATGTATGTATGTGTGTACATGAATGTATGTGCATGTGTGTATCTATATTTGTATATGTGTTATGTGTTTATGTGTGTATATGTATGTATGTGTGTATATGTATGAATGATTATATATGCATATGTGTGTATGTGTGTATGTGTGTATATGTGTGTGCATATATGTGAGTATATGTGTGTATGTTTGT
>JANHMN010000002.1:227100445-227187327 GCA_030674055.1 Rhabdomys pumilio
GACCAGGCTGGCCTTGAGCTCTCAGAAATCACCTGCCTCTGCCTCTCGAGTGCTGGGATTAAAGGCCTGGGCCACCACTGCCAGTTTTGTTCTTGTTGTTTTTTAAACTGCACAATTTCAGCCAGCTGTCAGTGGCGCATGCCTTCAATCCCATCACTCAGCAGAGGCAGATGGATTTCTGAGTTCGAGGACAACCTGGTCTACAGAGCCAGCTCCAGGGCAGCCAGGGCTACACAGAGAAGCCCTGTCTGGAAAAGCAAACAAACCAAAAGACCAAATGCACAGCTTCTCTGAACATTTGCTATGTGTATAAATCCCGTAGGTTCCTGCCTGGGAACTGAATGTTTTCAAAAGTACTCACTGGGTTTTTATTTGTTTGTTCGTTATGAAGCCTCTTTAGATGCTGGGATTTCCTATAAGCCAGCTGTGAGACATTCCTATAAGCCAGCTGTGAGACATTCCTATAAGCCAGCTGTGAGACATTCCTATGTACAAAGATTTTGAGCAGTCAGATGTGGAATGACCACATCAATTGTCGCTCAAACATCTGGGGTGTTTTCCGAGGATAATTTTGCTGGAACAGCGAGGGTGAAGCCCAGCTGCCCTGGTTCATACCTGGATAAAAGTTCTCTGTAGTGAGCATTCCTGAACTGACTCTCAGGTCCGTTTTCACCAGTCAGTCATCCAAAATCATCCAATCTCTCTGTGCCTTTGTTATCTCATCTATACAGTGGAGATGGGGCTGGAGAGATGGCTCAGCAGCTAAGAGCACTGACTGCTCTTACAGAGGACCTGAGTTCTGTTCCCTGCACCAACATAGGGCGGCTCACAACTGCCTATCACTCCAGTTCCAGGGAATCTGTTGTCCTTTTCTGGCCTCTGCAGACACCTGTACTCATGTGACACACAAGACAAACACACATAAAAATAAATGAATAAAATGGAGTTCATTATAGTAATACTTCCCGTTAAGTCTGGGATGCACACACACACACACACACACACACACACACACACACACACACACAGGCTCACGTGTTTGAATACTTGGTCCTCAGCTGATGGCACTGTTTTGGGAGATTGCAGAACCTTTTTGGCATGGGGCCCAGCTAGTAGAACTGGGCTATAGGGTTAGAAGTTAAAGACTGTAGGCTGACCCCACTTCTGGTCTAGCTCATGTAAGAAACCCACACAGCATGCTCCTACAACTGTGAGTGGAGCCACCGGAGTCAGAGTAAGCCTCGCCTTCCTCATGGTTGGGCTTTCAGTCTGCTGCAGTGACCTAGTGCGCCTCTCTGTGAGATTTCAGGGGAGTGAATAACACAGAAGATGAGCAGGGGGACTCAAGGGGAGCTCAGTGGTGGTTGCACCGGTCTAGCACTCACAAAGCCTGGCTTTGGTTCCCTGAAAACAGGACAGAATAAAACTCAGACATCACTGTCAGGAGCCTGACTTTATCCATCTTCATCGTGTCTGCAGTAGCCCATCAGTGTTGGGTGGATGCAGCTCGTAGAGGGGCGTAGTAACACACCATTGCTGGCTCTCCAGGCTCTGAAGCACTAGCTCTGTCTCTTCACATGCGCATGATAAACATTTCTGGAAGAAATGCTTACCACTTAAGGCATGTGTGAGCGGGAAGAAAGTCATGGGGATGGGAAGGCGTTTGTTATGGGATACCATCTGACATCACTGAATGCTGCCAGGGCTATGAAGCCACTGGAATGCTCTTCTTTGCTGCTGGTGGGATACAGAACCTTAAAGCCACTGAAGGAACCCCTTTGGAAGCATCTTTTTGTTTTGTTTTGTTTTTGTTTTTGTTTTTCAACACAGAGTTTCTCTGTGTCGTCTTAGGTGTTCTAGAACTCAATCTGTAGACCAGACTGGCCTCAAACTCACAGAGCTCTTTCTGCCTGCCTCTGCCTCTCAAGTGTTGGGATCAAAGGTGTATGCCACCACTGCCCTAGCAGCTTCTTACAAAGTGATGCATCTGTACTACCCCGCTCAGCCAGCATTATCTTCTTTGACTTAATGTTTACCATCCCCTTCCCAAAAGACAGAGACCTGGGCAGGATGGCCGATTCTGAAGCAGAGAGATAAATATGTGTGGCCACTCACACTCATAGTGGTGACCTGCCATTATACATTTGCGAGAGCCCATAGCCCATTGACAGCATGTACACTAAAATTGGGACAATTCAGAGGAGATTCGCATGGTCCCTGTGCAAGGATGGCAGGGACATCTAGGAAGCTGTCCACATTTTTTAAAAAAAAATATTCATTTATTTCTTTTGCTTTATGTATCTGGGTGTTTTGCCTTCATGCATGTCTGTGTACCACATGCATGCAATGTCTGAGGAGGCCGGAAGACAACATCAGATAACCTGGAACTGAAGTTCCAGAAGGTTGCGAGCCACCATGTGGGTTCTGGAAATTGAACCCCTGTCCTCTGGAAGAGCAGCTGATTCTCTTTACAGCTATGCCATATCTCCATCCCAGCTACCCACATTGTAACAAAAGGATACAGTTGTGCAAAAGGGACCTGCACCTGGACATGGACTTTCAGTGACTACATTGTATCATCGAGGGACCCTTGTGGTTGCCTGGTGCACTGAGGTTCAGACTCCGGCAGTGGAGTGGCACTTCCTGTATAACCTTCTGTGCTGACTGCTCAGTCTTGCTATGAGCCCTGAGAAAATCTGCTACTGAAAAGATGAATGTTGGACGAAGTTCTAGAAGCCCCTAGAGTCTGCCCAGGTGTGTGGCAGTGTTTCTGCTTGGCCCTGCCTCCAGACACTGGTCATCACAAGACAGGGCCTCTCACTTCCTTCCCCTTGAACCCAAGCCACTTGCTCAATACAAGAAAAGAGAAGCCTGTTTCACCCCAGACTTAGAACCTGCCTTCTGTAAGCCAACAACCCCCATCTAGCCACTGTTTAGCTGGCTCTGTCCCCAAAAGCATGTACTGAAATGGCTGTGTGACCTACAGCCTGTTTCCTCAGGCCTTGCCACAGAACTTCCAAGAAAGCTAGGTCCAGAACAGACAACCCTTAAAGGGACAGACTTCCGGGCCAGGATTGTGGGCCAGACCCAGGAGCAGGCTTTGCTGGACCACACAATGATTAGAGCACACTCAGACAGGTAAAGGCTAGAGATGACAGCCATATCTTTTAAACACAGAACTTTCCAGAAGCCCATGCAAGAGCTATTTTTCAGGTCATTTTATAGGTGAGGAAACTGAGGCACAGACAGGCTAAATGAGCAACCCAAATGTTTTTAAGCTAATGGATATCAGGGCCGGGTTGCAACCCAAGACCAGTGCAATTGATTATTGCACCTTTCTTCCTCCCTGTGCACAGCACCCTAGAGTTTACAAAATCCTTTGGGTATGGAGCGTCTCACCGAAGCCTCACAGTGAGCCTCTGAGGCTAGACATGGATGCACAGGCACCTCTGAGTAGACAAGAAATGAGATGTAGCCAAAAGCCAGATGTGGCAACACTTGCTTGTAATCAGCTCTCAAAGACGGAAGCAGGAAGACCAGGAGGGTCAGTATCATCCTTGTCTACATCGTGAGTTAAATGCCACATCAGACTTTGTCAAGAAAGAAAGAAAGAAAGAAAGAAAGAAAGAAAGAAAGAAAGAGAAAGAAAGAAAGAGAGAGAGAGAAAGAAAGAGAGAAAGAGAGAGAGAAAGAAAAAGGAAACAATAAAACAAAACAATAAATGACAAGCATTGGTTACAGGTATAGCAGGAATCACCATCCCTGAGGTACATCAGGGAAGAAATAGGAGCTAGAAAACACAAAGAGAGAAGGTAGGTGACTTACCCAAAGTCACAGGACAGATGGCATAGACTCTCGACCACATGTCCTGAGTTCAAGTCCTGGCTCCGTTACTGGTCGCCTGTATGACCTTTGGAAAGTTAACCCTTTTGTGGCTCCATTATCCCATCTTTGAGTTCTTCTGAGAGACAGAACAACACGTGGGAAGCATTCTACAGACTTGATTTAAAATGTTAGTGTTTTCCTCGGGTGCATTGTTGCACCCATTTCTATTCCGATGGTATGCATGGCTGCATGGCGTCACAAAGATCGTCTATCCCGGAGCTGTTGACAGACCCTCACAGTTTGTACCAATTCCTGAAATCTGGCGGCTCAACCAGGCCTTTGCATGCAGAAGGCTCAAGACACACACACACACACACACACACACACACACACACACACACTGTCACTGCTGCCGATGCTAACTATGTGCTAGTGGCTGTTGTTGGGAGTTGCCTTAATGGGGCTGGGGAGAAGCTCCATTGGTAGGTTGCTTTGCCAAGCATGCATAAAGAAAGCCTGAGTTCAGTCCCCCACAGGTCAGAACCAGGCTAGTGGCATGCACCTGAGATATGCCAACAAGTGGGAACCGAAAGCTGGAGGATTGGGAATTCAGAACCAACCTTAGGTACTTAGTGATAACGAGCGCAGGCTAGGTTATATCAGATACTGTCTTTAAGCAGGGGTGGTAGCGGTGGAGCTTTATAAACAGGGCGGGAAGTAACTCAGTGGTAGAGCACCAGGTTCCATCCTTAGCTGCTTCCTCAAAAAGTTTTATAAAGACATCCCATACAGCAATGAGAAAAACCAGAAAACTACATCCCAAAGTGACAAGACTGGAGAAATATTCAGTATTTTATACAGACAAAGGATTAGCGCCCAAGATATATAAAGAACTACAGACTTTTTTTGAAGGGGGGATGGAGGTGGGATTGAACAAAGAGCCTGATGCATTCTGGGCCAGCGTCCTACCACTTGGCTGGAAGCTGTGGCTGCAGGTTCGTGTTACAGAAAACCAAAGTGCCGGATGGAGCAGGATGTGGAGAAAGCCAGGCAGCTCACAGAGAGGAAAAGCAGATGGCTGAGAGCACATGAGATGCCTCAGCTTCGAAGGTTGCGAAATCTGAACTGTGGAAGTTCATGTAATCACGCGCCAGCAACAACCAGGAAACAAATTCAGAGGCTCCAGCAAGCTGACACCATCGTTCGGAGGGAAATTTTTGATTTTATGAAATTAAAATTGCTGTCTCCTCAGTTGTAATACTCCCTCTCCCACCTCACTTTCTCTTTCTTGCCTCCTTTAAACAAACAAACAAACAAACTTTTGAGATCTACTTTATACATATGGGTGTTTTGCCTGCACTTATGTCTTTGTGTGTCTGATACTTGTTAAGGTAGTTGGAGGGTGTCAGATCCCTTGGGACTGAAGTTAGAGTTTCGAGCCACCATGTGTTAGGAACTGAATCCAGGTCTTCTGTATGAGCAGCCAGTGCTCTGAGCTACTAAGACACGTCTGCAGCCCTGTCTCTTTTTAAAGACAAGATCTCAGCCAAGCATGGTAGCACACCTTTTTAATTCCAGCGTGCAGGAGGCAGAGGCAGGCAGATCTCTATAAGATCTGGTCTATGTATTGAGTTCCAGGCCTGCCAAGACTTCAAAGCCAGACCCTGTCTCAAAACAAAAACAAACCCCAAAACAAAACCTACCAAACAATCAGTGTCTCATGTATCTCAAGTTGATCTCCAACTTGCAATGTAGCCAAGGTTGGACTCAAACACCTGACCCTCCATTAGGTTATTTTACCTCCCGTCACCCAGGGAAACGTATCCACTTATGCCCTGCTTTTAGTGACTTTGTGATGGCAATAAACTGAAGACACTCTAGACACCCCCAAGGAGTGAACTGATGGATACGTTTCTGTATAGCCAGTCATGAAGTACACGCTGCCGCGATGATTTTGTGGTTTTTTTTTTTTTTTTTAATGGTAAATCTGCACTAGGAATTTGGACCAGAGAGGGGAAAGGCCAATTGTAACGAATCCCACTGCACTGCCATAAACAATTTACCCCGGAAGCTGGCTGACCAACAGCTCCAGGGTGCCTCTGCCCAAACTCTCCCAGACTCACCCTGGGTGGCACTGTGCCCCAGGCCAGGGGAGGAATGACTTTAAGAAGCTCTTTGGGCACTGGGACCTTCTACTGCACAGACTGGGTAGCCACCCCTGGAACTGCCACCCACACATCCCCTGGGTATGAGGCAAGCACAGCCATCACTGTTGGCCTGAGCAGAACAGGCCTGCCAGGTAAGATTTTGCTTCCTTCCTGCAATCTGCAAAGGCAGCACACTGTTCCCATTGCTCTGGGGCTGTGCTAGTGTTCTCCCAAGCTACCCTTCCCTCCAGGAGAAGGTAAGCATCTTTCCCATGGTTGCCAGGTCCTGCATCCCAGGGTACCACTGCCAGAGAGTAAGGTTTCTCCCTCTTCAGTATCACAAGCTGCTCCTCACAGGCAAATCATTCCTCAATGCAGACAGGGCAGTTCCTCTGAGCTACCTCAGCTCCAATCACAGCCCCTTTCAACAGGAATTCCTTTCTCTCAAACAGTCCCAGAGTCTGAGCTAGTCTAGGATGTGAGTCTTGTTATTGTCTTATGGCCAGTAAAGGACACAGGGTTGGTCATTTTTCTGCTTCTGCATCTTCTGGAAGTATTGCAGAGGTGGGAAGGTTTCTGGAAGGTGGAATAGCCTGCAGCCTCCTGCAGTGTCACACACCTCAGGATTCAAGTCCTAAGTTCAACACCCCTTTGCTGTGGGACTGGAAATTCATTCTGCCTCCCTCTCTGAGCCTTGACCTGTCTCCATCTCTGCAAACCCTTGCAGTGTTGTTGCAGGAACAATGAGGTGACGTGAACTTGCACTCAGCTTCCTGATGAGGGTCTGGCATAAGGAGGGACCCTCCAAGCCTGTCATTCTAGAAACAGAAAGAAAGCCTTCCCAGAAGAAATCAGTGGGGAATTGAAAGGGACTTGAAGAGAAGAGGAAGTAAGAAGTGTGGTCACTGGCAGCTGTGACAGGGGAGAGGGACTCTCTCCAGGGAGGGGACACTCTCTCCAGGAAGGGGGACTGCCTACTCAGGACCAAGATGTGCATGATCAGTGGAGGGGTCAGGCCTCGGGAGGAATGTGGTCTGTCACGGGGCATCCTGGGTGGCTCACTCTCTTTAAGATCCTTGGGTTTAGGGCAGGTATCCAAAGCACTCCCCACACCGGTATCACTGTGGACACTTTATAGGCCAGATGGGTCCCCTTCTGGGGCTGTCTGGGGCTGTCCTGGATTGGACCTTTAGGCCACCACATCCATGGTGTCTGTAGATGTCAGCAGCACCCTACCTCACACATGACAACCAGAAGCAGCTCTGGAGGGAGAGCCTCACCCTGTTAAGAACTTGAGATCAGAGTTGGAGAGATGGCTCAGGGGTTAAGAGCACTGACTGCTCTTCCAGAGGCTCTGAGTTCAATTCTCAGTCACCACATGGTGGCTCACAACCCATCTGTAATGGGATCTGACAGTGTAATCATATTAAACAACACAAACAAAACTTGGGCTCCAAATCTAATTAACTCTCACAGTCAATGTGGGCCGTAATGACAGCAACGCTGCTACGCTGCTGCTGTGAATGGCAGCCATGAGGACTGGCCTCCTTTGTGGCACATTCACTGTGTGCTAATGGCTGTCGATGCTGTATGCATCAGCTGGTCCAGCCCATCCCCTGTGGGCAATGCCAGCACCAACACCGACATACTTACCCTCATGAGAAGACTCTCTCCAGATTTGAATTTGACCAGTAGCTTTCCAGGACTTACAGAAGCCTGAGAGGAGACAGCTTTGGTGGGAACCCTCTAGTTTTGAGGGTTCTTAGTCAGTGGTGGAGGAAGTGAGAGAAAGAGAGAATGGGGTGGGGGGAGTTACTTACCTCTTCTTGCCCTGTTAAGAACTTAAGCTCAGGGCTGGAGAGATGGCTCAGTGGTTAAGTGCTCTGCTGCTCTCCCAGAGGTCCT
This sequence comes from Rhabdomys pumilio, assembly GCA_030674055.1. NCBI lineage: Eukaryota > Metazoa > Chordata > Mammalia > Rodentia > Muridae > Rhabdomys > Rhabdomys pumilio. Next base: position 227,108,323 of record JANHMN010000002.1, read on the forward strand.
GAGTTCTATTCCCAGCAACCACATGGTGGCTCACAACCATCTATAACTGAAGTCCTATGGGGTCCAATTCCCTCTTATGCTGTGCAGATGTACATGCAGACAAAACACCCACATGCATGCATACATACATACATACATACATACATCTTTTTAAAAAGTGGGGGAACTGGATAGCTCAGGAGTTAAGAGCCCTGGGTATTCTTCTAGAGGATCCAGGTTCAATTCCCAGCACCCACATGGCCACATGATAGCTCACAGCCCTCTATAACTCCAGTTTGCAGGGGGATCTGGTGCCCTCACATACACATACATGTGTAGTGAACATTTTGGTTTCTTAAAAAAAAAAAAAACAGAAATAGAAATGTGCTTTCATTTAAATCCCAGGTGTGGGGGTGCGGGGCTGATTTGAACTGTCCACGGCAGCTGCCTACGATTTGCCTCATGCTGTAGTAGGGACGTGATTCTGCCAGCTGCAGATAGTTTCCGCAATTGTGTGACATTTGGAGCTCTGGGGACTTTTCAGAGGGCGTATAAATGCTTGGACCTAGAGAGGCATGGTTGGGTATTGGTTATTGTTGGTTGTTGACGGTTGTTGGTGGTCATTGTTAAGTCGTCAGATGCAAAGAAGAAATTGGATATCCTGCTAGCAAAGATCAAACTTGCCCCAAGGAACTCAGCACCCCTAATCAGCAGGAAGTAGTCTAATGATAATATCACCCCTTTTCTGACCCCTGACTTTATTCAGGGATCCATCTTTTCTTCTCTTTTCGTTTTTCTCCCTTATCTAGTGTTAGGGAATTAAAAGGGTGAAAGAAAGAAAACCCATAAAGTAGCTGAAGATAGCTACGTACATGCAAGCAAAAGAAAAAAAAATCAATGCACATAAAAATAAATAAATCTTTAAAAAACCTGCCTCTTCATGCACACATGTACGTGCATCGCATGCATATGTGTCACATGTGTGCCTGCATACCTGCATATGTGTATGGGCATTGTGCATCTGTGCGTGTCCAGAAAGGAGCATTTGTGTATGTGTTTGAGCTCTTCAGTAGCTGATGTGTCATAGCTGTGACACTACATTCAGCCACGTGTCCCCTCCCTTAGGCTCCTTAAAGTTCCAGCTTCCATCACAGGACCCCAAGTTAGCTCTGCTTTGTAGCTTCTCTTGGTCCCCATACCTCACCTCATCCTGCCCCTCCCCGGGGCAGCCATTTCCTTCCACGTTCACCTGGTTGGCGTCTGTTTACTGCCTCACTTCTGCCACCTATGGGGCAGTCCCTGAATTACACCCTGCGGCGTTCTGCTTCTCTGATTGGATACCTGAACGTTAACTAGAGTTTAGCTTCCTGGGACAAGGCAACAAATCAGAATAATGAACTCTTGGCAACACGTGGAACAGAGCAGCTAGCCATGGACATGCATGTTTGACTGCCAGGACTTCCGATTGGAAGTGACAGAAAACTGACACAATGGTTTAAGAAGCAAAAAAGGAATTCGTGTGTCGTTGTCGTTGTCATTGTCGTTGTCGTTGTTGTTGTTGGTGGTGGTGGTGGTTTTTAAAGTTCAAGGGTTGACCAAGGGCCCCAGATCTTCTGTCAGGATATATGCCTGTAGCTCTTGGCTCTGTGTGATCTTTATATTTTCCCCCCTACCTCTCCCCCCTTCTCTGTGTTTGGTCATGCACCCACCCGTGTATTACATGTATATGACAGAGGTCATCCATGGGTGTATCCTTTATCACTCTCTGCCTTATTTTTTGAGACAGCGTCTCTCGGTGACAATGGAACTCATCGGTCATCGATTGGCCAGCCTAGCTGGCCCGGTGAAGCCTGGAATCCTAGTCTGGCCTCCGAGTGCTGAGACTGTATGTACGAAGCAGCTTTTCCCACGCACACTGGGTATCCAAACTCAGATTCTCATGCTTTCACATCAAGCCCTTCCTTGCCAGCTGTCTCTCAGCCGTTTCTCTCCAAGGGAAGCCCTCCCTGGCAACAAAAGATGATGCCAGCAGCAGCAATTGTCTCAGTACAAAGACCTCGTCCATCTTTCTCAATTCAGAGGGAATCCCAGACTGGGTGCTTGAGGGTCAGCTTGATTTGTGGGCCTGTTCCTAAGCCCATTGCAGTGTCCTGCGAGATGGACTCATTTTCTCCTTACGAAAAGACCACGGTATCTTATATCACACCAACTTGGGCATTCGAGCAGTTCTTGTCCCATTAGTTTCTTAGTCACAGCGTCCATCTCTCCAATATGTCCATCTCCCACAACAGTCCACATCCATTAGCCAAAGATCCGATCCTCTCCCCAGCCTTTTAACACTGATGGGGCTGGAGAGATGGCTCAGCCATTAAGAGCACTTACTGCTTTGGCAGAGGACCCTGGTTTAGTTCCCAGCACCCACATAAGGCAGCTCATGGTCACATGTAACTTCAACTCCAGGGTAACCAAGGCCCCTTTGCAGTCTTCTCTATCCTCAGACACAGACAAGGCAAACTCTGTCCCCATACCTGTGCCCAAGGCTGGGCTTTGGCTCAGTGAAGTCCTGCCACCATCTGCTTGGCATAGCTACTCCGCGAGCTGTGGTATGTGTTTTGAGATCCAGCTGTGGTTCTAAGTCCTCCGCTTCCTCTCTCTGTCAGGGTGTCCAGACACTGTTGTACATTAGGCTGTATGCTGGGCTAGAAGGATGAAGCAGAGCCTGGAGCGGGTGGGGTTCTGCCTGATCCAGGCAGGGTGCTTTTCCAGGGATCCTGATGTTACAGCTCCTTTGGGCGAAGGCTTTCTCCGATGATTTTCAGTGAAACAGCTCTCTGAGACTCTGAGAAGGTCTTAGTGTGTGCATATTTCTTTTTTCTGGATGGGCTTGTACACATACAATTTATTCGAGTGGACCAAGGGTTATATAGTCTTGGGGAAGGGGGTAAGACCATCCAGGGTGGGCAAAGGTCATTGGCTGAGGGCTAAGGTACTGAGATGTCTCATTAGCACAGGGAGGCATTTCAGGAACCCCAGGTGCAGGTCTATGTGACATTCCTCAGGTGTGACGTCTGGAGACCCCCTTCCCCTAGAGAAGAGGAAGCCCCACTGACAAAGGCAGTCCGACATTTTGCACTGAGTTCAGGGCTGTCAGGTAATGTCAGACTTTGACCTTAGCAGCAGGGTTTCTTGACATCTGCCTCTCTTTTATTTTTTAACTCCTCCACCACCAAGGCACCAAGGATACTTGGAACCAGGCTCGCTGTGCTGGGAATGCATCCTGCTGACTGACCAGCAGACTAGGTTCTCCCTGCTAGATGGCAGTAGCAGGCCCCACCACAGTCACGACTACCAGAGATACCTCCAAACATTGTTGAGGGTCTCCAGGGGAGCACAGTGCCTCTGTAGCCCCACAGAGAGGTTCCTTTTGGCCGTGTCCCCTATGCCAGGACACCTCCTTGGACAAATGAGTGAATGAATGAACCAAAAGGAGGATGAATGAATGCCTGGCTGTGTGCAGTGCTACAAACATGGCAAAAACAGCAACTTTACCAACCCCCACCTCCCTCACCCCAAGCCCAAGGTCCTCTAGGTACCCAGGGTACTTCTTAGAAGAAAAACCACCTTCTCCCCTCCTCCAGGCCCTAGGATCTCATTAGCCAGTAGGCAGAATCAAGGCTTTGCAGTAACCCAGGGAGCCAGCTCAGCCAGGCCAGCCTGGAGGTAAGGACACATTATCTAAGGAATGGGCAAAGATTTCAGAACCCATGAACAGCGGGGTTTGCTTTTCAGGGATTTTTGTGTTGCTTGGTTTTATTATTATTATTATTATTATTATTATTATTATTATTATTATTACTGTTATTATCTGGTATGTATATGGTTATGTACATCTGTTCACATTCCAAAGACAGAGTGAACTTTGGGTGTCTTCGCTGGTCACTCTTCAACTTACTTTCTTTTGAGAAAGAATGTCTCAATGAATCTGGAATCGACCTCTGGCCTCCACACACATGCGCAGTCTGGCATACACGCGTGTGTGATGGCGCACACACATGAAGCACACACGCTATATACTCTCCGCTATTTACAGGGTTGCAGAGTCGTCCTCACGAAATGGATCTTGGGAAAACCATCATCTGCAACCCCTGAAAGGAAAACCTACCCCAGTGGAAATCTCCTCTCCGGCTCCCCTGCCTCTAGGTAGCAAGCACCCCCTGCAGGTTTGTGTCTCTGAAGGTCTGTGTCTCTGGGCATCTAACACCAGAGCAATCAGACAGCATCTGGTTGTTTGTGTCTCATTCCCTTCCCTTGGCAAGGTAATCTCAAGGTTGGTCTGTTACAGCCTGTCGTGATTCATGTCTCCTTTTGTTAAGATTCGTTTTAGTTTTAAATTATGTGGGGCAAGTATCCACTGCATAGATGGCTGCAGATGCTCAGAGTCCAGAAGAGGGGCATCTGGTCCCTGGAGCTGGAGTTACAAGTGGTTCTAAGCCAGTGGGTGCTGGGAACCAAACGTGAGTTGTCTGTAAGAGCAGTGCGCCTGTGCAAGCCTGCTCTACTGAGCTCTCTCTCTCTCTCTCTCTCTCTCTCTCTCTCTCTCTCTCTCTGGCCTCATTTCATTCCTACTTAACGGACAGATGATGACCCATCTCTCAGCTGCACTACGGTTTTTTTTACCCATTTATCTTATCTCATAGTGGACATGTGGGATCTTAGTACTGTTTCTCTACTTGGAATAAATAACCTTGCATGAGCATCTGTGGATGAGATTTTGTATCTTACTCTCGGTTCTTATGGCTAAATAGTCAGGAGTAAGATTGCTGTGTCAATCCAAATAAGGATTTTATTTTTATTTTATGTACATTAGTGTTTTGCCTGAATGTATGTAGGTATGTCTGTGTGGGGGTGTCAGATCCCCTGAAACTGGAGTTACACACACAGTTGTGAGATGCCATGTAGGTGCTGGGAATTGAACCTGGGTCCTCTGAAAGAGAAGCCAGTACTCTTAACTGATGAGCCATCTCTCCAGTCCCAATCCAGGGACTTCTGATGTCAGCTCTTCTTTGGAGTCCATGCTAGGTATCAAGGGGCAATAGTCTCTAGCCTTTTGGATATCTCCAAGTCAGTAGCAACTCTTAAAAATAAAATTCATGCCTGGATGGTCAGCTCACAGATGATCCACTTTTTATATGGGGAAGTCAAGGCTTAGGAGAAACAAACCTGGAGAATAAACAGAAATATTTGTACTATCTGGTCATGGTGATGCACACCTTTAATCCCAGTACTTGGGAGTCGGAGGCAGGTGAATCTCTGTGAGTTAGAGGCTAGCTTGATCTACATCATGAGTCCCAAGACCCTGCCTTGGAAAGAAAGAAAGAAGGAGAGAAAGAAAGAAAGGAAGAAAGAAAGAAAGATGTTTACACTATTTTACACTAGTATTTCACAATGAATGAATGTGGGAAAGCAGGGCATGCAGGGTAGAGGAGTTATAATCCCAGCATTTGGGAATTACAGGCAGTAGGATCTGTAGCTCACAGCCAGCCTTGGACACGTATCTTGAGGAAAGTTGGGACTATAGAAGACCTGTCTCAAAAGATGAAAAAAAAAAAATGTTTAGACAGAACCTTTTCTAGCCAGAGTCTCATGTATCTCAGGCTGGTCTCAAGCTTTCTGTAGAGCTGGGGATGACCTTGAAGCTGACCCTCCTGCTTCTACTTCCCAGTGCTGGGATTATGGGCCTGTGCCATCGTGTCATGCCTAGTTTTATTTCATGTTGGAGGACCAAGCTCAGGTCTTTCTGCATGCTAGTCAAGGACTCCATCAATTGAGTCACATCTACGGCCTTGAAAAATAGGCTATTTTACATAACATCTGTATCCGGTCGCCAGTGGAAAATTGAAGCATGAAGCAGCATTCAGCCTTTCTTAAAGTTTAGCCACATGACTCTTTTTCCCAAAGTACCATGAAGTGGGAAAACTAACACAGGACATCTTTATGGACTACGATCTACTGAGAGGGGGAAGTGGATGACATCCCAGTTCTAAGGAATCGGAGATGCAGGAGACAGTTCTTAGTAGGGGGACTGGGGGGCAGGGATCAGGCCAGAGGTCACAGACTCACATGGCAGAGATGAACTCCACGCCCACAGTCTGAGAGATAACTTAGCAGACCAGAGAGGAACTGCAGCTCCTACAGTCTTGGTACTTCTGGAGCAGAGCCAGTTGCCAGTGATGTGTTCCATTTGGGGCATCTGTGAAGACAGTGGGGGTGGGGAAGTTTCTGCCCTCACTCCAGTCCCAGGAGTTCCCATGGCTTCAACTCAAGTCACCTGCAGTGCAGGTGGAGGAGGGAATTGGAGTGACTTTGGAGTCACTATAAACGAACAAAAGGAAGACCCACTGGGACAACTGACGCTTCCAGGGACATGTGCCTTCCCTCAAGTCCCCAAGACTCTTGGGAAACATGGGGTGGGATGCTGCTGAGGCTGTCATGGTAAGGCAATTAACCTCCTGCTCTCCAGGGATCTCAAGGATTGGGGACAGCAGGTCACAGGTGATGGACAGGTATCCTAGGAAACACACCAATATCAGGATCACGCCTGTGGCTCCTCCCCTAAGGCTACCAAGCAGGATCACTGTCAGTCTCCTGGACTTCCAGGTGAACCAGGAGATATTTTGTTCCGCACACTGAACAGGTCAGAACCAAACCTCTCCTCACACGTGAGTGATGTGAAGTCAGATTTCATTCTGGTTCTTAGATAGCTCTTGAGCTGGAGTCTAAGGGAAAAGAAATCCAGAACCTTCAGCCCATTTAAGAATAAAACCATATGGGAAGTCGGCTGGTATTTCTGGGACACTTGCGCCCTCTGGTGGAAAGAATGGAAATGGTGTTGAAATGGAGAAAATGGAGTTAGTGAGCAATAGCTTCCTTTTCTATTCTAGCAATGACAAAGGTGAGCTGCAGGGGGAGGTTGACGCTGCTTCTGGCACTGTTGATCTGCAAGCGTAATCTTGGGCCTGAGTCCTGAGCCCTAAGTCTCCTTTTCCGGAGCTTCTCTTATGTCTTGGTCCTACATTTACCTCACTCCAAGAAACTTGGACTGATGGGTGGTTGTGTGAGTGAATGGATAAGGGGATGTATGGACGAACAGACAGATTGATACAAATGTGGATGGATGGATAGATGTATGGCTAACTAGAGAACAGATCTGTCTCGTCTTTGGGAAAATCCCCAAATCCTCATTCATGCGCCTGAGTGGGACCCAATCGTAATAAAGCCTTTGGCTAAAACCATGTTCTGAATCTTGAAAGGCACAGAGCTGCACTTGAGGTTTGCCTTAAGAATACATTTTCCTTCATTTTTTAAACACACACACACACACACACACACACACACACACACACACACACAGAAGAGACACCAGAAGAGGGCATCAGATTCCATTACAGATGGTTGTGAGCCACCATATGGTTGCTGGGAATTGAACTCAGGACCTCTGGAATACAGTCAGTGCTCTTAACCGCTGAGCCATCTCTCCACCCAGTACACATTTTCAAAAGCACTGCTCCAGGGACTGAAGAGATGGCTCAGCAGCTCAAAGCACCTGTTCTTGCAGAGGACCTGGATTCTGTTCCCAGCACCCTTACTGCAGGTCACACCCGTTTGTAATTCTAGCTCTAGGAGCTCCAATGCCCCTTTCTGACCTTTTTAGGACAGGTGTAGAGTCACAAATACAGGCAAACCAGTTAATCACCTAAAATAAATACATCTAAAAAAGGCCTTTTTAAAATTCTCATAGTCTGAGGAGGGCAGCTGAGCTGCTGCAGGGACAGGCACCCAGGGAGGAAGACAGGCTGCTGTCCAGCGTGGCAGGAGAATAAGAGAGTCTGTGTGCTGGGGGAGGGAGCAGACAGGCTGCTGAAAGTCAGGCATACGCCCAGACACCAGACCTTCAGGACTGGCTGCCTTGCCACAGGGAGACATTACTCAGGAAAGCAGGGGCCCAGGAGATCCTAGGGGCAACTCCACTACTGATCAGTGGCAAGAGGAAGAAAAACAAACTGAAAGGTGCTGGATTCTGTCTCGTGTGAAAGCTGAGATGGGCTCCTCAGTGTCTGCCTGGCTTTCCATAATACCAGAGACCTGGGTGCCTGTGCTGGGACAGCAACTTGTGTTTCAGTGACAGGACTCATGGCTGCAGTGTGGCTGCAGGACAGAGGGTCCTGGGGACAGTGCCAGCTGTATTTTAATTTCAGGAAGTAGCAAACCGTTTCTGGAGTAACTGCACATCCATCACTGCAGGGCAGTGTCAGTTGTTTTTGTGGCTGTGACCAAATTACTGAGCGGAACTGAAGGGAGGAAAGATTTATTTTGGCACATAGGTTCAGGGATACAGTCCACCATGGTGGGGAAGCACACAGTTGGGTGTAGCAGCAGAGAAGCATGGTGGGAGTGGGTCAGTCTGATCCTTGAGGATTGGGAAGCAGAGCTTGGCTGTACTACACTGACTTCCATTAGTTAGGCCACAATCCTAGGAGTGCCACGACCTCTCAGAACAGCGCCACCAACTGGAGACTAAGTGTTAGAACACATGAGCCTGTGGGGGACATTTTATTTCCAAACCCTAACACATACTAGTATTAACTAAACGTAGTTGTCATTTATCTGAAATTCTTACTTAGTTCAGTGGGGAAAGTGGAGGCTGGAGAGATGGCTCCATAGTTAAGAGTGTGTACTGCTTTTCCAGAAGACCCAAGTTCAGTTCTCCACATCCTGTCAGGTGTCTCACAGCCAACCCGTCCCAGGAGGATCTGGCATCTCTGGCCTCCACAGGAACTGACAAATATGTACACACCCACACACAGACATACATGCATAAAAGTAATTTAAAATAACAGTAATAAATTAAAATAAAAAAGGAGGGGAGAATAAAAACAGGAATTTGTATTAATATTTTTCATTGCTGTGAGAACACCACCCCAGGCTTATTCTGAGGGTGTACTCCATCACAGTGAGCAAAGCATAGCAGCAAGATCAGCTCTGCCTATGGCAGCTGGAGTGAGAGCTAGCTGGTCACAGCACCAGTCGGGAAGCAGAGACAGTTGCTGGTGCTCGCAGAGATGGATGCCGGTATTCAGCTTGCTTTGTTTTCTTCACCACAGGGTCTCCAGTCCCAGCTGATGCCAATCTTCCTATGTAGTGAACCTGAACTCTTTTTCTTTTTTTTTAAAGAACATTTCAGAGACTTTGTGATTTTTTTTAAAGGCCTATTTTTGTTATTTTAAAGTATGTATTATGTGTAGGTATGTGCATATGAGTGCAGGTGCTGTGGAGATTAGAGGCATCAAATCCTCTGGATCTGAGGTTACAAGCCACTGTGAGCGGCACAATGTGGGTGCTAGGAACTCGGGTCCGCTGGAAGAAGAATAGTGCTCTCAACTACTGAGCTCTCCAGCCCCAAGCTTGCACTTTTAAAATATTTTAAATTACGTTTATTTATCTATTCGGGGAGGCGACACTTAGGAACTACTTGCATCTGTCATTTCTCCTTCCAACATCTGAGTCTCAAGGATGGAAGCCAGGTGATCAGGCTTGGTGCAAGCGCCTTTACCTGCTTAGCCATCTCACCGAGTCCCGATTCGAACTTCTAATAACTTCTTTTCCAAGCCCACTGATGCCTTTTATTCCTTGAATGCTTAGCATGCCCTGGCACGATACAGGCATGGTCGATAGGGTAATGTTCTGATCGGGTTTTCTCACCTAAAGGACCAAAGAGAAAGTTGCCACCAAACTGCCTAGGAAGTAGCACGGGCTTGTGCTTCTCTCACAGGCTGCGGGGGCTCCGTTCATTTATACATTATACTATTGCAAAAATAGAATCAATGAATGAAGCAAGACTGACGATTGGGGAATGAAAGCGACCACGGTGAGAGGTGTCTGCAGAAACTGTATCCACCGCACATGTAGAGCAGACTCTGAATCTATCCCGCACTCATTCCATACAGAAATGCAGACTCGCCTACCACCCCGCACATACCTCGAACTCTTCATCCGCAGTCTCCATATCACACACATCGCACATGCTCCATACACCGCATCCACTGCGCACTCACCCACACTCGCCCCAGACCCAACATCCACTCGCAGAAGGCAGACCTATACAAACTGTAGACCCCACATCCATCTCACACATATCTCAAACCCCCGCATCCTCCTGTTCCTGCTCGTCGTCGAAACCTTCATCAGTGCGGCTCCCAAGAGGAAACTAGTTGCTCCGTACCCGGCTACCGACACCGACTTCTCCCGGAGAGCCGGCTGTACCGGCTCTGAAAAACTGAGTGGCGGCGCGGGGGGCGCCGGGATTTGTAGTTCTACGGCCACGCCCAGCACTACAGGTTCCAGGGGGACGTGCGCGTGACAGGGGCATGGTCACTCTACCTAAGAGGCTCACTTAGCTGAAGCGGACATCCTACATTAGTGTTCCCGTGTGTTTCTCTCTATTCTGGATTCCTGACATCTATGGAGTGTTCGTTTTGCGCCAAACACTGTTCTTCAAGTCCAGTAGCTAAGGAGGTGTCGTCCTTATTTTTTAAAGGAGCAAACTGAGGCCCGAGGTCAAGAGCCCTGCTAAGTCACTGGCTTGAAAGGGTTTGGGGTCACAAGGTGTTCAGTCGCCATGTGTGGTCTCTGAGTATCCTGATTTACATTAGAGAACAGCTTGCGTTGCAGTGGAGAGAACTGAGAGACACTGCCTTAACCAAGTGTGTCTTAAACTTGGTGACACCAGAAGTGGCTCAAACTGTCACCCTATGTCTCCTAACACGGTGCAAGAAGACTACCTAGTGTTCTTGACAAAAGAGAAATAGTGTCTCGGCTGTAACAAAAGAGTTACATGAGAACCTGGCAGGAGGAGCAACATGGGAGAGTTTGGAGAAATCTCAGTAACTGCCTTTCTCGCCGGTCAAACCTGAAGAACTGAAAGGTGGCATTGGAACCTAAATCTAGCAGAATTTGACAACTTCATAGGGCATGGAGACACAGACAGAGGGGAGAGGGAGAGAGGGAAGGGGAGAGAGAGAGAGAGAGAGAGAGAGAGAGAGAGAGAGAGAGAGAGAGCTGTTGGTTTAATGTACATAAACAATAACATAGACTTATTTTAACATTGAGAGTCCAATGGGGCCGGGCGGTGGTGGCGCACGCCTTTAATCCCAGCACTTGGGAGGCAGAGGCAGGCAGATTTCTGAGTTCGAGGCCAGCCTGGTCTACTGAGTGCCAGGACAGCCAGGGCTACACAGAGAAACCCTGCCTCGGAAAAAAAAAAAAAAAGAGTCCAACGGGAAGATGGTTCAGTGGGTAAGGCAAAGGCAAAGCTGCTTCAGCATGAGAACTCAAGTCCAGATCCCCACACCACATAAAGAACAGTCACAGAGGAGCCCTGGGGGGATAGGAGTAAGAAGAGTGAGCAGAGATGACATGATCCCTGGGACTCACTGACTAGCCAAAACAGCACGTTCTAGGTTCAGTGAGAAAGCCTATCTCAGAAAAGCAAACTAGAAGGTGCTGGAGAGATGGCTTAATAGTTAAGAGCACTTTTTATTATTCCAGAGGTCCAGGATTTGATTCCCAGCACCCATATGTTGGCTCACAATGGTCCATAGCTCCTGTTCCAGGGTTCACTGCTGATTTTTGACCTTCACTGGCACCAGGCATACATGAGGTACAGAATTATACATTTGCCAAAACACTCACATAAATAAAATACATCTTAAAACATTTTTTGGTTTTCGAGACAGGCTTCTCTGTGTAGCCCTGGCTATCCTGGAACTCCCTCTGTAGACCAGGCTGGCCTTGAAATTCACATATTATCCACCTGCCTTTGCCTTCCAAGTGCTGATATTAAAGGCATGTATCACCACACCTGGGTCAAAATATAACTATAAAATACATTTGATGTGTGAAGAAACCAACTCATCTAAAGAGCAGTCTGTAAGCAATCGGTTTAGACCTAGGTAACAGAGAAATATTCCAGCAGGACAGGTGGAGACAAAAGTAAAACAACTAAGATGTATTTCAGAACTCCTCCCTCCTTCGGGGACATGAGCAAGCCTCTGCTGAACTGATCGGAGTGGAGGAATTTTCACACTCACCCCATTTTTTTGTGCTGTTCATGGAATACTAGCTATAATTAGGAGGCGCCTTTGAGTTTAATTTGCACAATTAACTTGAACCAGGGTCTGTAACTGTAGTTGATTAACGAAGTCTAGCTCCCCGGCGGCGCCTGCGCACATTCCTCACTACCTGCTCCAATGCGCTGGATTCTCAAATGAAAGACAGACAGACAGACAGACAGACAGACAGACAGACAGACGCATGCACGCACGCACGCACGCAGCTTTATATTTAACAAACCTTAGTCAGATCATTAGCGGGGCCACTCCCCAACTTCCACATTGCCAACTCCTCCCCTCCGAAACTCCTGAACTATTACTAAAATCTTATTTCATCTTTGCTACCCTAGACCCAATCGTGGGTGGGTCGCTCTCCCCCTGCTCTTCCATGATTGGATGCTTTCCCTTCTGCAGCTCTCAAGCCTAGATCTTCCTCTTCTGGCAATGGTGGTTCTCCTTTTTCTTTCCCCTTGCCCTCTAATCCTAAAGTCCTGCCTCTGTATATCTGCCCAACCATTGGCCACTGGCAACTTTATTTACCAATCAAAGCCAAGTGGGGGCAGGGACCCTTAGCATCAGAATTAGCATCAGGGACCCTTCCATGCAGAATTCTCAAGTGATTTTGAGAACACATAATGTACGCATTAAATCAAATCCACAACAAGGGACAACACGGGGAGCTCCACAGCTTCCACTTGCCAAGTATGTGTTCATGTATATAAACATGTATATATTTGTGTGTTCTGTGTGTGCTTCTGTGCATGGGTATTTATGTGTGTTGGTCATTGAATTTTGTGTTTGTATATATTTCTTTGTGTTCTTGGGAGTATCTATGTTTGTGTTTATGAGTATATGAATGTTTTGTGTGTTTGTGTGTTAGTGTGTGATGAATGTGCTTGTGTGCTTTTCTGAGTGTGTTGTTTGTGAGTGTGTGTTTTGACTTCGTATGTTCAATGTTTTCTATGTGTTGTGTGTTGGTGAATATCTTTGTGGTGCCTTTGTATGTTTGTGTGTGTTTGCCTGTATGTAGTTTTGTGTCTGTGATCATATGAATGATTCTTTGTTTGTGTTTCTGTATATGCTTGTGTATATGTGTGTTTGTTTCTATGTTAGTTAGTTAGGCATTACTGAATGCCTGTGTTCTTGTCTATGTATTTCTGTGATTCTGTGTGTGCCTGTGTTTTGTGTTAAATTGTTTCTTCATATCTGTGTGCAGTTTTATATTTAAGTTTGTGTGTAGTTTTTGTATGTTGTGTTTATACATGCATTTGTGTGTGTCTTTTTTTTTTTTTTTTTGAGACAGGGTTTCTCTGTGTAGCCCTGGCTGTCCTGGAACTCACTCTGTAGACCAGGCTGGCCTCGAACTCAGAAATCTGCCTGCCTCTGCCTCCCAAGTGCTGGGATTAAAGGCGTGCACCACCACTGCCCGGCTTGTGTGTGTCTTGTTTGTAAGTTTTGTGATTGTGTGTGATGTGTGGTTGTGTGTGATTGTGTATGTTTTTTGATTTTATGTGCCGGGAGCCAGCCTGGTGGTTCTTCTTTCTTCCTGGTTCTTTCCTGATGTAGCAGTGGAGGAAGAATGTTGGCAGAGGCAAGACTTGGTCTTGCGAGATATTTAGGGTCGCTGTTTAATAATAAAATGTTTACCTATCTTAAGTTTAAGTCACTTTGCTGCTGTAGCTGACCTGCCTGAATCCCTCTGAGGTCAGAAACTGCAGTCTCTGGCATGTAGTACCTCATCATAAAACAGCAGAGGATTGAACAGTCTTTGTTTCATCTCTGAAGAAACTGTGTGGCTCTAACTTCCAGCCTGCTAATTGAAGTCTCGGGAAGAAAAGAGGGACACTTTGAGAAGTGATTTTAATCTTTATTTCTAAGTTCTCTCTAAAAAGTTTTCTTTAAAAAAAAAGATTTACTTATTATATTTATATGAGTACACTGTAGCTGTTTTTAAACATACTAGAAGAGGGCATCAAATCCTATTACAGATGGTTGTGAGCCACATGTGGTTGCTGGGAATTGAACTCAGGACCTTTAGAAGAGCAGTCAGTGCTCTTAACCTTTGAGCCATCTCTCCAGCCCCTTTAAGAAGTTTTCTATGAAAGTTCTTTAAGAAGTTCTTCTAAAAGGTTCTCTCTCTCAAAAAAAAAAAAAATCTTCAGTTCTCTAATAAAAGGGGATCCCGACTCTCTTTGTCCTCAGAAAATTCAGAATACATGATCACATGATAAAAAGTTCATCACAAGTTTACACATGAATTCAAATCATAAATTGAATAAAACATTTACAACAGAGAAATTTTACATGCATATCCATTAAGAGTAGTTATCTGGCTAAACATCATCTGTTACTAGCTCTACAGGTTCATTAAAAGTTAAAAAATAAAATCTTTGTGACTAAGGTATCAGTAAGTTTCATATGGATAAACCCAGTCAATATTTTATCTTCTGTCCTTGTACCTATAGTAAATCATTAGTTCTCTTTTTATGACCTTTGGTAATAGTTTTACAACCTCTTGGAATGTGCTTTAAGATTTAGATGCCTTCTTGCTATCTCAGAAGCAATTAACTCACGACACTTGAAGACTGGCAGAGTTCTCATTTCAGTTTTGACATCAGAAAGGACTTAATAGCAGTCCTATTGTAAAAGATGTTAATAATTACTAATATAATTTTAGTAATTCTTATAGAATCATCATTAATAATTGTTTTGCAGAAATCTGGTTAAAAAAGGGTGGGCAAATACCTAGTGATTGTTATATAAATTTAATAATAACAAGAAAAGCATATTAATAGCAGGAAACTTTCTTAAAATGAAATCTTCTCAGCCTTGCCTAGAGAAACCAATCCATCATTAACTTTGACAATTTGTGGCAAAACCATTTCAGGAAGATCACCTGCTAGGTTTTAGCCTCTCCCTGAAATGGCTCCTGACATTTATGCGTGTTTGTGTGTGTTTGTATGTATTCATGAATCCATATATGATTTTGTGTGTCTCATTTATGTATGCTATGTGCTTTTTATCCTTTTCTGACACAAGGTTTTGGTTTGCTTGTGTATGTATTTGTCATTGCTTGTGTGTTTGTGTATTTGCATTTGCTTATGTGTTTATATATATATATATGTTTGTGTTTGTAATGTGTGCAAATATTTAGGTACATGTGTTTCTCTGTACTTGTTTGTAATAGTCAACTTCTGTCACAAAGTTGCTACATAACCATTAGGTACCACAGAAAGAGGCCAACAAAATCTATGGGCCAGCTCAGTGTGGTGGTTCAGGTTTTTAATTCCAGCACACGGGAGACAGAGGCAGGCAGATTTCTATGAGTTTGAAGCCAGCCTGGTCTACATAGCAAGTTCCACATCAGCCAGGGCTACACAGAGACCTTGTATCAAACAAACAAACAAACAAACAAACAAACAAACAGAAGTAGAGAAGGAAGAGCATGAGGAGGAAGAGGAGGCAGAGGAGGAGAAGAAGAGGAAGGAAAAGAGGAGAAGAAGGAGGGGGAAAGTAGAAGAAATAAAGAATTTCTCACCAAAGCATCAGAATTGAGACTCACCAGCCGTGCCTGGGATGTGTGTGGATCTATGAACCAACAATGTGGAGCAGGTTCGTGTGCTGATAAACAGGACCTGATTCACATGAAGGAGGAATGTTTCCTTTGTCCATCTGTTCTTAGATTCGGTGATTAACTCAGCCTGAATTTATTGAGTTTCTTTTGTATGCTAGAAAGGCTGTCAAGCACTAGAAACCAAAAAAGTCAAGGAAACAGGAAAGGCTCCCCAGAGCATCCAGAAACAGACATAGCTCTGTCAGCACCTGACTTCTCCCCAGGGAGGCTCACTCCACAGTTTGGATCTCCAGAATTGTGAGCTGTGAATGTCTAAGCCACTTGTAAGTTCAGGGGCTTAGTGTGAACACCACAGGATGCACCTACTGATGCAGGAGGGTCGCCTCCTGCTGGGGTGTACAGATAGCAAGTGCCAGCTCCTCAGAAGGTAACCTCTTCTCGGGGAGAGAACTGGCAAAGAGGAAGGACTTGAGAAGCATCTGGATATAAATTCAGATGGCCTTCCATGAGCCTCCCATGTCTAACATAATTCTCCCTGTTGTTTTATTATGTCATATGCTGCCGCTGCAGTTGTGACTAATACAACACACCCATCCTGTGCATCACTGGACCAGTAGTGCTAGGCCCTTGGTCCAGCTCTCTCATTGCACTGAATTCAGTACTAAAGCATTCTGAACCTGCTCTGCAGAGAATAGGAGATAGCAGTCTAGTGAGAGAAGGGGCTATAAGAGATACAGGAGTTCCCTGCAGGGCCAAGTGGGCTGATTAAGGTTTAGGTCATTATCCTTAGCACAATAGGGGGTCACTGAAAGGTTTGAAGCTGGTTTAAAGAGCTAAACTCAGCCTGACATAGCAAGCCTGTCTCTGGTCAGGGCCTTCGCACAGTAGATTTCTAAGGCAAGGGTTCAGATGGGTTTGGTCACCATAGAGACGGCTATGTGGACACAAACAATTATAATAATGAAGCTACAGACTTGAGCACTGGGGGATATAAACAGAACCGGTTCTGGGTGCGCTCTGCTGGAAAACACATTCTGTCCACACAAAGGGTCTGATGTGTGAAAAAGGACCTGTGGTGAAAGAACGAAACCCAGGGACCACAGAGCCAGGATACTGGTGCCATAGCAACCCAAGACCAAAGGGCTTCTCTTCTGTTTTTTCAACAGAACTCCAGGAATAGGAAGGGCAGAGTGTGAGTGCTGCAGCTCTGAAGGGAAAGGCTTCCCCTATGGAAGTGTTACAGTTCTGCTCTGGCTGCTGCCTGGGAAGTTTTCCCCAATCCAAGTTACAACTGTGCTCCAGTGGTGTTGGGGTTGGTGTTCCTAAGCAAAGCTCTGCGTAGGTGAAAGTGTTATTGCTCTGAGAAGTACACTGGCTAACAGGAGCCAGAGAATACCACAAAGTCACACTGCACAACAAATCTCACACAGATTTATTAGAAGGGGGAAAACCCAGGAGGGTGTCTGCCTCTGCTCAAATCAGAAGCAACAGGGAACTGAGCTGAAGGCAGGGTTTATATGAAGTTTCTTGGGAATGGAGGAATATTTCTGGGTAAAGATTTCCAGGGTGAGGATTGGTGGGATTTCAACTCCTAAGCTTGGGCCAGCTCAGCAATTGGTGGGCTTCTGCGGCAAACTTAGCGATTGGTGGGCTTCTGTTTCTTGGCCCTGGTTTTACTCTTGAGGTACAGTCAGGATGTTTTTCCTTTGGTCCATTTACCCTACACAGAAGTCATGTGAAGAGGGCCACTGTCCACGGCATCTTGTAATCAGGCTCTTATTCTGATAAACTCCAATCCCAGCAGAACCAGGCATCCTCTGAAGATTAGGAAACCGGAACTCAGAGGGATGGTGCCGGCTGCTGACTTGCCGATGCCATCAGGTGGCGTCACCAGGTAGAAAGCTTTGCCTAGTCTGTCCTTCCCTCTTGGATTACAGAATATGTTTCCATCGTTTGATGTGTGAGGACCACGAGTTCAAAGCTAACCTGAGATACACAGTGAGATCCTGTCTTTAAAAAGTAATGGATTTTTCTATGCTAGTAGAAAGGGGCAGAGTATCCCCAACAGAAAGGATCTTAAATTCAGCATTACCAGCGAGCTTCCTGAGAGAGTCAGAGAGAGAAGCTGTTGACTAAAAGTTGCGAAGCGTTCACGGAGAACTTCGGGAAGGGCCAAGTCGCCCGATCTCAGTTGAGCGCGGAAAGGTCGCGAGGCGGAACCACTCTAGCTGGGCGAAGTGTGTTCGGGGAGCGGTGTTCATAGCGGAAGAGGCCGGAGGATTTCCGAAGCGAGCGGAAGCGGTGCGGTCGGGTCCGAACGAGCCGAAGGCATGGCCGTCGCGTCCTCAGAGACCGAGGCTGAGGCGCTAGCCGCGGCGCGCGAGCGGAGCCGCCTCTTCCTGAGCGGCCTGGAGCTGGTGCAGCAGGGCGCCGAGGCTCGCGTCTTCCGTGGCCGCTTCCAGGGCCGCGCGGCCGTGGTGAAGCACCGCTTCCCTAAGAGCTACCGCCACCCGGAGCTGGAGGCGCGGCTCGGCCGGCGGCGGACAGTGCAGGAGGCGCGCGCGCTGCTCCGCTGCCGCCGTGCGGGTGAGGAGGACCGGACGGGGCTCCGGGAGACGGGTCGGACGGGACAGACGGGGCTCCGGGAGACGGGTCGGACGGGACAGACGGGGCTCCGGGAGACGGGTCGGACGGGACAGACGGGGCTCTGAGTTCCCTGGGTCGGGACCAAATAACAACGCTTAAGGTAGTTTTAAGCAGGTGTCCTGACAGGTGTGCGTCTGGAACTAACTTTCTTTATTCAGATTCTACCCTTCTGTGAGTTGCCTTGCCTCAGTTTGGGGGGCTATAATCGGAAGTCATAGTCGAGATCGAATCTCAGGAATGTTGTGAGTGGCCTATACAGACTTGTATGTTGGAGTGGTATTCAGTAAGTGTGAGACTTCACTAAATCGTTTTTGTTTGTTTGTTTTTCCGAGACGAGGTCTCATTGTAGCTATGGCTTTCCTGGACCTCACTATGTAGACCAGGCTGATCTATAACACAGATCTGCTTACCACAACTCCCGTCTATTTATTTATTTTTAACACCCATTGGCTACTCCCACGGAAGTTCTGTCCTCTAGAGAAACTGAGACACAGACAGGTAAAGGGCTGGAAGTTTCACAGCCACCAGGTGGCTTGACCCCCAATGCCCATGCTTTTACACGCCTGTGCTTTTCTCCTTAGCAGTTGATAGATGCCAGGAGACTGGGAAAGCTAAGCCGTGAACAGGCCTGTACTTTTCTGCTCTAGAGAGGCAATGGAGTTACAAAGTAGTGTTCATATATTCTTCTTTACCTTTGTAAGTTTTATCAGACAGGGATGGGGACTACCGTGATGCCCATGGACAGATCTCCACTTTCTCAGAAAATGTCCTGAGCCTGGAGCCTGGTTGACTTCAGGAGAGACTCCTGGAGTTAATTGCTAGCACTTTACAGTTGTGGAGACTGAGGCATAGAGTAGCTAAGGGAACCTTGAGGTTTCACAACTAATAAGGAGGAGCTGGGATTTGAACCTGCTTGTTCCAGAACAAAGATGAACCTGTAAGACGACACCCTGCTAGCCTCCTGCTTGTGCCCTTGTGGGTAGAAAGTGCTCAGACTGCAGGATGCTTTCTTCTGGCTTCTTGTTTTGTTTGTTTTTAGGGAGTAGCAATGAATTCCTAAGGTGTGAGAAAGGAGGAGCAAGCGTTGATACTTCCAGACTGACCCTGGGCTGGTCTTAGGCTGAAGTAGTCCTGCAGGGCTTTGACAGGGCAAGCCTCTGGATAAATTGTATCATTTTCCACAATATTCCTAAACTCTGTTCCAAAGTAGATTTAGACCGAGAAACTGTCCACCTGTGCAGGTGAAGCCCGCCTTTGTGAAGAACGCACTCGCTAACCACGTGTGTCCATTACAGGGATAGCTGCCCCTGTCGTCTTCTTTGTGGATTATGCTTCTAACTGCTTATATATGGAAGAAATTGAAGACTCGGTGACTGTTCGAGATTATATTCAATCCACTATGGAGACTGAAAAAGACCCTGAATGCCTCTTGGACTTGGCCAAGAGGATCGGGCAGGTTCTGGCCAGAATGCATGACGAGGACCTCATTCACGGGGACCTCACCACCTCCAACATGCTCCTGAAACGGCCCCTGGAGCAGCTGCACATCGTGCTCATCGACTTCGGGCTGAGTTTTGTCTCAGGACTGCCAGAAGATAAAGGTGTCGACCTGTATGTCCTGGAGAAGGCCTTCCTCAGCACGCACCCCCACACCGAGACCGTGTTTGAAGCCTTTCTGAAGAGTTACGGTGCCTCATCCAAGAAGTCCAGCCCAGTGCTGAAGAAGTTAGATGAGGTGCGCCTGAGAGGGCGAAAGCGGTCCATGGTCGGGTAGCGGAGCTGTGGAGACCAGCTCACAGTGAAGGATGATGTAGACCAGGCTGGACCTCAGCAGAGCATGGGGTTGTTAAGTGATCTGTGATTATGCTAGGCCACTGCCCTCCATGGCTCACTGTTCTCAGGGACTTCATGTACATAAGATTTATTTTAGGTCGAACTGGGTGGGTAGCCCAGGCTAGCCTTGAATTTATGGCAACATCCTTCCTCCTTACCTGGGAGGTGGTGATAAGCTACCATACCTGACTTTGCACTGATTCTGTAAGAAACAAAACAACTATGATTATATTTGTTTTTATATCTTCTTATATTTGTTTTGTGTGTGTGCAAATGTATACATGGAAGTCAGAGAAGAACTTTTGAGAGTCAGATCTCTGGTTCTACATTATAGAATCTACCATATGAATTCCTGGGATTAAATTGAGGTGATTAGGCTTGGCTGTAAAATCCTTTACCCATTGAGCCATCTCACTGGCTCATAAAACTATTTTTATATTAATGGGCAGAATGGAGATAGGACATGGGGTGGTAGCTGGTGGGGACTGGGCTAAGTCTGGTTGAAGCAGAGTTTCAGAGGCTGCATTCGTGCCTAGTGTACATATCCTGTCATTCGTCAGAGCAGCGTGGGTTGTTAGCTGCAGAGACATCTCTTCAGCCTCTTATCAATTTTTTTTTTTCTGAGACATGGTTTCCGTGTAGCCCTCGCTGTCCTGGAACTCACTCTGTAGACCAGGCTGGCCTCAAACTCAGGGATCCGCCTGCCTCTGCCTCCTGAGTGCTGGGATTAAAGGCGTGCACCACCACTGCTTAGCTATTACATTTTTTAATGCTTATTTTTACATGTGCGTATGTGTATATGAAGGTGCCTTAAGAGGGCACCAGAACCCCTGTAGCCCAAGTTGCAATCAAATGTGAGCTGTCCAGTGTAGGTGTAGAAGCAACACTCTGGTTCTGTGGAAAAGCAGCAGCATATAACACTTCCCCCCCCCCCCCCCCCCCCCCCCCCCGATTTATTTATTTATTTTACGTATGTAAGGACTCTATCTGCATGTATATTTGCACCCCAGGAGAGAGAATCAGATCCCATTACAGATGATTGTGAGCTACCGTGTGGTTGCTGGGAATTGAACTCAGGACCTCTAGAAGAGCAGCCAGTGCTCTAACCACAGCCATCTCTCTAGCCCGTCTATAAGCATTTTAGCCAATAACAATATCCCTACTTTCCTCAGTGGAAAATTAAAGTATTACAGAGTTGAGGTCTACAAGAGTATAGCTTGTGGGTGTGTTTTCCCCTAGGATACCATGAGGTGGGAAAACCAACACAGGAACAGCCTCATGGACTAAAGTCTATGGAAAGTGTGGGAGGTGAATGACACCCCAGTCCTAGGGAATCTGAAATGCAGGAAACTGTCTTGCCTTTGGGGCTTTTCAGGCTCTGAAGGGGATTAAAAAGCCAGGATGGGTGCTTTCAAGAAGATTCTGCATGGGAGTGTTGGGACTGGATATCAGGCCAGCAAAGCTTCCTACAGACTTGTATGGCAGAGATGAACCCCAAACCCAGAGTCTGGGAGATAACTTAGCAGACCAGAGAGGACCTGCAGCTCCTCCAGTCTTGGTACTTTTGAAGCAGTCCGTTTGCCAGTGATGTGTTCCATTTGGGGTGTCAGTGAAGACTGGGGTTTGGCGCTCTCACCTGCTTGAAGAAGGGCTGGAAGACTAACATTTTGTTTTGTTGGGAGTTGTTTGGTTGGTTTGGTTTGGTTTTATTCTTTTTGTTTTTGTTTTTGTTTTTGTTTTTCAAGACAGGGTTTCTCTGTGTAGCCCTGGCTGTCCTGAAACTCACTTGGTAGACCAGGCTGGCCTCGAACTCAGAAATCCACCTACCTCTGCCTCCCAAGTGCTGGGATTAAAGGCAGGCGTGCACCACCACCGCGCGGCGGTTTTATTCTTTTTTAAATGTAATTTATTTAATTGTATGATTGGTGTGAGGTTGTCAGATCCCTTGGAACTAGAGTTACAGATAGTTGTGAGCTGTTCTTTGGGTGCTGAGAATTGAACCCAGGTCCTTTGGAAGAGCAGACAATACTCTTAATCACTGAGCCATCTCTCCAATCCATTGTTTGTTTGTTGAGACATGGTCTCTCTACTATGTAGCTCTGGCTATCCTGGAACTCACTCTGTAGACCAGGCTGCCCTTGAACTCACAGATCCACCTGCCTTTGTCTCTGGAGTGCTGAGATCAAAGGCATGCTCTACCATGCCTGGTGGCTGACTGAATCTGTAGTCTCACAGGCCTTGGATAAGTCACCTGAAGTCATTCCTTTCAGACTCCAGACTATGTATCCTGGGCAAAGACATGGAAGTCACGCAACCTGGGGCAAGTCAGCAAACACACTGTGGAAACATTACTTTGATGATGGCACCTGGTCATTCCACAGAGTGTCTGGGCTGGTCATTCACTCCAATGTCATTGTGTGCACACCAAGACGAAGCTGTATTGAAGTGTTTGGGACGTGAGTTACATATTGTTCATCATTGCAAGGGGACATTGCCAACACCCTTACCTACCATGTGTGAGTTGCCAGAATACCCCAGTCAGTCTGCAGTGAGTTGTTTTGAGGGCTGTGGTAAAACTCACTTCTGTTTCCCTCTCCATTCTCTCTTTTCCACCCTCACTTTTGCATATGCCAACAGCTTCATGCACAGAGGGCTGACTAAGACCTCTCACCACTGAGGCCATGGCAGGAGCCTCTGGGAATTCACCCTCCCAAGAGAACTTCCCACAATGCCTCACACTCACAACCCATAGGAACTGTGGGGTGATAAATGCATTTCTCTCTCTCTCTTTCTCTTTCTCTTTCTCTCTAACTTATTTTTTTTAATTTGGATTTTTTTTTAGTCAGTGTCTTGCTGTATAGCCAATGCCAACCTCAAACTTACAGCAGTCCTCCTGCCTCAGCCTCTCAGAGTGCCAGAATCATAGGTGTGAGCTACCATGTCTGGTTTTGTTTTATTCTATTTGTTTATTTTTTCATTTATTTATTTAGAGACAGAGTCTCTCTATGTGGCTCTGGCTGTCCTGAAACTCCCTATGTAGATCAGAGTAACATCAGACTCACAGAGATCCACTTGCCTCTGCTTCCTGAGTGCTGGATTAAAGGCATGCACCACCATACCCAGTTAGTTATTGTTTTTGCTATTATTATTATTATTATTATTATTATTGTTAATTTTTTAATTTCACCAAGTTGCTCAGGCTAGCCTTGAACTCACTCTCCTTCTGGTTGGATTCTGGGTAGCTGGTATCACAGAGGTGCACCCCCACACACTCTGATGTATAATTTTAAACCATTTGGTATTCAGATCATTTGTCATATAGCAATAGATAATATACAGCAGATAGACACCATCCTTTCAAACTAAGTGCATTGAAAGTAAGAAAGCGAACAGGATGCTATGGGAACAGGTGGTGAGGGAGGGGCTTCAGACAGGGCATTGGAGAGACCCCCTTTTTGTGACATTGAGCTGAAAGCTGCATGGCAGGAAGGGGCAGTGGCATGCTTACAATCTCAGTGGGTAGTACACATATCATTTTGTAACCAAAGGCCTCCAGTAACTATTATGAAAAGAAACTCATCTTCCTACACTCATAGTTTTAATAAATGATAATGGCCTTAAAAATGAGCCAAAAGAAAGCAGTGTATAATTTACTAATTTTAATTCAGCAGACAAACGGCACAATGGCATCTGCTGCGGCTGCAGCCCTACCAGTCTTGTGTGGTATCTGTTTTGAGGTCCAGCTGTGGTTCCAAGCACTCAGCTTCTTCACTCTCAGGGTGCCCAGATACCTGATATCTCGGAACCACAGCTGGACCCCTGCACACTGGTCTGGAAGGGTGAATCGGAGTCCTGAACGGGCGGAGTTCTGGTTCTGTAGGATCCAGGTCCTGTTGCAGTAGGTCTCCACCCTCATAAGCCTGTATAAATAACTCCATCATGATATTTATAAACTGCACACCTAGATTGGGCAGAGCTACCACTACGCTACTCTATTCCCCAGCTGTGAGATCTCTTGCTACTTGAGGCTTCTCCGGCCATGTGGTTTTGTTCCATCTTCCTTCCACCTCCTCTTCCTCTGTCTTCCTCTGTCTTCTTCTGTCTTCCTCTGTCTCCTCATCTTTAAAACTTCAACCCCACCTTTCCCTTCCATTGCCCAATCACAGGTTCTAGCCTTTATTTGACCAGTTAAAATAGGAAGAAGGTTCACATGAAATCATCTGAGTATGTGATCCCCTCCTCATAGGGGCAGCCTCTCTTGAGGAGGCATAATTAGCTTCAAAATACAAACAGCACCAGGGCAAGCCACAACAAGGTCCAACTGGGAGTGAGTGCCAGGGGAGAGAGTGGGTGGTGGGGAGAAGACCTTTTCTGAGGGTCTTCCTGTTACAACTCTTTTAGGCAAAGGCCTCCTTATCCAATAATCTTCAACGAAATAGCTCTCAGAGACGAGGGGTGGGCTTGTACACGTACACTTTATTTGGGGTGAACTAAGGATTATATAGCTTTAGGTAAATGGGTAGGAATATCCAGGGAGGTCATTGGCTGAAGGTTAGGGGACTGAGATGCCTCATTAGCATGGGGAGGCATCTCAGGAATCTCAAGTGCTTGCTAAAAGGGTTTCTTATGGGAGGGGAAGGGAGTTGGTTCTGTAATTTCACCAAGGTTATGTGACATTCCACAGGTAGAGAGCATAGAGATTTCAGGCTCCCCAGACAAGGTCAGAGAAGGAAAAACTCTGCTGGTAAAAGGAGTCTTCCATTTTGTACCCAGCTCAGAAGGCTATCTGGACAATGGTAGATTTTCATCTTAACTAGCAGGGCCCAACAGTCCTGCAGCAGTTACTAGCAGGAGCCTCGAGGCCCAGGGTTTCAGTAGTACTACGATCAAGTCTCTGACAAGCAGCAACTTAAAGGAGGAGGGGTTTGTTTCGCCTCACAGTAAGGACTTGAGCCCATTATGCTGGGGAAGGCTTTTGGGTGAGCATTTGGCAGCTGGTCACACCACATTGGTAGTCCACAAGCAGACAGCAGTCAGGAAGGATGGCCAGTCTATAAAACCTCAAGACCTGCCCCCGGTAACCTGCTTCCTTTAGCAAGGCTTCACTTTGTAAAGACTGCTTAACGTTCTGAAAGAAGCAGCACCATATTCTTGATCATTGTATGTTTCAACACAACAGGCGGGAAGCATTATTTGGTGAGATTCCAGACAAATGCATGTTCCCTTGACTCAGGACAGCTGTATCTCTAGAAAACTTCGTTATAGGAAAACTGTACAACTGGGAGCAGTGGAACACACCTGGAATCCCAGCACTTGGGAAGTGGAAGCAGGAGGATCAAGTATTCAAAGCTACATAGCAAGAGCAAGGCTAGCTGGGTTACATGAGACTCTGTCTCTGGAAAGGGTGGGGGATAGACCCAAGCTATGCAAAACACACTGTATGCATCTGTGCAAAGTAGACTTCATTCCTAAATCCTGTCCCTGTTAATACACTTCTCAACTCCAGGGTTGCCCAGTCACATGGCACACATGCAGTTGTTACCCTCTGGGCTGATCCACGTCTGGGCAGTGTTCTTTCAGCTTTCTCACACCCAGACTATAACAGCAACAGTATTTCCCCATAATGGAAACTTTTATTCACCTGATATAATTGTCATCTTGGAGGCTTACTGCTGAATAAGCTCACCCTTTCTGATTCTTTCTGAACTCTGGCTGGCTGATTCTTCTTACCTGTTCTGGCTCAAAACTCTTCTCCAAGCTGACTGATTCAATCTGGCTTCTCTCAGCTTCTCACTGAATTGCTCTCCTTGGCCTCACACTAACTTTGGCAATTTGTTCTAATCTCCCGGCTCCTCCCTATTCTCTGACTTCAACGCCTCTGCTCTCTGCACTGAACTGCATGACCTCAGGAATGAACGCAACTCCACTGCGCTACACTCACTGCACTGATTCCCAATCGACTGACCAGACTGACTCCCAAGTGCTGCTCTTAAAGAGCTTTTTTTGGGGGGGCGGGGGGGGCTAGAGAGATGACTCAAGGGTTAAGAGCACTGGCTGCTCTTCCAGAGGTCACGAGTTCAATTCCCAGCAACCACGGTGGCTCACAACCATCTGTAATTGGATCCAATGCCCTCTTCACATTAAATAAATAAATAAATCTTTTAAACAATAGCTTTTTTTTCCCCCCTGAGAGTTGGATGTATCCTGTCTCTGACTCATTCTTTCAAATCTTTCCCTGATTCATCACTTTGTCTGCCCCTCAATTAGATATCATTGTTTGGGATTTAATGTATGTACTAAGGGCCTGTCTGCATTCCAGCCAGATCACACAGATCTAGAAAGTCTTTGGATGTGATCAGAGCATCCATGTTGCCAAATTAAAATTCTTCCAACACAGTTCCCTAACAGAGTTGCAAAATGCCAGTCATGGCACAGGCCTATAGTCCTGGCTACTCAGGAAGCTGAGATAGGACATCACAACTCCAGACTCACCTTGCATTCAAAGCCTAAATTAATTTAATGAGAACCTATCTCAAAATAAAAAATGAAATAAGGACTGAAGGTATAGCTTAGTGGTTTATCATTTGTCAGACACTTAGAATCCTTATTATCCCACCCCCCAGATTTCAAAACACCGTTGGGAGACCTAGCCTTAATAGAGAAACACTTACAAAAGGCACAGGAGTACATAAGCCAAACTTTTTTTTGTTTTTATTTTTGTTTGATATAGGGTTTCTGTGTAGTCCTGGATATTCTGGAACTCATTCTGTAGACCAGGCTGGTCTTGAATTCACAGAGATCCACCTGCCTCTGCCTCCTGAGTGCTGGGGTTAAAGGCATATGGCACTACGACCTGACTCATGAACCCTTAAAGGAACATAAAGGAGTCTAGAAGCAGCCTGGCATCCAAGATGGGGGATGAGGTCTGAAAGCTTGCAGGACCAGTGCGAGCTCGTTACCGTAGAACAATATAGAGTCAGCTCCACAGTAAACAGGGAGCCACCTCTAGGTTTTGAGCAGAGGAGGGGCGTGTTTTTCAGTGATGGCAGATCTTATGGTGTGGAAACAGGAGAAAGTAGACCAAGGTGTGAGACAGGCTAGGTTCCTTTATGTTGACATAGGCAGAAGGAACCAGAGGCTGACAAAGGAAACAGCAGGGTTTGTGTATTTGTTTTAAGATTTATTTATGTACGTAAGTACCTTTATTTACTCTCATGTATGCCTGTGTGCCAGAAGAAAGCATCAGATCCCATTACAGATGGTGGTGCGTCACCGTGTGGTGGTTGTGAATTGAACTCAGGACCTTTGGAAGACTTGACAGTGCTCTTAACTGCTGAGCCACCTCTCCAGCTCCAGTAAATTGCAGGTTTTTGTTTATTTTCTTGAGGGGAGCAGGGTTAAAGTTTGGTAATTGTCCACTTACTACTCATGTTCTTCTCGAGCTGGGATGTGGCTCAACCTGTAGAGCACTTGCCCAGCATGCATGAAAGTCTGCATGTGAGCTCTAGAACCACACAGCGAGGCACAGCAGCAAATGCCTGTAATCCCAGCATTGGAGAGGACGAGGTAAGAGAACCGGAAATCCAAGGCTAACCTGAGCTGTAGGAGATGCTGTCTCAAAGATAAAGAAAAAGAGGTGTTCTTGTTCATAAACATCTTTGCCTTGTACTTGGTGGGCTAAGAGGACTCAGGAGCTGCGACATTGCTTCTGTAGCTGTCATCTTATAGGTCTATGCTTCATGGTTGAGTCCCGGCCTTACAGCAAGGCTGAAGGACTAGGGGTATTTGAGTTCCCAAGGGTGAGACAGAAGAATCACACGTTGGCTCCAGTGGACAACAGGTCAAGTTTACCCTGGATTATTGTCTTGGCTAAAACATTTCCCAACCTATTGACGAGTCTTCATACAGGCTCAGTGGAGTCTGGCTCAGTGGTTGAGGTAGTTAGTGGGGGCAGATGTATCTTGAAGATGGAGCTACCCAGAGTTTTGTTCCATCTCAGGTACCTGTCAGATCCTTGCAGGTCTTTGAGGAATTACCACTGTAGCTAAAGTGGCCTTTGAGTGTCTGCAGAAGTAACCAGGCAACACATCAGCAGTGTCATTTCGAGGAAGCTGCCCTGTGTGAACTCTCAGATTAATGACATTTAGGTCAACTGACAGAGGTGATGTTTGCTTTGAGAGTTTGTCTGTGTGCTCCCTGGGCTGATCTGGGAACTTAAAGGGCATTGTATGGAGGAACAAGGTCTCTCAGTCCTTGAAGCTCAGTCTTGAGCCCCACTCATTTCGTTTGGTTTAGTCATGGGGGACCCTAGTTTGTAAAGGGCTTGTGACCCTCCATGGTGTTTTATGACAAAGTTGTTGAAAGCAGTTAAAGGTGTAAAGCTGGTTTGCCTTTTGTGCCCTTGCAGTGACCCCTAAATGCCTCAGTCTGACCACCTTGAAGGGTATGTGGTTCAAAATATCACTTGGACGACTGCGCTGCACTTTGAGAATTTCGTACATTCGTTCCTTTATTCGTTCATTCAATGCATAAGGATTAAAAGATTCCAGTGATTGACTGCTGTGTGACAAGCACCCCCAAGCTGTCATGACTTAAAAGAAGGGGGTTTGTTGTTTCCCTCTGATGGATGGGTTTTCTAAGCAACTTTGCTGCTCTCACTAGCATGTGTCAGGCTCCTGTATTCCACTGGTGTGTTGGCTGAGAACGGGGCTACAGCTGGTAGACCTGGGTTCTCTCTATGTCCTCTTTGTTCTGGGACTCTTCTGAGAAGCACACAGTAGCCCCAGAGAGTAAAGAAAGGTAGGGGACCAGGCCTCCCTGGGCCCAGCTACTCTGTCAGTTATGAGGGTAGCCCAGGTGCAGGGGCATGGAGAAATAGACTCCCTTTTCTGACAGGATTGTTAAAGTCGCATTGTAATCAATGGAATTTGAAACAGTCTTGAAGTGTTCTACCAGGCTCTGGATCAGACCCCCCACAGGGACAGGGCCCAACAACCTGAAAATATAAAAGGTTCGCAAATGCTATTATAAATATCAGCTAGGGGGACACAGTGACAAGGGATATTTGAGTTGAGCACTTGAACATGTTGACACGGGACATTTCTGAAATTTTCACGAGGAACAACTGTCTGCTTGTGAGACAAAGCATCAAGGCTGCCCGTGGGAAAGCAGGGGCGAGGCATCAGTACTGTCAAGACGTGGTACTGTTGCGCCTTGGAGTGGAAGCGGCCCTGGAATCAGGCCCTGTCTTCCACTCGTGTTCAGGCCACGCCACACTGGCCACCTGAGTCGGTTTCTTTTCTTGTTTTGCCCTCCATACTGGAGGCTGATGAAAACAGACCAGGGAAAAGGGGAGTTGTTGGTAGCAGTGCCACAGACTGGCACTTGGCAGATGTTCAAGTGTGCTGGCTTACTCCTTTCATCCCAGTTGAGGAGGGTGAAATGAGCCAACTCAAACCAGATTAGATTATATTAAATTCAGGTTTATTGGGAAGCTGCTCTCAGGTTAGTTCACTGATCCGGAGGAAGGAGGCCAAGGGAGTCGCCACGGGAAGAAAAAGAGGAGGAACGGGGGAGAGAGAGAAAGAGAGAGAGAGAGAGAAAGAGAGAGAGAGAGAGAGAGAGAGAGAGAGAGAGAGAGAGAATGTCTGTAAGAGCCTCTGAGTGAAGGGAAAGGGGAAAGGCAGCCCAACTCTTGGGTTGGAAAGTTCAGGGTTGGGGGCAGGGGATACCAGTTAGGGACTGAGGGATGCTGGGAGAACCTGGAGGCCAGGTTGGCTTTGGTTTGTAAAATATGCACCTCAGTCCCCTGTCTCGGCTGAAACTAAAGAGAGGGGACATTGAGTTCAAGGTCAAGGCCAGCCCATGATACACATTGAGACAAAACCAAAACCAAGTAAAACTCTGTAAGTGCTGTTTGCCTAGCACCCCAGCATTTGAGAGGCAGAAACAGAAGGATTATTGCTCACAAACTGGTTATCCAGGAGCTAACTCTCCTGTGGCAACAGGACTGAATGGATGTGTAAGGCTGGTCCAGGGCTGGTGTGGTTTGCTGACAGGGATGAAAATCTGGAAGGGATGAACACCGTGAATATACCTTCTGGCCTCCTCTTCCTTTCCTTCCTTCTCCTCCTCTCTCTTCTCACCTCTCACCTCCTCTCTCTTACCTTCTGGCTTCATCCTCAGCCCTGGTTCTTAACTTCCCTGAGCCTCCTTTCTGTCCTGATTTCTCTGCCCTTCCTGAATCTGGCTTCTGACCATCTTTCTATTTTCAATCTCCCGGTTTCTCCTTTCTCTTCACTGTCCCTACTCCCTGTCGCCTCTCTCATTCCATTCTCTTCCTTTTGCCCATCTCTCTCCTCACTATTATTATTACTCATTATTATTATTACTAATTCTTTTTACGATTTTCTCTTTCCCCTTTACTCCTTCCCTCTTTCGCTTTTCTGAGCATATTTGTCGCATGCTCTTAGTCACCTCTCTTCCTACCTCCAGTCACCTGCACCTTTCCTTCAGGGCTGCCCACTTCTATAGCCTTTGACCTGTATTTTCTTCTCCTTCATAGCCTTCATCACTCTCCCCACCCGCTCCTGCTATACTACTTAGACACGCCCCGACCAGCCCAACTCGCGTAGGCCCCGCCCCAACCACGCAGACCACACCCCACCACAGGTCCTCCGCCCCACCCACAGGGCTCCACCCCATTCTGGCCCCGCCTCCCGGCCGGCCCCCGCCCTTGGGGTCACAGGGTCGACCGACGCTAAGCAGACGTAGCGACACCACCAGTCACGTGGTCACGTGACGCGTTGCAACATGGCGGCGCCGTGGGGCCGGGGCGTCTCTTCCTGACAGGGCGGCGCGCACGGACGCGGCCGGTGCCGGCCGGGACGCCGGGCCCTCAGCCTCACTCTCCTGCGCGCTCGTACTGCCGGCTCTCGGGGTTGCCGGCCCCCGCAGGCCGGGGCCATGCAGGAAAGCCAGACCAAGAGCATGTTCGTGTCCCGGGCCCTGGAGAAGATCCTAGCTGACAAGGAGGTGAAGCGGCCCCAGCACTCCCAGCTGCGTAGGGCCTGCCAGGTGGCGCTCGGTGAGTGAGCCACCCCGGCCTGGCCCGCGCCGGCTTCCCCACGCCGGCCGTTACCCTCCGGGCCTGCTGCCCTCCGCTTCTCCCAACCCGAATCCCACCCTGCGGTCCTCTTCCGCTTACTGCCCCCGTGGGAGCTGGTGTTGGGGCGGCCGAGACTGTCCCAAGGTCACCTAGCAAGTTGGTGACAGCCACGGCTGGTTTTCTAGCCTCCCTGCCTAGGGCTCTTGCCAGGACTTCTTGTCCCGTTTCCTGGTTCCTCCCCTCACCATCTATCTCCTAGTCCTCTGAAGCAGTAGCTCTAGCTCTTAAGTTTTTCCTTTATCTCGACTATGCTGGTTGGTGTGCGATCAGAGCATGTCAGAGAGCTGTCCACTTGGTGTTGAGGGACCCCGGAGGCTTGTTTTGGAAATGTCTCACTGGAGAGCATACGGGCTCCGAGAGCGCTCCACCTGGAAGGGATGTAGGATGATCCATATTTCAGGCATTGGACAGTGTGTAAGACTTACACTCATTTTAGGGCGGGTCCCTAAAATAAAGGTTCTGCAGAGCAAAGATACTTGTCTGATTTATTCAATGCGGTATCCTATGCATTTATGACAGTGCTTGGCACACAGTAGTTGCTCAGTAAATATTTGCAGGCTGGATGGATTCATGGATTATGGAAAGACAGAAGTCTCTAACTAGGTAAAAGCTCGGTAGTTGACACCAAAATCAGTCTCCTATCTTTAGTTACTTATCAAGAGCCTGTGTAGCAGGCACTGAAGAGATGGCCATGAAGGAGAAATGGAGTCCTTGTTTGCCCCTGTGGATCTTGTTATGTTCTGATAGAGCAGACAAGACAATACTAATAAGTACTGCTGTCAGAATAAAAGACCAAGAAGTGATACAAAGGACCTGAGGTCTGCTTTAGGTTGGATGGTCAGGAAGTAGTTCTTTCTGAAAATGTGACATTTGAGCCCAGTTCTGAAAGGTAAGAAATGTCCACCATGTGGAGGTTCAAGAGAAAAAAAGTTGTGGGCAGAGAGCATCAGGACATTTGACCAGAGCTGTCTCTCTGCTAATTCACCACCCTGTGCAGTCCATGGGATTTGGTTAAAAAGCCTGATGTCCTAAAAGGTTGAGTAAACAGAAAGGCTGTGTTTCTGTTAGTCACTCTTCTCCATGGGTGCAGGAGAGTGTCCACTTGAGACCTCGGGATGGATTTGTGATCTTTGCACTTTCCTGTGAATAAGCTTCAGGCTTCGTGTGGGAAGCATTTGAGAGTCCCTTAGAGTCAGAAACCATCATTGGTAGGGAGGTGCTTGAGGCCTGTGTAATCCAGAAGCAGCTGATCTTGTGACATTCAGGGTCTGTAGAAGGGATTTACTGAGACCTAAATGTTAAAGCTTTTCTGTTTTGAAAACCAGGGCCAAGAGTTGGGCTCTGTTCTATCAAGAATGTAGCATAAGCATTAGGAGAACAGCTGTGAGTTAGGCATGAGCCTCGGGTTGAAACCCTTCTAGACTCTGTTCTTGCCTAATACTTTCAAGTTTTGATTTCTTGTTCAGAAATTTTAGCATCAAATATCACATTGCTGGGATCTCTTTATAAAATTGTCCTGTGGGTCATACTGGGCTGTAACACTGGTACATTATAAGATTCTCTTTTCTTTTCTTTTCTTTTGATTTTTCGAGACAGGGTTTCTCTGTGTAGCCCTGGCTGTCCTGGAACTCACTCTGTAGACCAGGCTGGCCTCAAACTCAGAAATCCACCTGCCTCTGTCTCCTAAGTGCTGGGATTAAAGGCGTGCGCCACCATTGCCCAGCAAGATTTTCTCTTTTTTTTTGGATTACATTTTTTTGTTTAAAAGTTCAGATTTTTTTTCCAATTTAGGCTGTAGAAATGCACATTTGAATTATATATTCATATATGCATGTTCTCGTGTGTGAGCATGCATACTTACTGCATACACATACGTGTGTGTAAGAAATGGCCTTGGCAGGAAGTAACTTCACCTAGGTTACATGAAATTGGAGGGATGGCTTATTATTAGTGATTAGGGAGTTCATACCCAGGTCTGGTTTAAAGGAGCTATCGTTTAAGTAGCTATGTGCTTAGCTAGGTAAAAAGACTTATTTTTATTTCTGAGCAGTAAAAACACTGCAGAGTACCTGTGGCCCCTTACTATGTATGTCAAGGCCTTGTCTTGGGTCTCAGTAACCTCATTTAAGAAGAGAAATGTGTGGGGCTGGAAAGGTAGGTCAGTAGATAAAGTGCTCACAGCAGAAGTGTGAGGACCAGAGTTCGGCTCCCCAGAACCCGTTTGTATTTATAAGGCAAGCATGTGTGGTGGCTTCCTGTATCCCAAGTACTTGGGAGGCAGAGATAGGGGGTTCTTGAGGCAAGCTGGCTAACTAGCTGAATTAGTGAGCTTCCGTTCAGGGAAGGACACTGACTTGGGTAAGTGGAGAGCAATCAAGAATGACATCCAACATCAACTTTGGTCCTCGATGCACATGAGTATACATACATAAACACATGAGTACACTCCCACATGTGACCATGCATGTATCCCACATAAGAGCACAAAAATGAGGAAGAAATAAGGAAACATGGCTGAAGTGAGGAGGTGGGTAAGAAGTATAATGCGCTTTCTTTCTTTCTTTTTTTTTTTTTTTTAAAGCAGAGGGGTTATTTTTGTCTTGCTTTTTTTTTTTTTTTAATAATTTGTTTTTATTTTATGTGCACTGGTGTTTGCTTGCATGTCTGTCTGTGTGAGGGTGTCAGGTCCCTTAGAACTGAAGTTAAAGAACAGATAAACCATTGTGAGCTGCTCTGTGGGTGCTGGGAATTGAACCTGGGTCCTTTGGAAGAGTATCTGGTGCTCTTAAATGTTTGTTGTACTATCTCCAACCCCAAGAAGAATAATGTGCTTAAAGATAGTGTAAAGATTGTTATTAAGTTTGATAAGAACTCTAAGTTTGATAAGCTTACTCTAAGTAAGCTGGAGTGCTTGACTGATAAAGAGTTCTTACTGGAAACTTTCTGTGACAGGTTATAGCCAGTTACAGCATGTTGGGGGAGGGGGGAGAGCATCAGGCCTTCATCTCTTTCTGTGACAGGTTATAGCCAGTTACAGCATGTCAAGAAAGAGGGGAGGGCTTCAGGGCTTCAGGGCTTCAGGGCTTCATCTCAGGTCTTGAACAGCCTGAGCCTTCTGAGATTCAAGACTTCCTGGATTCAAATCACCTGCCGCCACTTGCTGTATTTATAGTTAATCTTACACGTTTGTCAGCGTTGCCATAAGATGAAGTTAGTTGGCGTGTACAAACTCTTGAGGGTAAAGTGGGTGTTGAGCAGATGCTTGCTGTTTTGATTATTACCACAGAATCTTTAAGCACTCTGATTCTGTGTTTTAACCTTGGGTAGGTCTTTCAGGAGTCACTTACTGGTCTGCTTGGTTTGTAGATACAGTAAATAAGAGTGTAATGATGGGATTGGAGAGTTGGCTTAACTGTTGGGAGCTTCAGGAGTGCTGAGTGCCCTTGGTTACTTCCAGCACCCGTGTGGTAAGTGGTTCACAGCAGTCTATAACTCCAGTGCCAGGGGATCTAACACCCTCTTTTGGGTTCTGTGAGCACCAGGCACACACATGATATACTACATACATACATACAGACAAACACTCATAAAAATAAATAACTCTGTTCTTAAAAAAAAAAAAAAAAAGAAGATTTCATGACAGAAGACTATGTTCCTTACAGCGCTGATTTGTTAAATGCAGAGAAGACAGGAGTTGTCTTTTGTAACAACAGTGATGAGCAGGGTGGAACAGGATTGGAGTGACTCAGTGAGTCATCTCTCTGAGTATCAAGTGCATAGGTAGATGACTGTCCAAATTGAGGCTGGTGTCCTTCTAGTCAGGAGAAATCAAGAGCCTGTGAGAGTTTTTCACCCCAAGGACACTGTTGCTCTTGTTCCTTTAATGAAGCCTGGACATACATTCATTGTCTACAGCCTTTCAGTTCCAGTCCTTTGTTAGGGAGTTTAATTCCATTCTTAAAGCCTTCCTTTTGTAATTGTCTTAATAAGCCCATGTTTCTCCATGTCTCTTTATATTCTGTTCTTAAATTGTATGGAGTTTGGAAGGTTAATCAAAAAAGTAACTATTAAAAAGTCTTAAGTGTTTTTAAATTGAATTTGGAAAATTTTGTCTACAGTTTAACTGAATCAACCTAATGATCCTCTTGTGTGTGTGTCTCAGAGAGAGAATATCCATTTAGTAATTTAATATGCACAAAGCATATGAAAGGGCCAACGTGTTCTGTAATTGTTAGCTGACATGCTCAGCCATGGTGAAAGTATAAGAACAAACGTGTATCTATTTATCATCTGAAACTGACTGTGGTTTCATGTCTATAGCATCTGTCTACTATCTGCTGTAAACCAAGGGTCTGCATTCCAGGCACAGCGCCACTGTGAGCTTTAGTTTGGACCTTACTATTGTTATCACTTCCATTATGGCCTAAGAGTTGAGCAGGCTACAGGGGTTACTCATCCAGTGGTGATGGAGCTGGTGTCTCACTGGAGTTCTGGTAAGGATTCCACGAAGCCTTTGAAAACAGTCATTGTACTCTGGTGAAGTTTCAGTGAAGAGATTGTTTTCTGTAGTTGAATTCTAAGTTACATTTGAAACCTTCTGGTCAAAAAGATTTTTTTTCAGTATTTTACTCTGTCTCTGTTGTGCTGGGAGGTAGTTTCAGATGAGCATCACTGAGCTAGGTTTTTCTCATTTGTGTTGTCTGCATCAGCAGCCCTGGGCTCTGCTCCCCAGATTCGGGATTAATGACCGTTTGGGGTACTCTTACAGTGGGAAACAAAGGAGAGTAGTTTGCCCACAGCTACACAGTGGGTGGGCAAACGAAGCTTCAGCTCCCAGTTATTCAAGATTGGGAGGATGAAGTCCAGTCTCAGGCATGCTGTGCTCACTGTTTGATACCAGAGTTTAGAAGCTTGTGAGCCATGAGTGGCCACCCATTGAGCTGTTTGAGCACACTGCAGGTGAAAGACCGGCTGGGGTGGGGACACAGTGGGCACAGGTGGGGCTTTCTCCGGGGTTAGCTGTACTGTGAAGAGGACGAAGGAGAGGTGGCTCATGGGTAGTGGTTGTTGGTTTGTTGGTTGAGCTTGTTTAAATGTCATTCAGAAGAGAGAGAGTTACAAAATATATTTATAAGCCTGCGTTGTGTGGGAATGGTCAGCATTTAGACCTAGAGACGTCACTCAGTGTGAGACTTTGTTAGCATGTGTGATGCTCTATTTACAGCACGGATCCCTTGAAAGAAAAAACCTCTTGTCACTGTTAGAAAGAACCTTAAGTGTGAAATCTGAAAAATATTAAAAATATTGCTACTTGCCTAATGTGGCACATACCTGTAATCCCAGCATTCTGGAAGCTGAGGCAGGAGGATCATGAGTTGGAAGCCATGCTCTGCTATTTATTGAGCTCCTGTTTTAGAAATGACATATGTGATCAGTCAGGCATCAGGGTGCACAGCTGTAATCCCAACACTCAAGAGCCAGAGACAGGATGTTGCTGTATTTAAGGCCAGCTTGATTTACAGAGTGAGTTCTGGACCAGCCAAGGTTCTATGGAAATACTTTTATCTCAAGATTCAAAAATAAATAGAGTAATTAATTGAAATACTGTCCAGAATAAATCTTTCAATTTTCGTAAATTCTCGTGGATTAGGGATTTTGTCTGCAAGTGATATATTTCATAAAAACTGAACTGACAAGGCTCATAACCTCTGCAGATTGCTCTTAAAGAAACCAAAAACAGAAAACAAGCCAGGCAATGGTGGTGCACACCCTTAATCCCAGCACTCAGGAGGCAGAGGCAGGCAGATCTCTGTGAGTTTACACATACAGCCTGGTCTACAAAGTGAGTTTCAGGACAGCCAGGGCTACACAGAGAAACCCAGTCTCAAAAACAACAATAACAACAACAACAACAATAAAATCAAAACCACTAAACAAACAAACAAACAAACAAATCCCAGAGGGGACTCGACTGATGCCTAAGGCCACAGGCTGCTCTTCCAGAGAACTTGGGTTTGACCCCCAGCCCCTACATAGTGGCTCATAGCCATTTACAGCTACAGTCCTAGGGGATCTGCTGTGGTGCTCTGACCTCTCATGGTGCTAAGACATTCAGGCAAAACACCCATACACACTAAAGAATAAAATTAACTTTCAAAAATTTATTTTTTTGTTTGTTTTTGTTATTTGAGGCAAGGTTTCTTGTATATGTATCTTTGGCTGTCCTGAAACTTACTCTGTAGACCAGACTGATCTCAAACTCACCAAGATCCACCTGCCTCTGCCTTCTGAATTAAAAATAGATTTATTTAGTGTGTGTGTGAGTGCACCATGAAGGTTAGAAGGTGGCAGCAGATTCCCTGGACGAAGAGTTGTGGGTGCCCATAATGGGCGCTGGCAACCAAACTCAGGCCTTCTGTAGGAGCAGTGTGTGTTCTTCACGGCTGAGCCACCTCCTCAGCTCCCTGCAGACTGCTCTTTGGTGATAAGTTTTGTAGTGTTTCCAGGAGGGAGCTCACCTTGTAGCAACAGCAGCTGAACCTTGAGTTGTGTTGATAATTGTGGGGAACTTTAATCCTTTTAGTGATCTCCTTTCTTAGTGCCTTGCTCCTGAGATGATGAGAATACCTATTGACCTGGCTTAAGTGAGCTAGTGCCATGAAGAAGGGGCATAGCATGGAGTTGGTGGTGAGCTGCTGTTTTTCAGACCTGTGTGGCCAAGGAGGAAGACCCGGGTGCTTACCCTTTTCTGCTTCATGAGTTGGTCTGTGGAGCTGCATTCATGACTCTGGCTGAGCAAATGAATCCAGACCTATACTTTGTACTTGTCTCGGGAGACAAACAACAAGCCTGTTCCTTACAGAGGAGAGCAGACCTGTGAAAAGGTGTGCTTCATTCACACGGACAGCTGGGAGCCAGGTTTCCTTATCACTGTTCTCTGCAGGGACAAGGGACCTACCAGGAGACTGCTTGACTGTCTTTCCTGTGGGTTATCTTAGAAAATAGTTTTACGTTTGCTGACTCATGCTTGGAGCCTTCCTGGCAGGGTAGTTATGGTTAGTTTGGGGCATTTTATTAGGTTTTACGGTTAGTGGGGAGAACAGGCCTTCTGTGGAGGGATGGAAAGGTTGGCTTCCCCTCAGTACTAGAGTTGTCTGTGCATATTTGTTGCTGTTTACCAATCCCTCATTCAGAGGGATGTACTTGGGTGTCACAGCTGGCCTCCTGGTGCCAGAGGAGCAAAACAAACAAGGACTGTGCTCTGAGGCAGCCACAGTCACACCCTGTGGCCACACCAGCGAGAGGCCTGCCCCAGTAACAGCACTGGACACTGACTTGAGCTCTTCCCTAAGGAGAAGTGAGACGGGAGTGATGAATGCAGGCACAGAAGTTGGGAGGCAGTTTAGCAGAGAGGCCAGCATAAGCAAAGGCTCTGTGACAGCAGTGTGTGGCTGAGGCCTAGTGTGCTTGCGAGTGTAGTAGGGGAGGAGGGTCAGAACCCCACAGGGTCATGGTCAAAAACAGTAGGTTGATACTGAAGAGTCTGAAAAAGGTGCTGGCACAGTCAGGCTTGGGCCACTGTGTATACATCTTACAGGGAGACTAGAGGGATTGCTTGAGATCAAGTAAGAGGCAGTTAGCATCATGCTGGTGATGGGTGGGTAGCTTGGAGTGATGACAGCCAAGAACTAGAGTTGTTGAACCAGCTCCAAATCCCTGACCCAGTAGTCTGAACTGTCAGGTGGGAAGAGGGGCGGCCATATGTGTGGGGAGGGGAGGACTCGTCTAAGCTGGAACTAGATCTGCCTTGGGACATATTAATCAGTGTCTCTTTGTTGTGCCCAGTATCTTAGAGGAGTAGCTTAAAGGTGGAATCATTGGGATCCTGGTCTCAGAGGCTTCGGTCCATTGCTGGCTAGTTTCAATGTTGGATCTGAGATGAGGAAGACCATCAGGGTAGATCAGAGCTGTCTGCCTCATGGCCAGGAGGAGAGAGAGAAACAGAGACACCAGGAACAAGCCATCCTTCAGAGGCACATCCCTAAGTGATCTACTCCCTTCAGCCAAGCCCAGCTTTGGGTGCTCACTCAGTGTGAACTCACCAGTGAATTAACCTATTGAAAGAGCACCCTCATGAGCTAATCACCCCCACAATTGGCTCCACCATCTAGGGAACCACATCTTTAAAACGTGGGTTTGTGGAGGACCATATACAAACCATATCAAGCACCATCCAGTGAGACTCATGAAATAGGAAGAGACTGTATAGATAAGCCTGAGATTCCTAAGAGGCCTGGTCTAGAGACTGGAAGGTGTGGGTCAGAGCCTAATGTAAGAATCTGCATCTCTTCCTGCCTGGGCAGAGGAGGTGGAGTGCACAGAGGGAGCTAGGGAAGAGACAGGTGGGAAGCCCAGGGCAGATGCAGAGAAAAAGTCTGGGATTGTGGGCTTGGTAAGTGGATGCTGCAGAAGGCTAGTAAGATGGAGCATGGAGGGAGGACCAGGAAAGTGGGGCAAGGGCTGGAATGTAAATACAAAGATGGAGCATGGAAGCAGGCCTGTCAGGCTAGCGACATGGTCACTGATGGTTTCGAGCTGTTTGTGTGCAGTGCTGCAGGTGGAATCCAGACTGGCGTGGGCAGAAGTGAGAGGAGGAGGAGAGGAACTGGCAGGGAGCACAGGCTGTATCTGGGTGTGCTGTCAGGAGAAGGGGTGTGGCCCGTGGAAGGTTTGTCTCTTTTTTGGTTTTGAGGCAGACTCTTGCTGTGTAGTAGTGGTTGGCCTGGTACTTGTGGCAGTTGTGTTCCGACCTCCTGAATGCTGGGACCACAGGTGTGTCACCATGCACAGCTTTAGTTTTCTTTCCTTAAGGTTGAAAACACTTGGAATTTTCTAAATGTCATTGAAAAGGAAACCACTTGAGGGAGAGGTTAAGTAACACAAGAAAGGAAAAGGAGGGTTTACACGGGTCTTCAACGCTGGACACCCACTCGTGTCTGCTGTCACATTCTAGTGGACAGCACAGGCTGGCTTGCATAGAGATTCTACTCTGCAGGGAAGCATGTGTAAAGGAGCTGACACGTGTATGTCAGGAGTGACCAGGCAGGACTGTGAAGAATGCTGAGAGGAGTGACCCAGGGTGAACTACAGAAGGGGTTAGGGATGCAGAGCGGCGTGCTTCCGGTGGCAGCTGTTGGTGATACTGATAGGTACCTCTGAAGTGGTGACAAGTGTGAGCCTGGACTGAAAGAGCCCTGGGATGTGGTGGGGAGTGAGGGTGCCATCCAAAGTTGTGGATGGGGAGACCAGAGTGGTGACTGGAGCCTTAAGGATTCTGAGCTTCGTGCTGTTGGAGAGTTGAACAAACGAGGGCCATTGTCTCCCCTTGTTGTGAGCCACTTCCCACATTGCCTATCTCTTTGATGCCTCAAAACAGATTCCAGAAGGAAGAGTTTCTTTTGGTTCACAGTTTAATAGGACAGTACACCGTGGCAGGAGCTTGAGGCCTCAGTCACATGTCCACAGTCAGGACGCAGAGAGTGGTGGATGCTTGTGCTCAGCTTTCTCTCTTTACATTCAGGACTCCAGAAATGATGCTGCCCACAGTTAAAGTGACTCTCCTGCCTCAGCTAGTCTAATGTAGGCAGTCTCACAGGCATGCCCAGAGGCTGGGCTACGAGGTGACTTTAGATCGTATCAAATTGACAGTGTTAACTGTCACACTCTAAGACGGTCCCTCCGGCTGCTGTGTAGAGAAGAGCTGTGGGGTGGGAGAGAGGGAGAGGAAAGCCAGAAGCAGAACAGTAAGGTCAGTAAGTGGGCAGCGACAGTAGCCTGTGATGAGAAGAGTGGCCAGTGCAAGCAGTAGGGATAGGTGGGCATGGGGGGTGTCTCCTCCCTGACCCATAACAAGGGAATCATAGCATGGGCACAGGCAGAACCCTTTGTAGGCTTGCTAACAGGAAGTTGAGGGAGTCTCCTTGTGCCAGCTATTAACTTCTCTGTGACAGGAAGCTGCTACATCAGCTGTGAAGGAAGGATGTGATGATGCCCGTCAG
The DNA here is from genome assembly GCA_030674055.1 of Rhabdomys pumilio. Lineage (NCBI taxonomy): Eukaryota > Metazoa > Chordata > Mammalia > Rodentia > Muridae > Rhabdomys > Rhabdomys pumilio. Next base: position 227,149,747 of record JANHMN010000002.1, read on the forward strand.
TGAGAGAGACTGAGGAGAGCGATGTATGGTACGCATGGCACAGAAACAGGGTAGGAGGGACAGATGGAGTGCATTCAGGCTCCCTCTGAGGCTGGTGATGGCAACGTCATAGACCTGCCTGTTGTTGGATGTCTGCTTAGGTGGAGACAGGTCATCAGAGGGTAGAATTGTTATCTTAGGATGAGACTTTGCCAGAAATTGAGACCAGAGGTCAGAAGTCATGGCTGTTGAGTCTCTCATTCTGTCAGCAGTCCTGGAAAATGCAGGAAGAGGAAAGCTGATGGGTCAGTCATGGGGAGGTCTGGCTGGCCAGAGTAAGGTCCTCTGGGAGCATTTGAATAGATAGGCTAGCTGGAATCAGAGGAGGTCACGTAGAGAGACTAGCAAGGAACTAGAAGTGCCCCAGTTCCGCACAGGGCCAAGATTTGGAATGTGTCCAACCATTGTGGGTGGGTTTGGGGTAGAGGAGCAGGTGGCTGAGGGCCTTGAAGGGGGACAGGGCTGAGGTAGATAGGAGGGATTGTGGCTGTCCTGTTGGAAAGGATGCTGTGGGGATTGGCCAGTGATGATTGTTGGGCAGGGTTGGATGTGAGGATCATGATGACCACTGATGGAAAGGAGAGGCTGGCGAGTGGGGGGTTCTGTTTTCGTAGATAATGGCAGTGCCCAGAAATGATCTCTGCGGAAGTCTGTGGCTTTCTATCTACGGCTGCCCTAGCCCAGGCCTATCAACCTCCTTTGTGGCCTGCTCATTGCTGCTAGCTGCCCCCTTGGCAGTTGGGAGTGCAGTGCTATTAGCACAGGAAGCAGTGGAGTTCAGGGTGAGTCCCACCAGCCACTTGCCTCCCAGCCATTCTCTCTGTTCTCCTCTTGAGTGGTGAGTGGGTGTGGCCTGCCTTGAGGTCCTTGCTGAGAGTGTATCTTGTTCTGCCACCCTGGGACTGTCACTAGTTCGAGGTTAGGGCACCCAGCAGCTCTCCTGCGCAGCACTGGAGACTGCATGCATTCCCACTAGCTTTTGGTTTGAGATTAGAGCTAAAGAAGTGATACTGCCACCTGCTATGTGCCTGCCTTGCCTCTGTCAGACTATGGCAAGACCTCTTTCCTGGAGTTGTTCATGCAGTAGCCACACCCAATTTCTCTTGCAGTCTGTAGGGTCTGGGACTACTTCATATCACCCAAAGTGTTTACAGTAGGAAGTCAAGATTCTGGAGGTTTGATGGACCACCTGCTACCAGTCAGCTGACAGCTGTCCATGTTGGCTTGTAACCTGGCTGTGTTTAAGTCTCACACTCACAGGCTGTCATGAGATTCTACCTCTCACTTGCCCTGGTTCCTTATTTTCCCTCTTTGTAGTGGGAAAATAATTGTGTTCTCTAAAGATTCCAAGCCTGTCCCAACCAGAATCATGGCATGGTGCAGCTAAAGCCGACCTCAGCCAGAACTCTGGGCTAACTAGAATGTACTTTTGCTTAGTCCTGATGGGAAAGGTGATTGGGAAATTCCATAGTTGGTTATAAACTAGCTTCTAGCTGAAGAAAGCACCTGTGTTTTGAACTGTTGGCGAAGCTTTGTGGTTTTGTGTATATATGTTGTTTATAGTTTACAAATTAATTCTCTGTGCATGCTTTGAGAACTAGGGACACATGAGCTTATGGACATGGGCTCTCTAGACTGATTTCCTGGATTCATCCCAGCTCTACCTGGAAAGTTCTCTGGCTCTCATTTCCTAGTCTGTAAGGTCTGGTCTTGGATGCTTGTTGCTCTTCAGCTGAGCCACTGAGCTTGTGCAGAGCCTGCTTTTCTCCTCAGTTGATGATCATACTCTAAGCCACCTTTCTCACCTACAGGTGTGTGTCTGCAGCCAGTAAAGTATTGCTTCTGAGTTCTTCCCATTCCTTGAAAGAGGAACCATGAGCCATCAGCTTCATGGCCAGGGCAGCCAGGGGATCAGTCTTACCTAGGCATAGTTATTATGGAAAAGCTGAATTTGCTTTGATTTGCAATCTGAACTTTCCTGTAAAGTCTGGGTTTTGCTCACTGGGATAATCAGAGTCTCTAGAGCTGCCAATGCCAGCCACTGAAGGCTGCTGTTCTACTGTCCCTAAGATCTCATCTGCCCGATGCCTCTCCTGACATTTCCTGATTGGCGTGCATAGCCCTTCAAGTGTGTAGCCCTGCATTTACTCTTGTTGGTTTTGGTGCCTCGCATGGACAGTGAGTGGCTGTACTGATGAGATTTGTGTATCACTGACTTAGCACCGGTGGTATCCAGAACAGATGATTGGAGACTCAGGGACCACCTGCCTCTAGCGTGGGCTTGGCCACATCTGATGCAACTGATTGAGCTCTAAGAGTGCTGCTCCTGACCAGAAGAAAACCTTATACTTGAGTTGGCAGCAGGGTGCATCCGGTGTGTCACACAAACTTGTCATCTAAGCAAAGCCATTGTGTTACATAAGTTGATAGAAGCTACATCCTGTAGGCCAGTCTTGTAGCCTTCTGTTGGAGGTGGGGCCCCACTCTTGGATGTCCTTTAAGGACAGCCATGTTGACTGTTCCTTTCACAAGCTCAAGTGTCACAGGCCTCGTGGGCAGTTCTTTGCTGTTTTGTTAGGCATGTAATAAGAATGTGTAGGCCAGCCAGGTTAGACGTTACCATCTCTAGCTGGCACAGTTCCTTGATTTTTCAAAGCAAATGGAACTTAAGAACTTCCTGAAGTACGTTTTGGTGCTGTTAGGATGGCTATCGCCCCTACACAGACTGCTTGCTCTTAAGAGGATGTGTAGAAAGGCTATGATGTGTTCTTTCCTCCCTTCCTCCCTTCCTCCCTTTCTCCCTTCCTCCCTTCCTCCCTTCCTCCCTTCCTCTCTCCTTGCCTCCCTGCCCACCTCCCTGCCTCTCTCCCCTTCCTGCTTCCCTCCTTCACCTTTGGTACTACCTGTGCCCGGGGCCCAGCATACAGGAGTACGTGGAGTAGATTGGTGAGTGGGGCCAAGAGTATTTAGATAGCATACTTTCTTGTTTCAGTGGTCCTGACCTCAAAAGTGTTTAGGTCATAGAAAAATGTGAAAAAAAGAAGGGGCTGGAAAGATACCTTAGCAGCGTAGAGCTCTGGATGCTCTTCTAAAGGACCTGTGTTTGGTTCTCAGCACCACATTGAGGCTCAGAACTGTCTGTCTCTGTAGTTGCAGTGGAATTTGGGCATCAAGCACACATGTGCACAGATACATGTAGCCAAAGTGCCCATACACATAAAAACAGAAACACTATGAAAAAAGAGCAGGGGCCAGCGCAATGACTTAATAGGTGAAGGTGCTGCTGCCAACCCTGACGACCTGAGATCAATACATGGGACCCACACTGTGGAAGCAGTGAACTGACAACTGACAGTTGCTCTCTGATCCTCACTGATGACCCTCCCCCAGCTAGCTAAGTGTAATTAAAAAGAACCAAACATCACCACTCCACTACTTAAGTAATTTCCAACATTTGCCTAACTCATTTCAGTATTTTCTTAAGTGGTTTCCAGTCTCCTGTATATGGTTTTGCATAGTTGCTGTTTTATGTTAACTATTTTAAGACCTGCTATGCAGTGAAGGTAGAACATCGACCACAGAGGCAAGTACAGATTCTTGCTTCCCCATTTCTCAGTGAGTAATGTGGAGAAATTCTCTTTTCTCGTGATGTCTGAGTTTCCACTGAGATCATTCCTTCTCACTGAGGGAGTTTGCTCTGGGAACATTTGGTATTCAAGACTATGGGAGAGCATGCCAGTACCTCCCAGCAGCACTTAAGAGGCTGAGGCAGGAGGATCATGAGTTTCCAGTTAGCCTTGGCTACTTAGTGAGACTTTATCACAAAGCACAACATAACACTGCAGGGGCAGGAAGTGCTGCTGTCATCTAGAGGGTAGAGGTGTGCACAGGATGGTTCCAGTATGTCAGTGGTGAGAGGGGTCCTGTGGCTGTTAAATGAAGGCAACATGAACTTACACACATGCCTAGCACAGTGACTCCCATGGGCTGGCATTACTGCTGTGATAAGTTTTTGCTTCACATTATATCAAAATTTGAGTGTTCCACAATCTTGTAAATATCCTTTTCAATGGTTTCTAGATACCTTGTAGCAAACCTTTCTTTTCTGTAAGTGTTCCATGATCCTAATGTGCTTTTTCTTCTTCCACCAGATGAAATTAAAGCAGAACTAGAAAAGCAGAGGTAAGCAGCTGTGCTTCCTCCTTTTGGGGGTGCAGCAGGTGGCGGCCATGGGAACCCTTTTCATGTGTGTTTATTTACTCTTGTATTTAAAGGGGCATCACGCACTCTGCTGGCCCAGTGCTGTGTGCTTGGAGGGATGGTTAAAGAAGGCCAAGTTGATGCCTTTATACCTTCTCTTAAGAAGGAGGCAGAAGCTTTGTCTGTGGCAAGGGGCAGCTTGCTCTGGCAGTGCTTGCTCCTTATTGATGGGACAGCAGTTACAGCTCAGAAACATGGCTCTGGCACGGCTGCAGCAGATTCCATCTAATGCCAGTGAGTCCACTCACACGGCAGAGCTCTTGCTTTCTGCACATGGCATTCTGGTGGTTTCTTTCTCAAGTTACATGTATTCAGCTTGTAACCACATTGCCCCAGGATAGCACTCCAGCACTTTTAACTAAGTGCTTACAATCAAGATGGGAGCATCGAGGAAGATGGAGAGAAGCAAACTTTTTTTTTCCCTCATTCTTCCTCTTGGCCCTTTCCTGCTTTTCCCTAGGCTTGGCGCTGCTGCTCCACCAAAGGCAAACTTCATTGAAGCTGACAAGTATTTCCTTCCATTCGAGCTGGCCTGCCAATCCAAGTCCCCTCGGGTGGTCAGCACATCCCTGGACTGCTTGCAGGTACCATGTTTAGACTTGGTGTGAGTGCTCATTACCCGCTGCTGTGCTGCTCTGGCACTGAGAATGCCCTGGAGGTGGTGGCACAGGAACAGTCCAGAGCTTCCTTTGTGAAGATGTTGTGGTGGGAAGGGACCTGTACTCCTTACAGTCACATTTCCCCAGGGGGAGTTGCAGTCAGTTGTAGGTTGACTGTGTTTGATATACATGGGCACATGACCTGCTCCCAGCCTCATTGTTTTTTTTGTTTTTTTTTTGTTTTTTTTGTTTTTTTGTTGTTTTTTTTTTTTGTATTTGTTTTTGTTTTTTTTGGTTTTTCGAGACAGGGTTTCTCTGTATAGCCCTGGCTGTCCTGGAACTCACTCTGTAGACCAGGCTGACCTCAAACTCAGAAATCCGCCTGCCTCTGCCTCCCAAGTGCTGGGATTAAAGGCGTGCGCCACCACCGCCCGGCTCCCAGCCTCATTGTTGATGGTGTTAATGTGTACTCTCAGCTGTAGAAACAGGTCCAGCCACACCTGATTATTTGTGGCAGTTCTGATCTACCGTCACTGTGAACATGAACTAATTAGCCCCCAGAAGTTGAGGCTTGGGTTCCCAGTTCTCCATGTTCTTCATGTTCTTCAGCTGATCAGTGTAGAAGTTCATTTCTGTGTGTTTCTGTTTAGACACCTCTTAATCTGCACCATCGGCTCATCAACATCGAGTTCCCTGCCAGCAGCTTTAATAACCAAGGTTATTTAATACCTGCAGTGTCTCATAAGGCGGTCCCAGCCTTCTTGCTCTCTAACTCTAGGAAGCACCTTCTCACACACAAGGGAGGTGTTTTAAAGAGCATGAAGGATAAAACTGAAAGCCACACAGTCAAAACATCACAGAAAAAAACACTTGAATGCAGAAGAAAATCTGAAAGAAAGCTGTGTCTCTTCATCCACCTCAGCTGTGACTCAGGGTCTCACTGTTCTGAGCATTTCTACAAGTAAACCAAAGTTCTGATTGGGGGCTTTCAAATGCGACAGAGCGAGCACACTTGAGGCCAACAGTCTCCAAACGATGAGGATTGACTGTGGTTCCTCATGATGCTCTCTAACTGCTGACGACTTAGGAATGCAGAGATGGGAGCCTGTCCTACAGTCGTAAGAGACAAGGCAGCTCAGGCGCCTTAGTTCCCAAGCCATAGTATGTTTTCTCCAGATAGCTCCATGTTTCTGGTCACCTCTTAACTTTAGTGGGCAATCCCATCAGTGGAAGAAGTTTGAATGTTATTGAAGTTACCAGCAACTCCTGGGACAGGAAACAGGGAACAACTGATTCTGTTAGGGTTGCTTAGAGAGTTGGGTTACAAGGTCTGAGAAGCCTCTTGCAGATGTGTGTTTTCTTACAGAAGCAGTTCTTCCAAATGAAAAATTGTTTCTCTCATTTCAGATAATTCTGTACATGTCCTGTGTGAAACGTCTAATGAGCTAAGAATTCTCAAGTGGCAGGTTCAGTCTTGCTTCATCCGAAAATACTTGATGCTGTGAATGTTTTCTGAGGAAATTTGACGTCAGCTTAAGTTTAGTTGTTTGCTTCCCATGATGAGGTTTAGTCTGGGAGCTGGTCTCGACACATTCATCTCGTGAGCGCGATACTGGCACTTTTGACGAAGCACTTCATCTCCGTTACCGTGGGGAGCTGCAGAAGAGTCCTTCTTCTTGTTTCTGTCTTCATTTGTTTGTTTGTTTTGAGACAGGGTTTCCTCTGCATAGCCTTGGCTATTCTGGAACTCACTCTTAGACCAGGCTGGCCTTGAACTTGCAGATCTGCCTGCATCTGCCTCTGAGTGCTGCTTCATTCTTGTTTTAGAGTCAAGGAGTCTGAGGCTTAGATGATAAAGTGACTGGCTCAGCTCAAAGTCTCCTGTCCAATAAGTAGGGGCTTCTTTAGGTTGTAGGACTTCCCAGCCCCACACTTAGGATCTAAACTGTTGTCTGCTCTTGTGGATAGTTGTATTGGAGCACAGTGGTCCTTGGGCTGTGATATCTGAGTCCCACACAACACGAGGTCCTCTCTCATAGCTCTGGAGGGTGGGAAGTCCAAGATCAAGGCCTTGATGATTCGGTGAGGACTCTGGCTCAACTTGTAGAGTGCCATATTCTTACTGTGTCCCACTGTAAAAGGACGAGCAAGCCCTCTGGTGTGTTCTTACAGAGCAAAGACTCCACCGGGAGGGCCCAGCCTTGTGGCCTTAAGTCTGTTTAGCTCCCACAGGCCCAACATTTTAATGGTCACTTTTGGTTCTGGGACTTGAGAATATGGATCTAGGGCACATAACTGAGTCACAGCAACGGAGAGACGTGTGCTTACTTGCTTCTTTAGCCAGTTGTCTCGCCATTGTGACTTCGGTGAGTAGTTGCAGCGGAGACCTTCTGACCCGTGTGTTCAGTACCTGGTCCTTTATGTTCTTAACTGTCACTGTGTGACCTGGCTTCTTCAGTGATGGCATTAGTGTCTTCACTCTGTGTGCATGCATGACTTAAAAAACCTTGGAGCTGCCGGGCAGTGGTGGCGCACGCCTTTAATCCCAGCACTTGGGAGGCAGAGGCAGGCGGATTTCTGAGTTCAAGGCCAGCCTGGTCTACAGAGTGAGTTCCAGGACAGCCAGGGCTACACAGAGAAACCCTGTCTCGAAAAACCAAAAAAAAAAAAAAAAAAAAAAAAAAAAAAAAAAAAAAAAAAAAAAAACCTTGGAGCTCTGTTTCACTTCTGCCCCCTGGGAGTCTTGACACTTAAGGTATTTGGTTCTCCCTTTGAATGGAATCCTCTGGAATTTAATAGGGACACTAGGGTCTCCTTGTTTAGTGTAAAAGATGTAAAATGTACCCCATTTTATGACTTGAGGAAGTAGACAGGTGGCCTGGAAGACTGAATGGAAAAGGAGCTTACCCTCTGCTGCCCAGCTAAGCCCGTCTGACTGGAATTTCCTGGCAGTTGAGGAAGCTCATGCCTTGGAAACCAAAGGCCAGAATCTGGGGTGAAGTCTGATTTTGACAGAAGTGGAGCCAGCTGAAGTCACCTACACTGTGCCTTGTCACTCATTTCTCTTGGAGGTGACAGGGACAAAGGTGCTTTAGGGTTTGCTTTGTAAGGACCACAGTTGGCACAGATGTCCCTCCCTGCTTGGAGAAGCCTAGAGATGACAACCTGCAGCTCCTACAGCACTGAGGAGCCTGTGCTTCTTCCTTTAGCACTCGGTGACCCACACTGCCCAGGGGCAAAGCCTGTCTTTCCTAAGTTCATGGTTTTTCTGGTTGCATATTAATATTTTTTGGAATTATATTTTAACTTAAAATTAACTCTCTCTCTATATATGTATGTATATATACATATAGATATGTATATATATACATATATGTGTATGTGTGTGTATATCTGTCTGTCTGTCTATCTATCTATCTATCTATCTATCTATCTATGAACTTTGTTCATTTTAAAACATACAAAAAATAGAATTTGTTTTTTGTTTTTTTCAAGACAGGGACTTACTCTGTAGCTCTGTGTGTCCTGGAACTCACTCTGTAGACCAGACTGGCCTTGGACTCACAGAGAACCTCCAGCCTCTGCTTCCCAGGTGCTGGGATTAGGATATATACCACTACACCTGACTTCAAAAATAGAATTTTTAAAGGGCAAGATAAAAATTAAATACAAGCTGTATGTGTAGGCAGAGACAAGTGGGGTTCTGTGTGGTGGAGGCCACCCAGGTCTGCACAGTGAGACCCTGTCTCAAATAAATAACAAGAACACAGGGGCAGAAGAGATGGTTCATCCTCAAGTGTGTTGGCTGCTCTTCCATAGGACTCAGATTTAAGTCTCAAAACCCAGACCGTGGCTCACAACCATCTATGTGTGACTCTAGTTCCAGGAGATCTGATGTGCTTTTCTGGCCTCCACAGGCAAAACACTCATACACATAAAAATATAATAATAAATATTTTTTAGTTAGGTACTCAATTTGTACTAGAAATGTTGTGGTAGACTACTTGTCCAGCTGGCATGAGATCCAGTCAAGCATAGAATACTTAGGAGACAGGGAATGGAGGGTCAGAAGTTCAAGGTCTGGTATGCAGAAGTCTCTGTCTCAAAAGAAAGAAAAAGATGAAAAAATCGAATCCCATTTTTTTATTCACATGAAGCCTTTAAAAAATGATTGACCATGGTTGTCCTGTTCCTATTACATATGTTGTGTTTTAGCTCTTTTTGTTGGTTGACTTTGTGTGTGGGTATAGGTTTTGGGTGGATTTGTGGTGGCATGCATGGATGTATGTGGGTACATGTAGAAGTCCAAGGTGACCTTTGTTCTTCAGGAGCTGTTCACCTTGGTTTTTGAGACATGGTCTCTCGTTGGCACCTGGGGTTCCATAATAGGCTCAGCTGTCAGGGCAGCGAGCCTCAGGGATCTGCCTGTCTCTGCCTCCTGGGCGTGGGAATTGCAAGGGCATGTCATCCTGTATACCTAGTTTTTTAACTGAGTACTGGGGATCAAATTCAAATCTTCATCCTTGCATGGCAAGCATTTAATGACTAAACTATTTCCCCAGCCCTTAATTAAAGTTAATTATTTAGTATTATTTTTGAGGCAGAATCTGATTATCTATTACTTGTTGGCATAGACCTTGCTATGTAGACCAGAGATCTGCCTGCTTCTGCCTTCTCGGTCCTGAGATTCAAAGTGTGGTCCTGTTTTGTTTTTTGATACAAGCTCTTGCTATGTGGCCTAGGCTGGTATCAAATTCATGATTTTCTGCCTCAACTTCTATGTAACCATGTCCAGCTGGAAGCCTGTTTTCTCTTTTTCGTTGCCTGGGATGGTACAGACCTAGGTGTGATTCCAAAGCATCACACTGCTTTCTGGTCCCAGAGAACCTCCTTTTTAACATCAGTGTTGAGATAGTCACTCATCCACGCATATCCCAGTGCTCACAGCAGAGCTTGAATCCTAATGTTAGGAGGAGGAAGCACTGTCAGAACACGACACTTGTCCATCCTCCCAGGAGCCAAGCAGCAGGTCTGGGGAGAATGAGCAGCTCTGCTTGTCCTCCATTCTGCCTGCTTCCTTCTGGGGCCCAGAGCTGGGCTTGACAGCAGAGGGGCAGGCAGTCTGCTCTGTCACACCTTGTACACCGTGCTTCTGCTCTAGGCTACTCTGCTCTTCTTTTTCTGCTTAGTAAATGAAGGTGCCTTGCAGCTAGTGATGTAGAAAGCCACTCAGAAATGTTGTGAGCTTCTGCAGGGTTCCCCACCCTTGCTTGTCTACTAGTGTCGGCAGGCAGGGATGTGAGCAGCCAGAAGCACAGCTACACACGGAGGAGCAGCAGCGTGTCCACATCCTTACCAGCTCGTCAAAGCATGCTGTACCCTAGAAGCCTGGGCCTTTTGTTGGACTGACCTTTAGACTAAGCGGTATAGTTGAGAGAAAAAACTGATTCCTAAGCTTCTGCCCCATAACTTCTAGTTGAGTAGGTCCAGGTTGAAGTCCAGGAAACTGCATTTTTGTGATTTTTTTTTTCCAGATGATTCTTAATCTCAGTCAGGTATAGTACTCACTTTGATCTCTGTCTCTCAGGTTTCACTCTGTGCCAAGGTCCAGGTTGGGTATGAGGTGGCACTGGCAGGTAGCCTCAGAGAGGCAGCCTGCCCCCTGGGGATGGTAAAGGTCAGAACAACTGTGCTTGCCTGGCTCCTGGGAGTAACTGCTGTCATGGGAACCAGAAGTTCAAGGCCACCCTCCCTCCTGTCTGGTTGTCTAGCCAGGCAGAATCTTGTAACTCTTGCTCTTTTGTGTGCAGAAACTCATCGCATATGGGCACATCACTGGCAATGCCCCTGACAGTGGAGCTCCTGGGAAGCGGCTGATCGACAGGATTGTTGAAACCATTTGCAATTGTTTTCAGGGCCCTCAGACAGATGAAGGGGTTCAGCTACAAATAATTAAGGTATTTTTGTGTACTTGGTTTGGGTTTTAACTTACCGTGTGTTAGTTGAGTGGTATTGAGCTGGAGCAGAAGAGTCAGATGTGTCCCATAACTCTTCTGTTAGTGCTGTGACATGCGAGCGTGACCGGGTGTGTCCCAGGTAAATAGTCCCACTAACAATGGAGTCACTGTGAATTAATTTGCTTGAGATTTTCTGGGACCCACTGGAGGCTCCTCATTCCAGCTGACCACTGACCGTTGCTGTACAAGTCTTCATTGCTGTTCTTAACACCTGAACCTGCCTCTGTCTCCTGTCTTCTCGGCTCTTCCCTCTTCTGTGTCTGCTGCCAGGAAGGGCTTGGAGTGAGTTGGTACGACCAGTGTGTCAGGGAATGAGTGGATGGACCAAGGCTTTCCTCCTGATCTTAGGGTAGCTCAGCTGTGTGGGACAGGCTCTGTGTGTACTTTGTAAGGGAAGGGTCTAGTTCTCATTTTAGGTTTTCACTTTTTTTTTTCACTTTATATTTTTCAATCAATATTAACATTCAGAATTTTCAGGGTTTTCTCTAAAACTTTTAAGAAAATTTTTAGCAAGCACTAGAACACCTACTTCAGCACAGCATAATTACTTAAAATGATGTGAGTTTTAGGGAATCAGCAATTGCTTTTTAAACTCCAAACAGGAAGATGGCTCTGGGTACTAATCAGCCAGATGAGTTCTCAGGACCATCTGAGAATTTAGAAAAATCTGGCTGGGTCTGTTGGTGCCACATGTAATCTTAGCACTTGGGAGACAGAGGCAGGAAAATTGCTGAAAATTTGAGACCAGCCTGTATATAACCAGGTTCAGGACAGCCAGGATTACTGACTGAGACTTTCAAAAAATAAGGGGCAGAGGGTCAAGTGGGGACAGACCCCTCAACTGTTCTGGAAAGTTTGCCCAGGAACATGGGCATACAAGAATGTGGCCATTTCTGATCTGTCTCAGGCTCTTCTGACTGCTGTGACTTCCCCACACATTGAAATCCATGAGGGCACCATCCTGCAGACGGTGAGGACATGCTACAATATTTATCTGGCCAGCAAAAACCTTATCAATCAAACCACCGCCAAGGCCACGCTTACTCAAATGCTGAACGTCATCTTCACCCGCATGGAAAACCAGGTGGTGAGTGACAGCTGAGCCAGCCCCACGGTCTGCTGAGTCAGCCCGTGCATGCGCGCGTGTGTGTGTGTGTGTGTGTGTGTGTGTGTGCGTGCTCGCGTGTGCGTGTGTGCGCGTGTGTGCGCGTGTGTCACCGGAAGAGCTGTTCTTCCTGAGACTTCCAATTTTAAAAGCAGATTGCAACTCTAGCATGGGGTTTGAAGTTTGGTCATCACAGTCTAAGTTTACTTTGGACTTACTTCTTTTTAAAAACTTTATGCTGGGCTGGGATATGGCTCAGTATATACAAGGCCCTGGGTTTAATCCTACCACTCAGGAAAACAGAACAAAAGTTTGATCAGCTCCTTGAAGTATTTTAAAACAATAGTTTGGTGTAATTTTTTTTAATAAAATGCAATCATTAAAAAAAAAATAAAATGCTAGAACTGTTTAGATGGATTCCTTCTCTTTTGTGTTTTAGTTACAGGAGGCCAGGGAATTGGAAAAACCAGTCCAGTCAAAACCTCAGTCCCCGGTGATCCAGGCCTCAGCAGGATCTCCCAAGTTCAGCCGACTGAAGCAGAGCCAGGCCCAGAGCAAACCAACAACTCCTGAGAAAACAGAATTGCCCAATGGTGACCATGCCAGGAGTGGCCTAGGAAAAGTGAGCTCAGAAAATGGAGAGGCTCCCCGAGAAAGAGGCTCATCAATCTCTGGTAGAGCCGAGCCTTCTAGGGGTGAGCTGGCATCTTCCTGGGGTTGAGGGACACACTGGGAAGTGTTGGCTGCTGGTTAAAGAAACCCTGGGGGAGCTTGTCTGATCTGGACTTTCCTTGAGTCCCGCTTTCTTACTACATGGGACACAGCCAGTGAGGCCTGACGGGAGTCCTGGAATGGAGCCAGCTGCTGCTGCTGCTTCCTGTCAGCCATGGCGCAGTCTGTGCAGTTTGGGGCACTTGGTCTCCACAGGGAGTTAAGTAGGTGATTAATCAGTTAGTACTTGATAGTCTGGTACCATGCACAGAGCCCTTTGAAGAGCTAGAGCACAGATGGGAGAGCATGTGAGTGGTCTGGCAGAGGTGACAGCAGGGTGACAGCCTTGTTCTTCTAGTCATCAAACATAATCCACCTGATTTCTTCTTTTTTTCTTTTGGTTTGCTTAATTTTTAAAACATTTGTTTGTGTGTTTGTGTGCACTTGTGCATAAGCATGGATATTCATGTGCCGTAGTGCACCTAGAGAGGTCAGAATACAGCTCATGGGATCATTTCTCTCCTGAAGGTGGAGCTCACGGAGTCCGGCTTGGCAGTAAGCACACTTACTTGCTGAGCCATCTTATTGGCCCTTTGTTTCCATTTTAAACAAAATAACATGTCAGGGCTGTTATAATCCGACAGTAAATGGTCTATTAAGCATAGAATTGTGATGACTTAGAATTATCTGCATCTTCTCCTGACTTTGGTATGATCCAGATCCAAAAGTCTTTAGCCATCATGACCTTGTCTTTCCTGGGTGGTTCCAATTCTTCACTCACATTCTTTGCTCTACATGTTTGCAGTTGATGTCATCTCTGCGTCAGTTCCATGACTGATAATGCCTTCAGACGGTAGCATCTCTTGCTAGGGCACACATATTGGGCATCTTAAAGTACAGTAGTAACTGTAGCTGAGCAAACAGGAGAGTAGCCCCCTCTGGGCTGCACCAAAGTACTTTCTTTGTGTTGTGTTGTGGGTGCAGCTGTACTGCTGTTTTAAAAGTATTGAGTGAGGTCCCAACCTCCCCTATGGGAAACCCTCTGGTAACTCCCCATTCTCCCATTCTCCACCAGTCAGAGCAAAAGCTATGCCCTCCATGCCCTGACTGCTTGCAGAACCTTATGATACTAAGCCCTGCCCCTAAACCCTGCCCACCTCTCTGTCCTTTTCTCTAAATTTAAATTTTCCCCTTTCCCCTTTTTATCCCCGCCCACCTCTGCCTTTCTGTGTGGTGTGTCTGCATGTATTTGGGATGTGTACCCCCAGAGGCCAGAGGATGGCATCAAGTGTCCTCCACTGTCCCTATTCCTTTGTGCTCAGAGTACCAGAAAGTCCCAGCAATCATCCAGTCTCCTACTTCCATTTCTGGAGTGTTAGTTAAAATTAAAGGTGTGGACCATCATGGCTACTTTATATAGTGCTTGGGGTTAGCCCCAGGGCTTGGTGCACACCGGCAAGCATTTTACTGTGTGAATCACATTCTGAGTTCTTGTTTGTTTGTTTGTTTGTTGTTTTTTGATTTTTGAGACAGGGTCTCTCTACAGAACCCTGGCTGCCCTGAAACACACACTATGTAACCTAGGCTGGGTTCCTACTCACAGAGATCTCCTCGCCTCTGCTTACTGAGTTAGGGGTTAAAAGCACACACACCACACCTGGCTTTTGTCTGTCTTTTACAAGCACATTTTTCCTGAGATGCAGTTTGCATCATAATGACCCACTTGAAGTGCACATTTAGAAGCTAGGTGAGGTGCATACTTACAGTCTTGGCACTTGGGAGCCTGGGGTAGGAGATCACTGTAAGTTTCAGGCCAGCCTAGGCTATAGAGATTCTTTCTAAAAAAATAAAAACAGTAGCCAGGCATGATGGCACACACTTTTAGTCCCTGCACTTGGGTGGCAGAAGCTGTTTCTTTGAGTTCAAGGCCAGCCTGGTCTATGTAGTGAGTTCCAGGACAGTTAGGGCAACATAATGAGACCCTGTCTTAGAGGCGGGGGAGGGGAGTGTTGGTGGGAGGTAAAGAAAGAAAGAAACTTAAGTGACATCCAGAAGCATCAAGCTGGAGCCCCGCTTCAGGGGTGTTGGGCCTTTCCTTAGCAGCTGCTACCACAGGAGCCAGTGATGTTAGGCCTTCCTGGCCTGAGAACATAATGTCCTCAGGTACTCCCAAAGATACCAGATCCTTCCATGATTGATCCGTGGTTCAGAATGGCCTACTAGAACTTGTGAGATGGCTCAGTGGGTAAAGGCAGTAGCCACCAAGGCTGGAGATCTGAATTTGATCCCAGGACCCACATGGTGGAAGGATGGAACGAACTTCCACAAGTTGTCCTCTCTCCTCCTTATGTGTGTCATGGCACGTGTGTCCTCACACACAAACACATTATATGCACACAATGAATAAAGTTGTGTATTATGGTATTTACATAGAACTACTTATGTCTTCTCACATACCTCATTGACTGACAGCAGAAGGAAAAGTGAGAGCTCCAGCAAGGGGGAGGAGTCCCAAGGACGGCACACAACTTTTGTTTTTCTTTCTTTCTTTCTTTCTTTCTTTCTTTCTTTCTTTCTTTCTTTTTTTTTCATTATAAAGAAAAGAATTTTATTTTGACTCACAGTCCTAGGCTAAGGTCAAGGGGTGCAGGGAAACACTTGGTCACCTGGTGATGGCCTTCTTGCTGTGTGACATGGTGATACAGACCATCAGGTGGCACCTTCTGTACATTAGCTTCCTTCCTGTTGGAGAGTCAGGCTGCCCTGTACAAGGCAGTGTGTGTGGATGGGAACTGTATTGTTCCGGGAATGATGATGGCGCCTCTGCATGTTTAGTGCGGATGCATTCTCCCCGAGTATTCCCAGTCTGCATTTGGTTGGATCTGTGGGTGCAGAGCCCACGGACAGACACAGAACCTAGTGTTATTTAGTACAGATGCAGTTACAGGTGTAGCCTGTACTCTTGCCAGACTGCGATGAGGAGTGGTTGCAAGACTCAAAAACGGGCAAGGTTTAAAGCTATTTAAATGGAAATTTTTCAGGAAAGAGAGGCCTATGTGGATGTGGTAATTGTATTTTTCTGTTTGGAAGTGAAAGATAGTGAAGGCTTTAGCTAATTGAAAGTGCTTTCTCTGTTTAATTGGAAATTTTCATTATAGATGTAGTCTCTGGGGCCAGAGAGGTGACAGGAGTGGGTAGTCCTCCTGAGGAGCATGAATGCCTGCCTTCTCCCAGCTCACTCGCTCATACTTGAAGCACAGGCCTAGAGGAGTCACCCAGGGAATGCTTTTCAGGGGCCATCTGTGTTTACAGATGACGGAATGGAAGTTTGGGAGCTTGAGGGACTTGAATCCCCACATTGCGAGCTGGGCCAGGCATGCTGTCTCCAGAGCCTTTTCTAGGCCCCACTGAATCTATGCTCATGGAAAACAGTTCTCTCTGGTCTTTTTTTTTTTTTTTTTAAAGACAAAGACAAAAAACAAAACAAAAAAACCTTTGTTTTTCTTCTCTTTCTATTACCGATACATCCCCTTCTTTATCCGTTTATCCATCTTCTCATCCTCCTGTGTGTGTATGTGTGTGTGTGTGTGTGTGTGTGTGTGTGTGTGTGTGTGTGTGTGTACACATAATATTATTTAGCTCTGTTAGGCCTAGCACCTACTTTATAGACCAGGCTAGCCTGGAATCCATAGAGATCCATCTGTTTCTGCTCCTTAAGTTTCTGCTTTAAGCGTCTCTATAGCTAGTGCTACAGTGTTCCCCCACATCCCCTGGGGCTTCAGAGGGCTTTATACTATTGTTATAGAGTCTCTCTTTCTTTTTCTTTTCTTTTTCCCATCTGAGATAGGGCCTCATTCTGTAGTCCTGGCTGTCCTGGAACTCAGTCTGCAGACCAAACTGGCCTGGAACTCAAAGAGTTCCTCCTGCCTCTGCCTCCTCAGTGCCAGGATTAAAGGCATGTGCCAGCAACACCTGGCCTAGCTTCAGGTTTTTTTTAGTAAAACCAAGATGTGTTAGTTATTGAGTAATCTCTCAGTTAACAACTATTAGCGGCTGATTCGAATGTTTTAAGAAGTAGTTGGTAGGTAAACAGCACACACCTGCTAGTCTGCATTTACCAGCCACCACTTATGGCCTCTGGTCACACTGAGCCACCCAGGCCTCAGCTCCCATGACTCCACTCTCTTGGGTGTTGACTGTGAGCAGTGTACTGTGCAGCAGGCAATACAGATTGGAAATGGTGAGCGTAGCTGTATCAAGTCATAGCATCAGTGTATTGGAACTAAACAGGAACTTAGAACAGAGAGTCACGGGCCGGGTGAAGCACGTGACAGAGCACTGGTCCAGTCAGCGTGTGAGGCCTGTGTCAATCCTAGTACCAAAGAGGGAAAGCAGCTGAAATATCTGGCCTTAGTGTCTATAAATTATGATGTAGGTGAGTCTATGGGTGGCATGTGAGCAGTTTTTTTTTACGTGTGAAAACCAACCGGAGGTTTGGATAACTGTCTAAATCATGGTTTTGAGGTAAGTACATTAATTTAGAAGATCTGGTTGTGGTAGGGTTGTTTCTCATTTTCCATTCAGGTTCTGTTTTGCCCTCTAAGAAAAGGATATGATAGCTGGGCGGTGGTGACTCACGCCTTTAATCCCAGCACTTGGGAGTCAGAGGCAGGTGGATTTCTGAGTTCGAGGCCAGCCTGGTCTACAGAGAGTCGAAAATGAAAATCCTTAGCACGGTTTCCCAGAACCTCAAAGGCCATGCCCAGAACTGGCGATGGCAGTGCTGGTGGATGGAGAGTCCTCCCTGAGGCAAGCGTGTGCAGTCCGTGGTGTTGCTCACTTGAGGTGATGGCTTTTGCCCCCCAGTGAAGTGTTTTCTAGCGGGTGACTTCACTTCCACTGTCTGTTCAGAGCCTGTTCACTCTGTCCACTCTGTTCACTCCGTAAGTTCTTATTTGGGACTAATTTTCTAAAAAATAAACCAATTAATGACCAGACATGTTGGACCTTTCCACTTAAACATTTACTGTTTGGCAGGACAATTTCATCTGAAATGTAGTCCATCTTGGAGTGTCAGGTTAGGAAGCATGTGCTGAATTCTGGGCTTGCGTGACTCAGAGAGCCCAGCATGCTGCTCAGCAGAGCTCCATGGTTAGGAGCATGGTGAAGGCACAGAGAAGCCCATCCTTTTTTCTGCCCTAATAGGCAGGTCAGCTCATGCTCTGGGCCGAGCAGCTTGGACTTGGGAAGGGAGAAAGGATGGTAAAGGTTTTGGTGCTCTTAAGAATGAGTTGTGAAAGGCAAGCAGACCCTTCCCTTGGGTTCAACATCTGAGGCAGATTTGCTGGTGGAGGGAACACACTGGCACCTCTGCCCTCTAGAGCAGGACTCTATAGAAAGCCATAATCTCCTCCCCCTCCTTTTCTTGTCCCTGGCAACCCCTTATGTGTGTGTGTGTTTGGGATGTATGCAGGCACTGACGATGGAGCCCAGGAGGTGGTGAAGGACATCTTAGAGGATGTGGTTTCGTCTGCTGTGAAAGGTGAGTGCTGAGGACAACCCGCCTCTCCTCAGGCTTCTTCCCAGGCCCTGTGAGGCCCCTCAGGCAGCATCTGGGTAGGTGTTCTGCTCTTTACTGAACTCACACAGCTCCTAGCATCCGAGCTGCTGCCACTTCCCAGCCTGCACTTGGCACGCAGTGATCTGGCTGCAGGGATGGGTTTTGTTATGTTTAAGTTGAGGCCTCTCTATGTAGACCATAGTCTACACAGAAGTATTGGGTGCTCCGCCTGGAGACAGGTCCATTCCATATGTCTTCTACATCAGAGCTGCTGAGACGTCAGGGCTAGACATAGTGTGAGGCGGTCCCACAGCAGCAGTGTTAGGCACTCAGATTGTGCTCATTGTGAGCCTCCAGCTCTCCCCATGCTTCACTCAGTGTCAGTCAGCTTACAGAGCCAGCCCTGCTGATCTTTCCTTTGTCAGTGGCTGCTTGTTAAACACTGTGCCAGTGCCATTAATTGGGAAGAAACTTAAAAATGGTAGTAGGTCACAATCAGCAGTTTAAAAATGGAAGACAAAAAGTAGAATACAGATGATTATGTATTTGATTCCATGGGGCATGGAAATGCTCATTCTTTTTCATAAAATGTTGTAGTTCTTTATTTTTATGTTGTAAATGTATCTTTTATTTGCCTAATTCAGTTGTCCTCTCCTAGACTTATTGCCTCCGTCCCCAACCTAGGTCTACTCCTGGAAGCTTCTAGTCTCTGTACAATATAATGTAGGGCTAGCATGTTTTCAGCCTCAGACTTAACTGCTGGATAAGCTCGCCCTTCCTAGCTCTTTCTGAATTCTGTCTTCCTGGTTCAACTCAGCTGCTCTGACTCAAACTCTTCTTCAAGGTGACTGATTCAATCTCCCCGCCCCCTTTCTGCCTCTCTTGAATTGTTTTGTTGACCACAAATTAACACTGGCAGTCTCTTCTGATCCTCTGGTTCCTTCTCATTCTCTGGTTCATTCTGTCTTCATCTCTATCTAGGTTGTTCTCTCCAGAAGCAGTCTCTGTAAAACTATCTCAGTAAAACCCGTCTTCTTTCTCCCTCCCTTTCTCTCTGCACAGCTCTCTTAAGTAGCTTTTCTTTCCTCTCCTCATGAGAGTTGGGTATATCCTATTCTGTCAAATCTTTCTCTGATTTGTCACTTTGTCTGCCACTCACTTAGACGTCACTTTCAAACATGGCTGCTTCCTTCTAACTAACTTTACCTTCATTGTTAGGGATTAAAGGTGAGTACTGAGGGCGTGACTATTCCAGCTGGAGGTATTAAGGTGTGTGCTAAAGCTGAGCTATACCACAACTAGAAACAACTTTTTTTAGTAAATAACACAAGCTTGGGGTTCCCAGTGTGATCAGATATCCCTACAAAAGTACATGTCCACACTGAGACATTGCTTACATTCTTTTCTACTTGAGTGTTCTGGCCCATGCCTATAATCTACACTTGGGAGACTGAGGCAGGAGAACCCATAGTAACTTCTAATCCTGGAGATCGAATCCAGGGCCTGACACATACCAGATTGCCACTGCATTACATCCCAGGCCTGATGTCATGCTTGGAAAACCACATCTCTGTGCCTTCTTTTTGCTAATTCAGGTGCTGCCAAGCTCTTTCAGAGAGCCCAGCACTTATTTAACCATATAGCAAGCAAGACCTTTTAAAGAGCAACAATAAGGCCAGATGTGGCGACACATGCCTTTAATCCTATCACTTGGAGCAGAGGCAGAGGCAGGTAGAGCTCTGTAAGTTTGCGATCAGCCTGGTCTACAAAGAGAGTTCCAGGACAGCCAGAGAATCCTGTCTCAGAAAAAAACAAAACCAAACAGTAGCTCTTGGTGTCCATCACCTTGTCACACCCCAGCCTGTTGTGGAATAGCACTGGCTAAATACTGAGTCCAGTAGATATATGCTTTGTAAAACAATTGCTAGCCACTGAGATTGCATAGCAGGGACATGTGTATCTGGCACCATGCCTGAGGAAGAAAGTTCAGTCCCTGAGACTCACATGGTAGAAGGAGAGTGGTGACCCTCACAAGTTGTCCTCTGAGACACACACACACACACACACACACACACACACACACACACATAAATATATATGTATGTGTGTATATGTATATGTATGTATATATGTATATATAATACTTTATAATTAGAGAAACATTTTGAAGACTGCTTGTTGAGTCCTTCAAAGTCTCAAGTGTATATAGAAATTAACAGATTCTTCTTATATTCATTTTACTTTTGTTTGTTTGTTTGTTTTTGTTTGTTTCAGCTTATTTTGGTTTAGTTTGGTTTTGCTTTGCTTTGGTTTGGTTTTTCAAGATCTGGTTTCTTTGTGTAGCCCTGGCTGTCCTGGAACTCACTCTGTAGACCTGGTTGGCCTTAAACTCAGAGATCTGGCTGTCCCTGCCTCCCAAGTGGTGGGATTAAAGGCATGTACCAGCCTTTTAACTATCTCTTAACTCTTGGGTTATTAAGTCTTTAAATAAAATCTTTGTTTTTCATGCTTTGCTCCTTCCAGTCTTTTCAGAAGTAGACAGATGGGCAGGGCTCTGCATTTCACAGCTTTTCGGGTGATGTGAGTGAACCCTGGGTGGAGTTTGCATTGCTGTGGCCCTGGCAGTGAGGCTGTGGTTGAGAGTCACACAGAATGCCTAAGCACCGCTGTGTTGTGGGGCCAGGGGAGGAAGGGGTGCACAGAACAGAGTGTGGATGAGTTCTATCTGGTTCAGCAGCCTTTTGGGATATACACTCATAGGGCAATGACTTTGAACTTATGTCTTAAGAAGCAGCAGAAAAGCATGGTCTGACAGAGCCCGATCGAGTCCTGGGTGCCCTCGAGTGCCAGGAGTGCACTGTTCCTCCTGGAGTTGATGAAGACTCACAGACCAACGGCATAGCAGATGACAGGCAGTCGCTGTCCTCGGCAGATAATCTGGTATGTCACTGTGCACACCCTTCCATTTGCAAGTTTTTACAAGATCAGAATTAGGTCTGTGTTAGAGAAGTGAGTTACGCAGGAGGGCCCTGCAGGTGTGAGCCCTGTTCTCACCCTCTGTACAGCAGTGTTTCCTTTCTGACCCTGCTGATGTAGACCACTACACCTTAACTATATGGCTTGGCTAGCCTCGCGCTCACAGAGATCTGTCTGCCTCTGCCTCTTATATGCATATGTATTCCCAGTCCTCTGTGTGTGTGTGTGTGTGTGTGTGTGTGTGTGTGTGTGTGTGTGTATCGTATGTGTCACATGTACTTATGTGGAGACCAGAGGTCAATGCCAGGTGTCTTTCTCTATTCTCCACCTTACTTTTTTGAGAGAAAATCTCTAACTGAGTCTGGAGCTCAGCAGTTGGCTAGACTGTCTGGTTAGCGAGTGCACAATCTGCCTGTCTCCCCCGACCAGCCCCAGAGTGACTGAACTCCACACCATGCCTGACTGGTATGAGTGCTGGGGTCTGAACTTAGGCTCTCTTGCTGTGTGGCATTCACTTCACCAATCGAACCATCCCCCAGCCCTTCGTTCTTTTTAAGGGTAGAATTCTGTAAACAGTATCACTGGGTCAGGATTTGGGAGTTCTGGGCTGGAGAATCAGCCCATATGCAGTGATTGTCTGCTCCAGAGTAACAGTTTTTAACTGTATTTTTATGTGTATGAATTTAACTTTTTAAGAAGTGTATGTTTGAATATGCACAGAGCCAGAGAGGAAATGTTTAGCCAAATATGATGACATAGGCCTGACAGGCCAGCAATTTGGAGGCTGCAGCAGGACCAAGTCCGAGGCTACTGTGGGCTGTATATAGCAAGACTCATAAACAGATGAATTGGAAGCTTTCAGCCTTTGGTCTACTGGGATGGCACTACTCAGATCCTGCCTGCCTCCCTTAGTCTGTTGAAAGCCATTTTTTCTTCCTCTGTTAAAATTGAATGACAGCATTCATTTACATCTTTATACCCTGACAATCTTATGCTAATGGCCAGTAATAACATTACTTAGGTTTAGTTTTCATTTGGCTTTCTTAGTGATTATTTATTCATGCTGTTTTGCCCAATTTTTATTATTGAGAAAGGTTCCCATCTTTCCGTAATAGATTCTAAGGATCTCTGTGTATAAAGGGTATTGAGCTTTATCTTGTCTTATAAATATTTACGTTATCATGTTTAAATGTAATGAGTGTCTGCATGAATGTCTATAGACCATGTGCATGCCTGGTGCTTGGGAAGGGCAGAAGAGGACATCAGTTGCCTGGAATCAGAGTGAAAGATTCCCTCCATGGAGATGGAGGTTGTGAGCCTCCATATGGGTCCTGGGAATCAAACCCCTGGTCCTCTGGAAAAGCATCAAGTTCTCTTACCCAATGAGCTAACTCTCCAGCCCCTAAATGTATTGATTTATTATTTACTTTTTGAGACAGAGTTTGAGTATCTCTGGCTGTTGTGGAATTTACTATGTAGATGAAGTTAGCCTCAAAGTCACATAGATCTGCCTGCCTCTGCCTCTGAATGCAGGGATTAAAGGTGTGCGCCACCACACAGGTCTAAAGGTCATATTTTTAAGGTCATTTTGAAACGTAAGTTATTTTTCTCCAATCATTTGGCTGCAGAATTCTTACAAATACCCTTTCTCTCTCTCTCTCTCTCTCTCTCTCTCTCTCTCTTTCTTTTCTTTTTCTTTTTTTTTCTTTTTTTTTTTGTGTGTGTGTGTGTTTTAATTTTTTGAGACAGAGTAGCCCTGGCTGCCCTGGAACTTACTTTGTAGACCAGGCTGGTCTTGAACTTAGAGATCTGCCTGCCTCTGCCTTCTGAGTAGTGGCATTAAAGGCATGCGCCACCATGGCCTGCACCAAGTAGATCTAATTGCCTTTGTAGATTATATTAACAAGTAGATTAACTTTGGATTTTGGCCATCTTAAACCGCTTCCGTCCACATGAACTTTGCAAAGCCCACCCCTAGTGACTTACTCACTCCAGCAAGGATCCTAAACATTCCAGAACCTTTCCAGACTGCTAAGGACCAAGGGTATATAGCCTATGAGGACACAAATGCTGGAACATTTCTCATAAACCTCCACAGTAGTCAGGGACTAGGACGCATCAGAATGATGCTCCTGCCTTTGCCGAGGCAAACTGTCTAGCAACTAAGCTACATTCCAAGCCTTCCATTTTAAAATTTTTTGATTCTGTTCTTTCCTCTCTTTCTTCCTTTCTTTCTCTCTCTCTCTTTCTTTCTTTCTTTCTTTCTTTCTTTCTTTCTTTCTTTCTTTCTTGAGAATGTGTATATAATGTGTATGCATACATGTATGTATGTATGTGTGTGTTTAGAATCAAGTGCAATAACACACATACAAGAGATCAAGTACAACTTAGAGTTGACTCTGTCTGCCTTCTCTTGTGTAGATTCCAGTGACCAAACTCAGTTTGTCAGGTTTGTATGCCAGACTCTGATATCCATCGAACTATTTTACTGGCCTTTGTTTTTATTTTGTTTTTATGTTTTTGGTTTTTCAAACAGGGTTTCTCTGTGTAGCCCTGGCTGCGCTGAAGTCACTCTGTAGACCAGGCTGGCCTTGAACTCCCCACAACCATGGCCTGTCCAGTGCTGAGACTAAAGATGTGCGCCACCACTGCCGGGCTGTCTTTTGCTTTTTTGAGACAGAGTTTCTCTGTGTAATAACCCTGGCTGTCCTGGACTCACTTTGTAGACCAGGCTGACTTTGAACTCACAGTTCAAAAGAGATCCTCCTGCCTCTTGCTCCAGAGTGCTGGGCCTAAAGGCGTGTACCACACACACAGCCTGCTTTTGTTTGTTTTTTTGAGACAGGTTTTTATATATGCTAGGTTGACCTAAAATTTACTATGTAGATGAGGAAAATCTTGCACTCAGCTCCTCAGTCTCCACCTCCCAGTGTTGGAATGACAGGCATGCGTCTATACCTGGTTTCATACAGACTTTAAAGAGTAAACGACAAGGTTTACAATTTCTCTGATGGCAGAACTGTGGCATCTGTCTGTGTCTTCTCCTCCTATGTCTCAGGTGAACATATAGAAGAGTTTAAGTTTCCATGAAGTAATGTTTTCTCTTCTTGGATTTTCTCTTTGTTTCTAATCTTAGGAACCTGATGTTCAAGGACATCAAGCGGCTGCTAGGTTCTCTCACATTCTACAGAAGGATGCCTTCCTGGTGTTTCGCTCCCTGTGCAAGCTGTCCATGAAGCCCCTTGGGGAAGGACCACCAGATCCAAAGTACGCTCTTAACAGCTGTGGCTGGCTGTCACACCGGGAACTGGAAGGTTGTGTTCTGTCGTTCCCCACAATACTGGTGTGAGACAGTTTCACACTTTTTAGACCCAAGCAGTTCCTACACCCCCTCCATGTCTCCACTATACAGAATCCTGCCCAGGTTTGATTTTGGTTTGTATATTGAAAACAGTCATCATATGGAATTTGTGGCACCTTTTTTACTAACAGACTTACTTTCCTTGTGGGGCTGTGGAGGGGCAAGATGCCTGCAGACTCTATCCCGAGACAGCTTCTCATTACGTAATTTAGTCTAACCTGCGTGTCATCCTCTTGAGTACTAGAATTACAGGAATTCATTACCACACCCAGCTAGAACATTTTCATTTCTCTTTATTGCTCTTTTAATTTTGTTTATTTTACTTTGTACATATGAATGTTTTGCCTATATGCATGTATACACACCATGTATGCTCCTCCTGGGTTCTCTGGAACTGCGCTTATTGATAGTTGTGAACCACTATGTGGGTGCTGGGAATTGAACCACCCCCTGCAAAAGCAACACACGGCTCTGAGCTATCTCTCCAGTCCTGAAGATTTGTTTATTTTATGTTATGTGTGTCAGTGTTTGGCCTGCGTGTGTGTATATGTACCATGTGTGTGCCTAGTGACCTCGGAGATCAGAGGAGTGTCAGATCTGGCCAGGCAGTGGTGGTACATGCCTTTAACCCCAGCACTCCAGGTGGATCTCTGTGAGTTTGAGGCCAACCAAGGCTGCAGAGAAACCCTGTCTTGGGAAAAAAGAGTGTCAGATCCCCCTGGAACTGGAGTTACAGATGGTTGTGAGGCACTGTGTAGATGCTGGGAATGGAGCCTGAGTTTTCAGGCGATGGGTGCTCTTGACCACTGAGCCATCATTCCTCCCGATCTTCTTATTTTTGTTTTTTGATGCAGAGTCTCACTTTGTAGCCCTGACTGACCTGGAATTTGCTCTATAGCCCAGGCTGGCCTGTTAGCTCACAGAGATTCACCTGCCTCTGCTATTGAAGTGCTGGGTTTAAAGATATGTAACCACTATACCTGGTGGATTTCTGGCTTTTTAACTTCTGACTTGATCTAGTGGTCAGGGGAGTATTTGAGACTGATGGATAAAGACCCCAGGATTGGGTACTTATGTAATTGCTCTGACAAAACTCCTGAATTAAAAAACTTAAAGGTTTATTTTGTCTCCCAGTTTGAGGACCCAGTTGTTCATCATGGTGGGAAGGCACGGCAGCAGGAGCTTTAGGTGGCTGGTAACTTTGTATCCGCAGTTAGGAAGTAGAGTGTGATGACCTCTGGGGCTTGGCTCCGTCCTCTCTCCGTACAGTCCGGAACTCTCGCCCATGAAACGGTGCCACAAATATTAAGAGTCAGTCTTCCCCTTAATGAACTTAATCTGAAATCCCTCAGTCATACCCAAAGGCTTATCTCCTAGGTGACTCTAGCTCCTGTGAGGTTTCGAGAATTAACAATCACAAGCCCTGTCTCATGGCAGATGAAGAGTGTGGGGCTGAGTCTTGTAAAATTACTGCATGGACACAGCCTGGAGCTGCCTCTTCAAACTCAGCTCTCTCCTTGGTCCTGCCCGTTACCCACTCTGTGTTGGGGGGAGGCAAAA
Source organism: Rhabdomys pumilio (assembly GCA_030674055.1). Lineage (NCBI taxonomy): Eukaryota > Metazoa > Chordata > Mammalia > Rodentia > Muridae > Rhabdomys > Rhabdomys pumilio. Next base: position 227,175,935 of record JANHMN010000002.1, read on the forward strand.
AGGAGTAGGAATTGGCCACTCTTGTTCTAAGAGGGCCAGCAGGTTCTGAGGGACTCATCCCATGCTCTCTGCCTTCATCCTGTTGGCATGTAGGGGCTGTTTTTATTTCTTAAATCATAGCCCTCAGGAGATTCTGCATGGCTGGCCATGATGTGTATTCCTGTAATGTAAGTCTTTGGGTGGTAGAGGCAGGAAAGTCAGGAATTAAAGGTCATTTTTGTTCACATAGCTGGTAAAAGATCAAATGCTTTTCAGGAGACATACAGTTTTAGTTTGTGCCCAATATTTGACAGGCAGAGGCAGGGTCATGAGTTCCAGGTCAGCTGTACACAGTGAGACCCTGTCTCAAAACAGAAACAAAAAGCAGCCTCCCATCTGGCGTACCACACAGTGTACCGTCACTGTCTTTCATTCTCTGTGCAGGTCCCATGAGCTTCGTTCCAAGGTAGTTTCCCTTCAGCTGCTGCTCTCTGTGCTGCAGAATGCTGGCCCAGTCTTCAGGAGCCATGAGATGTTCGTCACTGCCATTAAGCAGTACCTGTGTGTGGCCCTTTCCAAGAATGGAGTGTCCTCAGTACCTGATGTCTTCGAACTCTCACTTGCTATTTTTCTTACTCTTCTTTCAAACTTCAAGATGCACTTGAAAATGCAGATAGAGGTACATACTTGAGTTAGTGTTTTTATTTGGGAACATTAATGCCAGAAGAGAAGTCTGCTTGTGAGCCAGCCATAACACATGCCTGTAATCCCAGAACTCTTGAGCTAAAAACAAGGCCATCAGGAAGTCAGGGCCAGCCTAGGCTATGTAGCTTACTTGGTCCAGGCTGGGCTATATGAGAACCTGTCTCAAACAACAACAACAACAACAACAACAACAACAAAAAAACAAACAAATAAAAAAAAAAACCCAAGCACTTAAGTAGTGAGGTACCTTTACTTGATAGCCATCCTGGTGGAACTTCTGAATGAGTGGGAAAGAGTTGTGTCCACCAAAGATTTATGGTCATGATCTGTGTTCTCAGCTCAGACCTGCCAACCCCATATCTGTCTGAGCCAGAATTGTTTGAAATAATTTGAATTAATTGTCAGATTGAAATTCCATTGCACAAATACAACTTTCTGATTTCTCTCAAATCATAACATATGTGCCCTGTTGTAGTTCCTCAGCTCTGGGTGGAGCCCCTGCCAGCAGTCCACCAACCAGGCTGGGCTCCCATGCTCCTTAGCACGTGTGAGCCCCGCTTTGCCCCCTGCCCAGGCTGCCTCACTTAGTAGACGACTTGCCTAGCCTCGGAGGCATCTTGAGCCCTAAATTGAGACTGCTTATTGCTCTTCCCTTGTCTTTGTGCCGCACAGGTCTTTTTCAAAGAGATTTTCCTGAATATTTTAGAAACATCCACAAGTTCTTTTGAGCACCGCTGGATGGTCATTCAGACCCTGACGAGGATTTGTGCAGGTATGTTCACCTGGAACATTCAGAATGGCTTCTGAAGCTTTTGTCTGCCAAGCACAAATCAGTCTTCTATTCCTGTTTGTGGTGTTTTAATGAAGATGTGAGATGATCTTTCCATTAAAGGTCCTTTCACGGGGTGGTGTGACACTCAGCTGCTAAGAGCCCTAGCCCTCCCTGCTCTGTTTGTTCTTCCTAAGAACTCACACTGCAGACCAGCCAGGCCTCAACTCTGCCTTCTGCCTCCTGAGTGCTGGATTAGAGACATACACCACCACAGCCCAGCTCCTTTCTCCTCTTACAGAGGACCCATGTTTGGTTCCCAGCACCTGTATCAGGTGACTTATAACTGCCTGTAACTCTACCTCCAGGGGACCTGACACCATCTTCTGGCCACTTTAAGCACTGTACCCATGTGCATAAACCTTTCACATGGACATATACACATTTGTTTTTCCTTTTTGAGACTGAGTCTAACTATGTAGCAGCCTTTGCTGACTTTAGACTCACGAAGATACCCCTTCCTCTGCCTTCTAAGTACTGGGGTTAGTTAAAAGCATGTACTACCACACCCAGCTTACACATGCTGAAAGAGAGAGAGAGAAAGAGAGAGAGAGCGCCTAGGTGGTAGTGGCTTTTAATCTCAGCACTCAGGGAGGCAGAGGTAGCCAGATCTCTTTGAGTGTGAAGCAGCCTGGTCTACAGAGCAAATGACAGGCAGGCAGGGCTACACAGAGAAACTCTTGTCTTAAAAACAAAAACAAAAACAACAAAAAAAAAAAATTTAAAAGTTAAAAAAAAAAGGTTCAGTGTTGAAGTAATTATTTAAAACGGCCGCTGGTCAAGCCAACTATCTAAGCTGCAGTGGCTCTGCCTAGCTCAGCCACCATGTTCTGTGGCCAGAGGCCACGTGCACACCACAGCTAGAAACGGTGAGCCAGAGACACCAGCCCTGCCATCCACGAGACGCCAGCATGGGAGATGGCTCTGCCAATCTTCCACGCTGTCTCTACAAGGCTGGGCATTGCCCAAACCATCCTGCCATCCACGTGGCCCAATAGGAAGATGAGACTCTAATGCTTAAATTATCCAAAGGCTCTATATATTTGGTAATGATCAATAACAAGATGCCTATACAATCAGAGGTGTAACCCAATACCCAATGTAGATATACCACCTATCTTTGACTGCTACAGACAAGCGAACATTTACCTCCTTATCCCCTTCTCTCATCTCCTCTCTCTTTTACCTCCTCCTCTTCCTTCTCTTCTTCTTCCTCCTTTCTCCTCTTCCTCTCTTTACTCCTCCCACTTTAGCTCCTACAGTTCATCCTATCCCTATGCTTTCAACATGTATTTCCTACTTAGAGTGTGGTCACCTTGGATAAAAAGCTTACTGAGTCAATTTTTGGCAGAGAAACTTTGATAAGAAAGCATAGCTAGAGCCAGGTGTGGTGGCACATGCCTTTTATCCCAGCACTTGGGAGGAAGACACAGGCAGATCTCTGTGAGTTTAAGGCTAGCATGGCCTATAGAACTGAGTTCCAGGACAGCCATGGCTACACAGAGAAACCCTGTCTCAAAAAAGAAAAAAAAAAAAAAGTATAGCTGGGCTTAGTAATAAAGTCTTGTCTAGTATGCATAAAGCCCTGGGTTCAGTATCCAACCTGACAACAACAGAGAGCGGTGGTGGAGGAGAGATAGAGAAGGAGAGGGAAAGAGAGAGGGAGGGGAAGGATATAATCATGCATCTTTTGTCCAGGTTTCTAATATGTGTGTGTTACTTTCCAAGATGCCCAGTGTGTTGTGGATATTTATGTCAACTACGACTGCGACTTAAATGCTGCTAACATTTTCGAGCGTCTGGTAAATGATCTATCAAAAATTGCTCAGGGAAGAAGTGGACACGAGCTGGGGATGACACCTCTACAGGTAAAACACCAGGGTGCATGGTTGTCTTTAAAGGTCACTCATTTCAGTGACCATCATGGAATGCCGGCATGTGCTGTTACTAGGTCTGCGTCTATGTCAGGGAACAAAAGACTCAGACACAGCTTCTGCTGACTTGAAAGGAGGTAATGTGTTGCAGAGAGGACATCTCCCGTGTTAGGGGATCGCCCCCACTAGCGTGCCCTAGACAAGCAGTTCTTGGTTCCTGAGTGCCATGTGCAGTGTCTTGGCATCTGGGCTTTTCCCTGGAGGAAGGCCAGAGCTGTCCTTAGGCCACAGGAGGATTTGTGCTGCCTAAAGCCTTGTGAGTCGAAAGAGAAACTTTGTTTTTGGTTTCATTTAAGATCAGTTGGAACTTTTGCTCACTTTTAAAAAATCTAACCAATTCTGTGTATGTGGCTGGGGTGGTACTGGCCTGTCATCCAGCTCTCAGGATGCAGGAGGTGCATAACTTTCAAGCAGGCCTAGCCTACATATTGAGACCCTGTCAAAAATAAAACCCCTCTTTAATAAAAATTAGTGTTCTTATTTATCTGAAGTATCCCTTAAAATAAAATACATTTATCAGTCTTTAGGATATATGTCCTATCCAGAATCACTCATGTGCCAAATAATTTTTTTTTTCAGAATCAAAGGTAAGAAGAATTTGTTATTTAAAATATTTTCAGATTTTGTTTACCTGATGGTATTTTATCCCACAAGTAGTGAGTGGAGTTATCTGTCTTTCCTTCTTTCCCTTCCCCCTTTCTGATGTCCTCCTGCAGCACACTCTGCCTGTTCTTTAAGGCGGAACCTCTCACTGAACCTGGGGCTCTTATTTCCTTGACTAGGCAGGAAGCCAGCATCTCCATCATGCCCCTCATAAAGCCATGGTTACAGGCATGAGCTGGTCACCCAGCTTATTAATGGTGCTGAGGTCCAAATCTGGGTCTCATGATTGCACAGCTGATACTCTTAATTACTGAGGCATCTTGCTAGCCCTAAACTCTCTTGAAAATTCAGTTAATGGGGCCAGGGACGTAGCTGTTGGAGAAGTGCTTGTGTTGAAGCCATGAAGACCTGAGATTGATCCCCAGAGTTTACGTACCAAGCTGAGCATGATGCCAGGCAATTAGAGCCCCAGTGTCCAGGGAGATGGAAACAGGCAAATCACTGAGTTTGCTGACCAGCTACTCCACCTTATTCCGTGAGCTTCAGGCCCATGAGAGGCTCCAAGGAGGTAAATGGCAGTTTTGAGGATGGTACTCAAATTGTCCTCTGGCATTCACAGATGTGCACACATGTACATTCAGACATGCACACAGGGAGCTTTTAAAAGATACAGGAAGTCACACAGGTCACACTGGACTCACACCATTAGGGATGTCTAGGCTTTTTGATGGTCTGTTAACACATGCAGGCATAATAGTTCCCTGGGTTTGTCTGTCGTACTGAATGTTAGTGATTTCCTGGAAGCCTCACAGGACTGCTCAAGAGCCCCAGAATGGCCATGGTTAAGTATGTAAAGGCCCTGTACTTTTCACTTTGAACCTCTAGGAGCTCAGTCTGAGGAAAAAAGGCCTGGAGTGTCTGGTGTCTATTCTCAAGTGCATGGTGGAATGGAGCAAGGACCTGTATGTGAATCCCAACTACCAGGCCACCCTGGGTGAGTGACTGCCAGACAGCTGTATGTCCTAAAAGCCTGCCATTACTGTAAAGCTTGTGCTCTTCGATACATGTGGAATGTTGAGGAGTTTAATTTATCTTCCTGTAGCTGTGATACGATTCTCTGACAAAAGCACGAAAGGTGGGGCGTTTGTTGTTGGTTTGTTTTATTTTTCAAGACAGGGTCTCTCTGTGTAGCCCTAGCTGGCCTTGAACTCACAGATATCCATCTACCTTTGCCTCCCTCCCGAGTGCTGGGATTAAAGGCATGTGCCACCACCACCTGGCTAAGTTGTTTTATTTTTTGTAGTATTAAAGATTGAACCTAGAACCTCACGTATGCTAGTAAAGTAATTTACCACTGAGCTGCTCACCCAAAGGATTTAGTTATTTCATTTATTATTATTATAAATGTTATTTTATGTATTTGGGTGTTTTGCCCACCTTGGAGGCCAGAAAAGGTGGTCAGATTCCCTGAAACTGGAGTTACAGAAAGTTAGAGGCCACCATGTAGGTCCTAGGAATTGAACCCAGGTCCTCTGCAAGAGAAGCTAGTGCTCTTAATTACTGAGCCATCTCTCCAGTACACATTTTATTTATTTTTAGGGATTTATTTTTGTTCTCCATGTATCTGTACGCCTTGTGTGTGTGTTGCCTAACGAGGCCACACCCCTTGAACTGGAGTAAGCTGCTTGAAATAGGCCTCAAACCTGGGCCTCTGGAAGAGCAGTGAGTGCTCTTAACTACTGAGCTAGCTCTCCAGTCCTATATATTTTTTAAGATTAAAAAAAATTCTGTATATATATCTGTGTATAAGTATATGCACATAAGTGTAGAGTTGTGGAAGTTTGGATTTTGGTAAGGCAAGTCTTTCTGCTTGTTTAAAAGGCCATGTTTTTGCATTTTCTTTACTTGAGATTTAGAATTCCTTTGGGTTCTGTGTAAAATAAATTTCCGAGTGAGGCTGAGAAGTGTGTTGAAGTGGTCGTCTTGGCACCCGTGCCCTCTGGGTGCAAGCCTGCTGCGGTAGATGTGAAGCAGGGGCAACAAGCCAGAGCTTGCTCAGCAACAGCTGTTCCATCTGCTTAGTTGGTTTTGTTTGCTTTTATGTCACTGCAGGTCAGGAGAGGCTCCCAGATCAGGAAATGGGGGACGGAAAAGGCCTTGACATGGCAAGACGGTGCAGCGTGACATCAGTGGAGTCCACAGTGTCCTCGGGGACCCAGACAGCCATTCAGGATGACCCAGAGCAGTTTGAGGTCATCAAACAACAGAAGGAAATCATTGAGCATGGCATTGAGCTGTGAGTGTGGCTGCGGTGCTGGGCCGTCTCAGGGCCTTTGCCAGAGCTCCTTCTTCTCTAGCACCAGAGGCTGACTCCAGGTCAAATACCTGTGCGGGTCTGCTGACCACCAGGCAGGGAAGAGCATGGGAGTGCTTGAGGGAAAGAGGGATGCTCTGGATGAAGAAGCCTTTGTGTAACTCAGCAGGCCTTGATTTCCTGTTCTGATATAAAAACACTGTAGAAAACAACCAGGCATAGTGGTTTAGGCTTGTAATCCTAGCCCTTAGGAGGCTGAGGCAGGAGGATGGCCTTGAGTTCAAAGCTAGATTGGGCTACATTGTAAACTCTGAGAAAACAAAGCCACCAAAAAATAAAACAGACTGGAGAGATGGCTCATTGGTTAAGAGCACTGGTTGTTCTTCCAGAGGTCCTCTCCTTAGGCTCAGTGTTCAGCACTCAACCATCTGTAACTCTCACCCCAGAAGGTTTGATGCCCTCTTCTGGCCTCTGAGGGTTACTGCATGCATGTAGCTTGCAGACATACATGTAGGCAGGACACATATACACATAAAATAACAATAAATAAAATCTTGAAGAAAGTATAGACAAAACAAACAAACAAACAAACAGAAAGCACCTGCTGCCTGGAACATGTCTGTGCCCGGGGAAGCGCAGTGCTCACCCTGTTTGCTTTACACTGGGTAGGCTTTTCTCAGCCACTTGTAATTTGTAGCCGACACCATATTTTGACATACATGTTTGAGACTTAAGTGTTGTGCACGCCACCATGACACCATCACTGTGGTGAGTGCTCAGTCCTTGCTGCCCCCTAGTGTTTCATGCACCTCAGCACTTCATCTTTTGTGCTATTTACGTTTGAGAACCGAGCAGGCCCCTTATCTTAACAGTTGAATCGAAGCACTCAGGCTTTGGATGGAAGTGCTGAGCTATGTTCCTGTCTCACTATCCTTGGGATGATGGGTTCTCCCAGAACAACTGAAGGAACACTTTTTACTGAGTTCACTGCAAAGAGAACAGTGAGCAATGATTGAGCTTTGACTATATGATCTGAGCCTCACCTCACCCTGCCCAAAGTCACTGCCAGCTTCCTGTTCTAAGGCGTGAGCTGGGCCTCTCTCCCTGGCTCATCCCTGACCACACACCGGCCCACTGTCTGTTGTCAGTCCTCTGGTCTCTATGGTGAAGAGCTCTCCTCTTTCAGTGCTCTCTGTTCATTTTAATCCCTCAAGCATGGGACATTATTCTTCCTCCAGGAGGCCTCCAAAGCCACGTTGGCTGAACAAGTCTCATTTTCCTGTCCTTATCCATTGTGTCTTCATGGCCCTGGCCCATCTGTGTATCCCTTTCCCATGCAGGAGCTAGCAAATGTCGAACTTAACCATTGGGTAGTTCTGCCTCTCCTTACTAGAAAGCATGAAGTAAATATCTAGGCCTAAAGTGTATATTTAACATAGGATGGAAATGTCAGCGTGGTTGTTTGAAGCTGTTACGATGGCTCCTGGTCATGTCTGATCCACCTGTCATTTCAGATGACTGTGGCAGTATCATCTGCCATCAAACATGCTAGAGGAAAGGGGGAGGTCAGAAAGAACACACCCCTATCTGACTCACAAGTTCTCTTACTTGGGGTTAGAGAGATGGCTCAGTGGTTAAGAGCACTGGCAGCTCTACCAGAGGACTGGAGTTCAGTTCCCAGTACCCACTTAGCAGCTTACAACTGCCTCTAACTCCAGGTCCTGGGGATCTAACAGACTTGTGTGTCAAAACACTAATGTACATAAAATAAAAACAAAATTAAGAAAAAGAAATTCCCTTACTTGCTGCTGTCTCACTGGTGGTTTGAACTTTGTATTACCACCGTCCTGTATCCCAGGTGGCTCTGTACCCAGCTCAGTGCCCACAATTCAGTGCGTGTGGGTGACAGGTAGCTAAGTCAGCAGTTGGAGGGTCAGAAATTAAGAGCTGCCGAGGTACGGTGGTGTACTGTGGTCTCAGAACTTGGGAGTCTTCAAGAGGGGGAATTTCCTTGGGTTCAAGGCCAGCCTGTATAATATAGTGAGAACCATGTCTCAACAAAGTATAAGGCCAAGTGTAGTGGTGGACAACTTTATCCAAGCACTCCAGAGGCAGAGGCAGGTAGATTTCTGTGAATTTGAAGCCAGCCTAGGCTGCAAAATGAGACCCTGTCTCAAAAAAAACCTAAAACAAAGCCACAACAGGGCTGGTGAGATGGCTCAGTGGGTAAAGGTGCTTGCTGCCAACCTTGGTGATTAAAGGTTCTAGAGAATCAAATCCTGCAGTTGTCCTCTAATCTCCATACTTGATCACATGTGGACACATGTAATCTCCATACTTGATCACATGTGGACACATGTAAATAAATAATGAATTAGTGGGACAGACTTGATGGTAGAATTTGGGGAAGCTATGGAACACTTGACTTACTGCTAGCTCATGTTCAAGGTGCTCTATAGCCGTTTTCCTCAGATGCTAGTTTTCTCTCTTCTCCAGATTTTTAAGTAAGCCACCTGTATTCTGTCTCCTTTTGATATAGCTTCAATAAGAAGCCCAAACGGGGAATCCAGTTTCTCCAAGAGCAAGGCATGCTGGGAGCAGCTGTAGAAGACATTGCCCAATTTCTGCACCAGGAGGAGCGACTGGATTCTGTAAGTCGGGGCTTGGTATGGCATGTTATCCTGTGGGCTGATGTTGCATCTCATTGGCTTACACCTCCAGAATGCCTGGCCCTGAGTGCAGACTGCTCTGCACCCTGGCTCCTGCGGTTAACTGTCCTTTGCTACTGGACAGAATCCCTTGATGAGAATGCACTCAGCTTTGGGGGACAGTATCAGAGTCCAAAGTGGTTGAGGAATTACTAGAAGCTGTTCTCTGGCTGAGTGTGTTTATTGTCCCTCCATATGTAAGCTTCATTTTTTTCTTCTTCTCTTCCTCTCTCTCTGACAGGCTGCCCTGTGTATAGAAGCAGGGCCAATCTTTCCCTGCTTCCCAACAGTCAGCTGCAGTGGGCACTTAGGGCCTTTGTCTTTCAACCACTGCCAACCTCATCCACCCCATCAGGGATTTTTTTTTAATTTTATTTTTTTTTTATGTGGGCCATATTTGGCAGTTTCTAGATGTGAGTGTGTGTTTGTGTTTCAGACCCAGGTTGGCGAGTTTCTGGGAGACAGCACGAGGTTTAACAAGGAGGTGATGTATGCCTATGTGGACCAACTGGACTTCTGTGAAAAAGAGTTTGTCTCAGCCCTGAGGACATTCCTGGAGGGCTTCCGCCTGCCTGGGGAAGCACAGAAGATTGACCGGTTAATGGAGAAGTTTGCTGCACGATACATAGAATGTAACCAAGGGTGAGCACTGTGGCAGCTGCTGCTTCCTCTTTGCGGATGCTTATCTTGATTGAGGTTCGGGTTTAGTCCTTGCAATTCTGCTAAGACACTAATATGTCTGTTCACTATGTGCCAGGCTCTGCTAAGCAGTATCCCACATGAGATTTTGCAGCAACCTTATTGTGTGCCCATACTACAGACAAGGAGGTTGGAGACCAGAGAGGTTAAGTAACTTGTCTAAGGTCTCATGGCTGGCTGGGCATGCCAACACTGAAGGGGTAGAAGCAGGAGAGGTAAGAGACAGGCCCGAGCTACCTTGTCTTAAGAAACAAAAACAAGGCCTGGGGTATAGCTCAATGGTAGAGCACTTGCCCTGGATGCATAAGGCCTTGGATTCAACCGCCATCATGGAGTGTACCAGGAATAGACAAAGAGTGGTACTTCTTCTCTAACTGGAACAGCCAGCGTGGAGAGGAATTTGTAGTTTTCTTTCATTACATGCTGATACATAAACTACAGAAGTGGCCGCGTAACTTAATAAAACCTTCCAACAAGTACCTGGTTTTATCTTGTGTTTTTAAATTTTATTTTTCTTATTATTGTACGTGGGTGTGTCTGATGAAGTAGAGGAACGTGAGCCACGACATGGGTGTAGAGGTTAAAGGACACCTGTGGAACCAGTTTGATCCTTCCACTTTGATGTGATTTCTGGGAATTGAACTCAGGCCATCGAGGCAAATGCCTTTACCTGCAGAGCCGTCTCGCCAGCCCTAGTCTTGGTTGCTTAATAGTCAGTTGCTGTTTTCATAGGAAACAGAGAAGGTTTGCCCTAGCTAGGGTGAGGAATGGAAACAGTACACGTGGAATGCATGACACCTAGCAGAAGTGAGGGCTGACTGGGGGAGGAGGAGGAGGAGCTGAGGGCAGAACACAATGTGCATTCATCATGCAGAATCAGTGCCGGGCCTGTTACGGTGTTACAGGAGGAAAACAGGCTCTGAAAGGGGTTAGCATCCCAATTTGAAACTAGTCAACTGCCAGGCGGTGGTGGCGCACGCCTTTAATCCCAGCACTTGGGAGGCAGAGGCAGGCGGATTTCTGAGTTCAGACAAGATAGATGTCTGAGGCGTCATGGGCCTCCCTCTGCATAGGCAGCTGTGAATGTCCGAACGCACTGAGCATGCTGGGGAACTGCTCCAGGAACAGTCCGTGACAGTTCTGTCCCAGGTCAATTCCATTGTCATATTAATCAGTCCCAACTCTGCCACTGTGTGGCCAGGAGAGGAAACATCTGGTCATTGGAACCTAACAGATGTGACAGATGTGACTGCTTGACAAGAAGATGTGATGGCTTGCTGCTCACTTTAAATGTGCCCTCCGTGGATCTGGAGACCGTGCTCCATTGCCCTCGTCAGTGAATTCAGACCCTGTCAGTTCTCCCTTTGCTGTATTTCCTGGGATTTCTCTCTCCTGGTGAGGCAGTTTGTACAGACGAAATTCCAGGTTCAGTTCACACATAATGTAGCTTAGTGTCTACTTTCCTTACCTAAAACAAAAATGTTGTAAAGCATATGCTTTAAAACAGTATAAATATTTTCCTTGTATTTCTCTGTTAAGTACTGCAGTGGATGATAGAAACAGAGAATAACTAATAACTTATGTGTGCCTCACTGCCAGACTGAGGCTCTCCAGTGACAGAG
>JANHMN010000002.1:227187337-227200123 GCA_030674055.1 Rhabdomys pumilio
AAAAGGAGCTTATGTGTGCCTCACTGCCAGACTGAGGCTCTCCAGTGGAGGCCCCAGAGGCCCCTGGCATGTAAAGAGTAAGAGTTGTTCATCCCAGTATGAGCCATAGCAGGCTTGGTACCTTTGAGAGCGTCCCTTGGCATTCTGTGCTCGTTTGCCTGTACTCTTGGCCTAGGATGCTCCTTAAGTCCTTTTTTAAAACATTATTTGAAGCCGCTCAACCCAGAGAAGCCCAAGTTCCGATGCATGGGCTCAATTAGCTTCCTTTGTGGCTGGATTGTTAACTCTTGTTTGGTGATAATTCTTGTTTAGAAGAGACTGTCTGGTTCCATCATACAGTTCAGCAGGCCTGCTCTCAGTGTCCTGTGTCCCCACTAGTGCCATCCCCACTAGTGCCACTCTCTGTAGTTGTGTTTCTTATCTGGGTTCTTTGCTTGCAGGCAAACCCTGTTCGCTAGTGCTGACACTGCGTATGTCCTGGCATATTCCATCATTATGCTAACTACAGACTTGCACAGTCCTCAGGTAAATACCCCACAGTTTATAGATTGTAGCCACAGACATGGCTGAATTTGTTGGGGCATTTCAGTATTTTAAAAATGTTTTTCTTTTTCTTTTCTTTTTTTTTAAATTTCAGGTAAAGAATAAAATGACAAAAGAACAGTATATTAAAATGAACCGTGGCATCAATGATAGTAAAGACCTACCTGAAGAGTATCTGTCCAGTATCTACGAAGAGATAGAAGGCAAGAAGATCGCTATGAAGGAGACAAAGGAGCACACGATTGCAACGAAATCCACCAAGCAGAGTAAGGCCGGCCTGCGCATACCTGCCCAGCAACACTAACGTCCTTCATTCAGATATAATGACACCATTTTCCCCTTCCTTCCTTCTTACATCCCCTCCAGGGCCTCCCCCTCACTCCCTCTCAGATTCATGGCCTCTTTTTCTTTAAATTGTTATTGTTACATATACACACAGATAAAAACACACAGATGTGTAAACATGCCTGCTGAGGCTGTTTAGTGTTGTTTGTAAGTACATGATTTCAGAGCTGACCCCTCAGCCCTCGGGAGACTAGTTCTCTCCAGAGCAATCCTCAGTTGCTTGTAGGTCTTTGTCTAGGGGGCGGGCTCACCTCTGTCTTTGGGTACATCAGAAAGTATGATTAAGTATGCTGCTGGTGATAAATTTAATTTGCATATCTAGATATCTGAATAGTAATATGATTAAATTTATTATGATTATATGGTTCCTTCATAATGTGATGCTTGCTAGATTTGTAATTAATTAATAACAAGGAAGAATTTAAAATATATAATCTAAGAGCTATACTGTCCTTGTCAAAATTGTCCTCCCTCAAACTTTAACTCAGATGATTTGATTGTGTCCGTTGTGGCTGGGACTCTTATGAGCCCCTGTGTGCTGTCTGTCTCTGAGAAGCTCAGGCGCAGTGCTGAACACGGGATTTATAGGCTCACTCCTTGGGCCAAGCCCAAGCTATTACTTACCCCCACCCCAAGAGGAGGCCCTCCTAATCATTCTACTTCATCACCCCTATCTGTAAAATGGTAATATTTGTAGCAGGTTCACAAGCTAATTGGGGAATGTGTGAGTTAATTAGGGTTTTGAGGCAGTCCCTGGCACAGGGCAAACACTCTGTATGTGTCTTGTCTCCTTGCAGATGTGGCTAGTGAAAAGCAGAGGCGGCTGCTGTACAACGTGGAAATGGAGCAGATGGCTAAGACAGCCAAAGCTCTGATGGAGGCCGTGAGCCATGCCAAAGCTCCGTTTACCAGCGCCACACACTTGGACCATGTCCGGCCAATGTTCAAAGTGAGTGTCCTAGGAAGTTAACGTGTTGCCAAGCCTGACTCTGCAATTGACCTCTATAAAGTGTAGAGCAGATCTCAGTGGGAGAGAATGGAGAGGAAAGACCAGGGACTGGCTTCTGCAGGTGCCAGCTCAGTCATGGATGACCTCTGCTGTCTGGGTTTGAATCTTGGCTTTGCTACTGTGTCACCATGTGGCCTTGGTCAGGTAGTTATCTCTCTGTTCATTTTCTGTCAGTGGGGATGAGGACAGAGTGCTTTGATAGTTTGATGGGGATGGAATGAGTTAATAATTGTTCAGGGGATGACACTCTGAGAGGGCCGTTTTGTTTTTACAATGATTTCTATGTGCGTGCACAACGTAGAATGTAAGGGTGAGGTGGCAGTCTATAGGAATGAGCGCTCTTCCTTTACCATGTGGGCCCCAGGGTTGACATCATGCCCCAGACTTGGAGGAAGTGCCCTTACTCACTGGTCTCTCCCAGCCTACAAGGCCAGTTTTAGGGTGACAGCTTACCTTATTGGCTTCAAAGTAAGATGAAGTGCAAGAAAAGACATACTCTGAACACTTTTAAATGTTTAGAAAACACACACACACACACACACACACACACACACACACACACACACACGTAAATAAGGACTATAATTTTAAACTGGGGTGTATGTTTGCATTTGCCCCAGTCTGCCTGTGGAGGTCAGAGGTCAACATGCTGCAGTCAGTTCTGCTTCCACATTGGGGACTCCCGGGACTGAATTTGTGTTGTCTGGCATGGCAGACGAGTCTTTACCCACTGATATATTCTCCAACATCCTTTTTCTTTGTTTTCATTTCCTTTTTTTTTTTGGTGGTGTTTTGTTTAGTTTAGTTTTGTTTAGTTTTGTTTTGTTTTGTTTTGTTTTGTTTTGAGACAGGGCCTCACTATGTGGCTTTGACTGTCTTGGAACTGTTATGTAGACCAGGCTGACCTCTGACTCACAGAGACTCACTTTGTCTTACTGATTAAAGGCAGCTCATTCACATGCTTAACCTACATGCCGGCTTCTGGTTGTTTCTGGCTGTGTAAGAACTGATTCTACAGGGCTGGTGAGTGCTCAGCTCTTAAGTGCACTGGCTGCTCTTGCAGAGGGCCAGAGTCTGTTCCTAGCAGCCATCTACAGCTCCTGTGTCAGGGGAGTATGATACTGTCTTCTTCCTCAGTGGTCACCAGGCACTAACAGGACAGACATACATGTAAACAAAACATACATGCATAAAAAATCTTAGAACACCTGATTCTCAATCCCTGTATACATTCCTCAAGGAAAGAGACCATCTTTGAGTTACTAGTGGTGTATGCTATAGATGCAAATGTTAATTGCCCATTTAGTAACTAGTACATTTATAGTGACCATAGTGTATAAGAACTGGTTTATACTGTGACTGACATAGATCGGTCAGGCTGCAGTAGACTTGACATCTTGGCTATTCCTGTAATGGACATGGTGTACTCTGAGTGCCCTTTGCCATGCTGAAATTCTGGGTGTTATTGAAACTTGCTTCCTCGGCAGCTGGTGTGGACGCCGCTGCTGGCAGCCTATAGCATTGGCCTGCAGAACTGTGACGACACGGAGGTGGCCTCCCTGTGTTTGGAAGGCATCAGGTGTGCAGTCCGCATTGCCTGCATCTTTGGAATGCAGGTAGGTAGAAGTGAATGTGTGTATCTTTAGATTTTTAAAGCTTTGAAACTACCAGGAATTTCCAGTTGACCAAGTGTTTTGGCAAACCACTTATTCATTCCCACTGAGAAACAACCCATGGCTTTGGGCTAACAATGGCTCCAATGGCGAGAATACTGGGGTCCAGATTAAAACTGACTAACAAAGACAAAAGAGCCTCTTTGTCCACCTGTCACATTGACCTGCCCTGATGCTTATGTGTCTGGCTGAGGCCATAGCTCCCTACAGAAGTGTGTGGTGTGATCAGCTGGCTGAAGCCCTCCATTTTGTCCTCAGCATTTCCACAGTGCCTGCTGCTTTGTGTGAGCCATTGTTTCTATGATTTCCCTGTCTCCCAGCCTGCTCTGGAAAAGCAGATGGTTGAATACAGCATTGATGTTTCTATAAACCTTGTTTGAATCCTGAAATATTAAACAAATCAGTGCAGTCTTTGAGCTGTTTTGCAGTCACAAGGCTGGTTCTTCCTACTCCTTGCTTCTAGGTCAGTAAGAATCTGCCCATGGGTTTGTTCAGAAAACTTCAGTCTTCTGTCCCCATCCATCTTTCTTTTGATGGTTCTGAAGGTTCTGAAGCTGGGTCTCAAAGTCTACTCTGGCACTTCTCCAGCCTGAAGGTGTTGGCCCTCCAAACTCAAAGTCACATCTTGTCTCTTCATTTATGCCCCTTACAGGACTGCTGTAAATGTTAGTGCTTATTCTATAGTCTTGGCATCCAGCAGAGACATTGGAATGTGGGAGAGATAGACAGTGTATAGTTAAGGTCACTGCAGAGAGCTCGTTCTCAAGCGTAGTTGTGCACAGCGAGCCTCAGGTGGTCCAGTGGTGGAAGCATGCCAGCATGGGATAGCTGGATCCTGGTGCATCAAAAGCCTACTGTGTGCATTTAGAAATAGCAGTAAAGCTCCGTGCACCAGCCCACCATATGAGTGGCCACACTGTGGGTGGAGTCACAGCGCTCCTTGGGCTTCTCTTTCAGCTGGAACGAGATGCTTATGTTCAGGCCCTTGCTCGCTTTTCCCTGCTGACAGCCAGCTCCAGCATCACAGAAATGAAGCAGAAAAACATCGACACCATAAAGACACTCATCACTGTGGCTCACACCGATGGCAACTACCTTGGCAACTCCTGGCATGAGGTAAGCATCTCTGCCTTTGCTCAAGATGACTCTAGGCCTCTGATTTTTTTTTTTTTTTTTTTTATCTCCTGCTCACTTGGATGGTTGATAAAGTGAAACCTTCCTTTACCTCATGAATCTGAAAGTTGCCCATGAAAACAGAGTTCATGCCCTTTCTACACTGATGGCAGAGAATAAATCACTAAACACATGGCCCACTGACAGGCAGCAGTGAGCACAAGGTGGAGTGGTGTTGGGGAGAGTGTTCAGGAGGGTTTAGAAGAATCATCTTGGTAAGGGGCACACGTCTGCTCACAGCTGAAGGAATGAGCAGGGGAAGTAGCATTCCAGAAAGAAAGAACAGAAATGCACAGACCCCGGGCCAAGTGAGAGATGGCACAGAAAAGTGTGGAAGCCAGGGAGGCCATGTGCAGTCTGAGGAACAGAGCTGGGGAGCAGGAACTGAGTCTGAGCACCCAGGCTGAGTGGCCTGGGAAAGAGAGCCCTGCTCCAGTCAGCGTCTTTCTTTGTTGAGCACTCAGTGAAGTTTGCAGATACACATGTAATTCTGGATGTGTGGAACTCAGCTTACCAGTTCTCCTATCTATTGCTCACATTTGTTTGTTTGCTTGTTTGAGACAGTTTCTCTGTGTATCTCTAGCTTTCCTGGAACTCTGTAGAGCAGGCTGTCCTCGAACTGAGAGATCCATCTGCCTGCCTCTGCCTCCTGAGTGCTAAGATTAAAGGTGTGTGCCACCACTGCCCGGCTCAAGTTTTATTCTTAGTGTAAAAATGTGTGTGTTCCCGGACACAGTGACTGACAGAAGACTGTACTACTGTCCTCTGGCTGTGAAGCAAGGCTTCACTTCTCGAACCTTCTCTTTCGTAGATCTTGAAATGCATCAGCCAGCTGGAGCTTGCTCAGCTGATAGGAACTGGGGTGAAGACTCGCTATCTCTCTGGCTCTGGACGGGAAAGAGAAGGGAGCCTGAAGGGCCACAGTCTGGCAGGAGAAGAATTCATGGGTCTTGGCCTCGGTAAGATACCAGCCCCAGCTGGCCAGCACAGAATCACCAGTTAACAGTAATGAAGCTCTTTGTGTCACACCAGGACTGCCTGTGAATTCCATGGGCATGCTGCTTCAGCTGTCTTGTAGTGATTGAGTAAAAGCATGTGTCTTCTCAGCGGTGGTTCCTGTTCCTTCTCCACACAGGGCCATGCTGAGGTTCCCTGCAGTAGGGCCTTTACTGTCCTGCCTATGTCTCTACTGTGGTCTCAGAGTAAATAGTTGTTCCCATCTCTGCTGTGAGCTGAAGGACTCTGGTTCATGTTGTAACGATAATAACAGTCACTGTGGCAAGCAGATGTGCCAGGCCACATTCTAAGCACTCACTTTCTATATTTGGGCTCATTTGATTCTCATAATGATCCAATGAGATGAGGACTGCTACCTGCCCATTGTATAAACTCAGAAATCTGAAGCATGGGAAAAATGATGTGACAGAGGCAGGTGGCAGGGAGGTGGCCTAGGCTGCTGGGTGCAGTACAGTGGAGCAGCCAGTGCAGCCACTGCAGTTCAAGTTCTGGGGAGGACACAGGCAGTGACAGCACCTGCTTCTTGTGTGCCCTGGACGATGACTGCAGTGAAGTCCTGCACAGCCCACCAGTGTCCAGCAGAAGAGCCACTGTTTTCTAGGAGTCCTGTTTCCTAAGCACTGGGGGATCGCCCACAGGCAAGAGAGTCTGCAGTAAGGGTCTATGTTAATCCCAGATGTAAGTTCCTTACTCTGTCTGCAGTGGAGCTGAGTCTGTTCTTGCTTCTGTTCTACTTGCTTCCTGGTTCTCATTCATGGCCTTTGTATGTGCCTGAGGCAGAGGGCACTTCCCATTGTTTGTGTGCTTTTCTTTTCTTTTTGAAACAGTTTCCTGTAGCCCAAGCTGGCCTCAGACTTACTATGTAGCAGAGGCTGGCCTTAAACTTCTGATCCTTATGCTTCTGTCTCCCGTGTGCTAGGAATATAAGCGTGCACCACTGTGCTCAGCCTGGGTACTTTGTTCTGAACACCGGATGGTGCCTGGAGTCCTCCTGATAGTCCTCCTGACTTTGTGTTATGTTTTAGGTAATTTGGTGAGTGGTGGTGTGGACAAAAGACAGATGGCCAGTTTCCAGGAGTCTGTTGGTGAAACCAGCTCACAGAGTGTGGTTGTCGCAGTTGACAGGTGATGATTTTGTTCTCCAGTGATGCTCCACTGCTTGTGCCTGACCTCACATGTTAGCTTCCGGGTGTGGTGGTTTCTAATCTGTGTGACTGTTTATGTTTCCTCTCTGCCTTTTCTGAGTACTTGAGAAATTTCAATTTTCCCCCCTAGAATTTTTACTGGCTCTACCAGACTGGATGGAAATGCAATAGGTATGTATCTTGACTTTTGTGCCAACAGTATGTGCCTCCCATTGTAATTGTGTGAATGTCACTAACTGGGCTTCCCATGTGTTGCTGTCTCTCTCCTGTAGTTGACTTTGTCCGGTGGCTGTGTGCTGTGTCCATGGATGAGCTGGCTTCTCCCCTCCATCCTCGAATGTTCAGCCTGCAGAAGATTGTGGAGATATCATACTACAACATGAACCGGATCCGGTTGCAGTGGTCTCGGATATGGCACGTCATTGGAGATCACTTCAATAAGGTAACTGCCTGCATCTAAAGACCACTTTAGTGGCCACTGAAGGAAAGAAATCAGGTGCTAAGTTCATGGAGGATGTAATGGGAAGAGTTGGCCCCATCCGGGGAGTTTGTCATCCATTCATTTTTCCCTGTGAAATCATGGACAGTTTGATAGGAGCAATGTTGTGCTTATATTTGGATAGGAGTCATGTAGAATGAATTAAAAGTCCAGTGGTGGCCTGGAGAGATGGCTAAGAGCACTGACTGCTCTTCCAGAGGCCCTGAGTTCAGTTCCCAACAACCACATGGTGGCTCACAACCATCTGTAATGGGATCTGATGCCCTCTTCTGGTGCGTCTGAAGACATCAACGGTGTACTCACATACATAAAATAAATTAAAATAAAATAAACACTATATTAACTCATATCCATGGCTGGGACCATAGCTCAGTTGATAGAAAGTGCTTGTCTACCATGCACAGAGTCCCCAGGATTGCAGACATAGGACATGGTGGTGTATGCCTGTGACCCAGCAGGGAACTGATGCTCATCAGTAGCTGTGGAGCAAATTCTAGGCCAGCCTGGATATATGACCCTTCCCCTTTTCCTTTTCCTCTTTCTTCCTTCCTTCCTTCCTTCCTTCCTTTCTTTCTTTCTTCCTTTCTTTCTTTTTTTTTTCCTCTTTCTTTCTTTAAAGGTCTTTAAAGCAGTTTCACTATGTATCTCTGCTGTCCTAGATCTCATTATGTAGATTAGGTTGACTTGAAACCCACAGAAGATCCTCCTGCCTCTCTCCCAAGTATGGAGATTAAGGGCATGCACCACCATGCACAGCCATGCACATATTATTGCTCCTCTGATTTAAAAATAACCCATATCCAGGAAGGCTAACACCACAAATGTTACTGTAGTAGCTGGACACCTTCTGGGGCTCGGTGGCATGGGGAGCCCTATGGTCCCTTCCTACAACCCACGGTGAAGCCATGCTCACACACTGTTGGGTATCAGAATTCCTTACACACAGGCCCCATTGCTACTGTTAAAACTGTCACTTGTTTGTAAGTCAGAGACAAGCCAGAAGACGTCCAGGACAGCCATTCTCAGTCAGTTAGCTGTCGGCAAAGGTCAGTGTGTCTACACTTCTCTACTCAGTTTCATCTGTTGAGCGGGCTGGAGCTGTGACTCGGTCTCCAGTTCCTGTCATGCAAGCATGAGCACCTGTGTTTGATCCGAGAACCCACAGACAGGCTGGACTAGGCAGGGCAAATCTGTGACCCCAGGTAGTGGCAGACACAAGCTCCTTAGAGATCACTGGCCAGCTGATGTAACCAATCAGTGGGCTCAGGGTTAGCGAGCAACCTTGGCTCAGACAATAAGGTGGAAAACAGCAGAGGAACACACCCAACTTCAACCTCTCCCCTCCACATGGATATACCACATACGTACCCAAATAACAAATGCCTAAAAGGGAAGGAAGAACAAGAACACGCTGCCATGTGGTGCATACTTGTAATCCCAGCCAAGGAAGGAGGCAGGAGGCTTGCTGCTCTGTCATAGTGACACTTGCATAGCAGTAGACAGGTCTCAGCCAAGAAGTAGCATTTTCTGTATCTAGATGTGTGTTCCGCAGAGATTGCAGGGGCTGCCTGCCTTTGCTGTTCCACTGAACCTGCTTTTCGCTTACTGTCCTGCCAGGTCGGCTGTAACCCCAATGAAGACGTGGCCATCTTTGCTGTTGACTCACTGCGGCAACTCTCCATGAAGTTTCTGGAGAAGGGAGAGTTAGCCAACTTCCGGTTTCAGAAGGATTTTCTGAGGCCATTTGAGCATATTATGAAGAAGAACAGGTAGTGCACGTCATTGTGAAGGCCCTGGGTTTCATTCCCTGTCGGCGTCTAAAAGTTTCTCACCACTAACCTTATGATGACTTCTCTTGTGTCTTCTTGCTGGTAGTGTTGAACAAATGGATAAAAACTCCTTTTATCAATGCATAGCTTAAAGACTTGGGGTTATCTTCACCCCTGCTTAGAATGTCCGAAGGTCTGGTCTCATCCCCAGCATATATCTCCCCACATACACACATACACACACAGATACACAGACATATATGTGTGTACTTGCATAATACACACACACACACACACACCTACCTCCAAGAAATTTGAAAATTCTGTGTAAAAAACAACCAGAAATCCTGTTTTATGAGGTTTCGAAGTCAGCCCTTCTTTGCTGCCAGTCACATTTTTACTTTGTGGGTTTTCTCTTTGCCTTCTCCGAGTGGCTGCCATGTGGTCAGTGAACACCGGCCTGTGCAGCCTGCTTCTTCCCACTTGTGAGAGACCAGAGTTTGCCCATGACTGTGTGGCTTCCTAGCTTTGCCGGCATGCATGCACATTCGTTACAAGTATTCAGACGCTACGTGTCTAACTTGCTGCAATGGCAGGGACTGAACCATTCATCCTAGCATCACGTACTAGTAAATGTGAAATACTGTATCTCCAATCCTTGTTGTGTGTTTAGCATGAACATAGACCTTGTTTCAAAGATTTGATAGCATGGTGACTCACTGACTGAAATGTAGGCAGGGCACAAAAGCCAACAGAGTGGCTTCAGCCACAGGCAGTAGATTGTTAAGCAAGAAGTCAGAGATACCCAGCCCCAACTCTGGCTCCACAGCCCAAATCCTTATAAACCCGGATCCCTCCATCCCGTGATTCTGTGTGACATTGAGTAGCACTTTCTCCTTAACCTTACGGCTGCAGGGTGGTCACTCTGATTCCAGAGTGGGATAGGAGAACTGAGCTAAGCGAGTATACATTATGATGTGCTTTCAAACATAGTTTTCTAATGTGATGAGAGGGCAGAGCATCTCTATCTTCCCACCCTCCCACCTCTTGCCAGGTCCCCGACCATCCGGGACATGGTGATCCGGTGCATCGCCCAGATGGTGAGCTCCCAGGCAGCCAACATCCGCTCGGGCTGGAAGAACATCTTTGCTGTGTTCCACCAGGCTGCCTCTGACCACGATGGGAACATTGTGGAGCTGGCCTTCCAAACCACAGGCCATATCGTCTGTAAGTGTCTCAGTTTCACCTGGCTGACATCTCACTTGAAGTCTAGCAGGTGACTTCTTAGTTGTCCATCTTACTGTTGTGGGGACTTCCTTGCTCAGGTTCTGCCATGATGAGATAAACATACTGGCACAGTTGAAGGCGCTTGGCATGTGTTCACCTTTACAACAGTCTAGAGAATGAGATACAGTCAGTTCTCAATCCTAGCAAGTCTCATATCTGGTCCGCAAGGGGACCTAACCCCCTCGGCTCTCCCTCTGCTTTTGTGGTCTTTTGAGAACACAAGAGTATGTAGAAGAGCAGAAAACCCAAGTCACTAAGATGCCCTCTGAGCTGAGGTAGACTAAGGTGGCTCTCCCCTCACGGCATGCAGAGGTCCTTTCTGCAGTCTGCCACGTGCCACGGTTTTCACCTTCTCATGCTTTCTGTTGGAGATTTCACTTTGAAATTGGCCCAGAGCATGATGCTAAGCCCAGAGTATGTATTGATGTGTCTTGTACAGAAAGACAGCTTGCTGTAGGCAGGAGTTGCGGTGACTGTTGGTTTAGTGCTGATGTTTTAACAGTGCCTGTTAGACAAGGCGTCGAGAACAAGGGGGGCTGGAGAGATGGCTCAGTGGTTAAGAGCACTGACTGCTCTTTCAGAGGTCCTGAGTTCAATTCCCAGCAACCACATGGTGGCTCACAACCATCCGTAATGATATCTGATGCCCTTTGCTGGTGTGTCTGAAGAGAATATATATATATATATATATATATATATATATATATATATATATATAATCTTAAAAACAAAACACACACAGACAAGTTCTTGGTCACTGGTTGATGAGTAAGACAGGGTGGTCATGGGAAGCTTCTGTTTCCCCTGGGAGCAGACGTTTAGTATTTCATAGTTGTGTTCATGGACATTGTAAACAGGACTTCTGAGACTTTGTTTCCTCCATTTTATCAGAGGAAATGGAGGCACAGTGGAAGTATGTCAATTATGAGAAGCCTTCTTCAGCAGCCCTGGTGTGACTGGATTCTGGAAGGCCATTGTCCCTGATGTCCATTTCCAAACCTTGCTGCCTTTTGTCTCCCCAGCAACCATCTTCCAGCACCACTTTCCTGCAGCCATCGACTCCTTCCAGGATGCTGTGAAGTGCTTGTCTGAGTTTGCCTGCAATGCAGCTTTCCCTGACACCAGCATGGAGGCTATCCGGCTCATCCGCTTCTGTGGGAAATATGTCTCAGAGAGGCCTCGGGTGTGTCTCCCTTTCTTGCTTCTATGGGGAGTCCAGAAAGTCATGGGGCCAAAACTACTGACACTTAGGTGTCAGTGCCTTTGCCTCAGGCAGCTTGTCAGTAAAATGGGCACATAGTGACTAGAAGCTGCTGCTACTGAGTGCTGTATTGCAGTCATTTCTGGAAACACATGGAATGCTGAATACCTGGTTAGCAGCCTTTGATTGTTATCATGTTTCTTAATGTAGCACTCTCTGCCCCAGGGCTCTTGTGAGCTGCCTCACTCTGGTCTGTGGGAATGACTCCTTCAGTGGGCAGGGGAATGTCTCTCTCTGTCTCTGGAATTGACCTTCTATACTGCTGAAGAGAGAGTTTGGGGAGAAGATTGTCTGGAGCCTCAGTCTTTGTGTGGCTGCTTTTCTGCCTCCTGCTTGCTTAGGCTACATCTGAGACATGATTTTCATTTCAGGTACTGCAAGAGTACACAAGCGATGACATGAATGTGGCTCCTGGTGACAGGGTCTGGGTCAGAGGCTGGTTTCCCATCCTGTTTGAGCTCTCCTGCATCATTAACAGATGCAAGTTAGATGTTCGCACAAGGTAACTGGATCCCCAGGGCAGCTGGACATCGGTAGATGTTACTAAAATGAGTCACTTCTTGCCCAACCCCCCAGGCTCACACCTCCCCATCCCCACTCCCTAGGTTCACACCTCCCCACCCCCACTCCCTAGGTTCACACCTCCCCACCGCCAACCCCCAGGCTCACACCTCCCCACCCCCACTCCCCAGGTTCACACCTCCCCACCGCCAACCCCCAGGCTCACATCTCCCCACACCGCAGGTCCACACCTTCCCACTCTCACCCCTTGCTTCCATCTCAGTTTGACATTTTTTTCCTCACCTGCTGTCCTTTATTTTTCCTCCAGAGGACTCACGGTCATGTTTGAAATCATGAAGAGCTATGGCCACACCTTTGCAAAGCACTGGTGGCAGGACCTGTTCAGAATTGTGTTTCGAATTTTTGACAACATGAAACTCCCTGAGCAACAGTCGGAGGTGGGTAATGTCTCCAGCATGGCCTGTGAGTGGATGTCATGTCTCCAGCATTGTCTATGAGTGGATGTCATGTATACAGTATGGCCTGGGAGTGGATGTCATGTCT
>JANHMN010000002.1:227206404-227246016 GCA_030674055.1 Rhabdomys pumilio
AAGGAAGGAAGGAAGGAAGGAAGGAAGGAAGGAAGGAAGGAAGGAAGGAAGGAATCTGTCACACTCATCTCTATAATGTGTAGAGAAATGTCTTGAGTTTGAATAGGAGAATGTGAAATTTTAACTGAATTTAACATGGAGCCTTGATGTTGAGAGTCGTATCTGCGCTGGACCCTGAAAAGCAGCAAACATTGTCGTTCTTTTCTGGTTTGCATTAGGATGTGGACCTGGACCGCCAGTCTTTAAGCAGCATAGACAGAAACGCTTCCGAGAGAGGACAGAGCCAGCTGTCCAACCCCACTGACGACAGCTGGAAGGGAGTACCGTATGCAAGTAAGACCTTTTGTTCTGGGTGTGTTTTTACTTACTTATTTTAGTTGGACAACACATTTATGTGACTCACATATTTGGAAAGCACATAGGTGCCAGAGGATACACCCCCCCCCCCCCCCCCCCCCCCCCCCCCCCCCCCCGCCGCCCGCTCCTTCTCTCTTCTGTGCCACAGTGTTGCCAAGTTCTCTCTGAAGTCACTTCATCCATATGCCTGCACATACATGCACATACATACACATTCACATGTGTATCAGCACACACGCCCCTCCCCTTCTGTGCCAGTCATGGGGTAGTGTGTGCTGTCTACCTTTCACTTAATGCATTGTTAACTATCGGTACATAAAGTTGGCACAGTTTTTCATATTACTCCAACAGAAGCATCTTTGTTTAAATGGGTCTTAATAATGGACACTTATGGTTTTATTACTTTAATTGTGACTATCACCCTGTGTACTGTTCTGCATGACATATTTCAACACATCAGTAGTTAGAAAATTCCTAGAAATTAACTAGCTCTGGGGTGGGGTGACAAGAGCATTGATTTTTGACAGATGTTTCCAAATTGCTATCTGTTAAGGTTTCACCTGCTTGCATGATCTTTGGGAATACCTCAATAAAATCACGTCTTTGGAATGATTTTCTGTTTTAAATTATGATTGACTGGAGCCTTTTCCATGTGCGTGAGAGCCCACTGTGTGTCTCTCACACCCTCCCGGGGCTGTGGGTTCTCTGAAAACCAATCCCAGTCATTTCTCTGGTTTGTCTCTTAATGATGCTCATGGGGAGTCTCTCTCTCTTTCTGAAAGTAGCTTTAAGAACTGGAATGTGGATGGGAGAGGTGGCTCAGTGGTTATGAGCACTGGCCATTCTTCAGGGATCCTAGATTCCCAGCACCCACATGGTGGCCCACAACCATCTATAACTGTAGTCCCATGGGATCCAGTTCCCTCTTGTGGTGTCCAGACAGAGTGATGACGTAGACGTCACTCCCACACATAGAAAAGAAATAAGTCTTTGAACAAAAGAACTGGACTGGATGTAGGGCATGGTGCTGCATGCCTTAGATTCTAGCAGGCGGATCTCTGGGTCTGATGCCTCTACTCTGATCTGTGTAGCCAGTTCCAGGCCATCCTGAGCTGCACTGTCAGACCTTTGATGTGATGTGCCAGGCACTGTCATTTACTCTTCTGCTGGCCTTTGAAGAAGCCACTTTGCATTTGAATGACAGGTAGTATAGCTTACCAATATGAGTAGACAGGGCCACATACACATGCCTTTGGCAGACTAAGGAATCAGATCTTCAAAGGGTTCGTTCTGTCTGAAGTGGGGACCCCTGTCCTTAGACTTCAGAACAATCCCATCCCATTCTTCACATGTCAGGTTGCACCACAGTAGAATAAAGCAGAGTGTGATCCCGTTATCTTTTGAAGGAATATAAGTCACCTTGAAATCCACTAAAAAGCTTCCTGGGACTGAGATACTGTCCTTTGGAAACTGCTCACAGCCAGTCCCCTCCGCATTCAGGGGGACAGGTGTCTGATAATTCATTGCCTCTAGCTAAGGTCATTAGTTGGACAGGGTCAGGTTTAAATTCCTTCTCATAGTAGAAAACTCAGGGCAGCTAGATGTCTGTGTCTGGAGAGGTGTTTGGCCCAGAGCCGCTGCTGTGTCTCCAGCCAACAGTCAATTCTTTCTCCTCCCTCCCTTCTGAGCCCCAGATCTTTACAGAATTTCTTTTTTGTTTTGTTTTTGAGACAGAATCTAATATCACAGTCCAGCTGGCCTGAACCTGCAGTCCTCCCACTGCTGCCTCAGCCTCCAGAGTGATATGGCCGCCATGCCCTGGCTGTATAACTTAGCTTTTTGTGTGTGTGTGTGTTTGAGACAAGGCCTCTCCATGTAGGCTTGGCTGTCCTGGAGCTCGCTCTTAAGACCAGGATGACTTGGATCTCACAGAGCTGCATCCGCCTGTGCTTCCCAAGTGCTAGAATTAGAAGCGAGCCACCACTCCTGGCCAATTTCAAAGTTAAAATTCATTAGGTGGCTGGAAAGATGACTCAGCAGCTAAGAGCACTGGCTGCTCTCTTAGAGGACCTGAATTTAGTTCTCATTTTTGCATGGAGGTTCATAACCTAGTGGCCTCTTGTCAGCTCTATGAGTACCAGGCATGCACATGGGAAACAGACATGGATACAGACAAAATATTCATACACATTCAACAACAAAAACTATTTTAGGTGTTGCTGGAGACTGAACCCAAGAAGTCACATGCCAAGGAAACATTCTAGCACAGAACTGAATTCTCAGCCCCTCAAAAGGGGGAACATTCTGCATAGAGGAGTGTTCCATGGTTGTAGCCTGTTACACCCATGTTTAAAACTAGAAGACAGCTGCTTTCTGTCTTCCTATCACTATAGCTATACAGAACTTCCCCATCTTAGTTCTCTCACACACTGGGAGAAAGTCTTTCATTTTACCATAGTGGATCATGAATTAGCCAGCGAGTTGCCTAAACCTCTGGAGTTGGAGACACGAGGGTAGATGGAGTCAGTCTTCAGTGGCAGAAGCCTCATTGTGATGTGAACAGGGAAGTCAGGATAAAGAACTCTGACCAGTGAAAGCTTCACCGCCCCACAGAGTACCTCCTCATACCCTCCCCAGGGGTGTGAATCAAATCCAGACCCTCATGGGTCCAGTACCCTAAAGAGCAAGCACAGAGAAATAGGACATACAGAAGACTGCACTGTAAAACAGTGGCCCCAAAACTGAGAACTTAGAAGAGCTCCCCTGCCCACTCTCCCACCCGAGCTGAGGCGAGCCTGCTCACAGAAGCTGGCTGGCTGGCATTGCAGCCTGCCCACCTGCCAGGAGGGTGCAGTGCACACTGTGATGGCCGAGAGCTGTGGCTGACGACCCAGGATCCACAGTCAGCTCCCCTACAGACCTTGTGGTTGCCTTCTTTTCCAATTTGTCTTAATTTCCCTCTTTTCCTGAATCTGTTTTCCTTTCTTTTTCTTCTTTTGTTGTTTCATAACCATATTTTGGACAGAATTTCCTGGCATCTTATTTAAACTTGCAGTTAAACCTTGACGCTTCCCTTTGCCCAATCATGCCAGTGGGTGTCTCTCTCAAGTCTTGGCTCGTGTCTCCAGTGCTCGGGATCGGGAGGCAGAGTTCTCATCTATGGCGATGCCCCAGCACCAAGAAGTGCTGGGTACACAGGAGGAGCTCAGTGAGTGCTAAGTGCATCATCAGGGTTAATCTTTATTATCTGATACAGATCAGAAGCTGCTGGCCAGCCTCCTCATCAAGTGTGTGGTTCAGCTGGAGCTGATACAGACCATTGACAACATCGTGTTCTACCCTGCAACCAGCAAAAAGGAGGATGCAGAGCACATGGTGGCTGCCCAGGTAAGCACCCCAGGGCCTGGGCTGGAGCAGTCATGTCAGTGGGAGTCTGTGAGCAGCCACAGCATGTTGGAGCCAGCCCGGATGGTCGGTCCCCAGCCCATCATCCTCACCTGTATGCAGCCTCACATTCACAAACATTGTGCTGGACCCTGAAGTCGGGCACCAGGAGACGGCATATGCCACAGAGACAGAGCACTGGAAGTCAAAGCTTGCTCTGTGATCCCTGAGCTACAGCTTTGTTCAGATGCCACCCCTCTCTTGGTACTAGGGAGAGTAATAATTGATCTCAGGGATGACTTTCTGCCCTTGCTGTACGACTTCTCCACCCATAACTGGGGAAGCTGTGTGAGGGCACATGCCTGAGATCCCAGCACTCAGTAGGCTAAGGTCAGAGACTTGACATGAGTTAGTTCAAGGCCTTCCTGGGCTAGAGGGAGACCTCTTTTTAAACAACCACCAAAAACTGTTAGGAGAGCAAGCCTGGTATAGTGAGGCACACTTGTAATCCCAGTAGTTGGGAGATGGACGCAGAGGACCCTAAGCCCAAGGCCACACATTTGTCTACATAGCCAGTTTGAAGCTAGCCTGGGCTACAAGGGGCCTTGTTTCAAAAATCACAAACAGAAAATCAAGCCAGAGGATAAAAAGAAAACAAGAGAGGGACAGTATATGTAGAACGTCCTGAAGCCAGTGATACGGCTCAGTGGGTGAGCATTTACTACCAAGCCTGCCAACCGGAGTTTGACCCCAGGACCCACAGAGTGAAAGTGGGGAACCAGCTCCCCTCTGAGCTCCGTACACGTGCTGTGCCCTCTCAGAGGCTAGCATGCTCTGAGTGAGGGACTGCAGTCAACCAGAGACCTGGAACAAGCAGAGCCTAAGGTCACACCCCTGCCTCATCCCTGCTGTTGTCTGAGAGGATAATTACTACTGACCTTAATACATCTGCTGTTCAAGTCTGTCCATTTTCTCTCTTCTTTTCCTTTTTCATTTTTGTTTTTGTTTTTTAAGACAGGGTTTCTCTGTGTAGCCCTGGTTGTCCTGGAACTCACTCTATAGACCAAGCTGACCTCAAACTCAGAGATCCACCTGCCTCTGCCTCCCAAGTGCTGGGATTAAAGGCATAGTTTTATTTTTTCTTTGTTAACAGTGCAGTTTAGTCATTTGTTTTTACAACGGTGTGCAGACACTGCCAGTGTCATTTGAGAATGTGTTGACCCCTGTGAGAACAACATCACAGCCATCAGTGTCCCTCCTTCCTGACTCTGAGTTACTCATCAGACTTCTGTCTCTGGATTTGCCTGTTCAGAGCATCTCATATAGAGTGTGGTTTCATTAACCTGGCAGAATGGTTTGGGTTTATTTGTATACACACAACAGCAGTGTTTCTTTTACATTCTGCCTTGGCCATTCCATGGCACAGTTGCTCCTCTGGCCATTATGGCTAATCCTGGGTATAGCAGTGTTCTATATCTGGAGGTTGGGGCTCCTTATAACCAACACTCCAGAAGCTCAAGCAGGCCACTACTCAGCCTCAGTACTCTTACTCATTAAAAAGAAAAATGTACCCTCACCTGGACTTTTAGTCTCAGCACTTGAGAGGCAGAGGCAGGTGAATCTCTGAGTTTGAGGCCAGCCTGGTTTATAGAGTGCATTCCAGTACAGCCAGGGCTACACAGAGAAACCTCGTCTCAGGGAAAAAGAAGAAAAGAGAGAAAAGAACAAAGAAAGACATAAACATTCATTTTACTGTTATGTACATTTTTTTCTTTCTTTTGGTTTTTCGAGACAGGGTTTCTCTGTGTAGCCCTGGCTGTCCTGGAACTCACTCTGTAGACCAGGCTGACCTTGAACTCAGAAATCCACCTGCCTCTGCCTCCCAAGTGCTGGGATTAACAGCACGTGCCACCACCGCCTGATGTACATTTTTTATATCAGGTTTTTGTTGCTTAATTTTTATTTATTCACGTATGTTCATGTATATGAGCTCTTTGTCTTCATCCACATCAGAAGGAGTCGGATCCCATTACAAACATGTGGTGCTGGGAATTGAACTCAGGACCTCTAGAAGAGTAGCCAGTGCTCTTAACTGCTGAGCCATCTCTCCAGCCTTGTTATATCAGTTTTTTAATGGCCATATTTCTTGAGTAGATCCTACAAGTTGAATTGCTTGATCCTATGATGATTGTGTGTTTAAGTTTCCGTGAAGTTTCCAAAGTTTCCAAAGTTTGAAAAAGTAGGACACGGGTTCACCCTCTCACTGCATCATGTGGTGTTCTTGTTTGCAGTGCCCTCCAGTGGCTGTCACTTCACTGTCTCCCTGTTTTCACCCTGACATTTCATGCTTTCCTGCAGCTGTCACCCCCTCCTGCCCTTCCCCACTCCTTGTGCAGCTGTCACCCCCTCCTGCCCCTCCCCCACTCCCATTGTTGGCTTTTATTCTCCCAGCTCAGTAAATCCCTGTTCTGCTTCTGAGTCTTCCTCACCATTTTAAACTTCCTGTACCCATTGTGTGGATACAAGCTCATTCCTTACTAGAGATGACCGGAACTCTTCTCTCCCTTTCTATGCGTGTTCTCGGTTTCTGTCTTTTGGATATTTTTTGGTTTTGTTTTTTGATTTTTTTTTTTTTTGGAGAATGTTTCTCTATGTAGCCCTGGCTGTCTTAGAACTCACTCTGAAAGCTGGGCGGTGGTGGTGGTGCACACCTTTAATCCCAGCACTTGGGAGGCAGAGGCAGGCCGATTTCTGAGTTCGAGGCCAGCCTGGTCTACAGAGTGAGTTCCAGGACAGCCAGGGCTACACAGAGAAACCCTGTCTCGAAAAACCAAAAATAAATAAATAAATAAATAAATAAAAATAAATAAAGAACTCACTCTGTAGACCAGGCTGGCCTACCTACAGAAATCTGCCTGCCTCTGCCTCCTGAGTGCTGGGAATAAAGTTGTGTGCCACCATGCCGGGGTCACGTCATTGTGGTTTTGATGTCAGATTTAGGAAAACATTCTCCAGTTCAAGTTCACAAAGATTGAGGCTGACAGTTGTGCTCGTTTGGCTTTTGTGGGTTTGTTGTTGCTCAGTCCACCAACTTTGCGGCCCCAGTGCAGTTACAGGTGTCCAGCACCATGCTTAGCTATAGAACTATGTTCTAAGAGGTTTTGTGGGTTTTTCTTTTCTTTTTTATATTTTATTTGTGTGGGTGCTTTGCCTAAATGTGTATCTGTGTACTTAGTGCATGCCTGCTGCACAAGGAAGCCAGAAGAGGGCGCCAGCCCTTGGAACTGGAGTTCCAACCCATTGTGAGCTGCCATATGGGTGTTAGGACCAGCCATGGCTCTTCAACAGCTGAGCCCTCTTTCCTGCCTCTTTAAGAGTTTTATCTAAGTGGCCCGACCGATATGGTGGTGCACACTTCTAATCCCAACACTTGGGAAGCAGAGGCAGTTGAATCTCTGAATTCTAGGCTGGTTTAGCCTGCTGAGTGAGTTCTAGGACAGCCAGGGCTATGTAAAAGAGACCCAGTCAAGCTCTTTATGGAAAGTTTTCTCTTGGCTCTTTAGCTGTACTATAGTTCTTGTTGATGGTATGAGGTATGAGGTGGGACCTGGCTTTTGTCTCAGGCGTGTGGTTGTTGAGACCCGTACTCTGTCTGGCTTGGGGGCCAAAAACGTCCCGGCCTACACTGCTGCTCCGATCCACGGGACAGGGTTTAGCAAGAGAGAGAGTAGGGGAAAGATGCGAAGAATAGAGACAAGCCAGAGGATTTGTAGTCAAGTCTTCCTTACTGTCTCCACCATACATACACCATTACACCCCACCACTACAAGGAAATCCTGGGTATTTATAGGCTTTTGCCATGTGCCTTGTAGGCGTGGATACCACATGCCTTGCAGGTATGGATATGAAGTAAGCCTTGCAGGTGTGGATATGACGTAAGCCTTAACAGGCGTGGACAGCACGTGCGCCTTACAGGCATGTATGGCGTGGATAGCACGTGGATAACACGTGCACCACATGCTTTGTAGGTGTGGATACTGCGTGCTCCTTGCAGCTGGGGGCACTAAACAGCAAAACAAGCTATGTGGGATAAACAAGATATTTATCAGAGTGTGCTTCAGCTGTTGTAGGCTGTTGAAAACCAAGTCTCATGTCAGGGTATATGGCTCAAGATGGCTGCAAAGCTGATAGCTGCTTTCTAGCCGATTTCTGCTTAAAGTTGGCTCCCAACATGTGGTGGTCACATGTCCGCAGCACTGTCTGATACTGTCTTTTCTTTCCCCGGTGAATTTTCCTGGCACTTGTGTTAGAAGTCAGTTTACCATCACTATAAGGACTTTCTTAGGTCTTCGTGCTGGCTAATTCACCTGTGTGCCAGCATCACACTATCCTGATTACTGGAGCTTTTTAGTATTTGTTTTGGAAGCAGGGCATGTCACCCCTCTAATATTTTTCAATATTTCAGCCCTCCAATACACTTTTAAGATTTACTGGCCAACCCAGATCATGTATGGAGTTTAACATCAGCTTTGTTAAAATAGGGTCTCCCTGTATAGGTCAGACTGGCCTGGAACTCATGTGTAGCCCAGACTATCCTTGATGTGAGTTGCAATCATCCTGTCTCAGCCGGATACAGGTGCGTGTTTGCACATGTAGCATCAGAGGGATTTTGATAAGGAGTGCTCCAGAGTTAC
The DNA here is from genome assembly GCA_030674055.1 of Rhabdomys pumilio. Classification (NCBI taxonomy): domain Eukaryota; kingdom Metazoa; phylum Chordata; class Mammalia; order Rodentia; family Muridae; genus Rhabdomys; species Rhabdomys pumilio. The sequence continues at coordinate 227,214,840 of JANHMN010000002.1, forward strand.
AGATCAACTTAGGAAATTTTATTGTCTTCTCTCTTCACCTCTTATGAAGGCTACTGTTTACTCCTAGAAATCTCAAGAACTTCAGAAATCTCTGGGCATGTCTCAGATTTTAGGCTCCACATTGACTAACAATTTGGAGTACTTTATACATGTTCAGGTGATAGCAGTCACAGGCTTGAGTGATCACCTGAGCTCCAAGGACCAGCTAGGCTCTGCTTCCTTTCCATGCTTTTCAGTTATGCTTGGAACTCAGGCCTTCTGTCACACAGACACCCACAGGGCTGTAGTGATACTGAATGTACAACCCGCTGATGCCACAGAGACAGCACACAGCCACTCAGGACGTGTTCCCAGTCAGAGACAGACTCTGAGAGAACGGTTCCAAGGGTGACTGTGGGAGAACTGGAATGCCTTGTCTGCCTTCCCTAGAATGCCTCAGTCCCAGTAAGCTCTTCACTCTCCATCTTGTTTCTTTCCTCCAGCAAGACACACTAGATGCTGATATCCACATCGAGACAGAGAACCAGGGCATGTACAAGTTCATGTCGTCCCAGCACCTCTTCAAGCTGCTGGACTGCCTGCAGGAGTCCCATTCTTTCTCTAAGGCCTTCAACTCCAACTATGAGCAGCGGACCGTCCTCTGGCGAGCTGGTGAGGCACACAGGTTCATGACTCGTGACTTGTGATGGGCTACACTGGCCACACCCTGAAACACCAAAGCCTTTGGAGAATTCTGACACTTTAATATGCTTTTAATTTCGTTTTTTGGTTTTTTATGTGTATGAGTGTTTTGCCTGCATTTATGTCTTGTATCTATCCTCCATGCCTGGTATCCAAGGAGGTTAGAAGAGAGGACTGGATCCCTGGGAAATGGAGTTTTAGAGTTGTGAGCCTCCATGTGCATACTGGGTACTGAACCTGAGTGTTCTGGAAGACTTTAACTCTGAGAGACTCATAACTCCTGAGCCATCTCTCTAACCTATATTTTTGCATAGTATTTACTTTCCAAGGGTGGAAAGCCTAATTCTATTCTGAACTTGGCAGAGGCACAGCATAGACTTTTGTTTCCACCTCTCAACATTCTCCCCAGATGCTGGTTTTGTTGAAACAAAATTCTTTTTTTGCTATCACCCCGGCTAACCTAGAATTTGCTGGTAGCTCAGGCTAGTCTGAAACTCACAGTAGTCCCCCTGTCTCAGCCTCCTGATTACTGGGATTATAGGTGTGCGCCACCTATGCCTCATCCTGAGGTGTTCGTTTGTTTGACTGTTTTGTTTGTTGACACAGGCTTTTTCTGTGTAGCCCTGGCTGTCCTGGAACTCTCTGTAGACCAGGCTGGCCTCTACCTTAGAGATCCTTCTGTCTCCTAAGTGCTGGGATTAAAGGCATGTGCTACCATTCCTGGCTTAAGCCACCATTTTAAACCACACTGAGAATGTCTTTTTCCTGTGGGAGGGTCTTGTCCATGCCATTGTCTGTAGGGATTTTTGTTCAGAGTGTTTGGCACATCCCTGGCTGACTGGGATTTTTATACTTTTTTTCTTTTTAAATTGTGTTTTTATATGTATTTTGTAGGCAAATAAAAAAAGCCTTTAACTTTAAAAAGGTGCTAGCATTCTTTTTTAAAATTTAAAAATTGTTAATCCCAGCACTTGGGATGCAGAGGCAGGCGGATTTCTGAGTTCGAGGCCAGCCTGGTCTACAGAGTGAGTTCCAGGACAGCCAGGGCTACACAGAGAAACCCTGTCTCGAAAAACAAAACAAAACAAAACAAAATTTAAAAATTGTATGTGCATGACATGAGAGTGTACACATGTCATAGTGTGTGTGTTATGGGGGTCAGAGGACAACTTTGTGGAGTCAGTTCTCTCTCTCTTTCCACCTTTATGTGGGTTCTGGGTACTCTAACTCAGGCCTCCAGGCTTGCACACACTAGTAAGTGCCTTTACCTGCTGAGCCCTCCAATCGCCTTGAGCAGTTGCATTCTTAAGAGAGACTTAATAGGGGATGCATGGCTTCTCCAAGCACACAAAGAGCTACGAGCATCTGCACAGGTCGCCTGCAGAGTCGCTGGCTCAGTCCTGGCTGGTAACGTGCATCGCTGACTTGATTGCCTTATCTCTAGGCTTCAAGGGCAAGTCCAAACCGAATCTTCTCAAACAAGAAACCAGCAGCCTGGCCTGTTGCCTGAGGATCCTGTTTCGAATGTATGTGGATGAGGACCGCAGGGACTCCTGGGGCGAGATACAGCAGCGACTTCTAACGTGAGATCCTTTCCCCGCTGTTTTCACATCCTAACTCTGTGAATGAGAGAGGGGGGGGGGAGACAGAGAGACAGAGAGACAGAGAGTGAGCGCACGAGTGCGCACGCACCAGGTGTGGTGGTGCACACTTTTTATGCTGGTGCTTGCGGGGCAGGAGCAATGCATCTCTCTGAGTTTCAGGCCAGCCAGGACTGCATACAAAAGAGCAGGTGAGAAATTTCTACTCAGTAAGGAGCCCTGACTGGCTGGCTTCTGCTGCCTCATCACTTCAGGTTGGAGATTGCTGAGCAGAGTGGGCAGGGCTACGTAGTACTTTGTGTTCCAACTCCTCCCTGGGGCTGATCTCTGAGTCCTGAGACAGAAGGAGGGTAGGTTACCGTCCCTCCTGGGTGGAGGTCCAAGGATCGACTGTGAGCCCTGGCCCACTTTCGTTCCTTCTTCTGAAGAAGAGGAGGATCATAGGGTTAGCAGGATGAGTGCACACAAGTGCCACAATGCGAGCAGTGGGCTACCAATTTCCACCCACTTCCTGGGCATCACCAGAAGGCTGGAGAGCCTCGGGGTTTGTGGTTTTCTTTGATGCTGGGCTGTGAATTTGGCCTTGTGCATGTTGTACTGCTGAACTCCTGAAACGTGAGCACACAGCGCTGATCTGGCAGGAAGGCAGCAGTCTCCAGCACAGCACCACAGCACCGCAGCACTTGGCTCATTCAGTGATCTTAACTGCCAAGGGGGTGTATCAGTTATCAGTATATCAGTGTTGGTGTATTCTATAATGGAATATTGACAGCCATTTGGGGGAAAGGCTGGGTACAAAGTAGAGCACTTGCCTACCATGTGTGACATCCTAGGTTCATCTCTTAGCGTTATATGCACACACACCCCGGAAATAGAGAGGGAAGAGGAGACTAGGCTACAGGAGTCATATGCCCTCTAAAATAGTGGAATTCTTCCCTCCTCTTATACTGTTGCAATTTTACTCTCTTTCCAATTGTCTTACAGTAAGAGTATAATTGACTTTTGTTTGGTCTTTTGAGATAGGGTCTCACGTAGCCCAGGCTGGCCTCAGACTGACCATAAAGCCAAGGACAACATTGAATTCCTGGTCTCCTGCCTCTACCTTCTAACTGTTGAGATTACATGTGTGCACCAGCACACCCAGCACTAAGAAGTCTCTGCTGAAAGGATTATTTAATTAAAAGAAAGAAAATAGTTCTTTTCCACCCTTCCCTGTGACAGTCTCCCTATATGTGACCTCAGGCTGGTCTTGAACTCACAGTTCTCCTGCCTCACTCTCCCCAGACCCATAAGAGGTCATTTCGTAACTCAGGCCTAAAGGATAATCACGTGCATTGGCTCCTAGCTTCTCTAGTCAGGGTTGTGGTGTAACATTTAAATCCAGGAGCAGTCTGATGAGGCTGTGGAGTGAGGAGGGCCTCAGTAACAGTGAGGCGCACTGACTGTGCTGTGGGCTGACAGGGCTGCACTGGCCGCTCCAGAGCGATGCTGGCGTCTGACAGAGGTGAGGGCCTGCTGCTTTGTCCAGGCTAGCACAGCCAGTATAGGTATGTCGTAGACTACTGAAAGCATCCAGCTGTCTGCTGGGTGTGTAGTGCCGACTACTGTCTTGACAAGCTTGTCTCTTATGTCTAGTGTGTGCAGTGAAGCGCTTGCCTATTTCATTACTGTGAACTCGGAGAGCCATCGGGAAGCATGGACGAGCCTCCTGCTGTTACTTCTAACCAAAACCCTCAAGATAAACGATGAAAAGGTAAAAAAGTGCAAAGTGAACTCTTCTTCTCCATTAGGCTCTGGTCACGGGGGCGGGGCAGGGGCAGGGCGCTTTTCCTCCAGTTGAGATGACTGTTGGAGACAGTTCATTAGGAAAGTGGGTGCCTTCAGAAAACGGCTTTTCCCAAGAACCCCGCCGAGAAGGGATGAAGTGTGAACTGTGTGTGGCTTTTGGGAATAGTGCTGATGGTCTCAGTACAGGAAAAGAGGCTCGAGACCATGCAGTGGTGGCGTAGACTAGAAGCCCACCTTACAGAATGAAAGAAGCCTAGTGAGGACAGCAAGACTATCATAATGAAAAGAAATTCAATATCATTAAGATGGGGGGTTGTTTGCGGTGTTGTGTGTCAGAGCCTCATGTAGCCTAGGCTAGCCTAGGACATACCGTGCCCTGAAGAATACCTGATCCTTCTGCTTTCACTTCTTCAGCTCTGTAAGATGTATTTATTTTATTTTACTTTATGTAGTGCTGGGGATTGAACACAAGGCTTCCTGTGTGCTAGTCAAACGCTCTCCCAGCTGAGCTCCACCCACGCCCTGTTTTCATGAGTCTTGCTGTGGAGCCCAGCCTGGCAGGAACTTGCTATCTTCCCGTTTTAGTCATATACCACTTTGCCCAGCTAAAATAAGTTTCAGTAGCAAGAAAGAGCCGCAGCAGTGCTCTAGGGTACCATAGTTTAGGCTGAGATGGGCACATCTGGAAAACAGGTACGGAAAGGAAAGTGTTCTATGGCTAACTTGGCTTTCTGCTTTCCCCGCAAGTTCAAAGCACATGCGTCAATGTACTACCCCTACCTGTGTGAAATTATGCAGTTTGACCTGATCCCTGAGCTCCGAGCAGTTCTGAGAAAGTTCTTCCTGCGGATAGGCCTGGTGTATAAGATATGGATCCCAGAAGAGCCGTCGCAAGTGCCAGCAGCACTGTCATCAACCTGGTAGCACTGGGTCCACGGCCACTGATGTGGTTCCGCAGAGCACCCGCCATGCCGTCCCAGCTGGCCATGTTGGGGTTGGACCTGGAGAGCAGTGGCCTGACCCCTGGTCAGCACAGTCCCCAGCGGAGGCTCACGGTGTCTCATTAAACCATCACATCCTAGTAACTCGGTGGGTGGGGAGTCTGTGCCATCTGTCATTCCATTTCACTGACTGAACTGTCAGACCTGTCGTTGTGAATGCCACCATTTCCTCGCCGACCTCTAAGACTGGCCATAAATGTTTTGTTGGAGGAAGTCACTCTCCTGAGAAGCAATGAGCATTGCTGTATAGGTTCGTGTTTATTAGAGAGTATGTTAATAAAATTCCTTGTAATAGCTAACAGCCACCTAAGTACACTCGGTGTTTTGTTGTTTGAATGTGTTAGAGAAGTTTGAATGTCTGTGTCAGTTTTGGGTCAGCCTAGATAAAGATAAGGAAAGAGGGGGTGTTCCTTATGTCTTGTTTTGTAATTGTTTGAGTGATTTCTAAAATATTTTACAAAGATATATTATTAAAAATTTGATTAAAGGCAGAGTTTAGTAGACTTAAGAGCTTGCAAGGTTTAAAGAAAATGTAGTGCCTCGTGACTCCCTGGTTTAGTAACTTGGGGAGACAAAGTCTGTAGGAAAAAAATAATCTAAAGAAGGTATTAGCCTTCCTTGAAGTATTTGTGGGTGGATGTTCCGTTAAATTTTCCAGAATGCATTGCACATCTTTTCCTGAGATCTAGACTATCAAATGATGGTAAAAATGAAGTAACTGACCCTGAGTTGGTTAATCTTTGAGTAAACCTTTTTAGTTTTTACCTCAGCAGAGTGTTAGTATGGCTGCTTTGCAGTCCCTGCTAAAGGGATGTCAGAGGGAAGGACAGTTTGTGTGTCCCTCTCAGCCATGAATCATGAGTGGAACTGGAGCCCCTGTGGGACCTGCACAGCTGGGCTGTGGCAGTGACAGAGGTGGCACCTAGAGCTTCTGTTAGTGTGAGCTGGGAGCTGGATTCTTTGGCAAGATTAGATTCTGGGATCCTTATGTTGGTAATGGTGTGGTGTTCAGGACCACAATAGAACAAAATCGGGGTGCTCCCAACACCCACAGCAGCCAAGCTAGAAGCTTAATGGATTTGGAGCCCATGAGAAAAAGAACACATGCTTCCTTGTCTGCTTACACCCTCCGCTCACTGGAGCATCACTGAAAGGCTAAACCATGGCATGAAATGTGTTGGAAAGTCAGACTTCTGCCTACATCGAGTCCTACGAATTGGGGTTGTATTGATGTTAACTCTGGTGCCTTAGAAGTTAGTTTTCCTTGGGAATGTGTCTGTGAGACTGGACCCTTTTTTCTTTCTAGAGAGGGATTCCTGGTGCTTTTGCTATTTTCTCTCTTGTTTTTGACAGCCTTGGCACATGCTCAGTTTGGCCAGCAGAACGTTTATTTATGCTTTTCTTTCCCCAAAAGTATTTTAATTTCTCTACCAAAGGGGGAGGGGGGGAAGCAGGCTGAGGTTTATTACTATCACACCTCAGCAGAGAAGGCTATGTACCTCGAAGGAAGGGCCTGTGGGAGAGTGTTACCGATTGGAGAATGTGAGCACACTTGACTGACACGTCCTGGAATCCAGGGCTGAGATGTGCTTTCTGGTGTTACCGCTCAGCAGGCCCTCAGCTGTCGTGGTTCCTGCAGCATTTGTACCACGCATGTAATCAGGGAACATGCATGCATGTTCAGTGTGTGCAACCCGCCTAAGCTGTGTCCCTGACTGGTGGCTTTCCCTCCCCATCCTGTGACATTCCGTTCATCTACACTAGCCCAGTGCCCTCACTGTCCCCTGCCCCCTCTGTAATGTTTGCCCCTCACAGGGTAGGGAATCTGTCAGTGTGTTTTCTCCTTGCTAAGATTCTCAGCTTGAATTTCTTTATAATTTTGTTCTGTAAAAGATGAACTTTTCCGAGTTATGCATTTAAACTGTCTAGCAATAGATCTTTTAAAACGATGTAAAACCATTCAGGGTAATTTTTCTCTTCGGTGGCCAGTGGCATCCCTGACCTCCAGAAACAAGCCATGCAGTATAAATTCCTTGTGGTGAACAAGTCTGTTCATGGCCAATGTGGCTGGAGCCCACCAGACACCAGCGCAGATGGGGCAGCAGTGTATCCTCACGTGGGTGCTGCCACGCTGTAGCACAGGGGCAATGGCGTAGTGTCTTCCAAGGCCTTACTTCTTTTTCAGAATGCTTTAAATGTTGGCTGTGTGTACTGGGTTCTCTAAAGAAATTTCTGTTCCCAAGCTGCTGCTCCGAGCAGTTTTGTTCTTGTCTGTTAAGGAAATCACCAGCCTTGGCATCTGACCAACAGTGAGTGGGAGACGTGATTTCCAATGTGCATCTTCAGAGTCAGACACACCCTCCCTCACGTACAACCAAAGAACAGACGTTATGAAATTGTGTACTAATATCTGGAAACACAACACCTTCCTCCAACCCGTGACTTTTGTACAAAATTCAGAGATTCTGTAAAGAACCCCCTCAAAAAAAGCCTAAACACTTTTTGTTGTTCTTTCGTGATTATGACTGTATATTTAGTTGTCTTTCTAGTTATTAAAAGAACATGCTGACACAGGTAGGCATGGCCGCCCCACTCAGCTGTTTGTTGCTACAAGGCTAATGGATACTGGGTACAGTAGACATGGATCCTTCTGGACTCTGTGTCACTGTTTGTGGTGAGGTGGAAACACCTGGAGCTCGAGTGTGACCTTCAGCTGTGCTCGCAGTGGCTTTGTGGTTTGGGAAGCAAACGCACTGAAGCTGAGCATCCTAAGGAATGACTCCCTCTGGAAACCAACCCTTACTCTCAGAAAATGACACTCTTCAAACGTGGTTTTTCTCAGTGTTCTAATTTTTTTAAAAAATTTTATCTTGCATATTTGCATCAAACATTTATGTGCAAGATGTATGTTTTTGCTCTTTAAAAATGTCTGAGTTAGTTACCAGCTTCTTTGATTTCATCTATACACGATGATTAAGTGCAGTTAATATTGGTAATTTAATGAAAAGCATTCCTTGCCCAATGGATGTAAACATTTTTTGAAAGAATAAAGCAGAATTATATAATATGAAATGCTATGTAAAGTTTTCTATGTAAAAATATTATGTATAATACTGTTAAATACCCCATGCTTTGATCAGGTGGAAAATCAATAAAGTTTTAAACAGTAAAGCTGCTCCCACGGCCGTCATTTCTATCCTTCAAGCCATGGCTTGGGCTAGTTTGAGTTTGTTGCCATGGCAGACACAAACTCGTAGTTTCCAGTTGGGAGTAGGATTTGGCTCCAGTCAGAGAAGATGGCTTAGGTAAAAGTGCTTGTCCTGCAAGCTGGTGACCTGGGTTTGACCTCTGGGCCCATGTAAAGGGGGAGATGGAGAACTCACTCCACAGAGGCTCCTCTGGCCTTGATACTCCCACACAGCCACACAACCATAAAATAAAAATTAAAGCGGAAGGCAAGCAATATTTGTGACTGCAGTCCTGGTCAAGGTGGGGTCCCACCAACCACTTACACGTTTTCTCAGGTCCTTGCAAGGTAGTCTAGCAAGTCTGGGGGTGGTCCCCGGGAGGGCTCCCCTCTGGCTTGTCCAGGCTTTTTTGTTTCCTAACTTGAGATTCCTGGAGAATTCTCTTTGCTGGGCTCCATTGTTTGGGTAGCCTGATAGTCAGTGTGCCCTCATGCCTGTTGGGAGTTCAAGGCTGCAGGAGCCATGCCATGCCATGCCATGCCATGCCATGCCCGGGAGCTGCAGTGCCTTCCGCAGCTCTTAGTTCCCTCTGCCCTTTCTGCCATGGCAGTCCCTTTTAGGATTTAGGATCCTTCTGAGTATGGTGGTGAGAGATGAGCTCCAGAGCAAAGGCAAGGCAGGTGCTCAGCCAGTTGGAGCCCCAAGCAAGTTTTCTTTTTTAGATTATTTCATATAGCCCAGGTTAGCCTTGAACTTGCTCTGAAGCAGGAGATGACCTTGAGCTTGCAATTCGGCTGTCCCCACAGACCTACTGCTGGTATTCTGAGGAGTGCACTGCACTGGTTTTTATGCAGTTCTGGGGTTCCAATCCAAGATTTCATGCGTGCTAGCCACACACTCTACCAATGAACTAGAAGTACTGCAAAGCCTTGTGCTTGTGTGCGTGTGTGCATGCGTGCGTGCGTGTGTGTGTGTGTGTGTGTGTGTGTGCGCGCGTGTGCATGTGTGTGTGTCCCAGCACACACCCCCTAGAAGTGTGTGTGTGTGTGTGTGTGTGTCCCAGCACACACCCCCTAGAAGTGGGTGAGCAATGTGACTTTAGGGAGGCCTCAAAGAGACCACACTCTGGGTGAGCTAACCTGCTTGGTCTGTGGGCAGATTGCCTGTGGGGAGATTGCCTGTGGGGAGGGAGAAGATAGAAAAGGGCTGTTTTGGAGCCCTCTAAGAAGTGAGCTGGCCTCAGGCTTCACTCCCTGTGGAAACGATGATTTGGGAATAATAGTGTTGAGAAGGGTGTCAGGAAGAGTATGACAGGCCTGGGTTATATGCAGCTCAACAGTAGAGCACATGCTTTTGGACGCATTGAGACCCTGTGTTTAATCTCTAACACTACAAACAAGCAAAAAACAAGCCTGGGGGTGAATGTTTGCGACTTCAGCTACTCTTTTTATTTGGTGGACTACTTGTGACTGGGTCTTAATCTGTAACCAGGCTGGCCTTGATCTCAGTCATTCCTGTAGCTTTATCTTCAAAATGCAGAACTACAGGGGCAAACCGCCAGACCTGGTTTCACAGAGTGCTGAGAATGGTACCCAGAGCTCAGTCTATGCTAGACAGGCATTCTACCAACTGAGATACATCTGCAGCCGCTAAAACTATGTTGAAAATAACTTGTTTTGTTTTGTTTTTTGAGAGGAGGTTTCTCTGTATAGCCCTGGCTGTCCCCGAACGTGCTCTGTAGACCAGGCTGGCCCTCAAGAGATATACCTGCCTCTGCCTCCCAAGTGCCAGGGACTAAAGGTATGCTCCACCATGCCTTGCCCTCAAAAAATTTTTAATTGCACTTACTTGAGCACACCAATAAGTGTACTATGGCACACGTGTGAGGTGACAAGACAGCTTGCAAGAATCAGTTTTCTTCTCCAACCATGTGGATCCTGGGCATCAAATTCCAGTTGTTAGGCTTGGTGGCAAGTACCAGTAGGCTCCTGAGCCATCTAACCAGCCCCAATTTTTCGTTTTGTAAATAAGGGAGCAGTATAGTCGAGCTCAGGCCTGTGGCCCAGCACTTGGTAGATGGAGCAGGAGTTCAAAGCCAGGCTGGCTACACATCAACTTCCAGGCCAGTCATGAGAACTGACCTCAAGAACCTAAAACAAGCCAGACATAGTGGTCCAGGCTGTAATATCAGCCCTTAGGAGCCTGAGACAGGAGAACTACTGCAAGTTTAAGGCCTGCCTGGTTTACATTGTGAGTTCCAGAGCAGCCTGGACTATAGGGTGGGATGCCCTGCTCAAAACAAAACTGAAAGCAGACTAAGAGGAGGCAGGGAGTGAAAACAGTTTCCTGACTAGTGCACATCTGGTGCTGGGCTGTACTCAGTAAGAACTGACACTGCCTCTTTTTCTATCATTATTATTTTTATTCTTATTTGATGTGAATGGGTGTTTTGCCTGAATGTATTTGTGAGCAGTGCCTGTAGAGGCCAGAGAGGGCATCAGACACCCTAGAACTGGAGTTACAGCAGTTGTAAGCTATCATGTGGTGCTGGGATCTGAACCTGGTGTTCTCCAAAAGCAGCAATGGATTTTAACTGCTGGACTGTCTCTCTAGCCCACTACCTCTATTTAAAAAACAAACAAACAAAAACAACCTAACAACAGCAACAAACCTCAGTGGGATACGGGTACCGGGTTCTCCTGAGAGGAAGCCTGGGAATGAACGGGAATGGAGGGCGAGAGAAACATGGGGGCCAAGGCAAAGTATTCTGATCAAGGCCCGAGGTTTAATATTTTGCTTTCACATATAAAGGGTAAGCCCCACCCCCCAGAGTCTCTTCTGGGTTCAGCCCAGGGGCTGGGTAAGGAGATAGCAGTCCAGAAGGTGTCAAGGCTAGCTCAGCAGGCAGTCCATTCTTCTTAGCTCGGTAGCAGACCACAGGACACCAAGGCTGGCAAGGCAATGCCTCCTCTTAGGTGCTACTTAGGTCCTACTATTGTTTGGTCTATTGTGGTAAAAGACTCACAGGCCTGCTCAGACCTGGGGGAAGGGTACAGGATGCTTCTTTTTTCTTTTTATTTTGGGTTTTTTTGAGACAGGGTTTCTCTGTGTACCCCTGGGCTGTCCTGGAACTCACTCTATAGACCAGGCTGGCCTCGAACTCAGAAATCCACCTGCCTTTGCCTCCCAAGTGCTGGGATTAAAGGCATGCGCCACCACTACCCAGCCATGGGATGCTTCTTGATTTTAGCTATGACTGCTCTTTTCTTCTCACTTGGGCCAAAGGACACTTGTTCTCCGAAAGAACAAGCAGATGTGCCCACATCCTTCTGAGTTGAAATAAAAGAAAAAAGGTGTCTTCCCGTAGAGCACATGGTAGGAGATGCATCTTTTCAGATGCATCGTTTTTCATGCTGTAGAGACACTGTTTCATTAGTCATCTGAAACAAAGGAAACATTATGAATGAACTCTTACAATTCCTCTCCGTTATCATGTGTTTGCAAGGCAATCATTAGGTCACTGTAGCCAACACTGAGAGTAGATGGTGGTACCGATTAGGCTTGCACCCTGCAGATCAGCCTTTCTAAAGTCTCCACTAGCCTGGCTCTTCTGTTGCTGCAGACACAGTGTGTGTGGGGCTGCTTATTCTCAAACAGACCTGAGTGCCTTGCTGTTAGTCAGCTGCAGGGTACCAGCCTGCACCCAGGGTATGTGGTATGTGTGTGTGTGGTGTGTATATGTGTGTGTGGACAGTGTTTGTGTTGTTTGTGTGTGTATATACATATACATATACATATACATATACATATACATATACATATACATATATATATATATATATATATATATATATATATATAAAATGTTTGTGGCATGTATGTGTAGTGTGTGTTATAAGTGTGTGTGTATGTATGTGTGGTATGTGTATGTGTGTGTGGTGTGTATATATGTAGTGTGTATATGTATGTATGGTATGTGTATATGTGTGTGTGGTGTGTGTGTGATTATTGGGACTGGGCATCAAATGAAGATTCTTTTTATCACACAGTATAAAATTTGTCTTTATGACAAGAAATTCAAATATTTTATCCTCCCCAACCTTGTAAGATTTTATATAAATGGTTTAGTCTTCTTACCCTGTAAAACCTTTGTTTATGCAAAGCCCCTCCCCCCATGCCTTCTTGGAACTTAAATTAACAGCCCAACCCCTTCCTCTCTCCTTAATAGCCTTTGTTTTCTTGTTTTGTTTTGTTTTGTTGAGACAGGGCTTCTCTGTGTAGTCCTGGCTGTCCTGGAACTTTCTCTATAGACCTGGTTGATTGACGAGGATTAAAGGCATGTACCACCATGCCCAGTTCCTCATTTCCTTTTGAAACTAGCCAACCGAGCAGTTGAGGTCAGACACCAGCCAATGGAGAAAAGACATGACCATTTGCCACCAGCACCAGAAAATGCTCTTCCGTTTTTTGTGAGCAATGCACTCTGGAATCTAGAACAGCTGTTCTCAACCTGGGGCTCACCTATGACCATTAGAAAGCAGATATTTACATTATATTATTACATTAATAGCAGGTGCAAAATTACAGTTATGAAGTACAACAAAAGTAGTTTTGATTGAGGGATCACTAAGATGAGGAAGCGTATTAAAGGATCACAGCATTAGGAAGTTGGGGACCATGGCTGTATCAAGGGTCTAGATGAAAGTAAAGTCTCGCCTTGTGAAGACATTTCAACTGGAATGGTAGTCTCATTCTTTAGAACCTTGAACTTATTTCTAACAAAATCCAGAGCCTTGCTTGGTCAGGCAGTGCTCTAACACTGAGCCATATCTCCAGCCCTTGAGAAAAAGAAAAAGAAAAAAACAAAAACAAACAACAACAATAAAGACAAACCCCAGCAAGCTTATTAGCTTTATACTTCCCAGGGCCAGAAGAAAATGTTTGGCTGGGCGGTGGTGGCACACGCCTTTAATCCCAGCACTTGGGAGGCAGAGGCAGGCAGATTTCTGAGTTCGAGGCCAGCCTGGTCTACCGAGTGAGTTCCAGGACAGCCAGGGCTATACAGAGAAACCCTGTCTCGAAAAAAAACAAAACAAAAAACCCAAAAAAACAAACAAAAAAAAAAAAAAAAGAAAGAAAGAAAATGTTTGTTTCAGGAAATCAGATTAGTTGTAAGATAATTGCTTGTGGGCTGGCGGTATGGTCCCTTGCTACAGTGCTCTCTGGTCAAGCATCGATGAGGCCCTTAGTTTAGTCTCCAGCACCAAGAGGAAAGAACATGTGTAAGATGACTGCTACTGCCGCTGCAGCAGGAAATGCAGCGTGTTTATACATGGCATTTCACCTACACCATGTGCATACCCAACCCAGGGAGGGGCAGGAGAGATGGTCTGTGGGTGAGCACTGGCTGCTCTTCCAGCCCGCTTACGTTCAGTCTCCAGCTCCCTTCTGTGACCTCCGGTTCCAAGGGAACCAATGCCCCCTCCTGGCCACCTTGGGCACTGCATGCACGTGATGCAGAGAAAAATAAAAAAATGCTTCAGTGGTTAAGAGCATTGACTGCTCTTCCCGAGGTCCTGAGTTCAATTCCCAGGAACCACATGGTGGCTCACGACCATCTGTAATGGGACCCGATGCTTTCTTCTGGTGTGTCTGAAGACAGCTACAGTGTACTCATAGACATTAAATAATTTTTTTTAAATTAACCTTTAAAAAAATACCTAGCATGGCCTGTTGGTGGCGGCGGCAGTGGCATCAGCGGCAGCGCACATCTTTGATCCCAACACTTGGGAGGTGGAGACAAGTGGATCTCTGTGAGTTCGAGACCAGCCTGGTCTACAGAGTGAGTTCCAGGACAGCTATGGCTACACAGAGAAACCCTGTCTCGAAAAACCAAAACAAAACCAAACCAATCAATCAAACAAACAAACAAACAACTCAGTACATCTTTATTGAGCAGCTGGAGTGTACTGAGTATTGGAGGCACGCTAAAAACAACAACAGTAAGCCCTACGCTCTTTTGTAAGAGTCCTTGGGCTGCTGGTGGGCGATAATTAATTCCAGAAACTGAACATCCCTGTTACCTTTAAGTAGCTACCAATTACATCGTCTGAAAAAAAAATTTTTTTGAGAAAGGATTTCACTGTGTAGCTATGCCTGGCCTCTGTGTAGACCATGTTGGGCTCAAATAAATGGTGATTCTCTTGCTTCTGCCTCCCAAGTGCCAAGTGATAACAAGCATGTGCCATCACATTCAGCTTCTTAAATCACTTTAGGCTTCTAAAATCATTTGTGTGTGAGTGAATGTGGGTGTCTTCCTCAACTGCTCCCGATTTTAAGTTTTCAAGGCCGGATCTCTTATGGAAACAGGGTTCACCAATTAGCTAGACTGGCTGGCCAGTAAGCCCCAGAGATAATCCTGTGTCTGCCTCCCCAGGTACGGAATTATAGTCAGGCTGGCTTTTAGGTTGGGTGCTGGGAATTTGAACTCACATCTTCTTGCTTGCACAGCTATTACTTAGCTAAGCGAGCTATCCCCTAGCTTGAAATCCTTACTCATTCGTTTATTCTGCTTGCCCTAGAACAGACGCTCTGCTCTCTCCCTTCTCTCTGACGTGAACGAGCACATTCCATCCAACAGTTATAAGCCACTAGTAGAACCTGTCTGGGTCAGAGGAAAGGAACCCAAAACAGAAGCCTGGGTCAAAAGGCACGGTCTCTTGTGACGTCACCGCAGAGCCGAGCAGCGGTTCCGATTGGCCCTCGAAACCGGGGTGGAGCCAAAAGCATTCCTAGCCCCGCCCCACGTCTCGGCCTCCTCGCGCATGCGCTGTGGCCGCCACCTTCGCCGCCGCGCCATTTTGCCAGGGTTTGAATGTGAGGCGGAGCAGCGGCTGGAGTGGGTAGTGTCGGCTGCAGCTCTCACTTGGGATTCCCTCCTCGGTCTTGGCGTCCCCACGAGGTGAGGCATGGAGCGCGCGAGGTGGCTGCGGGAACGCGTTTGATGAAGGGGACGATTGCTGGGAGGTGGGTCTGGGCCTCCGCCTGAGGACGCGCGCCCGGGCTTCCCCGCATGCCGCCTCAGGGCCGGGCCTGACCGCTCCGGGAAGCTAGGGCAGCTTGAGGCCTCACGCGAGCTTCTCGAGCTCCCGCCCCTTCCCTTTCAGAGTCGCTCTGATTGGTTGCACCGGCACCCTTCGCTCCGTAGGCGTCCGCTGATTGGTCAAGCCCGCGCGTCCGTTCTCGGCGCGCCGGGGCCCGCAACGTGAGAGGTGTTCCGCACTGAGGCCTGACCTGGCCGAGCCGGTCTCGTCCCTGGTTCGGAAAGAGGCCGGAGGTCGCCCACTCTGACTTCGCGTGGTTTCGGCCTCCACCATAGTGAACTTGGCCCTCGGGTCTCGCCTGGCTGTGACGTTCGTGCCCCTAGGACCTAACGAACCTACAGTGAAATAGTGTTTCCCCTGCCTGGGGCTCACTGGCTTTCGAGTTGGATAATGTCTCCATGCACACTTAGTCTTTCCCTAGGCGTGTAATTCAGAGCTAGTCGTTGCCGCTCTCCGAAATTTCTAGTTTTTTTAATAATTAGGTGATGCCGGGAGTGGAACTCGTGTTCTCTCACATGTTGAACAATGTCTTCCACTGAAATGGCATTTTTACTCTCTCCTCAAACTTAAGATTCTTCACTTGCATATTCGGTTAAGTGCCTTGAAGGTTCCGCTGATTTGTTGGCCGTCTTTCCCAGAGGTCTCGCTGGAACTGCTGACCGTCTGCCCTTCGTCTCTCGATGATCGGCTCTTTTTAAGTATTCACAGTCCCGTCCCGCAGGCTAAGTCCCCACCTTCCGTGATGTTAGAAGCAGCTGACCTCAAATCCTGGCGAAGCTGCCTTCGAGTTCCCCTCTTAGGGAGGAGTTCTCAGTTCTCACTTCGCCGTTGACACCAGCCAGTTTTATGTGCTCTGTAGCACCGACCTGACACGTAATTACTGCTTGTTCCTCACGTTCCTTACCTGCTCTGATGGAAGTTCTTTGAGGATAACTTTGTATTGCTGGGTTCCATGTGTGTGTGCCACATGGTGAATGCTCCTGTTATTTTACGAAGACATGGAAGGCCTTATCCATCCATCCATCCATCTTGGATAAAGGGTCTTCTATTTATCTAGCTTGGATAAAGGATCTTACATAGCTCAAGCTAAACTTACATTCATCTTTCTACAAGTGTAGGCTCTCACACTGAACTTTTCTTCACCTTTCTGTTTGTTCAAAGGAATTTTCTCCCTTCTGGCTGTTTGGATTTCTAGTTGAGGTTTGGGAAGCCACTCTCTACACAGGACTGGGTGGTTGAGGAGCAGTACTTTTAACTTGGAGTTGATTGGTTGCCTTGTTTGTTTAATAACGTCTATTAGCCCTGGGAATATAGTGAAGAATCAAAAGTGGACACGGTTTCTCTCTTTGGGGAGCTCACCTTCTAATTGGAGGAGACCATGAATGAGTTGGATTATTTCAGATAGTGACAGAGGTGACGGGTAAAGACCGTGTCTTGGAAGAGGTGGCCTTTGAGCAGAGACTATCCAGGGGAAAAGGGCAGGGGGCGGGGACAAGAAGTAAAAACCCAAGGACTGAAAGTAACTTGAAATTTAGGGTGTTTTAGGAAAATCTTAGTCAAGTTGTATGAAGAAGAGAACTTGCAAGGCTTTGTGGGCCGTGTAAGGAGTTTGGATTTGATACAAAGTGGTAGATTACTGTGATTAGGAAGCAGAGAAAGGCAGTAGGTACTCAAGTTACTGCCCAGCCTACTGTTCTCTTGAAGTGTGCTTAGTAACTACCAAGGGTAGGTTAGGGTAGGCAAGATGGATCAATGCTAAGTAACCCTTGCCTGGCCTGACAACCTGGGTTTGTTCCATGGTGGAAGGAGAGAACTGACTCCTGCACATTTCTTCTAACTTTCACACATATACTGTGGCACATGTGCATATGATAAATGCATATGGTAAAATCTGGGGGACAGAAGAGATGGCTCAGTAGTCAAGAGCGTGTGTTGTCTTGCAGAAGACCCAAGGGTGGTTTCCGATACCCACAGGTGGGCTAGAATTGCCTATACCTCTAGCTCCAGGGGATCTGGCTTCCACCTACACTAATGAGTACATACAGGCAGAAACATACAGAGAGATACACAGATACACATAAATTTGTAAAAACTTTTAAGATGAGAAGGTTGATGTTGAACTCTTAAAATGTAGTGTCAGTTTTCACTTATTGGATTCCTTTCCCTCTCCTCAGATATAACGAAGGCCTCAGAAGTGCTTCTCTTAGTTCAGTAGACAAAGACAAGTGTCTTGGGACGTTTTATCACAGGCGTTTGGGAAACAGTATTTGTTCCCTTCTTCGTTTTCAACTGAGGGCTGGAAGGAAGAAGCTAGACTTTTTCAGCTACTCAAGACTTTTAAAAGGTGTTAATTTTCTCTGTGTGTGAGTGTTCACCTATATGTAGCTTTGTATGTGCACCACGTATGTGCACTGATACCTGAGGAAGCCAGAAGAGAGTATCACCTTCCCTGGGACTGGACCTGCAGATGGTTGTGGGCAGCAGTGTGGGCTCTGGGAACTGAGCTGAGACTGTGCTCTGACAGCAGTTCTCTGGTCATCTGGGAAGAGGGATTGTCTATCAGGTTACTTGCAGTCAAGTCTCTAGGGTTATTATTACTAATTTTTTGATTAATGATTAATATGGGAGGGCCTAGCCCACTATTGGTGGTGCCACTCCTAGGCCAGATGGTCCTGGGTGGTGTAAAAAAGCAGGCTGAGTAAGCCAGTAAACAGCACTCCTCCCTGGCCTCTGCTTCACTTCTTGCCTCCAGGTTCCTGCCTTGAGTTCCTTCCCTGACTCCCCTTCCTAAGAACTGCAATGGGGATGAAATAAACCCCTCCCCAGGTTGGTTTTTGAACATGCACTATCTACCACAGCAGTGGAAAGCATATTAGAGCAAGCAGCAAGTGCTCTTAACTATGGAGCCATCTCTCCACCCCAAGATGAGGAGCCGGCTAGTAATGGTTCAGTAGTTACAGGGCTTGGATTCAAATCTTCAGCACTGTGTAAAAGTCAGTTAGGGCAGTTAATGCCTGTAAACCCAGCACTGTGAGTGGGAGACAAGTGATCCCAAGGTTGTGTCATCAAACTTGTGAGTCATAATCTATCCCAAGTGAAGTCCTCAAACTCAGACTTCCCTTGTGAGAAACCCTCTTAATATGAAAGCTAAGGGGAAAGGACTACAGTAAGGAGAATGCAGATAGCACAGTTCTTTTGAAGGGCATGGTTTCTGGCTATTGGGACATATCCTGCACAAGCACAGTATTCATCTTTTTCACTGGGTGGTGTTTTGGTTTGTTTGGTTGGTTTTTTTTGTTTTGTTTTGTTTTGTTTTATTTGTGTGTGTGTGTGTGTGTGTGTGTATCAAGATGAAAACTTAGCATGGTATAGTAGTTTATGTCTATAATCCCAGCACTTAGACAGGAGGATTGTTAAGTTCAAGGCTAGCTTGTGAAACCTTGTCTCAACAAAACACAACAGTGGTGTGATAAGAACTTTTTTATTCTTTTGAAGAGTCCTGTCTTACTTCCTTGACTACTGCTGCTTTTCCTTGGGTCCAGGCTGCCTGTTTAACACCGGCCTTTCTGTTGTCTTAGTTCAGCCTTGTCATTTTGAAACATTTAGAGGCTGCCCTGGGGAGCAGAAAAGGTGTTTTGAATCGGGCAGATTTGAATCAGACCTGTTTATATCTTATATCAACTTAGGCATGTAAGTCACCTACTCTTGAGTTCCTTTCCTACTGTTGTTTGAAGTAAACGGTAAAGCATATAAATCACCTAGCGCTGTATGGTTGCTTCATACAAACTACTGCTTCCCAGTGTCTAAACTGTCTGTTTTCTTTATCTCTGTTATGCAAACCATTACTAGCCCAAAGTTCCAAAACCTCTTCTTTAACTAAATTTCACCCACTTTAAAATCTCCAGTGTGCTGTGCGTGGTGACATACACCTTTAGTCCCAGCAGTCAAGAAGCACAGGCAGAGGGATCACTGTGAGTTGGAGGCCAGTAACTTACTGGTTCACATAGTAAGTTCCAGTACACCCAGGGCTACACTGTGAGACCCTGTCTTCACAAAAAATCTTGAGTGGCTCCCTATTTATACATTTAAGTTGTGAAACAGCTGGGTTCTCAGGACCCAACAGACCAAGTGTCAGTCTTGTGGTCCATGTTCGCCTCTCCCTGGTACTTCACTCACAGTGTCTCCCACTGGGAGGTGAGTCTTCATTTTTCATATCAGTCTTAAGAAATCTTGGGTAGTTGCAGTAGTCTTTATTGTACCTTTCTAGCTGTTAGATGCTATCTGTAGATTCCTTTGTCAATTTACTCCAGAAGATAAATGTTTTTCAGAATTTAGTTTTCTGGGGTGTGTATGAACATACTTTGTATACCACATACCTAGTGGGGGCTGGGATAGCACTTACAGGTTTCCCTCCATTTATTGATTGGGTAGTGTGCCACAGTGCACATGTAGAGAATGTCGAGTGGAGTCTGTCCTCTCCTTCCCTACACACCAAGCACTTTGCTCAGTCACTGTCTCACCAGCACTGAGCACATTATTTCCTTAGTGAAACAAATTGGTGCAACTTAACTAGATTTTTAAAAATGATATTTGAAGCCTCAGTCTAGGCCAAGATTTTTTTTTAATCGTGTTTATTGTTTATGTGGGTGGGGTAGGGAGGGTAGTTACTTAACATGTACACATGTGGAAGTCAGAACAGCTTTCTTTGTGAGTTAGGTTCTTTCCTTCCACCACGTGAGTGCTTAGCATGGAACTCAGATCATCAGGCCACTTGGCAGGCACTTTTTTACCCTTTGAGCCATCTTGCTGGCCTAGAAGATCAGATTTTTGTTGCCAGATGTTTGCCACATAACTGATAAGAAAACAAAGTCCTGTCCATTAATTGATTTGGGGGGATTTTGAGACTGGAGAGAAGTTACATGTTTATAAGAAGAAAAGATTCTTTCATTTTATTG
Organism: Rhabdomys pumilio; assembly: GCA_030674055.1. Taxonomy (NCBI): domain Eukaryota; kingdom Metazoa; phylum Chordata; class Mammalia; order Rodentia; family Muridae; genus Rhabdomys; species Rhabdomys pumilio. The sequence continues at coordinate 227,235,157 of JANHMN010000002.1, forward strand.
ATTTGGGGAGTTTTGAGACTGCAAGAAGGGATTGCAGGTTTGGTACTTGGCAATTTAAGTGAGTCTTCCTAGTTAATCTGGAAGCTGAAGAAGGAGGCAAGTTCAAGGTCAACCATAACAATTTATTGAGACCTTGTAGAAAATATGGGGACTGGGGTTGTGCCTTAGTCAGTAGAGAGCTTGCCTAGCATATATGAGCCCTGAGTTCCATCCCCAGCACTGCATAAACCAGGCATGGTGGCACACGCCTGTAACTCCAGCTCTTGGGAAGGAGCAGACTGAGAAGTTCAAGGTTATCTTAGACTATTGTGAGTCTGAGGCCTGGGCTAAATGAGACCCTTCCTCAGTAAATAAACAAGTAGATAATAAAAAATAATTGAAAACTTTGTGGTCCTGTATGAAATATATGAAATAATTGTAGGACATTAGGAAGATGAAAGAGATTCAAAGACAGAGAAAAGACATGTGCATAGATCCATAACACTCCTTACCCTTTTCCTTCTGTTTTGTTCTTAAAGTTTTAGATGTGTGAGTATTTTGCCTGTGTGCGTCTGTTTACTGTATGTACAGGCCCAAGGAAGCAAAGGAGGTGTCATTCCCACCAGCACTGGAATTCTGGAGCTGTCTGTCATTGGGGCTTGGAAGTTAAAACCAGGTCTCCAGAAGAGCACCAGTGCTGAGCTGCCTCTCCAGCCCCTTCTGCTTTTAGATGTGTGTACAATTCCTAATGTAATTTGAATTATGTTGTCCTTGAAATTTTCTACTTACTTTATTACATTTACAGAGTTGGTTTTTTTCCCTCTGCATCACATAGGAGCCTAAGGATAATTTGGCATATGAGTTTCTAGAAAAGGCTACATTGTCTCAGTCCCTTGGCTGGTATATGTGGCTGTGTCTAAAAGCTGCCTAAGACATAATCAAATCTAAGCAGAAGTGTTTTGTGATTTACATTTATTTATCTTGTGTGTATGATAGGTGGGGTAGAGCATGTATCATATGCCATGGTGTGTGACCGTCAGAGGACACTTTAGCATGTACTTCTCCACTTTTTGTGGGGTTTGGATGGAATTAAGGTTTGAAGGGTTTTTTTGTTTTGTTTACAATTTATTTTTATGAATATGAGTGCTCTATTTGTATGTATACCTGTAGCCCAGAGGAGGGCATCAGATTCCATTACAGATGGTTGTGAGCCACCATGTGGTTGCTGGGAATTGAACTCAGGACCTCTGGAAGAGCAGAGAGCTGTCTCTCCAGCCTCTTGTTTTTGGTTTTTTGAGACAAGATTTCTCTTTGTTTTCCTGGCTGTTTGGAAACTCTATAGACTGTTCTGGCCTGGAACGTAGAGATCCGCCCATATTAAGCTTTTTAAAAATAACATTTAATTTAAAAAAAAAAAAAAAGATTTATTTTGTATATATGATGAGAGACCATAGGAGTCCTTCACCTCTGTAAGTATAGGTTCTCAGAATCAAGCTTTCAAGTCACCAGGCTTGTGCAGCACGTGCCTTTTACTTGCTGAGCTTTCTCAACAGCCTTATACTTGTGTTTAGTTTCAGGTTTTACTTCTGTGTGTGCACAGTGACGTGGGTAGGAAGCATGTGTGCCGTGTCATGTAGAGGTCAGAAGGCAGTTTGCAGGAGTCCTTTCCTTCCTTCTTGTATATCCTACACATACATAGTCAAAACATGCATATGCGAAAAATAATAATAAAGATTTTAAAAGTTTGGGGTCACCAACAACTATACATATAGTTAAGAATTAGGCTATGCTATATTGAAGCCCTGTCTAACATATCCTGTCTCCCACCACTTCAAAAAGTATTCCTAGCCGGGTATGCTGATGAATGCTTGTAATCTCAGTGCTTTAGAGATGACAGAGGCAAGAATACGGCACAGGTTCCCGGCCATCCTGTCTAATGAGTTTTGGGCTAGCCAGGACTAGCTCTAAAGCAGGACACTACTAAAGCAAAGTAGAAAACAACAGTAACAAAAAGATTCGTTTATGTTATTCACTTTCTCCTCAAGTGATTGCTTATTTAGACTCCGTTTTTTAATTTTAGATTCAGAGTCATGGAGCTCAGCGATGCAAATTTGCAGACACTAACAGAGTATTTAAAGAAAACCCTGGACCCTGATCCTGCCATTAGACGTCCAGGTAAAGATGTCTTTGTTCCTTGATTGGTTGATTCTTAAGACGCATAGCAGAAACCTTTTTGCAGTCTGCCTGGTTGTAAATTCAAAAGAAAAAGATATGTTTGGTTATTTTCTCAGGCCTGGTTTATGTGACATGGTTGGCTGCTTACAGTAGCTATAATGCATGGAATAATATTTGTTATTGAGTAAAGTAGCTTTTATTCGACATCTTGTAGTGTAAAAAAAGATACTGGTGTGTTTAGAAAGCTTTGTCTCAGGAACTTTCTGAAAATCTCATTAAATCTGCCAGCTTTTAGGAGCACAAGTTAAGTCGTCAAGAGAGGGATGGTTCCCAAAAGGTGATTAAATGATTGAAACCAGGGAAGGCGGTTCTCTTCTTCCTTGGTAGTTTAACTTAATTAGCATTGTCTGAGTCCTAGAATTACTTGTATGAACGTAGAGTTTTAACCTCAGATACAGAAGTAAATGAGGGGAGCCTCGCCAGGTGGACTGGCGGCTTGTGAAGAGCAAGTCATGGCTTAGAATACGTTACCTCTAGGCTAAATGGCCAGTTCTGTATGGTCAGATTTGCAACCTTTCTTGAAAAATAAGAATATCAATATAAAGTATCCTCATTTTTAAATGATGGTAACCATCTTTTAAATCTTGGGAAATATGGGAGTCATAAAGATTTTGAGCAACCTATGGTGGTTCTTGATATCAGAATCCATGTGACCCAGAATGCCTCTTACCTTCAGAACATGATAATGGTATGCTCATGGAGATGATTTGTCTTCAGAAGATCCGAGTCAGAAGTGGAGGGAAATACTGTATCAATAAATAGAAATGTGAATGTAGGTCCTTTGTGTCTGTACATCTCATCCCCACCCCACCCGTTACTTCTTTGTTCACTCCGAAAGAAATCCAGTGCCAGGACCACTTCTAAGTTATAACGCTAGCCGCATCCTAGAGAAGAGTCTGTGGGTTTTGTTCCTCTAATTATTAGACAGCGTTATTTGAAGTTATTTCATGCCAGAATGTAATAAGTTCACCCCTCCTCATTCTGACTACTGTCCTCTATCACCCCATCATTTGTGTGTGCGCCAGCGTGCGTGCGTGCGTGCGTTGGGAGCCGTCTCTCTCTCTCTCTCTCTCTCTCTCTCTCTCTCTCTCTCTCTCTCTCTCTCCTGCTCTTAGTGATAATTTTTGAGACAGGATCTCTGAACCAGGAGCTGACTGATTTGGTTAGACTGGATGACCAGCGAGCACACTTGAATACTTGAGGACTTGCTTACTTGAATAGCCCTGGAATAACCGACATGCTCTCGTGCCCTGTTTTTATGTGGGTACTGGGATAGAACTCAGGTTCACATGCTTGGCCAACAAGCACTTACCCAGCTGAGCCACCTCCCTGGGCCCCATCTGTTTTTCTGAGAGTCACACTAATGTCCCTGATATGTTTCTGGATAAGGAAAAATTAATTACTCTAATCTTCTTAGAATTTCCTAGAAAGCCTATGCTAACACTATTAAAACTTATTTTTTAATGTGTTCTTAAAATGTGAGGGTGCTAAAAAGCCTCATGACCCCAGGACAGAGTATAGAAATAAACTGCCATTTCTGGGAAGCACATTTCTCAAAGAGTGATGCAAGACAATACACAATCAGTCTGTGTATCTGACTGTACCCTGCATTTGTCAGACTGGCTACATCTTTATGACATGATAGAGACAAGTTGGTTACTGGATCATGTATGGATGTACATAGAAAATTGGAACTGTCTCTGTGTGTCTGTCTGTCTGTGTCTTTGTATATGTTTCTGCCTCTGTCATTCCACTTATTTTCGAGACAGGACCTCTTAACCAAATCTAGCTCATCCATTGGATAGACTTGCTCCTCAGTGAGCACCACAGATCCTTAGTCTTTGAAGCACTAGGATTCTGGGAGGACTCTGGTCATCGCCCTACATATTGTTGTACTGAGTGAACCGTTTCCCTAGCCTGGAGTTGGGAGGCTTTTTTTTTGTCCTGGAACTCACTCTGTAGACCAGGCTGGCCTCGAACTCAGAAATCCACCTGCTTCTGCCTCCCAGGTGCTGGGATTAAAGGCGTGCGCCACCACTGCCTGGCTGGAAGGCTTTTGAGGTTCTTTGCTAATGCAGAAACATGTCAACATGGAAAAGTTTTAATTAATTTATAAGAGTGTGTGTGAGTGAAGGGAAGAGAGAAGAAGGGAGGGAAGAGAGACAGATCAGGGGTGTCACATTGTTTTTGTGACAGAGGACAACTGTGTATAAAGTTGGTTCTTTTCTACCTGTACTTGGTTCCATGCACAGAGCTTGGGTTCTTAGTCTTATACAGATGTGTGGCATCTTTACGTGCTTAACCATCAGTAGGAGTGCTGTACAGGAAAGCAGCAAACATGAGAACATTGACGGGAACTTTTGAGAAGAATGCTTCAGGGCAAGGTAGAGTGCTTGTCTAGCATGCTTGAACCTGGAGATTCCACTCCCCAGTACTGCATAATTGGTACATGGTAGACCATTCCTATAATCCCAGCTTTTGGGATGGGGACACGAGATGATCAGATGTTCAAGATTATCATTAGCTACATACTGAATTAGAGGCCACTGAGGCCCTGTGAGTGAATGAGGGTAGTTGAGATGGCTTAGTGGGTAAAGGTGCTTGCTGCCAAGCTGGATGACTTGAGTTTGATCTCTGGAACCAACATGGTAGAAGATATCATCACACATAAATAAACTAGGTAGATAGACAGACTGACAAGTGGTTTAAAAATAAGTGAATAGCCGGGCAGTGGTGGCTCACGCCTTTAAATCACAGCACTTGGGAGGCAGAGGCAGGAGGAGTTCTAAGTTCGAGGCCAGCCTGGTCTACAGAGTGAGTTCCAGGGCTACACAGAGAAACCCTGTCTCAAAAAACCAAAACCAAAAAAAAAAAAAAAAAAAAAGAATGAAAAAATGAAAACAGATTTTTAAAAATCACACATCAAAAAAAAAACAACATTCAACTCTATGAATTTTTAATAAAGGACATGGTAGATACATAGTTTCGGGAAGCCAATATGGCTGCTACAGTCACATGCACATGCAGGTGCGCTGCACAACACCACAATGGCAAGTAACAATTTTTTTTTTTCCTTCTAGTTTTTCCCTCTGTTTTGGTTGTTTTTATTTGTTTGTTTTTTGAGTTGGGATCTCAGTATAGACTAGGCTGGCTTATACTTTCTATGAAAACCAAGTTGACCTTAAACTTGCAGAGCTCCTCCTCTGCCTCTCAAGCACTCAGATTAAAGGTGTGCACCATCAAGCCTGGAGCATGAATAAATCTCTTCTTTAAAGGACCAGAACAAAAATCTTTTGTCTTAGTTTTGTGGTCTCAGGTGAGCTAATAGTAGTGTTAGACTGTAGGGACAGTCTGGCTCCGGGGTAATAGCATGTTCGCAGAATGGAACCAGCACTGTGGATAGTCCTGTGGGAGAAGGCAGATGCGTGACATCACTGCCATCTAGCTGTTCCCTGGGAAGCTGCAGCTTTGGGTGAATAGTCATCTGAGTAGATGTGGGAGAACTGAATGAGGTCATTTCATTTAATGTCATGTATGAACCATTTACTGGATAAAACGAGCGTTACCCTGTGGGAAAGATGTTCTAATCTGTGCATTGGTTGGTTTCTAGTTATGTATCTGATCTGTTTGTTTTGTTTGTGAGAGAGAATGTCATAGTGTAGCTCCAATTGGCAAAAGGTCCGGTGTGTCACCTGGGTTGTCCTGGACCCTCCTGTGCTCAGGTGATCGTCGTCATCTAATCGCTCTTCTCTTTTGGGATTTTTATACTTTTAATATAGGCATAGTTCACTATAGGTATAGAGTGGAGACATTTTTAGTATAATAAGTCTAACATGAAAATTCTTTTACAGCTGAGAAATTTCTCGAATCTGTAGAGGGAAATCAGAATTACCCACTGTTGCTTTTAACATTATTGGAAAAGTCACAGGATAATGTCATTAAAGTATGTGCTTCAGTAACTTTCAAGAACTATATTAAAAGGAATTGGAGAATTGTAAGTATTTTGGGAATGCATAATCAAATACTGTGCGTGTTTCTGTGGTTTATATAAATGCCTTTAATAGATTTAGACACTGGTTGGTGATGAACGGGTTCTTCCAAAATGCCTGTTATTTCATTTACATTCCACGTAAGATTCTTAAACTTCATAATTCAGTTCGTTAACTGAGTTGGGAGAGCTGGTAAATAAATAATTAACATAGGTTAAGGTGGGTGTGTGCTGTGCTTGTGCACTCCCAGTTAAAACAAGGGTACCGAGGTCAAGGAGAGCCTGGGCAGCACAATGAAGTCCTAGTCTAAAAAGTAAGCTTTAAAGTAATTAAGGTATTCATTCATCAATTTATTTCATAGCAGGGTCTCTGTAGCCCTGGCTGGTCTGAAGTTCTCTCTGTAGACCAGGCCTGCCTTGAACTCACAGGGATTCACCTGCCTCTGCCTCCTGAGTGTGCTGTGATTAAAGGGGTGTGTGTGTGTGTGTGTGTGTGTGTGTGTGTGTGTGTGTGTGTTTTGAAGGTCAAATACTTTGTGCCACTGAGGCCTTTTTTTTTTTAAGACAAGGGTCTCATATAGCCCAGAGTGGCCTCAAAATATGCTGTCTCTGAGAATGGCCTTAAGCCCTTAGGCCATCACCCTCTACTTCCTAAGTGGTAGATTATAGGAATGCACCACCATGCCTAATTTATTCAGTCCTTGAGATGGAGTCTAGGACTCTGTGTATGCTATGCAAGCATTTCACTCACTATCCCTGCCTTTGGCTCTGTATGTTTGGGCTCATGCATGTGTATGAGTGCCACAGTACCATTTGCAGGTCAGTGGACAACATCTGATCTTGGTCTTTACTTTTCCTGTTGTTTGAGACATGTTCTATTTGTCTTTCTTCTGTGTGTTCTGCTGGCCCTAACTTCTAAGGCTTCTGTTTCTGTTCCATCTCACTGGAGTGCTAGGATTACAGGTGTTTCTGCTATAAGTCTGGCTTCTCTATGGACTCTGGGGATTTACTTGAACTCAAGTCCTCACACTTGCCTGGCAAGCACTTACACCCACTGAGCCATCTTCATCCATCCATTTATTTATTAGAGACTTATCTTAGTGAGAGTTTTACTGCTATGAGCAGACACCATGACCAAGGCAACTCTTATAAGGACAACATTTAATTGGGCTGGCTTACAGGTTCAGAGTTTCAGTCCATTATCGTCATGGTGGGAGCATGGCAGCTTCCAGGCAGGCATGGTGCAGGAGGAGCTGAGAGTTCTACATCTTCATCTGAAGGCTGCTAGGAAAATAGTAACAGGTAGGATGAGAGTTTTAAGCCCAAGTTCACAGTGACATACCTACTCCAACAAGGCCACACCTCCTAATAGTGCCACTCCCTGGGCCAAGCATATACAAGCCGTCAGAGAGACAATAGAGCCTTAAACTCACGTTGTAGCAGAAGCTGTCATTTAATCTCCTGTGTACTGGGATTACAGGTGCCTGTCTCCGTGCTTCTCTTTGAAAAAAATGTATGTGCCTTGGTGGTGGTGGCACACTTGTTTAATCCCAGCCCTCAGGAGGCAGAGGCAGGCTGATCTCTGTGAGTTCACAGCCAGCATGGTCTACAGAGGGAGCTACAGGACAGCCAAGGCTACAAAGAAAAACCCTGTCTTATAAAACATGTAAAAGAAGAAGAGAGAAAGAAAGAAAGAAGTCTGTGACTATTCTTGAAAGAGAAAACTGAAGAATACCTACTTTCTGGGACTAGAGAGATGGCTCATTAGTTAAGATCACTGACTGCTCTTCCAGAGGTCATGAGTTCAAATCCCAGCAACCACATGGTGGCTCATAACCATCTGTAATGAGATCTGATGCTCCCTTCTGGTGTGTCTAAAGACAGACAGCTACAGTGTACTCATATAAATACAATAAATAAATCTTCGAAAAAAAATTAGCTACTTTCCTCTATTTTCCTTGGTAACCTGAGATAATAGAATTAGTTGTATTCTATCTGTAAGCCCAGATGGATGTGAAAGTGGATCTTGTGTCACTTGCTTGTTGATATTTTGCTCTTAGGTTGAAGATGAACCAAACAAAATTTGCGAGGCTGATCGAGTAGCTATTAAAGCCAACATAGTGCATCTGATGCTGAGCAGCCCAGAGCAGATTCAGAAGCAGGTAACGTTCCTGCTCCTGGGTGAGGCCCAGGGGCTTGGCTGTTCCTTTTTGAGGCTTTCTGCTCATTATTAAACCTTTCCTCCCCTAGTTGAGTGATGCTATTAGCATTATTGGCAGAGAAGATTTCCCTCAGAAATGGCCTGACTTGCTGACAGAAATGGTGAATCGCTTTCAGAGTGGAGATTTCCATGTCATTAATGGAGTCCTTCGTACAGCACACTCACTATTTAAAAGGTATTAATTAATAGATATGTTTGTTCTTTTAGTACACTTTCTTTTACATGACTGTACATTTCTGCTGTGTAACTTCTTACTCTTGAGTATGTACGTCTCTGAGTGCCGTGGGAAGCCGTTCAGCTCACTGTGTTTGCTTCTCAAGCACGAACACTCATCTTACACTGCCCTAGTGTCTCTGAGCTGATTACATTGCTCCTGTTCTTCAGAAGCCTCTGGGGAAGGTGTCTAGTCATCTGTCTTTGAACAACAAACAGCTGAACTTATCCTTCATTTCCTAGATACCGGCATGAATTTAAGTCAAATGAGCTATGGACTGAAATTAAACTTGTCTTGGATGCCTTTGCTTTGCCTTTGACTAATCTTTTTAAGGTATGATATGTCTTGAAAATCACCTAGTATTTCACATTGCTTAAATACATGTATAAATTTTGAGATTATTTTTTTTTTAACTTTAGTATGTATTTTTCATTCTAAATTCTAGAATAAATCAAGTAACATTTGCTCCCATAGTAGGAGTATGCAAAGTATGGAAAGTTTGTTCTGTTTGAGGCTTTTTGTTATTTTAGGGGTTGGGTTTTTTTTTGGGGGGGGGTTGGTTTTTTATTCTTTTTGTTGTTTGTTTGTTTGTTTTTATTTTTGTTTTATTTTATTTTGTTGAGACAGGGTTTCTTTGTGAAGCCTTGGCAGTCCTGAAATTCACTCTGTAGACCAGGCTAGCCTTTAACTCAGAGATCTGCCTGCCTCTGCCTCCTGAGTGCTGGGATTAAAGGTGTACTAGCCATCATTGCCCATCAGAGATTAACGTACAAAAATTCTGTCATTTACTACTTATATTTTGCACAGTTGGTTTGGGGGGCCAGAAATCAGAAGTATTTTGAGACAGGGTGTCTCTCTTGATTTATTTTTTTTTTTAATTTATTTTCATGTATATGAATATTTTGCCTGCCTGCATGTATATGCATTGTGTGTAAGCCTGCTGGATTCCCTGGAACTGTAGATTCTTATCCATGCAGTGCTCTTAACCACCCGGTCATCTCCTAGCCTTCCACTCTGTAACTCTGGGTAGCCTAATAAGACTTGCTGTCTAGACCAAGCTGGACTTAGAACTCATAGATCCATCAGCCTTTGAGTCCAGGAATTAAAGTTAGGTGCTACCACATTTTATCCTGCTTAGGGTTTCACTGTGTGCCCCTGTTCGGCCTAGAACTCTGCATGGACATCAAATTGGTCTCAAACTCAGTGGCGCCAACCCCACCCTACTCTAAGTTTTTTTGTGTGATCTACTCTTCCTATGTAGCTCATGCTTCGTTAGAACTTGGGGGTCCACTTGCTTGTACTCCGATCACATGACCACACCCAGCTGTAGCTCAGTACTAGAGTAATAGTCCTCGTGAGTAATAGAGTCTAGGTTCTCTTCAGTTCTCTGGCTCCCAGACTCATTCCTGTGCTGCCTTCTACTGCTTCTGTAGACTCTCAGACTCACGTGGAAACATGCAGAAAGAACACTGTGTAGATAAAACCATTGGGACAGCCAGGATAATGACCTAACCAAATGGTAGAGGAATTGTTTTTCTTTTTGTTTCCTTTCCTTTTCATTTTTGTTTTGTCTTTTGAGGCAGTTTATTCATGTAGCCCTGGCTATCCTGGAACTTGCTCTGTAGACCAGACTCCTTTCTCTGCCTCACAAGTGCTGGGATTAAAGGCATGCCTAGTGGCCATAGAGGGATTTCTTAATGAGAGCATGTTCAAACTGTCTTATTTATTATTTATGTGTGTGCACATAGGTGATGGAAAGATGTCAGTGTTGCAATACGGATTCTGTACTAGGTATTACAGACAAATTAAAATATGTACCCTTAGTTTTCAAAATCTCTTAAGTGAATATATGCGTCAGTTCAGAGGCCTCCTTGGCGTAGTCTCAGCATGGTACAGAGCTGTCTCACTGGGCTCAGCACACTGGCTTTGTTGCACTAAAACTATGTTCCTAAACTTCTTTCCCCCAAGGCCACCATTGAACTGTGCAGCACCCATGCAAATGACGCCTCTGCCTTAAGGGTCCTGTTCTCTTCCTTGATCTTGATCTCAAAATTGTTCTATAGTTTAAACTTTCAGGTAAGTTTCATTTGGTTTCTTGCTTTTGGTTTCGTTCTGTTCTCCTCTTTAAATACACAGTCCACCTGAGAAGGATGCTTTCCCCAGCATTGGTTCTGGAAGGAAATCAATCGTTTTTTGTGGTTTGTTTAGTAGGGATTTTTTTTC
>JANHMN010000002.1:227246026-227276962 GCA_030674055.1 Rhabdomys pumilio
TATTGGAGGTGGTGGAGCTAGGGAGAGGCTGTGTTCTAGTCACCCAGGGAAGCTGATGCTTTTCACTGCCACCAGAGCCTCTGTCTCTCTCCCAGGTCCACACGGAAAACTTTGAATAAACTACTCAGATAATCCTGAGAAACTATGTATTTATGTATATGAACAAAAGGAAGACCTCAAAATATTAAAATTTTTATTTTATTTATTTATTTATTTATTTATTTATTATTATTTTTTTTTTTTTTTTTTGGGTTTTTCGAGACAGGGTTTCTCTGTGTAGTCCTGGCTGTCCTGGAACTCACTCTGTAGACCAGGCTGGCCTCGAACTCAGAAATCCACCTGCCTCTGCCTCCCAAGTGCTGGGATTAAAGGCATGCGCCACCACCGCCCAGCTCAAAATATTAAAATTTTTAAAATTGGATGTTGGAGAGGTGGCTTGACATTGAACTGGAGGTAGAGACAGTTGTGAGCTGCTTTATGGTACTGTAAACTAAAAATTACTAAACCATTTCTTCATCACCTCCGAATTTTATTGACAGCATTACAGAATTGGATTTCTGAGGGCCAGTAGGATAGCTCTGTATATAGAAGTACTCCTTTGAATTTGACCCCAGGATATACATGGTAGGAGAAAGTCAGCTCCCAGATGACTCACATATGAACATGTGCACACAGAGACAAAAATCAATAGTTAATGTAAATTTTTAAAATATATTTGTGTGAATGTGTGCCATATGTGTGTTTATGGGGGCCTGTGAAGGCCAGAAGTGGGTTAAGTTACAAGTAGTTGTGAGCCACCATGTGGGTGCTAGGGACTAGACTTAGTTACTCTGAAAGAGCAGCAAGTGCTGTTAACCATTGTACACTTGTGAGAGAAGGGAATAACTCTGACAGGAATAAGAACCAGTGGTATTTCAGAGGGAACACTGGTGCCCATTATGATTGTTACCAAGATACCATCTCCAGTTCTTCCTTCTGTTCTTTGAAAAAAATACACGTGTGTGTGTGTGTGTGTGTGTGTGTGTGTGTGTGTGTGTGTGTGTGTGTGTGTGTTGTTTGTATGCACACAAGTGGTCAGAAAAGGACTTTGGATCTCCTAAACCTTGAGTTGCAGGTGTTTAGGACTCACTACATGGGTGCTGGGAGCCATATAAGATCATATGTGCTCTTCTAAGTGTCTCTTCAGCTTTTTTATTGTTTTCTTCTTCTCTGTATGTGTGTCCGCATGCCATTTGTCCTGTTCTTGATTCAGAGATTCAGGACAAAGGAAAGTTGTATTCATTGATGCATGAATACACCAAAAGAGAAGAAAAAGGATATGGCTTTTAGATTTTACGTAGTCAGTGCCTGTTTTTAGTCTCAGATCATGATAGTATTTGCTGTCATGTGGTAAACATTCCTCAAAGGAAATTGCATTTTTACTAAGTAAAGAAAGAGACAGATTTCTTCAAACAATGTGGTGAACCAGAGAGCAAAGTCGTTACTTAATGGAATACTGTTGGGGTTTTGTTACTGTTTTGTTTCTTTTTTTTCTTTTCTTGTTTTTCTCTTTTTGTAATATGGATTGTTTTTATTATATACTTTATAAAAATATGCTCAGGTTGTCACAACGAGGTGCTTCAGAAGATAGTACTGTATGTGCTGTGGAAATCAGCTGGATAGGAAGTTACAGTGTGGGGTGGAGGCTGTCTTACAGTAAGCGAAGGGTTTGGAAGGGCAGAGCAGAGGGGTGTTGTGTCCAGTGTGCTTTGTGAGCGTGGGCTTCATGCCATCCTCACTGAGCCCTTAAGGAATAAGTGATAGGGACAGAGGAGCAGTGTGCTGATTGTCGGAGGCCTGTGAGTGCTGCAGAGCAGACAGCAGACTTACCAGACCGATTACTCAGCTGCTACAGTTGCAGGTGAAGTAGAATTTTCCGACTAAAGTCTGGACTTGAGCTTACAGGCTTGGGCAAACGTTTGGCATAGTTGGGAAATTGGTTAAAGTAATCTGTTTGTTTTAATCAAAAGTCTCAAGTCCATGATTATTCTTCAGGATCTCCCTGAATTCTTTGAAGATAATATGGAAACTTGGATGAACAATTTTCATACCCTCTTGACACTGGATAATAAGCTTCTACAGACTGATGTAAGTAGTTGAAATATTGCCAGTCTTTTTCCTTCCTCAAGAATTATTTTGGGACAGTCTTGTTGGTGTTTGCCTGTTTTAGTTTTGTCTTTTCTCTCATGTAAGGATGAAGAGGAAGCAGGCTTACTGGAGCTTTTAAAGTCTCAGATCTGTGATAATGCCGCTCTCTATGCACAGAAATATGATGAGGAGTTCCAGCGGTACCTCCCTCGCTTTGTCACAGCCATCTGGAATTTGCTAGTGACAACAGGGCAAGAGGTTAAATATGATTTGGTAAGATGAGGGTAGAGCCATTATATTCTTTACTTGTTTATTTATACAAGAAAGAAATTAGTGTTGCTTTTAAATATATTCTTATTTTTGTGTTTTGTTTCAGTTGGTAAGTAATGCAATTCAATTTCTGGCTTCAGTTTGCGAAAGACCACATTATAAGAATCTGTTTGAGGACCAGAACACGCTGACAAGTATCTGTGAAAAAGTTATTGTGCCTAACATGGAATTTAGAGGTAATTATGGCAAAGTGGAAAGGGTTTTCAGGGGAGTAAAAGCTGTTCTTTACAGTGGACAAGCTGTGGATAGGTGGCCATGAGACCGTAGCTCGGCTCTGCACTCCTCTTGCTTTACAGTGCTTAACATCAGCTTAATAAGATGGCTTCTTTTCATTGTAAGATTTAATTTTTTTAAACTAACAAAACTTGTGGCTTCTCATATATTACCTCGTTTCTAAACAAAGGTAGAAAATGTAACATATGTGAAATGATTGTTGCAACGATTGTATGCGTGTGTTGTGAGGTTTTCTTTTATAAAAATATTGAGAAAGTCTCAAATTCATGAAATTGTTTAATTTTAGTATTGTAAGTATTTTTAATATTTCACTAAGGTAGAGTGTTTTTAAACAATTGGCTTGAAGGTTGACTCTGTCCTGTTTAAAGTAAAGAGCCCATGTTTTGCCTCTTAATTAGGCAGGTGGGTGACTGTGTTGTTCGTCACCTGCCCGGGGCTTCTCAGATGTTGGCTGCAACACCTAGGAGCATAAGGATAATGTACTGCCACGTGTGTTTTATTTGTGAATCTTTCATCTGATAATGTCTCCCCTACTTGTTTTTATCACCAAAATGATTTATCAAATAATAGTGAATATAGTTAGGTTTTGTTTTAATGTCTTTACTGGCAACATAGAAGATATTCCTAGAATGCTGCCTAAGCGTTTGAATGCTAGAGGTGAAGGTGCATTTAGGAGCCTTGTTCTTTAATACAGCTGCGGTTTGCCAGTGCTAACTTTCTGGTGTGGTTATGGTTGCAGTCACAGTGAAAGAAAGCTTTGCTTGTAAAACAAAGTAGTTCTGCTTGCTTGGGTGTAGAAGTTGATAACTTGTATTCTTCAGAGCCTGTGTTAAATTACCAACTTTCTCTGTAGCTGCCGATGAAGAAGCCTTTGAAGATAATTCTGAGGAATACATAAGGAGGGATTTGGAAGGCTCTGGTATGTATTTGGGTTTTCAGTTAATAGTCACCTAGCAAGCCAATTATAAAGCTTTTCTTTCTAATCAGTGTGAGAAGTGCTGAGGAGTGTGGTCTCAGCTTTGATTAGAGATGTTTTCCTTCTTTAGCCCTACCTCTACTGATGTTGCGCAGTCATCTCCCCATCCCCCTCCCCTCTCACAAGCACATAGACACACAGTTTGTCCAGCGAAGTCCAGCAGCATCCTCAGCTATTGTGTATGGTATCCTGCCTCAACAGCCTTCATTCTTAGAGCCTGGGGATACACTCAGAGATCAGTCCTTACATTGATTACCTGGGTTCAGTCCCTATTAAAAAACAAAACCAAAAAAGTGTTAAACCTCTGTCTTTTCACAATACTCTGTAGGATTTATGTATTGTGACCGTGTTAGCCTCATTCTCATTTTGTGTTTCTTAGAGAAAAAAATAGGTTCTTTTTGTTGTGTTGCTAATAGTTTCTGGACTGGTTGTTTCTTTTTCCCAAGACACATTTTCTTTCGGTTTTGTAGATATTGATACTAGACGAAGGGCTGCCTGTGATCTCGTACGAGGATTATGCAAATTTTTTGAAGGTCCTGTGACAGGAATCTTCTCTGGTTATGTTAATTCCATGCTCCAGGAATATGCAAAAAATCCATCTGTCAACTGGAAACACAAAGATGCAGCTATTTACCTTGTCACATCCTTGGCATCAAAAGCCCAAACACAGAAGGTACAGCTTTGTTTGGTGATTTGGTTCTGAAACACATTGGCAGCCACAGGACTCAAAGAAAGAATGTATTTCTGCTAATGCAGCCTGTTGCTCTTAAGACACTCTTTCACGGTGCTTCATGTAGATGAACTGAGTGCTCGGTTGCCTCTTGATTCATGCAGAGACTTTGTATAGAACATTAACTTAACTACTTTATTTAGGAGGTTGTGTTTTGTCTCTGGGCTGGAGCTAGAATTCCAGCACTCAAGAGGCAGGAGAAGAATTTTGAACTGAAGACTAGCCAGTGCTACTTAGTGAGACCCTGGTTCAAAAAAGAAAAAGGGAAAACTGGGTGGAAAGATGAGATAGCCTAGTGCTTAAGAGCTCTTGCTGTTCTTCTAGAGGACCTGGGTTCAAATCCCAGCACCTACATGCTGGTTCACAGCCTTTTGCAACTTACATGAACTAGACAACCTCTTCTGACTTCCTCAGCACCTCCTGACATGTGTGAAAGCAAACATTCTTTTTTTTTTTTTTTTTTTGGTTTTTCAAGACAGGGTTTCTCTGTGTAGCCCTGGCTGTCCTGGAACTCACTCTGTAGACCAGGCTGGCCTCGAACTCAGAAATCCACCTGCCTCTGCCTCCCAAGTGCTAGGATTAAAGGCGTGCGCCACCCCCCCCCCACCCCCACTGAAGGCAAACATTCATACTCATAAACAAAAATAGAGGATTTATTTAATGAAGTGCTCATCTCCAGCTTTGATGTGCTTTTCTAAAATTGCTTAAATTTCTGATACTGTGTTATTTTTACTGTTATACATTTCCTTTCAGCATGGAATCACGCAAGCCAATGAACTTGTGAACCTAACTGAATTTTTTGTGAATCACATACTTCCTGATTTAAAATCAAATAATGGTGAGTTTTGTGAATTGTTTCTTACCTGTAACTCACAGTGTAATACTGCCACTTTTTGAAGTAGTAATACAGGGCTCTGCATCTTGTTCATGTTACTGACAGTTATGACATGTTCCCCCGGCTTCTGTCTGTCTATAAAACTAACTTGACAACGAATATGTTTGTTTCTTTTGGGCTTTTCCAAACAGGGTTTCCTGCCTGTCCTAGAACTTGCTCTGTAGGCCAGGCAGACCACAAACTCAAAGAGATTCACCTGCCTCTGCCTCCCAAGTGTTAGAATTAGAGGTGTGCACCACCACTGCCTGGATAAGAGTAGATTTTTTAATTACAAGAAACTAGGAGTAAGGATGCAGAGCCATGATCAGCTTGTTAGCCTGGTGTATGGTTAGGAGTTAGACTCTTATTTTATTTCCCTTCCTATGTGAAAATCATTAAAATAAAAGTTCCGTGTTAGATATGGTGGCGAAACCCTTTAATCCCAGCACACATTTAAATGCAAACCACTCAGACACGTTAAATAAGTGTTAGCCAGTCATAGTGACACGTACTTCCAGTCCTAACCCAGTAGTCAGACATCTGTGAGTTCAGTCTGATTCCGACAACTACACAGTGAGGCCTTGTCTTCAAAAAGAAAGCAGGTAATTTATTAGTAAAAGTAAAAGTTCTCTCCCAGATGCGGTAAGATGTCTATAATTGCAGCTTTTAAAAACTGAGGCAGAAATGATAGCTCAGAGACTTGTAAAAGCAACAGGACTAGTTCAAGAGCAGATGGGATAGGTCAGGTTCTATTTCCAAAAACAAGCTAAACTTTTCTATGTTTGTGAGTGCGCTGGTGTACATTGAGATCATTCTTTTAATAATTTGTGTCAGTTTGTATATAGCTAGACATCATGGAACACGTCTTTAATTCCACATGAGAGTCAGCAGTATTCCAGTGAGCTTCTGTGTGGCTATCATTCAGTGGCTTATAATTCATGTTAGCTGGCCAGGATTTTATCATCACCAATTTGTTTTCCCTTCAGAGGAATTGAAAGCAAATCGCAGCTGAGTGAATTGGGTCCAGACAGCTTAATTATTGGGACACTGACACTCATGCGCATGGGCCAGCTCTGGTCACTTGACCAGGAGGAGCTTGTTTAGGCTCTGATGTCTGATTGTGAGGAATCTTCAGATCTTAAGTAATTGTGTGTTTTTGTTTTTAAACAGTTAATGAGTTTCCTGTGCTTAAAGCTGATGGCATCAAATATATTATGATTTTTAGGAATCAAGTAAGTAGTGCTTCTCCCCCCCGCCCCTTGCATTTGTTTTATGTAGTGGCTTCTTTACTGTGTACTCAATATTGGACATCTGCATCTAGCCAAAAAAAAAAAAAAATTCTTCAGTAACCTGTGATTACAGGTGATGCTTAATTTCCCTTAATTATCTTGTCTTTTTCCCTTGTCCTGAGAACTGAACCCATGGACTCACACATGTGTTGATCCATGTAGTCTTCTCAGTATCTTGTGTTCTCACATAGCTGTATTAAAGACTGACCCGAACTCTGTCAACAGGTTGCTTTAGTTCACCTGTCTGGTGTGCTCTACTTCACCTGAGAGCGAGCTCTGCTTGCCTCGTTGTTAGGGCAAGCCACTTAGAGTGCAGCACTGCTGTGCCTTCTGCTTCTGGCTCAGTGCATCCTCGTGGGAGTTTCCTCGTCCTCTCGTCTAGTTTGAATTAATGCGAGTATTTGGGATAAATGGGCGTGCCACAGTAGAAGTACAGAGGTCAGAGGACAAATGGCTGGAGTAGTCCTCTCCTTCTCCATGTGAATGGAGTGAGTGTCAGGCATGGCCGTGAGCACCTTCACCCAAAAAGCCATCTGTATTTCCATCTCCAGGAGAGGAGAAATACATCATGGATATATTATGTCGTGTTATTTATGTTTTATATTATTATTTGTGTTATTATCAAAGCACAATGACAGCTGTCCACTTTAAGAAATAGCATGTTATCAGTGGGTTCAGGTGAAAAAGGCTATCATCCTCAACTCTTTTTGTATAACATCTTAATATTTTGCATATTCTTAGGTTTACTTCCAAAATATACACCTCATGATTTTTACTGTATTTTAACATTACTACAGTGTCATCAGTAAATAATATAATTATCAGTCTCTAGAAAACATTTGTAGGTTATCTTATTCGTGCAGGCTTTAGGATGTTTTAGCTGCCCTTTTTTTTTGGCTAACATGCCTCTCGCATGTAGGTTCTGTGTCTTCTGTATATAGACTCTACAGCCGTTGCGAGTTTTTCTCAAATAACGAAATGTTCCAGATTCATCTCCTACATTTCCTGCCTAGACCCGATAGTCCCTCTGAAAGGTGAAAATTTAAAGGCTACTGTCTGAAACCAGCTATGACTGCCCATACATGTAATCCCAGGACTCGGGAGTCTAAGAGGCAAAAACAGGATAGCCTCTATAAGCAAGGCCCATATCACCAAGGCCACTTAAAGATGTCCTGTCTCAAAGAAAAACAGCAACTTAGAAAAGACCACCAAATGGCACCAGGGGTATCGCCAATGAAACATTACTGGTTCTAGGCTTCTTCTCAGGGAGAACTAACTGGAAAGGAAATAAATCACTGTAAGATATTTTTTCTCTTGATTTGGAGTTTGATTTGTCTTCACAACAGTGTCCTACAGTTTGCCCAGACTGGCTGAGGCCTGGTTGGCCTTAAATTTCAGATACTCCTTCCAGGAATTAAAAATATGCACCACTAACTCACCTTTTATGTAACCTTAGTGATTCTCTATTTATACTTCCTTCCTTAATTTACCCTAACATGGAAGTACAAGGATGTTTTAAGTTTATGTTTTGTGTATGAGTGTTTGTCTACATGTACATGTAGACCACATGTGTGCCTGGTGCCCTTGGCTGTCAGAAGATGCCATCAGATTCTCCCGGTCAGGCTTGTCCAAGTCCTCACTTCAGCCTTAACTGTCAATGCTCAGCTCTTCAGTGAACATCAGAGGCCACTGTGCTAGTGAGCAAGGCAGGGTCAGGACTCGGGCACCTCTTGGGCCTTTTTTTTTTTTTTATATATAATGTATGTATGTATGTATGTATGTATGTATGTATGTATGTATGTATGTGAGTACACTGTAGCTGTCCTTAAGACACACTAGAAGAGGGCATCAGATCCCATTACAGATGGTTGTAAGCCATCATGTGATTGCTGGAAATTGGACCTGGGTCCTCTGGAAGAACAGTCAGTGTTCTTAACCTCTGAGCCATCTTTCTAGTCCCTGTCTGTAGGTGTTTATACCCGTGGCAGATTATCTAAATGATCTAGTTAGACTTCCGGTGCTGAGCCAGCAAGAGGACTCAGCTGGTAAAGATCTCTGTGGCCAAGAGTTCAATTTAGAAAATCCACCTAGAAGAGCCGTGCCTCCTACAAGATGTGCTCTCTCCTCCATGTGCTCTCACATACACGCGCGCGTGCGCACACACACACACATGCACACAATTTTAACTACTATACATAAAATAACTGAATTATTTTAAAGTATGGTTCTTAAAATTGTAGAATGCTGTTTTTCAGTATATTGGTATTCTCACTTATTTTAAGATTCTGCCTTCATTGTGATGAGTTCAGAAAAGAATTGAGGGGAAAGAAACAATGGGGCTAATGTCTAGAGAAGGGGTTCATGCCCGTCCATACTCCAGTTCCAGGGCGTCTGATCACAGGCTCCTGAATGCATATCGTACACACTCATACACATGGACTAAATACACTTGAAAAGTGAGTGGGAATCCAACTATTGAGACATCACTCTCTCAACAGCATACCCTGGCACAGCACAGCACAGCACAGGGCAGGGGTGGTCCTGGGTTGTAATGTCAACACAGTGTTTTTCCATTTCTTTTGCTAAAAAGTTACATTGGATTTAGAAGATGTGGTAATGTTTTTCAGGTACCAAAAGAGCACCTTTTAGTCTCTATTCCTCTCTTGATCAGTCATCTGGAGGCTGAGAGTATTGTTGTTCATACTTACGCGGCACATGCTCTCGAAAGGCTGTTCACTATGAGAGGGCCAAACAACGCCACTCTGTAAGTATTTGATTTCTGAGTCTGTCCTGTCCTTTTCAGCTCAAGGCAGAGGGTATACCTTACTGGTCTGAGATATCTCTGGATTTTTTCATAATGTCATTAGTATTTAAAAAAACTTATGTGTGTAATTTTTATTCATTTAATTGCTCTTTCCAAAAGGATGTAAGGCAACTCACAAACTAGACTCCTTGTGATAATGAGTTAGAGCAGAGTAAGCTAACTGCTGTGAGATTAATGAGAACAAACACATCAGGAGGCCTCTGTGATGAGCCTGCTGGGTTTCTTTGGAGTCTTCTAGCAGCTAAAGAAGAGCGGAGGGAATCGTGGATGGAGACGTGTTTATTGAGAGTAAAGCAGAGGGCTTCATTAGACAGTGTGGCAGCCTCGTCTGCAGTGTTTCCCAGCTACTGCTGCACAGAGCTCTCTTGTTCTCAGCTCCTGAAATACACTTCAGGTGAATGAATCTGTCTTTGTGTGTCAGGAAAGTAGCTCTTGTACTCTGATGCTGGATGACATGCAGATGAGGGCTCTGCATGACTTTCAGACAGTTTTTCTGTTTAATTCTTGAAACCAAGTGCTAGGCAACACATAGAACACAGTCTTG
Organism: Rhabdomys pumilio; assembly: GCA_030674055.1. Lineage (NCBI taxonomy): Eukaryota > Metazoa > Chordata > Mammalia > Rodentia > Muridae > Rhabdomys > Rhabdomys pumilio. The sequence continues at coordinate 227,255,955 of JANHMN010000002.1, forward strand.
GGCTCTGTTCTTCACCCAGCCTTGAGCACAAGTGCTCACAGTGGCCACTCAGGATGAGAGGACATCCTGGGAGGTGTCTTCAGATCAAGGTGTGAATGAATACAGAGATTATTTGCTGCACCTTCAAGAAAAGAAGGTGGCGGAAGCCCTCCTGGTTGTGGGCGCTGTCCTCTGGTTGTTGATGGGAGACAAAGAGACTGGATTAAGAGGACACTGAAGTTGCCTGGTGTGTTTATTTGCTCAGTTACGCTTGACCCCGTTGTGTCTAATTAGGAACTTACCATGAGCGCATGTAAGCCGTTACTTCGTAGAGGTGCCCACAATTGTCATTGGTGAGAGATGGCTCATTTTATGCCAAGAAGTGTGATGTAGTATTTGCCCAGGGCACTCACGGTGAAAATCTGAGAGTTGGTAGTGACTGAAAGCTGTTTTCTCATCTATAGTTTTACAGCTGCAGAAATGGCACCGTTTGTTGAGATTCTGCTAACAAACCTTTTCAAAGCTCTCACACTTCCTGGTTCTTCAGAAAATGAATATATTATGAAAGGTAGGCCATTTCCCTGGTGTTGAGACCATAACTCTCTAACCTCAGATTACAAGGTAAACAAACACTATTTAGTTATACAAAAACATTTCTGCTTTTTTTTTTTTTTTTTTTTTTTTTTTTTTTTTTTTTTTTTTTTTTTTAAGTTTTACTTTAGACCTGTAGCAAAATTTAATTTTTTCTTCTGGGCCTGCTGCACACAACTCCCAGGGATGCCGAGCAGTATGACCTACCATGTGCAGCCCTTTCTCACTGTCACATCTCAGAGGTCTCTGTTGCTTTCAGAATCATGATACGTGCTTTCCTAAGGAACTCCCTGAGGAGAATGTGTGTGCCTGTGACTTTAAATCAAGGTGGATCTTCCTGGATCTCAACACCATGAGGGTACTGTGTTCCCAGTGTCCATGGTGTTATTACCTTTTCAATAAATATTGTCACATCTTCTGAGTCGCTTAGCTCAGGCTGGGTTGATGTGAGTCTTTGTTCAGGTAGAGGAAATAACACTAACAGTTCAGCGGCAAGGGAAGTGAGAGTTCTGTTGTTTAGACCAGCAAGCATGTGGTTGGGGCTCTGTAGTCAGCCTTGACTCTGGAAGTGAACCTACAGGTACTAGTGAGCATGTGCTTAGCTTACCAGTGGACGCCTCTCTTGTGCCCTGTGCTTTTAGGTACCTGCCTGTTGCTATGCAAAGTTTTCATAGTACAGTCTCTGGCTTCATATGTTTAGCATTTAATGTGTTTAAGAAGATCGGTAGCTGATGTGTTAGTTTCCTGTGATCTGGGACTGCTTCTTTTAGACCTTGGATAACAGTTCTGCCAGTGGTTTTTAAAAGGCGATAGTAGGTGTGTCCCTGGCTGTTCTGTCCTCTGTCCTGGCCGGCCTGTCTGCTTCTTTACTTACCTGGTGACGCATCCATCATCCCTTTTAACTCTTTAACCTTTGGCTCTTATAGGAGAGCTTTAGTATTCACCCACACCTGTATGAAAGGGAAACGTGTTTTTGTTTTTTTTTTGTTTTGTTTTTGTTTTTTGTTTGTTTTGTTTTGTTTTGTTTTGTTTTGTTTTGTTTTTCAAGACAGCGTTTCTCTGTGTAGCCCTGGCTGTCCTGGAACTCACTCTGTAGACCAGGCTGGCCTCGAACTCAGAAATCCGCCTGCCTCTGCCTCCCAAGTGCTGGGATTAAAGGTGTGTGCCACCACCGCCCGGCAAGGGAGACATTTCTAAGTGTTACGAAGGTATATAGGGGATATTTAAGCATCTTCGATTTTTATTTGATGAATTAGTGGCCTTTCCCTCCAGTCACTTTGATTTTAATGGCTGATGGAACTGTCTGTGCTGTTTTTATATTTTACAGCTATCATGAGAAGTTTCTCCCTCCTGCAAGAAGCCATCATCCCCTATATCCCTACTCTCATCACTCAGCTCACACAGAAGCTGCTAGCTGTTAGTAAGGTAATAGCCAGTTAAGAAAACTAGGTTGCCTTTTACGAACATTTATTATGTATGCTTGTGTGAGCACACTGGGGCCGCTGTGTGTGGAGGTGAGAGGACAGTTTGCAAGAGTTCTCCTTGTTGCAAGAGTTACATCATGTTGGTTCTAGGGATTAAAGTCAGAATTGAGGCTTGTCATTTTAACTTCCTGTGAATTGTCTGGGCTCAGAGCCCTTTGGTACCAGGCCAGGTGTTGTAGGAGGTCTGTGCATTCTTCTGACCTCACTTTGGTACACTTCTGTGTACCAAATGATGCACAGTGGGCTGGAAATGTACCTCTCAGTGTGGGCTCAATAGACAATTTATGCTCTCATAACAAAATGGGCAGGTGACATTGAAATATTTTTTATTTACTTTTTATACATGAGTACACTGTAGCTGTCTTCAGACACACCAGAAGAGGGCATCGGACCCCATTACAGATGGTTGTGAGCCACCATGTGGTTGCTGGGAATTGAACTCCCGGACCTCCAGAAGAGCAATAAGTGCTCTTAACCTCTGAGCCACCTCTCCAGCCCAACACTGTGAAATTAAGAAAGCACGTGACCCTGTATTCATTTTAAGTGGAACAAGATAGGCTCTGCACTGATGGTTTAGAAAATGAGACCTGTGTGTCAGCTCTTCGTGTGTATATCTCCATTGTGTCAAGCTCTCTGCTGCACAGAGAACCCTGTCTTCACATAATAACAACAGTGGTAGCGCTCACCGACCATCATTCTGTTTATTCATACACAAACTTAGTTACTAAATTTATAAAAATAGAATTCCAGGGTGACAGTTGTGGGGTATTTTTGTTTGTTTTTGAGGTCACGGTGTGGTGGCTCATGCCTTTAATGGCAGCACTCAGGTGGGTCTGGAGTTTCAGGCCAACTAGAACTGTACAGCAAGATCCTTTCTCTTAAAAACTAAGCAAGTATTAGGGGGAGTTTGACAACAGACCCATTCTTTTCTTCTTTTTTTCCCCCGATTATTTTCCATCTGGGTTCATAGTACAGAACTGCTATGGGAGATGGGAAACAAAGCAGGGTTGTATCCCTCTCACTCACACACACACACACACACTCTCCTACTCTCGCCAGCCCAGGCTAGCTTTCCAAGAGCTTTTGAGGAAATAGAATTTGATTGTCTAAAATCAAACTCTAAAGTTGTTGAGGACTGGCAAGCCTATGTACACAGGTTAAAGCTAGGCTTGCCAGAGCCTCCTTCCCACTGCCTACAGTGTGGCTCTCCTAGGACACGGTTTGAGACAACTCATAGATCTGGGGCTGAGGCTCGGGTGAGCCAGAAGGAACTGTAACAAATCTAGCTTCGTAACCAAGCATTTCCCCAGAATGTGTGAAGCCCTGGGTTTCATCATGCCAAATAAATAAACAAAAAAACAAGAACAGGTTTATTTCTGGGTTTTTTTTTTTTCTTTCTTTCTTACTGCTGATTTACTTTTTTTTTTTAATGTGTGTATTTGCCTGTTTGTGTGTCTGTGCACCATGTGCATATCTGATGACCACAAGGTCAGAAGGGTCACACCCCCAGATCTGAAGTAAACAGATGGTTGTGGCCACCAAACGAAGGCTGGGAAACTAAGGCAGGCCCTCTACAGGAGCAGCCAGTGTTGTATTCACTGACCAAAGCCTCAGCCTCCCAGTGTTCCATTTAATCTAATTTGTGTGAGACAGGGTCTCACAACCGGTGTAGTCGTACACATCTTTAATCCAGCACTCTGGAGGCTGCGGCAGGAGGAGATATATGCACGTTCAAGGCCAGCCTGGTCTACAGAGCTAGTTCCAAGACAGCCACCCAAACAGCTCAGTATGTAGCCCTTGCTCACCTGGGACTAACTGTAGATCAGGTTGGCCTGGAGCTCAGGGAGGTCGGCTTGCCTCTGCCTAGTACTAAGGTTAAAAGGTGGATTCCACCACACCTAGCTTTAAAGCTGATATTTTAAAAGGAGCTGACGTGTATTTTACCTGTTTTTAGGAGGGCCAGGTGTGTTCTACTCTGGGTGATATGTAATATAGTCACTTGGATTATTGAGATGGCTTTTATTATTTCAGAATCCCAGCAAACCTCATTTCAATCACTACATGTTTGAAGCAATATGCTTGTCTATAAGAATAACCTGCAAAGCTAACCCTGCTGCTGTTGTGAATTTTGAGGAGGCTCTGTTTCTAGTGTTCACTGAGATCTTACAGAATGATGTGCAAGGTAAGCTAGTAGAGGCCTTATTCTTACACAGTGACACTACTGGGGTGGCTATAAACCACTGCTCTGTGCCCGAGCCCCCATGACTGCCACTAACAACTTTTCATTTCCTCGACAGAGTTTATCCCATACGTCTTTCAAGTGATGTCTTTACTTCTGGAAACACATAAAAATGATATCCCATCTTCCTATATGGCCTTGTTTCCCCACCTCCTTCAGCCAGTGCTCTGGGAGAGAACAGGAAACATCCCTGCGCTAGTGAGGCTGCTCCAGGCGTTCTTAGAGCGAGGCTCAAGTACAATCGCGACTGCTGCAGCTGACAAAATTGTGAGTTCCCTTGCTTACAAAGAACTGAATTTTTCAAGATCTTTGGAAAAACAAGGGGGTAGCAGTTTTCAAAATATTTATCCTTAAAATAATTAAATTCTATGAAATCTATAAGGGCCAATAGGTTAATTTCAAAGATTTAACTTCAATGGCTTATTGTGGTAAGAGATTGTTGAAGTAAGTTTCTAACCCCAATAAGCCCATGCAAAACATACAACTCGGTTATTACATTGTAAGCTGTAAGCCCAGACTGGGCAGATCCACCACTACACTAATCTGTTCCCCAGCTATGAGATCCCTTGCTACTTGTAGCTTCTCCAGGCCATGTGGTTCTGCTCCATTCTCTTTTCTTTCTCCTCTTCCATTCTTTTCCTTTTCCTCCCTCTCTAAGGCCTCCAACCCCACCTTTCCTTTAAACCGCCCAGTCACAGGCTCCAGCCTTTATTTGACCAGTCAGAATGGGAGAAAGTTCACATGAAATCACCTGAGGAAGTAGATGTGACCCACTCCTAGTCCGGGGCAGCCCCTCTTGAAGAAGCAGAATTTATAAAATACAAACAGCACCAGAGTAGTGCACAGCAAGAGGGTGTCATCCCCACCCCCTTTACAGTCCAGAAATAACAGCTAGAAAGGGCTGGGAGTAGATATAATCCCAGCTTTGGGGGATGAAGGCAGGGGAAATAGTAGTTCAAAATCATCTTTGGTTCTTTGTAGCCTATGCTTCCTGATTCTCAGTCCACCACTCCACTACTTTCACTGGTTCCGTTGTTCAGTAGTAACCACTTTCCAAGCCTGCACAGCATCGTCCCTGCCTCCTCTCTGAGCACTCGTTATTTGATCTGCTTTCTTGCAGCCTGGATTACTGGGTGTCTTCCAGAAGTTGATTGCATCCAAGGCAAATGATCACCAAGGTTTCTATCTCCTCAACAGTATAATAGAACACATGCCTCCGTGAGTCCTATTAACCCTCTGCACTGATGCAAAGATTCTGTTACATGCTCATAAAGGACTGAGCTGATATCTGTGCTTCTCTTCGATTCTGTAGTGAGTCAGTTGACCAGTACAGGAAGCAGATCTTCATTCTACTATTCCAGAGACTGCAAAACTCCAAGACCACCAAGTTCATCAAGAGTAAGCACATATTTGGAAAGGGTTGGGACACAGATTTGAGGCCCTGGCTGTGGGCAAAACTCTTATTGGTTATAAACATTACATATAAAAATACCTGAAAAAAATTTGTGTTCCAAACAGTAACTTAGTTTGAAATGTATTATGTTGTAAAGTCTGGTTTAGGGAAAGAAACACTTTTCAGTACAAACAGTAATGCGTGTGGAGAGGTGTAAGTTGAGAATTTCAAGTAAAACTCAAACATGGGGGCCTCTCTCTGGGGGGTCTTGGAAGGCAGGTGCTGAGCCAGTGTGCTTTCCATGCTGAAACATTCCCCGGCAGACTTGATGAGAATGTCCGTTTCATGCAAACTTACTAATGATGCTCTTGTTTTCTCTCCGCAGGCTTCTTAGTGTTTATTAACTTATATTGCATTAAGTATGGGGCGCTAGCATTACAAGAAATATTTGATGGGATACAACCAAAGTAAGTAGTGGCTTTGTTAATAAGAAGTTATTACATGTCTTTAATGTAAACCAGTATGTGTGTTAGTGGTGGCTTTTTTCTTCTGGTTTAGGGATAGTTTATGGTGGTTTTAGAAGTGCTTTAGAAAAGCTGATGTCCACATTTCACAAGTCTTTGTCTCCACTCAGCTCAGTGTCTGCAAAGAGACTAAGAGAATGCCTCGTGCAGGGCCGAGCCTGGCAGCAGTGACAGCCTTGCAGTTGGTGAAATTTGGTTCTGACTTTGTGCAAAGACGGTGTTTAGTTGTGTGACCCTTAGGGCAATGGAAGGCTAACAGATGAGTAGAGGGCAAGGTTAGGGTTAGGGGAGGTTCTGTGGGCAACTCTCCAGCCATTGATCTGCTTTCTGCACTTCATCAAGAGTTTTGCCGGGCAGTGGTGGCGCACGCCTTTAATCCCAGCACTTGGGAGGCAGAGGCAGGCGAATTTCTGAGTTCGAGGCCAGGACAGCCAGGGCTACACAGAGAAACCCTGTCTTGAAAAACCAAAAAAAAAAAAGAATAAGAGTTTTGCATCATTTAGAATGGGAGAAGTTATTTTTAAGGACTTACTGACTCATTCAATGATTAATCAAATGCACCGTCAGCATTTATGTACTTTGATATTTAAGCAAAGAAAGATGGAAGTTCCTGATCCAGAACTGGCACACTGGTCCTTGCCAGTGGTAGGTACTCTGGCTTTAGTATCTTAGCCGTGTTCTTAATTTCTTGAGCAACTTCCAAAAGCTACAAAGACTCTGCTTAAGAGAAGGTGTATAACAACACAGCACTGTTTCATCAGGAGAAACCATAGCAGTCGTGGTTTCATGGGGAATGCTCTTACTATTTAGTACTGTGTTCCATTCATACAGAATCACTAAGTATAAATTATATCTATTTTAATATCTTAAGTATAATGCCTATCTAATATTGAGTAGATTTATTTTGCTTTTATTAATAGAATGTTTGGAATGGTTTTGGAAAAAATCATTATTCCAGAGATTCAAAAGGTATCTGGAAATGTGGAGAAAAAAATCTGTGCAGTTGGCATAACCAAATTACTCACAGAGTGTCCCCCAATGATGGACACGGAGTACACGAAGCTGTGGTGAGTCTTCCTGCTGTGAGCAATCGAGGGGAGAGGGTTTTCTCCCTGTGTCTGCATAACTGACTAGCTTACTCGTGGAGGGTGGGGGCAGACAAGACAGTTGTCTTCTGGTCTTGGCTTCTCCATTGGCAACTGATGGATTCCAGCATGACTTCAGGCCCTTCTGTGTTCATTGGTAAAGCAATCCTACACAGCCTGCAGAGGACTAGTGGTAGATCTGGTTTTGAGGCTTAATTTTTCATTTATTTTATGTGAGTGCACTGTCAGACACACCAGAAGAGGCATCAGATCCCGTTACAGATGGTTGTGAGCCACCATGTGGTTGCTGGGAACTGAACTCAGGACCTCTGGAAGAACAGTCAGTGCTCTTAACCACTGAGCCATCTTCCCAGCCCTTGTTTTCTCTATAGTTCTGACTATCCTGTAACTTGCTATGTAGACCAGGCTAGATTTGAACACTACTGTAGGTCTCTGCCTCCCAAGTACTGGTATTACAGACACGCACCACCACTGCACAGCCTTTATTCTTAATTTGAAGGGAGAGGATATATCTGTATCTATCTAATCTCTATCCGTCTCCTCTGAGAACCTGATCTAGGTTGCTAGCCTCTTCCTCCTGTGATTCCAGGTGTGGCCCACTATGCATAGTTTATTTCTCTTAGGGCTTTGTTTGGTTTTGTCTTTTTGTATGTTCATATGTGTGCTAGCATGTTCGTGTGTGTGGGTGTGCTCACCGTCATGAGTTGATCTTTGGGGTGTCTTCCTCAGTTGCACTTCACTTTCTTCAAGTTTGGTCTCTTGCTGAACCTGAAGCTTGCGGATTCTTTCATGGAGTCTAGGAAGCTGATTCTAGCTCTTAGCCTTGCATAGCAACGTTTTGTTCAGTAATGCAGAACCCTAGGCATTGTATTTCACTAAGAGCATTGGCTGGTCTGGAATCCAGAGCAGTCTTCATGTTTTAACTTCCTGAGATCTGGGATTTCAGGCATAAGCCTCCATGCCTGGCTCGTAAAAGTAAATTTGCTTTGGTTTTGTCTGCGCCTTCCAATCCAGGACTCCTTTGTTACAATCCCTCATTGGCCTGTTTGAGTTACCTGAAGATGACAGCATTCCCGATGAAGAACATTTTATTGACATAGAAGATACACCAGGATACCAGACTGCCTTCTCTCAGCTGGCATTTGCTGGTAAAAAGGAACATGACCCTGTAGGTCAGATGGTGAACAACCCCAAGATCCATCTGGCACAGTCACTTCACAAACTGTCTACTGCTTGTCCGGGAAGGGTAAGTGTCTGTGCTGTCCTGTGACTCTGACTCTTGGGGGCATGATTGGGAAGTCAGAAGATTAACAGGTGTTACCCTGCTCTCTCCAATGGAGCTTAGGGAATGCTTTTTAAAATGCTGGATGGTGGTGGCACAAGCCTTCAATCCCAGCACTCAGAAGGCAGAGGCAGAGTCCCAGGCCAACTTGGTCTACACAGCAAGTTCCAGGATGGCTAGTACTGTACAGAGAAACCCAGTCTCAAGAAAACAAAATGATAACATTCTCAAAAATTAATGTATCATGGCCCTTTAATTGCATTTAGCTAGTCTCTCAGAGTTTTTATACTGTCTGATGGGTTTTTTCACACATAGGGACAGCATGACAAACCCTGGTGTTCCTAGTTAAAATAACAATGTTTTATCGATTAGTTTTTTTTCTGTAGCAAGTTTTATTGGAATAAGTATGCATAAGTACTTAGTCTTTGCTAAACAAAAATTTTTCTTTTGCCAAACATGGGTAGTGGTTGAATCCTTCCAATCCCAGATGAGACAGGTAGGTAGTTGTTAGTTTGAGACTAATCTAGGATATGTAACAAGATTCTGTCCATAAACTAAAAAGCAAAATCCTTTTATCAGAACCACAGCACAACAGAAATTCCGAGTGTGTGTACATGTGTGTGGGAGACCTTTGATTTTGAGACATGTCACTGAACTATACTTGTCACTTTTCTACCCACACCACATGTACCTTTACTCAGCCACCCTAAACCTAACTGCTTTGAAGGTATGAACTCAGTTGCATTATTTGGCTTTCCAGTGGACAGTGACTGGCTGCCCTTTCCCCACATGGAGGCAGCATCTCATTAGACCCCAGCTTGCGTATGCACACAAACACCATGTGGTTTCCTTCCCCTGTAGGTTCCCTCGATGGTGAGCACCAGCCTCAATGCAGAAGCCTTGCAGTACCTCCAAGGTTACCTGCAGGCAGCCAGTGTGACCTTGTTATGAACTGCATCTTCCTGACCCGTGCAAGGGCTGAGGGTGGTTTCTTAGTTCATGTGGACTTCTGAGCACAGCCCCGCTGAAGCATCACAGGTTTCCAGCCTCACAAAGTGTTACAGAGGACAGTAAATATTGCTGTAAGCCGTTGAGGTTGTTGGTCTTGATCATCAATATAACTGGTAACTTGTCTGGTTCGTCCTTAATGGGACAAGTATTTACAATCCCATGTATGGCCATGGTCTCGGCTGAACATTTGCACGGTTTGGATGATTTTAGATTTTTGGCAGACCTTGACTGTGGAGAATTAATTTCTGTTGTTTTGAAGCTTGTATTGCTCTTGTCCTTTGTGGGTTTTTTGTCTGTTTCTTTTAAACTTTTATTGGAAATATGAAAAAGTAAAAACAAAAAAAAAACCAATCTCTTGTTGACTTGCAATGCACATGCTGGTCTATAATCAGTAATAACAACCTAAAATGGATTTCAGAAGAGGGCATCAGATCCCATTACAGATGGTTGCTGGGATTGCTCAGACCTCTGAAAGGCAACCAGTATTAGCTGTCTCTCTCTCCACCTCCCTGACCCCCTCCCAGCTTTTGTGTGTGTGCACCATGCGGCTTAAGTGCCGGAAGCAAACCCAGGTCCTCTGAAAGGACAGCTAGCACACAAGCCAGAGTCTTCTCTCCAGCATCTGAGGTTTTAAATCAACAATGGAAACATTAAGTGTTACTAATTTAGTTTCTGAGATGGGGCCTGTTGTGTATAGTCCTCCAAGTGTTTTAGGCATAAACTTGATGTATACATCATCATGCACAGTAGCCAGAAGGGAACCAAATCTCTATAGATGGGATGAAACTGAACCCAAGACCTCAGGAAGAGCAGCCATTGCGAACCCATCTCTCCAGCTCCCAGTAGTGGTATAATTGTAAGGAGACAGGAAGGTAGGCTGTTACAGACCTTCTGGAGAGCACACTGCACAGGGGAAGGAAGCCATGTTTTGGAGACAACTTCTTTAGTGATGTGTGTGCTGTTAGTGGAACTCTCGTGGCGCTCAAAACCATGCACTTTAATTGTAGCACACCACTGCGTGTCCTCAGAATCAGCTCATGCTATCAGGCCAGCACTTCTCAACCTGCAGGCCATGACCCTTTTGGGGTCATTACTGGTGATTCATAGCAGTAGCAAAATCACAGAAGTAGCAAAAAAAAAAATAATAATTTTAAAAAGCTGTATTAATTAAAGGGTTACATCAGGAAGGTTACGGACTGTTTCGTTCCCATCCCGTTTAAGTACATCTTCTGAAGAAATGGGAGTGACGCAGGGGTGCAGCTCAGTGGTAGGTAGTCAAGGGCTAGTCCCAATGGGAACTACTTTGAAGATGAGTGAAGTCAGTCAGCCTGACTCAAGCTGGCCACTCCCTCATATTACATTCTTTCTTTAGTTATTACTCAATTGGAAAAAGACTTTCTTAGTAGCTGTTTATTGATCAAGTTTAATATAAAGATTTTAGATCTTCAGATTTTTGCCCAGACAGAATCACAAGCATTACAAATATTCTCTTCTTTTTAAAAAAAAAAGGTGGGGAGGGGGATGAACCAGAAGGAGATTGATTTTTAGAAGTAGTGGCATATTTGAAAATAAATTAACAAAAAAAAAAAAATTTAGCATTACCATTTATTGGTGACAAAGAAAGACTAAGTTTACTTACTTACATTCCATGGGGGAAAGGTTCCAGCTGAACCAAGAGTGGAAGCAGGGCTGTGCTTAAAGCCACACTGCTTCCTTCCTTCCTGCCTCTGCGCCCTAGCACAGCACCAGGAGTCCTGTCACCTTCCCCCTACCTGGAGGTTGGAATTGACTATATTGGGCCCTCCAGGGACACCAGCCTGCACTCTTCTGGGCCCTGTAGTGTGGTAAAAAAAGCTACCTCCTCAAGAGACACTCCTATTGACAATTTCTGTTACAGTCGGTAAAGGTCAGGGCTCATTTCAAAGTCTGCTCCTTAAAAATAAAGTTAAAAAGGACCATATCTTGATCTAAAGTTTAAAAGTCCTAAGCTGTCCAATTTATACAAGGGTAGGGAGTCAAGGATTCTGGTGGTAATTCCAGAACTGTCCAGCCAAGCCAAGAGGCACAGAATGCTCACCAAACAGGGCTGTGATCTTTGCCAGTTACATGACTGATAGCATCTGTCTCAGACTAGTTTCTAAACTGCTAGGTAAGTAGATGCAACTGAGAAACTGAAATGAAAATTATATAGTGTCATCTCAACCAAAGGAAAGAATGAAACTAACAGGCATCACTGTTGAAGAGAAAGCAGTGGTTACGGTGGTGCTACGTGTGGCAGAGCTGAGTCAGTTATGTGCAGTAGGAAGCACTGGTTTTTCTCTGGTGCGTTCAGCTCCGGGGCCGCTATAAGGCCTCTCTGGTGTGGCTGTCCGGGTTTTCCAAAGTATCTGAAGCCAGCATGAGAATTGGCCGTGCTTTCTGGTTTCTCTGTCACAATGCAAAAACAAAAACTGGAGATGCTGCTGCTGTTCTCTTGATGGATGGCAGAGCACAGCATCACCACTAGCAGTGAGCACAACCACGGCCACCACCTGCAGTTTGTCTTCTATGCCACATTTTTATCCACCATGACTTGGCCCACTGGAGTTATCAGAAATTCCAAATTTTCAAAGCAGTTCTCAGTATTTTCAGTATATTTGTTGAATATTTTATAATGGTTTATGGCCAGAAAAAGTTCAGCACCTCCCGCACCTTTAAAGAAGAAGAAATGAGAGTATTGAAATAATGGAGAAAGTAAAGAGGGATGTGTGCGTGTTGTGTCTGAGGAAGAAAGCGACAGTGGTAGCTGTAACTCCAGAATCTGACACTGACACCCATGCAGGCAGCACACCAATGCGCATAAGATTTGTGAATGTGTCTTATTCTCAAGTTTAGAGGGGGAAGGGCTCTGCCTAACTAACAGTAGATGAAGAGGTGGCACCTTCTGCACACACACACACACGCACACACACACACACACACACACACACACACACACCAACTCACTGCCCTCCATGGATCCCCGCTCACCCACCCACACTAGCATTGCTTTCTGCATGTGGTCACTCACGCTGAAACTGGTCCATTTCCTGTTCTTGGCATCTCTGTGCTCTGTTGGTCCAACTCAGAGAGCAGCTTTAAAATGTTCAGTGCAGCCTAGAAGGGTAGAAAGAATGAATAGTCAAACCACAAGAACAGGAAAACTCCAGCAACTTCTTCAAACTTTCCAATGCAATGTCTGAATCCTGTTCAACATAAAAGTCCCATGTTTCCCTTCAAACCAGAGGAGTCGGCTGGAGAGTGCATTATGGTCCCTCCAAGTGACCACCAAAGCTCAAGCGCTGACCCTCCTTTGAACAGAACACCTCAGAGGGGGCTTGCTTCCTACTGCAGCCAGAAGAGAGCAGAGGTGAAGAATCACACTGTCCACAAGGGTCCAAGAGAACCAGGCCCCTCTTTCTGAGGCCTCTAACACCCTGAGCAAGGGCATGTGCCACCGGGGCCCACATACCATATCATGACAGGACTCTACATCCTTGCCGATGCCATGGCTAACAAGAGGCGGCTGTGAGGAGCAGTTGATGAGAGATACACACTCGTTCTTGTTGTTCTTGGGGAAGTCTTTGTATTCAACCTAAGAAAAAGGAAAAACAGCACACCCCCTGCATGTGGGCCCCAGCCTAGAATCCTCTAGAAGCCTTGTTCTCTCCTCATCTAGTGGCTTGGGTTTTAAATGCAGCTTCCTAAGGAAGTGTCTCTCTCCCTTCAGCCCTGGTCTATTTATACACACACCTCCTGGGTCGGGTGTGCACAGGGCATGTGTGTGGACATTGAGGACAACTTGCTGGAGCTGGTTCTTCCCACCAACAGTCACACTCAAGGTTGTTGGGCTTAGAAACAGACACCTTTATGTGGGAAGCCTCATCTTAGTCCCCTCTCTCTCCCTGCACAGTACATTCAAATTGTAGCCTTTTCTGGTTTCTATAGTTCTGAGGACAGAATCCAAGGTCTTGTACACACTACACAACTCCATGCATGAAGAACCTGTCCTGAAGGACACTGTGAAGGTCATCTGAGGCCCAGGGTGACTACAGGAAAGCAAACCATTACCTGGAATCCCTGGGCTCTGGAAAGGTAGTACAGTTGCTCAGAGGGTCTTGTGCGAGGTCCATGGGGTACGTGGCCTGAAGAGATGTTACTCTTTAAAATGGTCTCAGCTGTGGGCGAGGTGCCCCCGTACAACAACTCGCGGGCTATCATGGCAGTTACCGTGGCCTTGGCAGGATTTGGAGCTACCCTGGTAAAATCTTTGGTGTGGTGTCCTTGACTAACCCCGACAGCCTGGGCAACCTCTGGCACCATGGGGAGAATTCCAGCTGGCAGCTGCTGATGGCTGAGATAAGGCATCCTGAACTCATCCTCCTTGTTACCTGCAGGGGATACAGGTCACCATAGTCACCCTCACCACCCAAGCTAAAGAGCCACTCTTGCTACCACCATCCCAGCACATACAGGAAGGCAGTGACTTTGAGAAAACTCACACAAGAACCATACAAACAGACCACATTGATTCAATTGACAAGAGGGCCAAACTTACTAGTTCCATTTTCATCCCCAGGGCTGGGTTCAAAAAACGTTACTTTCCTTCCATCTCCTGGTTTCTTTACTGGAGTCTTAAGAAAGAAAAATGGCGGTGAGCATAGACAAGCACAGAAGCACTAGGCTCTGAATCATCTATCAGAACCCCATGGGACAAACTCAGGCCTCCCCATGACAGCATTTACACAGAGCAGAGGACCAGAAACACTGCTGGGGGAAAAAAAACGCTGGCTTCAAAGTGTTCAGCCTGTTGGAAAAGTAGGGTATGCACTGGTGCTAAGCAGAAACATCTTACATAACTAGAACATCCACCAAGAACACAGAGGTGTCTAATGCTGTCAGACGTGAAGAGGGTGTTATGAACTCTACACGGTTTTGTAATGGGAAATCTGGAAGGCAAATCAACGTCTATACAGACTCCATATGCAACGGCTGAGTCCCAGGCACTGACTTCCCAGGCAGTCATGACACTGGCAGAGCTCAAGAGACTCAACCTGACTTTAGAAGGGCCCAATATGACAGCCCGCTGGGCCAGCAATGGTGGCTCATAGTAATATTCAACTCAGAATTCACACAAGAATCCTAAATCTGATCTATATAGATTTGGCCTATTAGTAACCATGCAATCTTGTCCCAGAAAAACCAAAGCCAGATTCAAAACTAGGTCATGCAGAGGTGACAGTCGTATTAGTTCATCCCAATCCCAACTACCTATCAGAAGTAGAGAACAGGGCCTCCTCCAGAAATGCACATCCAGCCCATAGTGACACTAAACAGGAGACTTAACCAAACAACGGCTCCCAGGACATGAAGAACTGCACAGGAAACTCCCTCCTGCAAACACTAATCTCAATGGAGGAACCCCAGGGGGCAGGCTGCTTACTGCAGGGAAGATGAAGCCTTGCCCCAGGCTTGCCCATGCAGGGAGCTAGGCCACCTGGCAGAGAGTCCCAGCAGTCACCTTCTCTTCTGATTTGAGTGCTGGCTTGGCAGGCTGTGCCTGGGGGACTCTGAAGCCCAGGATGCCCAACATGTTCTCAGCAGCATTGCGCTTGGCCACCTTCTTGTTGGTGCCCGCTCCTTCTGCAGTGTGACTCCCAACTTTCACCTGTGTAGACACCAGCAAAGACCTGTGACTGAGCCTTCTACTCAATGTGACAGGAACGGGGCACCACCCAAAGCCCCAGGGATTACTCTGCTGAACTGGATGGTAAGAGGGCTGTGTTTCTGATTCTGAATCACTATTGCTGTGATGGCCACACTCAAGTTAGAGATGTTTAAAACTCTGTTTTTAAAGTTAAAAAACATACTGTATGAAATGTGTGCCACAGCCCTTTGCATCAGCATATTTACAAAGACAGAGTATTAGATAGACCTGCACGGGAGCTCTCTATACCATCCTCCTCAAGGCTGCTGGTGGACAAATTCCAGTCCGCTTCATGAAAGCTGTTCCTGAGCTTTCCTTCAGGACATGACTATCTGGCTGCTAAAATCAACATCTTTGTGCCAAAACACTGAAAGAATAACAGGAAACCTTCCTGGGCCTATGAAGAGTGGCCCAGACCAGACACTTCAGGCAAACTGCCTCTGGTCCAACTTACTCTTACAAAGTGGATCCTCTGTTTCTGTGACAGGATCTCACTATGTAGAGCAGGCTAGCCTTGAACTCATGGAGATCCACCTGCTGCCTGCCTCTACCTCCAGAGAGCTGAGAGCAAGCACTACCAAGCCCAGGACTGGCACAGTGGAGGAAGGGCTGCCTCTAGCTCCGCCCACTTACCTGCATCACAAACTCCCTGCGGCGTGGGAGGCCCCGCTCTGTAAGGAGCAGGTACTCCGGCTCCTTCTCCTTTTTTGCCTGCTGTATCTGTGCCAGTCTGCTAATAGGATTCATCCCTTGGCCATAATCTGGGGCTGTCTGTAGCTGAAAAACAAACCATGCAGAGACAATGTGCTGTTACTCACAGAAAGGAACCAGCCAATCCAGGGTCAGCACATAATGGGAGACAGAAACTTAAGTGTTGGTATGATGGCTCAGAATCAAATCCTTTTAAAAACTAAAACGTGTTTTATGATCATGCTGAGATGCTCTTTGGGTTGCTGTTTGTCTGTGACCTCTGTCACTCCCTGCGTGCTGACGCTGACCCCACGTAACTGGAGACTAACATAGTGGGACTGCCATGTAAAGAGCTGTAGGACCACACTGTCTGGGCAAGAATGACAAAAAAAGGGAGGATGGAGCCAGGGTTATAACCTGTGGCTGCTGACTCTCCGTGGGGATCCATGCCTAGCTTTCTCAATCACTAAAGCCCAGAAACCACTAAAAGCCTTGTAAAGCCCTCACTCTGAAGAGGCATCCCAACGGTTGAGCGCTTGGCCAGAACACCCGAGGCCCTCATCCAATCCCCAGTAGCCAAAATAAAACAATAGTGTCTGTTAAAAACCCTCCAGGTGAGGCTGGGTGAGTTAAAGATAATTGTAAGCCGCCATGTGGGTACCCAGAACTGAACCCAGGTCCTCTGCTAGAACTTTTAACTGCTGAGCCACATCTCCACTCCTTGTGGGTCAATGCTGTTGTATTATTATTTATTACTAATAGATCCACTAAGTTTCCTTCAAGCATCCAAGTCTTTGTAATAGTCTCTGTGGGCCCTGCAGCTTCCACCTTTACCCCTGGAGCTAAAGTGGCTCAAGAAAGCCCCACCCCTCCCACACAGAGACCAACAGGCTGTGATGCCCAACCCCAGAGGAAGCTGACACCTGGACATGTCTTTCCTCAACCCACTCGGTGGCTCATTTTTCCTCAACCTGTAGCTCCTGTGTGGTATCTGTAAACGTCCGCTGTGTCTCTGGTGGTGAGCAGCTTCTACCTCAACCACGCCGGGCTGGCTCTGTCCTTGCCTGTGGGTTTTCTGGGGAAGACGATCTCACCTTGCAGGTGGGCTGACTTTTCTTCTTGATTCTGGGCTTCACTCGCTCCACAGCAGGGAGAGGCGGCAGTCTCCTGAGCTGCTCCAGCACAGCCCTTGCTGCGTTCTTCTTGGACATCTTCTTGCTTTTCCCTTCTCCTTCCCCTACAAACTCCCCAACTGAAACCCTGGTCACAAAGTTCTTCATGTGTGGTGGGCCACTCTCCCGGGCCACCTGTGTCAGAGGGAAAGACTGAGTGAAAGCGTGACGAACACTTGTTGGAAGTGGTAGAGCACACTGCTTGGCACACCTGAGGAGTGCCACAAAACACTTGAGGAGGATCTACGGCTGCTGTGAGTGCAGTGCAGAGGAGAGGAGAGGACAGGGTTAGTTACAGCAAGCAGTAGCTTGGATGCTCAGCTAACTGTCGCTGTAACTTCCACCCCTAAAGATGACACTGACTGCCAGATCCTGGGAACGAGGGTACCACCTTCAAGGGTCTCCCCAAAAGGTACCACATACCAAGAGGAGAAAGAGACTCCTGCAAGGAACATAGCCACTGTAGAACCCTAAGCCAACACATGAATCAGAACAGGCGCCATACCAGACAATGGTGTTGCACCACGCTCAGAGGCACAGTACCAAAAGATGCACATCGTGAATCTGCTCCCTCAGAATAAGAGCCACTTAACAAACCTTCAAACACATCAAGCTCATGAAAAAACAAAGGCTGAAGACTGTCACAGATGATAAGTAACCAAGAAAGCAAGACTGAAAGGAAGGCCCTGAGCTTCGTGGCAGAACAGCAAAAAAAATTTACAAGAATAGCAGAGAAAGTGCAAGCCGACTATGTGTGAGACACCACTGCACAGCAATGCTTGGCTTCCTGTAGCAATAGTCCGGGCTGAAAGTCTCTGCAATCACACACCTGCTCTAATCACAGGAATCTGGGTGTGACATCTACGAGATGGTCAAGCAGCTGGTCCTAATGGAAGCTACCACTGAAATGTCTTGTACTCTCTCTCTCACTAGTCAATGAAGAACACATTCACTGTCCTGCTTCAAGCTCTTCTGTCAAATTTGACATTTTTAAAAATAAAAAAAAAAAAATCGCTGGGCGGTGGTGGCGCACGCCTTTAATCCCAGCACTTGGGAGGCAGAGGCAGGTGGATTTCTGAGTTCGAGGCCAGCCTGGTCTACAGAGTGAGTTCCAGGACAGCCAGGGCTACACAGAGAAACCCTGTCTCGAAAAACAAAACAAAACAAAACAAACAAACAAAAGAAGCATCCCTCTGAGGTTTGCTGCTGTTGTTAGGTTGTTTTGTTTTTTTTAAATAGAGGTAGTGGGCTAGAGAGACAGTCCAGCAGTTAAAATCCATTGCTGCTTTTGGAGAACACCAGGTTCAGATCCCAGCACCACATGATAGCTTACAACTGCTGTAACCTAAATAAATAAATAAATAAATAAATAATAAAAATAAAAAACTGAAAGAACCCACATGATAGCTTACAACTGCTGTAACCTAAATAAATAAATAAATAATAAAAATAAAAAACTGAAAAAACCCACATGATAGCTTACAACTGCTGTAACCAAAATAAATAAATAAATAAATAATAAAAATAAATAAAAAACTGAAAAAACCCACATGATAGCTTACAACTGCTGTAACCAAAATAAAATAAAATAAAATAAAATAAATAAATAAATAAATAAATAGAAAAAACTGTCCAGAAAACAAAGTATGTCAAAGAAACAGCTGTTCAGGTGAGAGAACCCAAAGGAACCTCCCTCACCCTTGCCCTGCCCTGCAGACCCTAGCAGGCAAACTTCCCAGGACAACATGGTCCTCATCCTCAGATCAAATATGAACGCTGCTGGCTCACTGTGTCCTCACAGCCCACCTGGCCCCTCCCTCAACAGTGGTGTCACCACCTACTCACACCTAGGCTCCACCATGCTAAACGTGAGACATGATCTAGGCTGCCTGGTGTGAACATGTTGGAATCAGCAAATTCTGCCTTCCCATTAAACACCTAACTCAGATTCCTAAGAGACAGACTACACACAAAAGCTGGTCAGAAATTAACTGCCATGTTTATTTATTCAACAATACTTCCTGGGAATCTAGCATGGGCCAGGCCATATGCCACATGCAACAGAGAAGGCGATAATGGATGTAGCTACGACCCTTCCGACTTGACAGTTACTCAGTAGAAATAGTTACACGGACACCATCTACAGATGGACCACACTACCACCACCACGTGTAATGTCCCACAGTCCCCAGCTGGTGGCACAGTCTGGGTAGATCAAGGATGTACTAAGAAGTATATTCCTGAGGACAGCACAGACCTCATCCTATTTCCACCTCAGCTGTCTCTTGTTTCCTGTTGAAGATACAGCTCTCAGCATCCTGCTGTTTCAGGCACGTCTACCCACTTGCTGCCATGATGAACTCTTACTCCCCTGGAAGCATTAGCCCAAACACCCACCTCTAAGTTGCCTCAGTTACTGTGTTTTATCACAATCAAGAGAAAAGTAACACACTTTACAAAACCATCACTAGGGGGCACTCTTCAGTGGCTATCAGACAAGTCTCTGGAATGCTACCTATTCCTAGAAGCAGGTGTCAAAGCAGAGGAGGAAGGGAGGCAATCTAGCTCCCAGATGCCACCAGAACAAACAGCTCTGACACTCAAGCAGGGCAGACGATCAGCATCAACAGCTGACAAACTAAACGGGAATCCAGAGCTGGTCCTAAGCAGAAAGATTTGAGGAGCCAGGCACCTGCTCTTAATCTAGCACATCCCCCTCTAGTCTCTAAAGCTGTACCCTCATACTCATAAAGTACTACTCCTGAGACAGGGCATGTTTTCCTTCTCCTACAGGCAGTGCCCAGGGAGAGTTTGGGGTGCAGCTCTCACCTAGCTCCCACCCAGCAACATGCCCTGTCATTATAAGTCATTATATGTCATGTCTCCTTTCCACCCCAGCCAGTCCAATAGTACCTGCACAACAGGAGGCAGGACATAGGACCAGGAGGCTCTAGTTCATAAAGCAGAGGACAAGGACATGCCTCACACAGGTGGTCTGGGAGGAAGGCACAGCTCCCCATCCCACATTGCCCACAGTGAGAAGGCGAGCACTGCAGGTCTTAGGACAACTCAGCCCCACCTGGCTATGGGATGAGGGGTGAGTTTGGCAGGAAAAAACATACATTTTCTGAAGTAAAATGGAGTACTATAAAGAAAGAATTAAAATATTCTTAAGCTAACAGCTTAACATAGGCAGCAACAACAAACGTCAGAGGCTAAGCAGGCGCACAGTGAAGAGACCGCCAACCCTGAGTCTGACCACGGAGACAATCTGTGTAGTATCACAACTTGGGACTGAGTGTTGGGGAGGTGAGGTCGGATCACTGGGGCTCGCCAGGCAGCCAGCAGAACTAAACTGGGGACCCCAAGACACCAGTAAGAAACCTGGCTTCAGAAAAAAAAAAAAGGTGGAGCAATAACGTGGCTGGGGGAGAAAGCAACTGCTGCCCAAGTGTGATGAGCTGCTTGGTCCTTGGTCGTGTGAGGAGAGAATGGACTCACGCTATCCTCCAACACACTCATTTACACACACAGGAGGAGAGAATGGACTCGCAGCTGTCCTTCAACACAGTCATTTACACACACAGGAGGAGAGAATGGACTCACGGCTGTCCTCTGACCGCCACAGGTGTGCTATAGCACACTCATTTACACACATAAAGGAGAGAATGGACTCACAGCTGTCCTTCAACACAGTCATTTACACACACAGGAGGAGAGAATGGACTCACGGCTGTCCTCTGACACGGGTGTGCTATAGCACACTCATTTACACACACAGGAGGAGAGAATGGACTCACAGCTGTCCTTCA
>JANHMN010000002.1:227277859-227317249 GCA_030674055.1 Rhabdomys pumilio
CCTCTGACCGCCACAGGTGTGCTATAGCACACTCATTTACACACATAGGAGGAGAGAATGGACTCATGGCTGTCCTCCAACACACTCATTTACACACATAGGAGGAGAGAATGGACTCGCGGCTGTCCTCTGACCACCACAGGTGTGCTATAGCACACTCATTTACAAAGAAAATAATAACTTGTTTTTTAGAAAACAATTTTTTTAGTTTTGGGGGGCTGGCAAAACACCTCAGTGGTTAAAGACACTTGCTACCCTGTCAAGTCCAAAGGAAACTCCATTTTCTCCAAAATCTGGTAGTTAGTCCAAAGTCAGCATTCCTCAGGAACTTGTGAAGCTAACTAGTTTCCCTGAACCAAAAGGAACCATTTCCCTTATCACTGGCAGAAGAAGCAAATGCTACCTGTGTTGCCTATCAGCACAGCACAGCACAGCACAGCACAGCTCAGCACAGCACATGCTGGCCCTCCAGGTTCCTCAGTGTCACAAGTGTCTATTACACATTTCAGAGTTCATGCTGCTACCCTGGCTCTTCTCACCTCATCCCATCCCACCCTAGACTTTTCTAGCTCAAGGCCCTCCTTCCCTTCAGCTGTTCATCTCTCCTTCTAACCCTGCTATTTCTGCTCTGCCCTCTCTTAGGCCTGCCTCCCTCTCTCTCCTTTCTAGGCCAGGCCTCGTCTGCTGGCCATGTGGAGTTTACCCTCTCTCTACTCTGGACTCTTCCAGATGCCTCTGGTGGTTTTCTTCCTCTATCTACAATAAAAACCTTCCACCTGACAGTGGTTCACAGCTTTAATCCCACCACTCAGGAGGCAGAGGCAGGTAGATCTCTGTGAGTTCAAGGCCAACCAGGTTACAGAGCAAGTTCCAGGACAGCCAGGGCTACACAGAGAAACTGTCTCAAAAAACAAGGGCTGTAGAGAAGGCTCAATGGGTAAGAACTCTTCCAGAGGATTCAGGTTCAATTCCCAGCAACCACATGGCAACTAACAACCAGACCCAGCTCCAGGGTGGATTCATGGCCCTCAACTGTCATGGAACATGGAACAAACACATATGCAGGTAAAAGACCCAGAAACAAAATTAAATGAAGGAATCAGGCTAGGTGTGGCACCACACATCTTTAGTCTCAGCACCCAAGAAAGAAAGGCAGGCAGATCTCCATGAGTCCTAGGGCAGCTACAGATACACAATGAGACCCTATCTCAAACAAACAAAAATTTGTCAAGGGAAACTTTAAAAAAATTGCCTCCTCTTTTCTAATGTATTGGGACTAGTCTGAAACAGAAATGTATCAAAATATAATTTTGCGTTTTGAACTGACAACCCAGTAATTCCTATCTTTACAACAGCATACCTCTGAGAAATGATTATTAAACAGTAAGGCAGGGACAGACACTAAACAATGAGGATACTACATCCCTTTCAAAGAACCCTCGCAGACCTCGGGGTCACTGTGGAGGTCATTCTCAACAAGTTGAACACATGTCTCTCCCCAGCACTGGAAAGTGGTAGGCAGTGGAGGTGGGGGCTCACTTGGAGAAAGTGAGTTGCTGGGGATAGATAGTTCTTTCAGGGGTCCATCTTGGTCCCGGCCCTTCCTTATTAATCCCCTCTGCTGATCTTGCAAGTCACACTTGAGTGCTTTTCCTCCGCTTTCCGCTCTCACTGAGAACTCTGAAACTGTTATGGGGAACCTCCCCTCCTCCAGGCTGCTCCTCTTGGGTATTTGTCACACAGCAAGTCTGACTGACCCTGCACCTAAAGAGAGACCTAATATCTGGGAGGTGAAGCTGCTTTCTAGAGCAATGAAAGGGACAGGGCCTGTGTGCTATGGTGCAGGAGGTCAAGGCAAGCACGCACAGTAAGGATAAGGAGCTGCAGAAGAAACAGTAAGTATTGCTCTCCTGAGTGGAAGGTCTGGGCTGTCAGTTTGAAGGGTCGCTTTATGAGTCCTACTCCAGTATTTAGGAGAAAGTTGATCCCATAGTGAGTCCTGACATGATCTGGTGCGGCAATGTTGTGCATGTGAAATAGGCTTACCTCAAAATTCACAGGCAAATTCCGCTTCAGCGCAATCTCAAATACTTGGCTTATTTCTGATTTATTGAGGTTTTCTTCCTCTGATTCTCTTCCATTTACCTACAGAAGAGTAATTGTTAATTAAGAGTCAATCTGAAGGAGCTAAAGAGGTGGCTGCTCTCATGAGTTCAATTCTCATCAACCACAAGGTGGCTCACAACTGTCTGTAGTGGGATTGGATGCCTCATCTGGCCTGTCTGAAGAGAGAAACAGTGTACTCATGTACATAAAATAAATAAACCTTTAAAAAAAATGAGTCAACTTTGAGAGCCAAGTATGATGGTGCAGGCCTTTAATGCCTCTCAGGAGGCAGGCAGATACAGGCAGATTTTGAGTTTGAGGCCAGCCTAGTCTACAGAGTGAGTTCTAGGATAGCCAGAACTACCTGTCTCGAAAAACAAAAACAAAACAAAACAAAAACAAAAAAACGAAAAAACAAAAAACAAAAAACAAAAAAAAAAAAGGAAAAAAGGGAAAAAAAAAGTTACCTTTCAGTCAAACCGTCAACAGTTGAAGGGCACTGAACACTGATTCTACAGACTTAACAATGAACCAGAGACCAAGGCCACATGGTATTGAATCTTAAGCATCAGATCAAACACTGTCAGAGTACAGCTAGTAAAGTCACTTTACTAAACCACAGCAGCACACATGCAGTGGGCCTGGCTGTGCTGTGGAATGCACCAGCGTGTAAGGAGAGTAAGCATGGCTAAGTGTGTACACCAGGCAGTCGGAGGGAAGTTGCCCTGTGGTTGGTGCACAAGCATACTCCAGAGGCCCTGGAAACCATGTTTGTAAAGAGTGCAATGGAACCCAATGCCCAACAGCCTTGGCTCATACAGTGCCGGAGGCAACCAGCCAGGGCATAAACCACGGCAGCCTCCTCAGCAGGGCAGAGTCCACCTGTCAGGAGGGCTCAGAGGGCCCAAGGCACCGTTCTGAGCTGATACCATGGCTTCAGGAGAGGACAGACCAGCAGCACCAGCAGTCCAGGACCTCACCACTGCTCTTTTCTTTTGCCAAATTTGTCAACTTCTATTTCCAGGATTAGTCCTGACAGGAACTCCTGGCTGAACTTGCTAACAGGCCATGGCAGGACTAGCCAGGCTTTTCTGTGTGGGTCAGTTCATCAAAGCTGACTCGCCCACAGGACAGTAAACAAGCAAGCCATAAAGATCCAACAAGATACCAGAAACAAAGCTCCGGGGTACAGATTCACAGACACATTCAGGCATACTCTGCATCCATAAGCAGTTCGTTCTCTCTCTCTCTCTCTCTCTCTCTCTCTCTCTCTCTCTCTCTCTCTCTCTTTCTCCCCTCCTCATCAGCAGTGTGCTTCCTCCCGGGCGAGGGCTCCTTTACTGCAGCCTCACCAGCATGGTGTGGCCCGTGCTCAGATGCTTCCATACTCCTCAACAGGAAGAGCTCTGGCTTTCTTTTCTTCATGTGCTTGCTGCCCTGCCCAAGCTGGACTCAGATTCTGGGACTCAAGGGACAATGCTACCTCAGCCTCCTAAGCAGCCACCACTCCCTGGCCCTTATGCCTGCTTTTCTTGGCTAGTTTTTAGAGCTAGTCTTCCCTCCATGTGCCTTAGAAAGCTGAAGACCTACAAAAGTTTGGTTTGAAATCTGACTTGGTATGAGGGAGCCATACCACCTGGTGTCATCCTTAGGCTACATCCCCCTGGAGACAAGTGTCTCACTAGCATGAAGCTGGACAAGCAGCTACCAACAGTTGGCTTAAGAATTACTAACTCTCCAGTCACAGGAAAAGCAAAACAAAACAAACCTTAAGATCCCTTTCCTATTCTGGTAGTTTTAAATCATAACCCGTGGCTGATATAACATTATCATTAACCTTCAGCAACAGGAAAAACAAAGGAAAGGTCCCAAATTCTTCAACACCCCTTTCTAGAAGTGGGCTTTTCCACACTGTGAAGGCCCTAGCAGCCATTGGATTATACATGACTAGAGTTAAGAGGGCGGATTTATCTACTGTGTCTTTAATAAAAACAACATACAAAAGTGAACCTCCTTATCTCATTCCTTTGGCTCTGGAACTGCCTAACCTATAAAACATGACAGAAGCTGGGCTGTGGTTTTTGGAGAACTGGTTTTAATTACTGGCTTCCATTCCCTATCTATAAGGATTCTCATTCTTGAGATACAGTCACCAAACTGTGAGGAAGTACCAACAGCCCCTGTAAGAGGGACATACACAGAAACTAAGGTGCCCTGCCAGGGAGAGCCATTTTTCTCCTAGGCCCTCCCAAGCTGAAGATGGCCTGGTGACCTTACTTGGACAGTAAGCTGCCACACCTACCTCTGCTCAAGCTGCAGATCTGTGAGCAAAATATATACACCATGTTCTGGGATAGTGTGCTAGCAAAAGACAGAA
The DNA here is from genome assembly GCA_030674055.1 of Rhabdomys pumilio. NCBI lineage: Eukaryota > Metazoa > Chordata > Mammalia > Rodentia > Muridae > Rhabdomys > Rhabdomys pumilio. Next base: position 227,282,343 of record JANHMN010000002.1, read on the forward strand.
AGCATTTCTACAGAAAACAGTGGTGGGCCAAATACTCTAATTTAGCACCACAAATCATGGGTTCTAGCTTGGTGTGGTGGCTCACAGTTTTGATTTCAGCACTCAGGAGGCAAAGGCAGGCAGCAGAGCTCTGTGAGTTCAAGGCTAGTTTGGTGTACATTGTGAGTTTAGGCCAGCCAAAGCTACACAGAAAAAACAAAAAACATGCCGGGCAGTGGTGGCACACGCCTTTAATCCCAGCACTTGGGAGGCAGAGGCAGGCGGATTTCTGAGTTCAAGGCCAGCCTGGTCTACAGAGTGAGTTCCAGGACAGCCAGGGCTACACAGAGAAACCCTGTCTCGAAAAAACAAAAAACAAACAAACAAACAAACAAACCAAAAAAAAAAAAAAAAAAAAAACCACCAATCAGCAGCACCAAGAGTATAGGTGTCAGTACTGAGGAAGAGTCCCGGAGGCAACAGAATCTTAATGGCTATTACCCAGTATCTACAGATATCAACAGCAGCTTGGAATAAGTGAGGTGTGCCTCAAGCCCACATCCACCTTACCTCCAGCCTCTCTGGCAGGGGCTCACTCTGCAGAGTCCTCAGTGCTCGGGTAGTAGCATCATGTTTCATGGGTGGTCTCATCTTTCCTTTCCCATTAAACTGCTGTCCTCCCACGGAGAGCTCAACTTGGTAGAGTAATGGTGGTACTGGAAATGGGTAAAAGTATCTACAAACACACAAGGGTGGGGTCTCAGTCTCCATCTGCTAAGTCAGCCATACCTTCTTCAGCAAATCCCACTCTCCCATACACTGGCCTTATCACCTTGTCACTGTGTTCATAGTTAGAAACGCTTCCTGGTCAGCACTACAAAAGCTGCCCTAACACTTACACTGACCTAAGCTGCTGCACAGTATGAATATGCAGAGTGCTGGAGGCACACTTACGCTGAAGCTCGCAGCTGACAAATGCTATGTATGCATCTGACACTCCATGACGGGGCCCAGAATAGAAATACGTGCTGGTGAGACAAACTTAGTTTGCTTTACTTTCTCAAGCATTCAGTTTGCACTTGTATATCTTGCAAGGAGTCTGAGAATTTTAAGGGTGAAGTCTTTTGGAAACAACCCTCATTTCTGAAATCTCAGCAACACCAACACCAAAAGAATCTGGTTCCTTTTACTTCAAAACCTGTATTTTTGAAGCTTTGCCCTTCTGCACCTCATCAGAGGAAGGGGGAAATGAAACATCTGCTTTCATCACTGACCTCACTCCTGACAGCAAAGGTCTGAGCACATGACAAGATCTTATGCAGCCCAGGCTGGCCTGGCTTCTACTTAGCAGATGATCTGCTTCTACCTCCTGAGCACCAGGGATTATAGTCAGTCTGCAACCACTCTAGGCTCTGACACTTCTGAGCATTACTTAGTCTCAGTATTCACAAAGTACAATGTCAGAAAACACTTTTAGAAGCATGTGCTGCAGGGATGCACAAAGCAGGGCAAACACTGTGGGCAGACCGTGGGTGTGAGGGTGGCTGCTCCTGAGGAAACTGCTTGGGCCCTCTGCAAACACAGCAGGCGTCAACAGTTCCCAGCACAGTACCAAAGGGGAATCTTAACTCCAGAGGTAAACCTGAGGCAGACCAATCAGTAATCATGTCACAATTCATAGAGATCACTTTAGGAAAAACCCAACTATTTCCACCCCAAGCACATACCTGGGGGGATAGGCACCTCCACGCATGCCATAGTTGTAGGTGGACGGCATCCGAGAGTGGGGGTCCACAGGCTTATACATTGGTTTTCTTTCCAGTTTCACACACAGTGCATTGAGCTCAATGGTAGAAACTATACTTTCTGCAACACAAAATCACAGAAAGGATGGCTCAGTCCTGGACACGATGCAGCCAACCAAGCACTCTGCCCCTGGACATTTAAGAATAGCTCCAAGAATCCACACAGCACATAGAATCACAGGAGACCCCTGGGAAAATTGAGCAAGTCACTGTCTAGAGGAGGCAAATGGGGAACAGTCAACATCCAGGATCTCCAACCTGATATTATGGTGGGTTGAGCCACGGTCGGAGGACAGGAAGCCCAGTTTCATTTTCATCTACATCAAGAGGAACTGTGACTTCAGAACTGCTGATGCGAGAAAACACAGACCAAGGCTGGAGACAGGGCTCAGCAGGAAGAGCACTTGCATCTAATCATAAAGACTGAAGTCAGATCCCTACACTGATGTTACAACAAGCCCCACGTGTCTGCTACCCCAGCTCGGGTAGGACTGTTGTCTTCCAACCGAGCTGAGAACTCATGAGCCCAAGATTAGGAAAAGATCCCTCCTCTAAGGAATAGGTGGAAAGTTACACGAGAAATCCCGATGCTGTCTTCTGGACTCTCCACACAGCACACATACCTGCATCCGTGTGCGTCCACTCTCCACACAGCACACACATCTGCATCCGTGTGCGTCCACTCTCCACACACAGCAGACACATCTGCATCCGTGTGCGTCCACTCTCACACACAGCACACACACCTGCATCCGTGTGCATCCACTCTCACACACAGCACACACATCTGCATCCGTGTGCATCCACTCTCACACACAGCACACACATCTGCATCCGTGTGCATCCACTCTCCACACAGCAGACACATCTGCATCCATGTGCGTCCACTCTCACACACAGCACACACATCTGCATCCATGTGCGTCCACTCTCCACACAGCAGACACACCTGCATCCGTGTGCGTCCTCTCACACACAGCACACACACCTGCATCCGTGTGCGTCCACTCTCCATACAGCACACACACCTGCATCCGTGTGCATCCACTCTCCACACAGCACACACACCTGCATCCGTGTGCGTCCACTCTCACACACAGCGCACACATCTGCATCCGTGTGCGTCCACTCTCCACACAGCACACACATCTGCATCCGTGTGCGTCCACTCTCCATACACAGCAGACACACCTGCATCCGTGTGCGTCCACTCTCACAGAAATAAACACACACTGCTCATCTCCTCCTTGGCTCTCTCAGGTCACCCAGTTCACAACCTTCACAACCGTGAAAGCGGCCTGAAAAGATTTGTGCCACAGCATAACCCACAGTTTCAGACAGACCTTTGGGAGTGGGAGTGGGTCAGAGAGATGGCTCAGCTGCTAAAAGCACTGACTGCCCTGCCGGAGGACCAAGGTTTAATTCTTAGCACCCACAAGGCTACTAAAAACTCTGTAAATCCAGTTCCAAAGGATCCAACACCCTTGTCTGGCCTCTGGAAGCACCAGGCAACAGTGGTATGCAGGAAGAACACCCATACACATACATTAATTAATTAAAAACAAGAAAGCATGTCCCTTTTAGACCTTCAAGATGACACAGTAGGTTAAGATACTTCCTGTCAAGCCTGCCCTAAATTCTATCCTAGAGACTCCCACGGTGCTGCCCTCTACCTCCACACAGCAAGGCACACAAGCACAACAAAGACACAATAAAGGAACAAAAGGGGGTTGGGGATTTAGCTCAGTGGTAGAGGGCCTGCCTAGCAAGCACAAGGCCTTGGGTTCGGTCCTCAGCTGGGGGGTGGGGGGGACGATGACACAACAAAACTAAAGAAAGATTCTTTAAAATAAATACTTTCACTAGGCCTAGTGCTAGCTACAAGCCTATACTGTCAGCACTAGGAAGGCCAAGACAGAAGGATTACAAATTAGAGACCAGCCTCAACAGTCTATCTCAAAACAAAAACAGAACAACACTAGCAATAGCCAGCTTGATTGTCCACGAACACTAGCAATAGCCAGCTTGATTGTCCACGAAAACCCACGTTAGGGGCTGGAGAAAAGGATCAGTGGTAAGAGCACTACTAACTGCTCTTGCAGAGAACCCAGAGTTGATTCCCAGCAGCCACCTGGTGACTTACAACTGCCTGTAACTCCAGTCCCAGGGTATCGGACAGCCTCTGCTGGTCTCCAAGAGTACCAGCTGCACATACATTCAGAAGTGGTGCACAGACATACATTCAGGGGAAACAACCATATATACAAAAATAAAAATAAATCTTAAGAAGAAGAAATATACTGGGTGCTTCCCTGATCCACATATCCGGTGAGTCGGCAGGAGAGACTTTTTGGTTCTATGGAGGACAGCAGATCTGACCCAGGAGAATAGCCCTTTGTCTGTCTTCAGAGTAAGCAGTGTAAGACAGGCCATGGGGCCAACACAGAAGACCAGGTGTGACAGCAGGTTTGAGTGCTGCCTCTTCCTGGCCTCAGGTAACTCAGTCAATCAGCATCCTGGGCATCCAGCCCTCCTCTCCCACAGTTCCTGTCTAGATACCACAGATCAAAGGCCTGGTGTGTCAGAAGCGACAAGCGCTTTACTTTCCGTCAGTTTTTGTGGCTTCTAGTCACTGTCAACCCTCTGGGGGACAGTAACCTCGTGGTTTTAGTTCTTGGTTTTTTGGCATGTGTGCTGTTTTCTGTAGATCCTCACAGTCCTATACTGAACTATAATGAAACTGCCTATTAAAGACACTATGTGATCTCAGATGTATATAATGCTTTGCTTTGTTTTACCATGACAGAACGGTTTCATTTCTCATGTTAATGTGAAAGACATATGCCAAATGATTAGTTGGTGTGTTTTTTAATTTAATATTTAAATAAAATATTTGGGGGGGGGAATATAATTCCCCTTTAAATGCCTCTAGGATATTACAAAGAGAAATTTTTTTAAAATAAATATAAAATATAAAATTAATTTTATATTATAATTGCATCTAATACCCTCTTCTGGTATGTCTGAAGACAGCTACAGTATATTCATATACATAAAATATATAAATCTTTAAAAAAAAAAAAAAGGGTCTCTTGCAGAGACCCCCAGTCAGATGTCAGCCCTCAGCACCTACACCGGCAGCTCACAGTGCCTGTAACTCCAGCTTCAGGGCCCCACACCTTCTGACCTCCTCAGGCACGAACTTGATTATACAAACCTACACAGAGACCCAGACACTACAGACAAATGGAGACCTGAGGAAGAAACCCACATTATCCTCTGGCTCCATGTGGGTACTCACACACAGACTCAAAGCTTAATGAAAAGAGAAATTTCATTCAAGGTTTGAGATTCACTTGTGATATATGAGGCATAATGGGTTCAATAACTCATTCCTTTTAGATTTTCTGCTGAAGGCTTGTATCAGAAATACATAGCCCAAGCCTGTACTCCCCTCACCCAGGAGATGGAGGCAAGGTCAAAGCAAGCCCTGGCTCTAAGCTAAGACTGAAGCTAGGCATACATGAACCCTTGTCTTAAGAAAGGTGTGGGGGTGGGGTGGCCGGACGGCTCAGCAGCTAAGAGAACTTGTTGCTCTTCTAGGGGACATAGGTTTGGTTCCCAGCACCCATGCAGCTCCCAATGACCTGTAAACTCCAAGTTCCAGAAGCTCCACTGCCCTTGTCTGGCCTCTGATGGTACTACGTTCATTTGGCATACAACTCATACAGACACACAGCACACAGATCTGGGGGCTGGGGGTTGGCTATCCTGGAACAACTGACTGACTCCCAAGAGCTGGGCTTAAAGGGGACATTACCACTGCCCCACTTCTCTCTCATTTAAATTTTTATCCCTACTCCTAGCAGTAGCAGGCAGATCTCTGAGTTCCAGGCTAGCCTGGTCTACATAATAAATTCTAAGACAGCCAAGGCTACAAAGAGAAACCCTGTCTTGAAAAAGAAAAGGAAAAAGGAAGAAAAAAAAAAGGAAACAAAGAAAACCAACTGAGATGGCTCAGCAGGTCACTCCACTTGCTACCAAAGCCTGATGACCTGAGTTTGATCCCAGGACTCACACGCCGGGCAGTGAGTTTAATCCCAGCACTTGGGAGGCAGAGGCAGGCGGATTTGGACAGCCAGGGCTACACAAAGCAACCCTGTCTTGAAAAACAAAACAAAACAAAACAGAGGAGAAAACCAACTACCAAAATTTTCCTCTGACTTCCATAGGCATGATATGGCAAATGTGCACACCCCACACAATAAATATAAATAAGAAACAAATACATAATCTAATTAGTTCTCTTTACTATATCCTTTTATACCACTAGAAATGGAGATGAAAGTCAGATATAAAAATATTTGTATATATACATTAATATATAACTTATCAGATACCGAATAGATTGAAAAACCTAAATTCAATGACAACTCAACCAAGGGGCTGGAGCTGGCTCAGATCAAGAGTGCCTGCTGCTCATGCAGAGACCCAGGTTCAGTTCTCAGCTCTCACATCAGGCAGCTCAGAGCTGCCTGTAACTCCATGTCTCCGACTGCCACAGCCACCTGTACATGAAACCCATAAACTCCTGCAGGCACAAACATGTACACATAAAGATAAATAAATTGTTGTTTCATGTTAACAGTATTTTAGTATCCAAAATTGAAAAAAATGACAAAGATAATGAGACAACCGAATCTTCCTTTGAGACAAAGGTCCATCTTGCACCATCGGCCTTTCCCCTAGACTGCTAACAAGTGGCCTCACTGACTCCCCTCTCCTCACCTTCCCAGGCCACATGCAACCAAGCAGAAAAGGAGCCTGAGAAAGGCTGCAGATGCAAGAAGCTCCAAAGCCTGTTTACTCAGGAGAATAACAGCACTTGGGGATTATCTACCCCAAATTCTACACAATCTTGTGTGACTAGCCAATCTCATTTTTTTTCCAAGGAAAGCACGTATTTTCATGATCCATTCATTCTGCACGGGTAAAGGTAGTGGCAATTCTCAGTGAGCCAGGTGTGGCTGTACATGCCTTTAATCCCAACACTTGGGAAGCAGGGACAGGTGAATCTGTGAGTTCGAGACCTGCCTGGACTACCACAGGACAGCCAGGACTGTGCAGAAAAACCTTGTCTTTAAAAACACCAAAAGAAATAAACAAAGGCAATTCTCTGAAATCTGTATATTGAACCCCTATTCTCAGCAGTTTGAAAATCTGTATCTTGAGCCACAGTTCCAATTTCAGAAAACCTTGTGTCCGTGCAAGCCATCAGGAGGATGGACAATCATTTACCCCAGAGAGACGGGCCTTGCTCAGACAGAAACTTGACTCAAGCTGAATTCTGCTGACAGCTGACTTGTTTACAAAGTAAGTTTAGATTTTTCTTCTTGGGTTTTCCATTGTGGAAGGGACTGGAAAAAATAACCAAATTCACGGACATCACCATCAGTATATGACTTCTAGTCTCCCAGGAATGGAAAACCGCAGACCATGGTGGGAGTAAGTGCTTGGAGAAGACAAAGCCAGGGTCCTTCTGAAGCACCTGAAGCCAAGTAACCCTGGAAGTGATTATGTCTTCCGAAGAGCAAGAACAAGGACTAGGAACGCCGTTTACTGAAATAACCCTTACCTAGGGTACACTAAGTCCTGGGTTCCATCCCCAGTGCTGCAAACTAAGAACACCACCAGACAGAATGCACAGCTGGGGCAGGATAAAACTGGAACCTGACAAAGCACTGCTACAGGAGCCAGCCAATAAGCCCACCTCAGGGCTGAGCATTGTGCCCAATCTCAGATAAGAGTGCATCACCTTCCCTCAACCAGGACTTCCATGCTCCTCAGACCTGGCTTTGGTTGCTTTGGTCATGGTATTTCATCACAGCAATAGGAACCCAAACTAAGACACCAAGTTGTCTTCTAACTTCCAAATGCATGTCACAGTACACACTCACACACATACACACATGCAAACAAACAAAGCAACAAATTTTATGTCTGAAGGTGGTAGCGCATGCCTTTAATCCTACCATTCAGGAGACATATGGACAGATCTCTGAGTTTGAGGTCAGCCTGATCTACAGAGCAAGTTCTAGGACAGCCAGGGCTACACAGAGAAACCCTGTCTTGAAAACAAAAATAAATAAATAAATAAATAAATAAATAAATAAATAAATAAATAAAAGATTTAAAATTTCAATAAAGATTAATGAATGTTAATGACTTTGGTCTTGTGGTAAATATGGCCACCCCTTGCTTGGTATAAAATATTGTTAATGTGCTGAAAAGAGGACTCAAAAAAAAAAAAAGAAAAGTGTTTATTAGTTCTAGGAAGTCATTCAAAAGGCATAACTTTGACACAACAATAACCATCCCAAATGGTATTTCCTGTTCATTTCTCTCTGAAAACAGAAAGGGTTAGATCAGAGCAGTTACCACTTCTTTCCCATGACTTCTAAATGGTCTGGCAACTGAGGCCTGTCTACTCCACATCCAACCAGACCTCCCTATCTGGGACACACAGATGTATATGGCAATCTGCTTCCTAAATCGTCCCACCACCACCTCTGGAAGCTGCTTGTCAGATGGGAAAGCCTGTTGAGAAGAGCCTAGAGAGGAGACATTAGAGCCGGGCCCTTCCCTGCAGCTGCAGCGTGACCTGCAGGCTGCACTGGAGATGATGTGGGGCTGTGAGCAGGTCAGCCTGCAGATAGGGAGAGAAGAAAAACTCCGAGAGCACAACAGTTCTTGTTCAGTGCCTGGCTCCAGAGAGTAGCAAATACAACCTGAACTCACACTTCAACCTAGGACATGGCTACTCTCAACAAAATGAACAACTTACAGATAAACAGCTTTCAGTGTAGCTAAGTCACTGCTACAAAGTTTAAAGATCTACCTAAAAGTAGTGAGGGAAAGGAAATAAACGGAATTATAGAGGGGTAAAGTAACTGCTGGTTACTAGTACAATCCTGGCACTCCCTCAGTTACTAAAGCCACATGTGCAGCATGCACTATGCTGTCGTTACAAATCTTAGGGCTCCTTCCTATGTTGGTATGTCTTGGCCTGCAGTTCTTACAGTGATTTAGTGACTTACAATATCCATGCAATATGTGTTCATTTTGCAAAGAGAATTGGCAATATGTAATGCTTATTACTATTTATAGGACATGGTAATGGACTCTGGTCTCAAATCTGTGAGAAGCTGAAAGCAACCTGAGTAGTGACACCATGAACTACTGCTGTTATGGGCAGCAGGCAGCAGGAGGATGAGACAAACTTTTTCCCTCATTTGACTGACAGGAGGGATTTCTCACTGTTGCTGGTTCTTTCTCCTAATTAGAATAAAACCTGGATCTGTCTGAGTAAAGGTTTATTAGGAGCCTCATCTAACTGCACCAACTACATCCGAGAGTGACTTGAATAACCCTGCCCTGCCCTGGGACCGGCGCAGATGCATGTGGAGAGCAGGGAGCCCAGCAGACTGCAGAATGGGGAGCTGCTGGAAAGGTCATACAGCGCTCACACAAGACTCTGGCTTAGCTTTACTTGGTTTTGTGTGCTTTCTTAGGATAGAGTTTCTCTGTGTAGGCCTGGCTGTCCTGGAACTCACTCTGTAGACTAAATTGTCCTCCACTCAGGAATCCACCTGCCTCTGCTTCCCAAGTGTTGGGATTAAAAGTGTATATCACCACTGCAGGCTTATTTTTTAAGTTAGAAGAAACTACAAAGCCAAATATCTCTGTAAGTCAAAAGTGAGGAACAGTGTGGCCTGAAGAGGGGCTCAGCAGCTAAGAGTACTCCTTGCTCTTGTTGAGGATTCTATTCTCAGTACCCACATGGCAGCTCAAAACAACTGGAAGTACAGGTCCAGGAAATCCAACATCCCCTTCCAGCCTCCACAGGCACCAGGCACACATGGATTGCATGGTCAACTACTATATAAGCAAAATACACTCATACACATAAAACAACTTAAAAATAAGTCAGGCTGGGCAGTGGTGGCGCCTTTAATCCCAGCACTTGGGAGGCAGAGGCAGGCGGATTTCTGAGTTCGAGGACAGCCTGGTCTACAGAGTGAGTTCCAGGACAGCCAGGGCTATACAGAGAAACCCTGTCTCGAAAAACCAAAAAAAAAAGTCAGACATGGTGGCTCAACGGCTGATAATCTTTGAAAGTTTCAGGCCAGTTGATCTACACAATGAGTTCTAGGGAAACCGAAGCTACAGAAACCCTATACCCATAACAGCAGCAACAGCAACAAAATCAAAAAGAAACTGAGGGTCTGGAGAGTTGGCTCGGTGACTAACAGCACTTGCTTGTCTTCCAAACGAACAGGTTTGCTGCCCAGCACCCACATGGTGGCTCACAACCATGTATAACTCAGGTTCTATGGGATCTAGTGTCTAATTCTAATTTCCACGGTACACAAACATACACACAGGTAAGACTCATACACATAAAATAAAAATTAAAAAGTAGGAACAATTCTATACAAATTCATGGCCATCTTTCAAAAAGCAGAGGAAAGTTTAAGGGAGTAAAAAGTCTTTTAAATAAAAAAGTATCGATGAAGGCTAGAAACGACAGTGTTTATGAAATAGGCAACCAGGCAGGCCTCCAGCATATACAGCGAGTTAGTTGTTCCCAGGCAGAGTAACCCTCAATGACTTGTACCATCACGCCTCTCCCACGGATAAGCCAGAGCAAGCAAGTTCCTTGAGAAGTCTGGTATATTTCCTCTCAAAGAGATGCAAACTCCCAAAGAAGCACGACAGTGAGTGGCTCCAATGACCTCACTCTCACCCCAGTCCCCAGTGTGGAAGGTTGTGCCATCTTGTTTGCTTTGGGACAAAAACAGAGGCTACCATTCTCAGGGCAGAGCTCAGCAGACAAGTTGCCAGTGTGAACACACAAGTCTGCAGGGGTTCAGAAGTCAGCCTGGTTCTGCTTTTTCTTTCAGATGCCAAATGAGAAAATGTCCCTCTCTCCCTGACTCACTCCTCCCATTCTTACTAAAGTCTGTCTGGAGTGTTTTACTCACTGACAAGAACAAATCAGGTTATTCCTCCTAACTTCAAACTCCAGCCAGAGGTCACGAACAGAAAAGGAGCTAAAACAAAGCCCATCCTAACAGGGTCACAGAGGCGGAGCTTAAGGCGAATGAACGCCTAAAACTAGGAAGGGTGGGCCCAAAAGGACCCCTTCTGGGCCCTGCTCCATACAGCAGACCCACGGACATTTCTAGCTCCAGTCAGACATATGTGAGGATTTTAGAGAGTCATAATCTAACAGGCTTCCACTGAGACTGCTCACAAAATGCTAGTCTCAAATAGCTCAGACTGGTGGAAATAAGCAGCTAAAATGTGAAGAGAAAGTAGGAAGACAGAGTGGAAGGAGACCAGGAGTGGGGGCAGCAATCGGGATGTGAAATGAGTGAGTAAATTAATGGAAAAACATAACCGATCAAAAAGTGAAGGGGGGCTGAGAAGGCAGCTTAGTGAGCAGCGCTTGCCATGCAAACGTGAACACCCAAATTTGATTCCCAGCACCCACAAAAGAAACAAAGAGAGAGAGAACGAGAGAAGGAGAGGAAGGAAAGAAAAGAAAAACGAAAATCAATAGCAGTAGCCATTTATAATCCCAGGCAAGAGGAATCCCGGGCTTGCTGACTAGACAGTCTAGCCAAGCCAGCAACCTCCAGGTTCAAAAAGAGAGCCTATCTCAAAAAACTAAGGTACACTGTAAGAGAAAGACACCAACTATCAAACTCTGCCTGTCCACCACTGCTCCTCAGTGACACAGGATGGGGGCAGGGGGCATAACAAGACTATTTGAGACCAGGCAAGAGGCTAGGATGGAGGCTAATCAAGATGCACTTGCTGAGCACACAGCACTCTACGTGTAGTCCTAGGCCTAGCAAAAAATAAAACAAAAATTTAAAATACTACAGGACACCCAGCAGTGCTCATCTGCCAGTTTCTCTTTATGCACTCGCTAACGCAGCCCGAAACGCCATGTGTACACCTTAGGAGAGGATGGGAGGCAGTGGTTCTCAGAGAATACCGTCATCCTCCAGGACTGTCTGCAAAGGTGGGGTTCTTTCCAGGTGCCACATGCAGTGCAAGAGCAGCCTTCCGTGTCAGAGAACAGAGGGACCGGGGCCGCTGGAATAACCGTCAGAGTTGGAAATGTGGAAATGCACTATGTAGTCAGTCGCTCAGAGAGCAAAGTTCTCCACTCCTCTGCGTCAAGTTCAAAGCAGCCCTGGGGACCATGAAATTCCAACTGCTACTTCTGAGTACGACTGTGGCTAAAGTCCTTCCAGACAAGCCACCTCCTTTCAGGACTGTTTCTTACCATGGATGTGAGAGCCTCATGAGAGAGAGATCAAACTGTGTATCACGCATACGTAGAGAGGGAGGTTGAAAGCCTGAATACAGGAATCCTCAGGCCTCACTGGACTGGACTTCTCTGCCTGTAAGGATCCACACCTCCTGTCCTCTGGCTGGTCTTCCTCTCAGGCTGCCACTTACTGACACTTGTGCACAGCAACAAAGCAGAATGAAACAGGGTGGCTAAAAAGCTCTTTTTTCAAAAGACCCGCGCCTGCTAAACACCTGGGCCCGCATCGGCTTGCTTACACAAGAGTCTCATAAAAACTACCAGGTGTATCGGACAGTCCTTTACCCTGAGCACTGGGATGGCAGAGGCAGGTGGATCTCTGTTCAAGGCCATTCTGGTCTAGACATGATGAGCTTCTGGGTGAGCCAGGGCTACAAAGAGATTGTCTCAAAAAACAAAAATAAATAAATAAATAAATAAACAAACAAACAAATAAACAACGGCCCAAGCAGCCTCACTGAGCAAAAAATGATACACGCCCACACTCTTAGTGAGGTATTATCTAAAAATAAATAAAATTGTATACACAGGCAACAACAACAATAATAATAATAGTAGAGCCTCACCTTAATTGACAAGTATCACTTTATAAGTGTAAAACATTTTTTCTGGATTGTGGTGAAAGGAACATGGACATGTAAATCTCATCCCCGGCCTCCCCCTCCGCCCCCCCAAAAAATTGCCGGGCAGTGGTGGCACACGCCTTTAATTCCAGCACTTGGGAGGCAGAGGCAGGTGGATTTCTGAGTTCGAGGCCAGCCTGGTCTACAGAGTGAGTTCCAGGACAGGCAAGGCTACACAGAGAAACCCTGTCTTGGAAAAAAAAATTAATTGTACATGATTTGCTACAAAGTGGCTAAGTGTAAAGTGTTCCTCACTCAGCAATAAATCCAGAACGCCCTAGTGACACTTACGACTCCTGAACAATTTAATATACAAGGAGCCAGAGTCCTGAGGCAGCCAGAATTATCTGGCTTCCTGACTAACAAATACAACTTCAAAGTCTTATTAGTATACAACTTAAGCACTTTGGTCTTTGGCAGGTTGTTTGTTTTTATTTTTTTGTTTTGTTTTGGTTTTTTGATACAGGGTTTCTCTGCATAGCTCTGGCTGTCCTGAAACTTGCTCTGTAGACCAGGATGGCCTCCAATTCACAGCAGCCAGCCTACCTTCTGCTTCCTGAGCACTGGGATAAAAGTCTTCACCACCACACCAGACTCTTGTTTTGTTTTTCTGAAATGAAGACTCACTGAAAAGTCAAGGCTTGTCTTATAATAATCCTGCCTTCACTAAAATGCTAGCAATCACAGGCATGTGGTCCCAAGCTCAGATAAGCACTTAAAAATAATCAGCAGTGTGCAGGTGAACACGCTTGCGCATGCATGTATGTGTGCGTGCGTGCATGCGTGCATGCATGTGAATTAACTTCCAAGAATGGGTACTCAGGCTGGTGGATCAGGGGTTAGGAGCACTTACTGTTCTTTCAGAGGTCCTGAGTTCAATTCCCAGCAACCATATGGTGGCTCACAACCATTTGTAATGGGACCCAATGTCCTCTTCTGGTGCGTTTGAAGACAGCGACAGTGTACTCACATACATAAATAATTCTTAAAAAAAAAAAAAAAAAAAGAATGGGTTCTCTTTTTCTATCATGGGATTCAGGAACTGAAATCAGGTCACCAGGCTTGCCCAGAAAGCACTTTTAACCACTGAGCCATCTTGCTTACCCATGAGAAGACTTCTAATTAATTTTTCACTAATTAACATAATATAGTATGTTTTTGTATAATCAACATATCATTGCCCTTTGTAGAAGTAATCTCAATTCTAAAGAAACATTTTGTTTATTTCATTTTTAATTATATGTGTGTCTATGTGTCTACACGTGGAGATGTGCACCTGAGAACAGGTGATCACAAAAGTGGAAAAGGGCAGGCATCAGATCCCTAGAGCTAGAACTGGGGGTGACAGTGAACTAGCAGTCTTGCGGGGAACTCAATTTAGGTCCTCTGGAAGCACAGGAAGCACTCTTAACCACTAAGCCATCTTTCTAGTCCAAGAACAGTTGCTGAGACATTTTTTCCAGTTGCAATTCAGTTTTCTGAGAGTAAAACTCACCTCTCACTCTTGCTTCCCCCTCCCCTACCAGGAAACAATCCATGGACTTCATTCAACATAATCCACACACCTACAGGCTTTTCCTTGCTACAGCAAGGAAAGAGCCATGAGCACACATGTGTGTCAATGCATCCTATATAATAATTTCCAAAATGACTGCTTTAAGATCAATGTCAAGCCAGTGTTCCAGAGCAGTTCTAAATATATATGTAACTGTACAAGAAAGAAATAGAACCAAACAACTGCAAAACATTCCACTATGCACTTGAATGGGGTTCCATCACATTTGCCCAGAATCAAGTAGGCATAAAGGATTCTTCTGCACAGAAGTATAACTACTGAGTGGCCAAAACAAAAACAAACAAAAAACCTTCCTAGGGGCTAGAGCAGTGGCTCTCAACCCCCCTAATGTTGTGACCCTTTAACACAGTTTCTCATATTGTGGTGACCCCCAACCACAAAATTATTTCACTGTTACTTTATAACTAATTTTGCTACTGTTAGGAATTGTAATGTAGCCGGGCGGTGGTGGCACACACCATTAATCCAAGCACTTGGGAGGCAGAGGCAGGCGGATTTCTGAGTTCGAGGCCAGGACAGCCAGGGCTACACAGAGAAACCCTGTCTCGAAAAAACAACAACAACAACAAAAAAAAAGGAATTGTAATATAAAGAAATATCTGTGTTTTCGCATGGTCTTGGCCGACCCTGTGAAAGGATCATTTGACCCTCAAAGTGATCAAAACCCACAGGTTGAAAACTGATAGCTACAGATGACTCAGTAGTTTGGAGCTCTTGCAGAAGACCCAGGTTAGATTTTTAGCACCCACATGGTATCTTACAACCATCCATAACTCCAGTTTCAAGAGATCTAATATTACTCTCTTCAAGCCTCCATAGGGATCAGGTAAGCATGTGGTACACACGAAGGTATAACACTCATACATTTATCATATCTTATAAGATAAATGCATGTAAATAAAAACACACCTCCTAAACAAGAAATCATCATTTATTGTTCCCCTCAGAAAAACCATCACACCAAACAAAAGTAAAAAAAAAAAAATTGAATTCCAAGGCCAGGCATGGTAATACACACCCTTAATCCCAGCACTCAGGAGACAGGCAAGAGGATGTCTGTGAATTCTAGAACTGCCGAAGACTATACAAAGGGACTCTGTGTCTTTTAATTTAAAAAAAAAAAAAAAAAAAAAGCTTAATTCCAATAGCCTACCTACCCATAAATCTCATTTTCTTTTCTATCCTAAAACCTTACCAGGCTCTTATTTCCCCTCCCCTACAACAGTTTTAAAACTAAATTCAACAGTCCTGGAAGGGGCTGTGTAAGCTGTCAAGAGAAGGAAGCAGCCAATAGTTCTATCCAGCTGCAAAGTCTAAGAGCTACAGTAATGAGCAACGGATGGCAAGCTATCTCTAAAAGTGTAACCATGGCACTCATCCCTTAAAGGTAATCAATAGCTCTCCTGTGAGACGTAAAACAAAAACAAGAGGAGAAAGATCATGCCTGGTACTGGAAACTTTTAGCAAGCTACTGGGGCTATTGAGTTCATGGATCTTTGATGAGAACCTACAACTGCCACTTTACTAGAGCAGCACAGTCCTTAACTGCATTCCAAACACGTGTCCTCATACCCACAAATAAGTGTGGATCCCAATCCTCACCAAAGAAACTGCTGTGCAACAGACATCATAACAGAAAACCATACTTAGTGAAAATGCATAGCACAACTGTCATGGAGGATCCAACACAGCTGACGCCTCTCAACACAACTCCAGCATCTGAGGCTCAGGGACCCCGCAGGAGAAAAGGAAGTATAACGATTCTAAGAGCCAGAGAGTCAGGAAGTCTGCTGTGAAAGCATGTCTCCTAGAAATGACAGGGAAGCCACACTCACAATGCCTAACAATATGGATTCCTAAAGAATACTGCCCAACAGACGGGTTAACATGGAAGAGAAAAAAGTCATACAGCACCCATAAACAAAGAATACAAGGACTAACAATGCTGAGAGCAGAAGTACTCTTCCCTAGGGATGAGCCTCTCTCATTGGCTATCAAACACTAAAAGGTCAGCCCTGAACAGGTATATCAGAAAGGTGTGTGTGTGTGTTCATGTATCAATATCAAAGAAAAAGAGGCCATGAATTTGAGTGAGTGGTGGGTGGACATGGGAGGGACTGGAGGAAGAAAAGGCAAGTGGGGAAATGATGTAATTATACCTTTTTTTTAAAGATTTATTTATTTTATACATATGAGTACACCACCTTCAGACACACCAGAAGAGGGCACCAGACCCGACTACAGATGGTTGTAAGCCACCATGTGGTTGCTGGGAATTGAACTCAGGACCTCTGGAAGAGCAGTCAGTGCTCGTAACCACTGAACCATCTCTCCAGTCCATAATTCTATCTTAATAAAAACAAATTCAAGTATTTTCATGTGTGCAGGTATAGGGGACACATGCATGTACATAAGCATGAAGAGAGAGGACAAAGGACAACCTCAGATGTTGTTCTTCAAGTTCCATCTACCTGATGTGGAATGACAGGTCTCTCATTGGCCTGAGATTCACCAAAAAGGCAAGGCTATTCAGTCAGGAAACCCCAGGGATCTATCTGTCTCTACCTCCAAGCACCAAGGCAGCTTAGTGAGGGTAAAACTCAAGCCCTCATGCTTCTCACTCTACTCAACTGAGTTCTCACTACAGCCCTGTTATTTTTATAAATAAAATACATTTTTATTGTATGTATGTGTGAGAGAGAACACGTAAGTGAATGTGTTTGTGCGTATGAGAGAGAACACACAGAGGGAGGAAGAGAGAGAGAGAGAGAGAGAGAGAGAGAGAGAGAGAAAGAGAAAGAGAGAGAGAGAACACATGTCAAGGTGTAACTATGGAGGTCAGAGGACAGCTTGCAGGAGTAGGTTCTGTCATTCCAGGATCCCCTATCAAATAAGCCTTCTTGTCAGACTGTAAGTATTTTTAAGTCTAAAGTTTTAAAACCATAGGAACTCTCAAGCCCACCAGAACACACAGCTAGTCGGAATGTTAGTGATTTCTGAAAACCAGGCTCCACAACATACTACCAAGGAACGGAGCTCCACATCAAAGCTCACCTGCTTTTAATTCAGAAAATGAATGCTACTGTGTGAGCAGGCACCATCTAACTAGAAACGCTGAGCACTGACCATAGTCTTTATGTACAACAGCTTGTGAGCTCCGCTTACTAGACCAGCCTTGCCCTCCGCAGCTCCCAGCAATGTCCAGTCAAGACAAGCTTCTGAGTGGGGTTTTCAACTGCACTCCCAGCTCAAGCAAGTGTCCAATTCTTAGTTAGAATTAATGCCTCTGTGCCTCAGATTCCCCAAAGCATATTACAGGAAATTTAACAAAGCCTCAATTTCAGCAGTAAACAAAAAACATACTAAGGGAATCCTGAGGCCTGGTAGCATAATATTTCAAAAAGAAAAACCTTGCTGGGCGGTGGTGGCGCACGCCTTTGATCCCAGCACTTGGGAGGCAGAGGCAGGCGGATTTCTGAGTTCGAGGCCAGACTGGTCTACAGAGTGAGTTCCAGGACAGCCAGGGCTACACAGAGAAACCCTGTCTCGAAAAACCAAAAAAAAAGAAAAGAAAAGAAAAACCTTACCCAGACTCAGTTTAGAAAAGTATCCATTGAGTTTTGTATAAATTTCTTTATGCTTTAGTTTCCTCATTGCATACCCCTTCCCCTACATAGTCTGCTCTCAAATAATTACTATCTCTCAAAGGAGGCAGCAAGATGGCTCAGAAGGGTTAAGCTACTTGTCACACAAGGTAGTGACCTGAGTTCAATACTGAGGTCCCACAAGGTAGAAGAACCAGTTCCCACAAGTTGTCCTCTGACCTCCACATACATACTACAGCATACATATTCATACATACAACATAAAAGCACTACATTAAATAAAAACTACATCTTTATTCTAATTTATATTCCTTTATGTGCACCAGAAGATAGATGTCAGATTCCCTGGAATGGATGATTAAACAAACAAACAAACAAGCTCCTTCCCTCAGAGCTCTGGCGAGCAGTGCCCCCTGCCCCCTTTTTTTAAGCTCCTCTAGGCAAACTGCTAGCAAGCACACTTCAGAGTGCCCCTGGACTCTACAGCCCAGCCTGAACTCCTCGACACTGCCAAGAGTTGTCTGAATGATCACAAGCTGTGGACCTGGGCTGGAATTCCAGCTCTACTCGCCCTAGCACAAGAGACAATGTAAAATGAGCTCTCTTGAGTCTGGCACAAGTTGAACAAAGGCAACCTAAAAAAATCAAACAGCAAACACGTGGGTGAAGAGATGACTCAAAGCACTGGCTGTTTGCAGAGGACCCAGGTTCCACTCCCATCACCCACAAGGCAGCTCACAACTGGCTGTAATTACAGTTCCAGGGGATCTGATGGCCTCTTCTGTCCTCATCAGGTACAACATGCATGTGACACACAAACACACATGCAGCCAAACACCCATACACATAAACTTTTTATAACTTAAAAAGAAATCAAGCCAGATATCGTAGCAGAGGCAGGTGGATCTCTGAGTTTGAGGCCAGCCTGGTCTACAGAACAAATCCAGCACAGCCAGGGCTACACAGAGAAACCCTGTCTAGGGAAAACACAAAAAGCAAGCAAGCTACCAAAGCTCTTGTGACTAAGATGCTCAACGATCAAATTATGGTTAGTGACACCTGCAGCACTTATGTCTGCATGCTTTATGAATATGGATAGTTTGCCAAGACGGCTCAAAAAGTAAAAGTTCTTGCCAGCAAGCCTGGTTACCCTAGTTGGGCCATCAGGACCTGAATGACAGACAAGAACTGACTCCTACAAACTATTCTGACCTCCACACAAGCACTACCACATATCCACATAGCCCCTAAAAAAAGTTTTTAAAAAAAAGAAACTTAAAAGCCAAGGCAGTGCACTCTCACCACTGTGTTTTCTTCATTTACTGTCTAATTAAATCCAGAGAAAGAAAGATATTCAAGTTAGTCACTCAGGAGGCAAAGGCAGGTGGATCTCTGTAGGTTCCAGGTCAGCCTGGTCTGCAGAGCTAGTCCTGAACAGCCAAGGCTACATATACAGAGAAACCCTGTCTTAAAAAACAAAACAAACAAACAAAAAAGAAAGTCCAAGCTGCATAAACTAATCTCCCATTTCTCTACTGTTACAAAGAAAAGTCATCTTTCACAAGTCAGTGAGGAAGGCATCAGCAGTTACAAGCAGACCTAGCATTATAAAGCTAGACTTTATGTGCCTTAAGGAGGACTCTTTAGGAATAGTGTTTTCTCTGGACCTAGGGGAGTGGGAGGTGGGAGACTCCTGCAGAATGAAAGGCAGTAATTTACTAGGGTGCATCTGCTCTCCTGAATTGCTCAATTTGGGGAACCTAGAATCCATAGGCAGAAGTTTGTAAATGTGACATCAGCATGGCATCATGCAGTGCACCCTAGAAGCTACCATGGCTACAACTGCCTTCAACCTCACAGGGACATGCACATGGCAATCGCTTCCTGACAAGACAGTGGCACTGAAGGGACTAGCCTCATGCACCACCCAACCACATGGCACGATTTTCAAATTTGTGAGCCACCTCCCTCAACTATAGGCCCACCATCTGATTATAAGTGTCTTTGCTATGTTTAATAAAAACAAAGGCAATTATACAGAAAAATTACTAAAAAGGCATTTCTACATATTAGTCTACAGGATATAAGATTAAATTAAAAAAAAAAAAAAAAGGAAAAAGTTGCAGTGACTATAAGCTGGAGTTCCTTGTCTTGCACTTGTGTGTTTTCTGCAGGTTTGGATTACTTCAGTCTGTCTTTACGACAGTTTTCACAGACAAAAGAAAACTGCTGTTCACTGACTAAATTCCACAAGTCAAGTTACAAGCTTGCTTCTTTTTCTTTTCTATCTTTACGCCTCAAGTTCTATCTCTAAATAGTAAAATACCAACAATTCTAATCTGAAAATCAAAAATGTTCATAACAGATTTTTCAGTCTGGGGGCTACAGACAGATGCTCAGTCAGTCAAGTGACTGTCATGCAAATGTGAGGAGGACCTGGGTTCACCCTTAGAACCCAGGTGAAAAGGCTGGGGAGGAGACTGCCTTGGGGGAAAATGCCTGGCACGCTGAGTTCAATACCCAGGACTCACATAGTAACTACCACAAGTTGTATTTTGACTTCCACATGTGTGCTGTGGCAGATATGCACACACAGGTACATACACACAATGTATGCATACAAACACACACACTTTTTAAAGAAAGCTCAGCACAGTAAGCAGACAGAGCCAGGCAGGTGCCTAGGGTTTGCTAGCCTATTAGCCTTATCAGTGAGCTTCAGAACAGTGATTCTGTCTTAAAAAAAATACAGTGGGGAAGGCAGATCTGAGCTTGAAGCTAGTCTGGTCTACATAGCAAATTTTAGGACAGCCAGGGATATGCAAAGACCTGTTTATAAACAAACAAACAAACAAACAAACATGGTTTGGGGGCCAGAGAAATGGCTAAACTTGTCGTGAGGGGCATTAACCACCTGAAGGCCTGAGCTCAAGCCCGAGACCTACATGGAAGAGAAACTGACTCCTACAAGTCATCCTGTGACCTCTACGTGCACACAGTACAGGTGCATTCAGGGACACACAAACACAAAAAGAATTTTGAAATAATATAGACGAAGCTGGAGAGCTGGCTCGGGAGTTAAAAAGCCCAGGCTGCTCTTCCAGAGGACCTGGATGGGCTTCCAGAACACACACACTTATAGCCAACTGTAACTCTAATTGAAGGGCTCCAATGCCCTCTTTTGGCCTCCACAGGTACTAGGCATGTTCGTGGTGTATAGATATACATATAGGCACAACACTCATAACGTAAGTAAAACTAGAACATATATAATAATAACAACAGAGCCCTTTGTTCTGGTTGCTCTGTATCTTGCTTTCATGAAACATAAGCTCTGTCTGAAGCTGGACAGTCTAAACCTTCTATCTCTAATGGAGTCTGTGTGTGAAACTATCATTACTATGCACACTTAGGTCCCAGGGAGAGCGCATTAACTGGGTGTTGTGGCAGACCCTGCACTGGACTCTCAGATACTCCTAGACACTAAGCCAGCGATCACTTGACTGTGAATTCAGGGTCACATACTATAACTTCACAATAGACAATACTGATTTACATTTATTTTGTCTTAAAAATACTTAGTTTTATCCAAAATATTCCAATAAAGTATTTCTAAGCAATAAATACATACATATTTTTTTTAAAAAAAGAAGAAAAAAGAAAGAAGAGAAGAGAAGAGAAAAAGAAAGGTAGATGGAGCCTAAAGTTACCAAAGGTTGACCTCTGGTATCTGCAAGCACACGTGCACACGTGCACACATGCACACACAGATTTTCAGTCACAAGTGATTATCTGTAATTGCAGTGTTCCAGAGATGTAGGGAAAAGAATCACTGATTCAAGGCCAGCCTGAGCTACACAGCAAATACAATATATGCTTGCTTACTTCGTTTTGAACACATAGTCTCACTAGGTAGACTAGGCTGGCCACAAACTCAGAGATTCGCCTGCCTCTGCTTCCCAAGCATATGTCACCACACCCACCTCTTTTTGGAGAGATAGGGTCTTCCTCTCCCTGTGTATCCCAACCTCGCTTCAAACTCAAACCAATCCTCTTGTCTTAATGCTAAGGTTGAAGCCATATGCCACCACATCCAGCCACGCAGTATTTACTTAGTAATAAAGCATTATAATAAACATTACCTGGTTACTGAAAGAGACATATGGCAACAGAAAGCTCCCTGGCTGTGAGGACAGGTGACAATGCTAAGCAGGGAGAGGGCCATGTTACAACCTTCCTTCAAGAACACCAGATAACTCCTCAACTGTAATCTATCACTATGAAGTTTGTTTAAAAAATATTTATTGACTGCTGGGTGGTGGTAGCGCATGCCTTTAATCCCAGCACCTGGGAGGCAGAGGCAGGTGGATTTCTGAGTTCAAGGTCAGTCTGGTCTACCAAGTGAGTTCCAGGACAGCCAAGGCTACACAGAGAAACCCTGTCTCGAGAAAAAAAAAAAAATATTGACTATAGTCAAAATTGTTGCTCAAAAACTTACTTTCAGCCAGGCACAGTGTCACACACCTTTAATTCTTAGAAGGCAAAGCAGGCAGATCTCTGAGTTCAAGAGTGAGTTCCAAGACAGCCAGGGCTACACAGTGAGACCAGTCTCAAACAAACAAAACAAAAAGGCAAGGGGGGTGCACACACCTTTAATCCCAGCACTTGGGAGGCAGAAGCAGGAGAATCTCTGAGTTTGAAGCCAACCTGGTCTACAAAGTGACTTGCAGGATGGCCAGGGCTACTCAGAAAAACCTTGTCTCAAAAAACTAACAAAACAATGAAGAAGCAAAAAACCAGAGACTTTCTTTTTCTGATTAACTTTCTCTGGGGGGGGACCTTGGGGGGCGAGTGTCTTTCTGAGGTCAGTGTCTGCTGCTCTTTCTTTCCAATCTGTCCCTAAATGCCTGGCTGATTTAGTAGTTCAGGGTTAAACTGCTTCCTGAATAATTTCTCTTATTTCCTTTGAATCTCTCATGGCCTGAACAAGCCTCTGGTTCTCCTTATAGCCACGTGTCCCACATGGCTGGCTCTAAGAGTCTGACCGGCCATATCCACTGCCTTTGGCTGTGAGCTGCTACTGAGGTGGTCTGAGGTGGGATGACATTCAGGAGGCTAGCATGAAATCAAATGGAATGGCCAGCTACGTCTCATCCCACACAAGGGAATTAGAAAGGGGTCTATTCTAGGATAACTGCTCAAGTTATTAATTCCTTCCCTCAGGGGCAGGCCTTGTGATCTCCTCAGATCTTGTTTAATTTTTCCATGTCCTTTTTTTGGGGGGGATGGGAGGATAGTTGGAGGAAACAGGTCTCAAAGAGTATAGATCAGTCTTATACTTGCTTTGAAGTCAAAACTAGCCTTGAAATCCTAGTCCTCCTGTCTCCACCTTCTAGGTGCTGGGATTACAGGCTTGGGTTACTATGCTTGGCCTGAAATCCATGCTTTCCATAAGTCAAATTAACTAAAGTATAGGTTTTATGTTTTTGCAGAATTCCCTGTTAGAAATGGGATGTTATTTACTAATGCTGTAATGTATAGAACCCTGGGCCCCTGTGACAGAGGATAACATACTCAGTGAAGGCAGATTAAGCTTAGAGCCTACAATTAATTCTCTGTTGCCCAATTTACCAACTCCACCCAGAGAGGTGCCAAGACCCTTATCTTGATGACAGGCTACAAGTAGTCAGGGAGATAAGGCTCCTGTAGACTGCTGCAGAGAAAACCTTCACTGTCTACAATGCTGAGAGCTCACCACTACTGTTAGACAGAGATCTGTCTGCTGAGAACTAAGGCACTAAATGAAGAAAAAGAATGCTGATTCTGCACGTACGCTGTAGACTAGGCTAGCCTCAAACTCAGAAATCCTTCTACCTCTACCTCCTGAGTACTGGGATTAAAGGCATATGCCACCCTTGGTCTAGAGTTCAATAACAGGCAGCTTTCATTTCTTATATAAGTATAACCTTTTGGATTCCTTTTCTGCATCAAATAAATCTACCCAATAATTATTTGGGGGCAAGAGAAGGTAGTTCAGACAGTCCGTCTCTGTAGCCCTCACTGTACAACCAGGCTGGCCTGAAACTCAGAGATCTGCTCGCCTCTGCCTCCTAAATGCTGGGATCAAAAGTATGTGCCATCATGCTATCTTTGCTTTCCATGTATAATCTTAACATATAAAGGAACACATGTGACACCACAGATACCATGGAGCTGCACAAGGTGACATCACTTTCAAATCAACCTTGTCACTACTGTGAGAATGAAAATATTCAAAAATAACTTAGGCTACTGGGCAGTAATTGTCTTTTACTCCCTTGAAAATAGTTCACACCGGGCAGTGGTGGCACACACCTTTAATCCCAGCACTTGGGAGGCAAAGGCAGGCGGATTTCTGAGTTCAAGGCTAGCCTGGTCTACAGAGTGAGTTTCAGGACAGCCAGAACTACACAGAGAAACCCTGTCTCGAAAAATGGAAAAAAAAAAAAAAAAGAAAGAAAGAAAGAAGAAAAAAGAAAAGAGTTCACAGTGGTTTTTAGTTCAGAGCTCTGAGCTGGAGAGAAGACAGATATCCCAGCTGTCATCTGGATGCTCTGCTGAGCCCCATGAAACTGCTTCTACTCCTACCATCTCCTCTTCAGGTGAGAACAAAAGACTTAGTCAACATTACCCTAGTGCAAACGTTCAATAGACAATTCACTTTAAAAGTAGAGAGTTTTCAGTCAAAGGATAACTGAAAGTAAAAGTCAACAAAGCCCTTGCCTTTTAAAAAAAGATCTGGGCTGGTCATGGCTGTGCACAGCTTTGATCTCAGCCAGCAACTCAAGAGGCAGAGGCAGGTGGATCACTAGGACTTGGAGGCTAGCATGATATACATGCTGAGTTCCAGGACAGCCAAAGCTACCAAGGGAGACCCTACCTCAAAAAAAAAAAAAAAAAAAAACTAAAAAGTAAAGTAAAATCAACCTTAACAGCTTTTGTTATTGTCGCTTTTGGCTACTTTAGGCAAGGCCCTAGGCCCACCTCAGCAAACAGAAGAACTAAGTTAACGGTCCTTAGTGAACATCATGTGTGCTGCAGCAACTGCTAAATGCACCAAAAACTGGACTGACGATGGGAGACAGACAAGCATGTCGGTGCAAGTGGGCTCAGCAAGATGGTAAAGGAGGTGGCACTTAAAGGGGCCAGGATGAAAATTCCAGAAACTTTGGTATGTGTTTAAAACTTTGTAATAAAATGTTGGGAGAAAGTAACCATAGCAACTCACAGGTTTTCTCACGTTTGCCCTTTAGTTTGCAACATCTGTATCTTACAGCACAGTAAGCACTACAGCTGGGATCCTAGAAAGATGGTTTCTTTTGTTAAAAACAAAAAACACAGAAAACTTCACAAACAGTTCATCCTTTACAGGCCTCATGTGAAACAAGTCACAAAAGTCCTGTCAATAGTCTGAGGTCTCTAAAACTTCAGGCTAAAAGAATGCTTTGTAACAACTCCAAAAGCTGTCATCTGAGGGGAGCAACAGTGAGTGTCACTTAAGATGGCCCATCTGCGGGCAGTGGTGGCGCAAGCCTTTAATCCCAGCACTTGGGAGGCAGAGGCAGGCAGGTTTCTAGTTGGAGGCCAGCCTGGTTTACAGAGTGAGTTCTAAGGCAGCCAGGACTACACAGAGAAACCCTGTCTCAAAAACTTTAAAAAAAAAAAAAAAAAAGATGGCCCATCTGGAGGTCCTAACACCCCAGCTGGGAGGGACCATGAGGAGGGCAGTCAGACTATACAAGACAAAACTGAAAGTTTTGTTTTTCAAAAACCCACAGCCTGGGAACTGAGCAGGTCAACTCTGAAAACACTCTGTTCTCTTGAGTCTGGGTAAAGAACCTCCAGGGAAGGTGCCCACGGGTTCCTGCTGACTTACCTGCCATGATGACAGCAGGAAAAAGCTCTGCTCTGGCTTGGCCTTCAGACTAGGGACTCCGGGGACCCAAGAGTCAGGTCCACATCTAAACTTAAAATAATTTGTATATAAGATGCACCTTAAGAGAACATCTATTTTGAAAAGAATACAAGTACTTTAAAATTCTAAGTACTCCGAAGTTTTACTTTAAGCCTAGTGGGGAAAGACCACTGTTCTTAAATGTTTTATTCCTTCTTAGACATAAATTCTGGGATTAAGGACAAGCTCCTAAATTAATGTGAAGAGACAGCCCCCTCCCATCACGCGGGCTGGAACAACTGAAACCACAGAACACTGGCACTGTACTGACCAAGCTCTGAGGGGAGAAATAACAAAGTTATAGAGAAAATTGAGCAACAGCAGCAAACATTTACAACATACTTGTCAATCACATCTAAGAGACCTTTGCTTTTTTTTTTTTTTTTTGGGGGGGGGGGTTGGTTTATAGACAGGGTTTCTCTGTGTAGCCCTGGCTATCCTAGAACTCACTCTGTAGACCAGCCTAGCCTCGAACTCAGAAATCCGCCTGCCCCTGCCTCCCAAGTGCCAGGATTAAAGGCGTGCGCCCCACTGCCTGAGACCTTTGCTTTTAGACAAGGGAAATACCAGTCTCTAACCTGGAGTTGCATCCTGTCCTCAGTGTTGAGGTTCTTAGCATTCAACCAAACTGTTTGCAAACCCTTCAGGCAGCAATTCAACCACACTTTGGGGAGTGGGGGGCTGCAGTAGAGAGATTAAACCTGCAGCCTTGTTCATGTCAGGCAAGTGCCCCACCACTGAGCTACAGTTTCTTTTACTCTGAGACAGGGTCTCTCCGGTCACAGCTGTGCACGCAGCTGCCTCAGCTTCCCTAATGGCTAGGACTACAGCCTGGGGTTTTTTTTTTAGAAGGCAAGTTTTGTTTATTTTCCCTTTTTGTTCTGTTCTAGACAGAGTCATCTTGTTGTTAGTTTATATTTTTTTAATGAAAAATGAACTCTTCTTTCATACAGTACAACCTAACCACAGCTTTCCTTCCCTCCAATCCTTCTAACTCCCCTCCACACCTCCTGTCACCTCCAAAACCTCCCTTCAGGAGACAGCAGGCCTCCAAGAGACAACAACCAAACACAACAAAACAAGATAGAATAAAATAAGACAAAACACCCTCGCAATGCTGGACAAGACGATCCCACAGGAGGAGAATGAGTCCCAAGAGCTGGCGAAAGTCAGAGACAAAACTTCTCCCACAGTCAGGAGACTTATAAAAACAACAAGCTAACAGCTACAGCGCGTCTGCAAAAACCCAGTGCAAGACCACGTAGGCCCGGTGCCTGCAGCTTCTGTCTCTATGAGCCTGCACCCACCCTGCTTAGTCCTCCATCCCCTCTGACTCCCACAAATTTCCTCCCACTCGCCCATGGGCTTCCCTGAGAAAGCAAATGAAGACCTGGAATTCAGACTCTCTCTCTCTGTATAATGTCTGGATGTGTGTCTTTGAACAGTCCCTAAACAAACAATCCTGCAACCCATGCCAAGCATATCCTTTGCCATATCACAAAGTATGACAGACCCAGCACAGTGATATTTTAAGGCTGTGCTAGAGAACCTGGAGTTGTTTTTTAAGTATTAAAGTTGATGCTATAGAGGGCACTGTGTATTTGCTCACCTAGCTTTGACAATTATTAACTCATAGCTGAGGTTGGTCTTGTCGGCCTCGTTTCTTCTTGAACTCCCTCCTTTAAGCTAGCTTGTTTTGAAACAAATCCTAAATCTATCATTATCTGAGTCATTTTAACTAGATCACCTCAGGCTGCTGTTAAACTGTTAATAAAATAAAATTTATTAGTATACTGGAACTGACAGCTCTCTCTGTTTTTTTTTTCTTTTGGGGTCTGGCTTCTTGGCTGACATATGACTAACATGCAGCAGCAGGAAAACAGCTGCAGAGGTAGTGGACTCCCCTCCTCTAGGGAACTCCCACTTTTCAGCCTTACTCCTTAAGGACTGAATCAACAGTTCCTGAACTATTAATGACTAATTGAAAAACAGCCAAATGATGAATGCCTTTGATCCTAGCACTCTGGAGGCAGAGACAGGCTGATCTCTGTTCAAGACCAGCTTGGTTTACAAAGCAAGTTTTTTTTGTTTTTTGGTTTTTCGAGACAGGGTTTCTCTGTATAGCCTTGGCTGTCCTGGCACTCACTCTGTAGACCAGGCTGGCCTCGAACTCAGAAATTCACCTGCCTCTGCCTCCCAAGTGCTGGGATTAAAGGCGTGCGCCACCACCGCCCGGCTCAACAATTTATGCTACAAACTTATTTCCTGACTGTTACAAAAATATTAGGAAGATGTGAAAAACACACTGAGATAGGTGCAATCTACTAAACAAACTGACCGCCCTAAGCAATCTACCGATAGGCTGAAGAGATGGAAAGCCGCAATGCTTAGAGACTGTTCCAGGAAACAGGTAAACAGTCAGGAGGACAAGACACCAGAGGCTAACCTCCCACCTCCACTCAGAAAACATGAGCGGTGTTCCTCTTCTAAATCTGCTCCTGTATGAGCTGCATATCTTTAAGGAAGGCGGTGCCTATGACACTAAGCACACATTTAAAAAAAAAAAAAAAGGTTTTGAGATGG
Source organism: Rhabdomys pumilio (assembly GCA_030674055.1). NCBI lineage: Eukaryota > Metazoa > Chordata > Mammalia > Rodentia > Muridae > Rhabdomys > Rhabdomys pumilio. Next base: position 227,310,912 of record JANHMN010000002.1, read on the forward strand.
CTCAGTCTGTCAAGTGCTTTCAGGAAGGAGTCTGGGAACCTACTGAATCTCCCAAGTTGTCCTCTGACTTCCACAACAGCTGCTGGTATAACGCTCAAAAATAAAAACAAAAGTACTTAATTTTACTAAAGAAAATAGAGAAAGGCTGAGTCAGAATAAAGACAGTCTCCTAAAAGTACACCAGAATGGCCAAGACTTCTCCCTCCACGTTCCCCAAATGTATTTTAGTTTTTACTTCAACAAGTAGTGATGTAACTTACATTTGGTAAACACAGATCCCTGAAAGACCAAAATCCTAGTTTAAATCTCTCTCAACACTTCCAATTCTCGAGAATTATACAGCTACCCAGCCTAGTCTACAGAGCAAGTTCCAGGACAGCCAGAGCTGCACAGAGAAACCACATCTCGAAAAAACAAACAAACAGAATTACAGCTACAAACAGTTGAAAACAGTGACCTTAAAAAAGACACACAATACAATGGGCAAAACGCAAAACGGAATAAAATAAAGCTTCACACCAGCAATACTGCCACAAGGAGGGAGATGTGGTCAGTTTAAGGGAAACTAATGGCTAACTAGGGCCCCCGGGAGTGAAATCGAAGCTCAGCTAAAGAAAGCGAAGAGCGGCGGCGGGTGGGCTAGGCGGACCAGTAAAGCACAGTTTTCGCATCTTTGCATACTCCACTTCCAGAACCTGACACAAAGAGGGCTCCAGAAAGGTCTGATGAACCCAATGGGAGCTTATGCCAACAACTTTCTCATAAAAAGTAATGACAATAAGATTCCGGCTGGTGGCACAGAAACATGGGACAGGTTGCAGATCCTAGGGGAGCCGGTGAAGTCCCCGCAGCTGGTTCTACAGAAAGGATGGCTTTACCTGTCTGCTAGAGTGTCCCCATTAAGCGCGCGCCCCTCTCTGGTGCCAAACAAGCACAATGCCCAGGCACTGGCAGTGGGCACGCGAGATTTTTCTGCCTCGGAGGAAACGCTAATAGAAAGGTAGGTCAACTTCTGTCCAGTCTGCACCCTAAATTATACCTTCATATCACGTTAATAAATTACGCGTCTTACTGGGACACGATGTGGGTCTGGCACACTGATAAGCGCTTTACACGCCCCATTTCACTGCAACTTCACAGCCTCAAGAGGCAGGGACGGGGATGGGACAGGATTAATACTCTTCCCCCTCCTTTCTCCCCCTCACAACAGAGACACAAAGAGTATGAAGTGACTTGCGAAGGGGGCAGAGCCGAAAATTAGCACCTTACCCCGCGGCTCGGCAGTGACCGCAAAACTGCACAGCACCAAAACCTGGGAGCCTCCGGACCGACCCAGCCCCTGCCCGCGCCCCCCGCGTTAACTCCGGCACAGGGCCCACGAGCGGCGCGGAGGGCCCGCCTCCTCCGGGAAGGCCCCGCGGGCGGAGACGGGCCTGGGCCGCAGCTCGCGCGCCCGCGAGGCCTAGCCCACCCGCCTCCCACCTCCCGCTGACGCCGTGCCTGCGTGGGTCCTTCCGCGGCCCGACCCGGCCCGGCCCGGCCGCTTTACCTGGCTGCTTCCCCAGAGCTCGTCCCGGGGCCGGCGGTCTTGGGCGGCGGCGAGGAGGGGAAGAAGCAAGAGAAGAGGGCGAGGAAAAAGGGACCGGGGGAGGGAAAAGGCGGAGTGGCCGCGGAGAAGGCGGGCGCCGCCGGGCCGGGGGTCAGAAGAAGGGGGAGCGCACACAGACGCGACGACAGCCAGCGAAAACGCTGAAGAGCCGCTCGGCGCCCGCAGCCCGGCAGGAAGTGACGGGGGAGGGGCCGCGCCCGCCCCCGGCCCCCGCCCGCCTCCATGCCGGCCCCACCCCCCACACCGCGGCAGGAACCACAAGTCCCAGCGGGCGCCGCGTCCAGCATGCGCTCTCAAGGCACGCTAGAGCAACAGGGGCCGGGCACGGCTGCGTTGGGTCCGAGGCATGCTGGGAGTTGTAGTTTACCAGGAGCAGGCCTAACTTCCTTTCTTTTCCCGGCTTTATATTACCTTCCTGCAGTCACTCCTTCTTCCCTATGCTAACATTTGTTAACCTGCTACCGTGTGCAAGGTCAGAAGCTGAGAATACAGTGAGGCTGTACAAGTCCCTGCCCTCATAGAGTTTACATGCTACTAGGGAAATCACAGTAAATGAAGTCTGAGCCTAAAACAGACAAGCACAAGCGCTTTCTGGTTGTTTTCACGCAGCTCTAAACTGAGTGTGTTTCTGTGGACAAGAGGCTGGTGTGGGTTTGTTTAGTGTGGTCCTGGGGATTGAAGCAAACTTTTACCACTGAGCTCCATCTCCACTCGTCCTGTAGCTTTTTTATTTTCCCTCTTGGGTTTTCTTGCCTTAGTGTTTTTCTTAATTTTTCTTTCGGGTGGGGGGTGGGGAGGAACGTCGCGGGGTGGGGAGGGTCATAGGTATGAGCGCGTAAGCTCAGGTGTCCACGGAGTCCAGTGCTGTCATTTCCTGCCTGGTGCAGGAGTTACAGGCAGTTGTAAGATAGGTCCTCTTCGAAAGTGCTAAGTGCTCTTAACTGATTAGACATCCCTCCAGCCCTGTAGTAGCCTGTATGGGAGGCGGGGAGACAGGTCTTTAGAACTAGAAAGATGGGATCCTTGTCAGAGGTTATGGGAACTGAGTCACTGGCATCCTCTGCAGTTTATTTTAAGTAATGCCTGTGGTCGAAGCACCTAGGTAGACATCATAGCTAGGTACCCAAGACTTTAATGCCTATGGTCGAAGCACCTAGGTAGACATCATAGCTAGATACCCAAGACTTTGGGTTCCATCCCTACCCCAAAAGTACAAAACAAACAAACAAACAAACAAAAAACCTTAGCTAGGTGGTGGACAGAATTTTTAATCTCTGCCCTTGGAAAGGCAGAGAGAGAGAGAGGCAGATCTCTTGAGTTCCTGGACAGCCAGGGCTACAGACAGAAAGCCTGTCTGGAAAAACAAGAAGGAAAAAAAAATAATTCCTAACAGCCCAGCCTCCTTGCCAAGGCACGGTGGCTGACTTTGCGTGAATTCATGATGCTGTCTGCTGTAGCTAGAAAGACCTTCCTCTGACTTGTCCAGACCTTGGGGGACTCTTATCTGAATCAGGTCTCCTTAGTTTGCTTCTTGTATAATTCAGTGACACTGAGTTCCAGGACCAAAACCAGCCCATCCTTCCAGTTCCCAACCAACTCAGTGCTAAGTAAGCAACACACAGATATATACAGCTCAGGGCAGTGAAGATGCCCACTGGGTAAAATGTGCATATTTACACACAAAATAATAAATTTTGATGGGTTTTTGGTTTGGGGGATTTTTTGTTGTTGTTTTTGTTTTTGTTTTGGGGATTTGGTTTGGTTTAGTTTGATTTGAAACTGGGTCTTATTATGTAGTTCTGGCTGGCCTCAGATTCAGAGAGATCAGAATATCTCTGCCTCCTGAGTGCTGGAATAAAAGGTATGCGCCACCACAGCCAGCTTAAAATAATTAACCCCCCCCCCCCCAGCCGCCCATTTCACTGTGTAGCCCTGGCTCTCCTGGAACTCCCTTTGTACACCACACTGGCTTCAGACTCACAGAGATCCTCACGCCTCTGCCTCCAGAGTACATGTGCCACCATCCCCCAGGATAATTTTTATTCTTTATTTTTGGTTTGTTTGCACAAAGTTTTGTTATGCCGCCCGAGCTGGCCTCTTTCTCTAGAGCAGTGGTTCTCAACCTTCCTAATGCTGTGATCCTTTAACACAGTTCCTTATGTTGTGGTGACCCCACCCCAATCATAAAATTATTTTTGTTGTTACTTCATAACTGTAATTTTGCTACTGTTGTGAATGGTAATGTAAATATCTCATATGCAGAATATCCATATCCCACCCCTGTGAAAGGGTTGTTCGACCCCAAAGGGGCTAAGATCCACAAGTTAAGAACTTCTAGGTGATCCTCCTGCCTCTGTCTCTCAATCGCTAGGATTATAGGGGTATACCACTATGCCTAATGTCCAAATTATTTTTTACATAAAAACAAACCCAGTCCGGGCATGGTAGCACATACCTTTAATCCCAGCACTGGAGAGGAGGCAGAGGAGGGCAGATATGTGAGTTCAAAGTCAGCCTGGTTTACAGAGCAAGTTTCAAGCTCACTCAGGACTACACAGTGAGAACCAGTCACAAAATTACAAAAAATAAAAAATAAAAAAATTGTGGACCTTGGAAGAAAACTGGTAGTCTCTATATACAGAAGAAAACAAACTCACTGGGAAGCACTGTACTGCCAGGGAAATATCAATGATCCCCAAAAGCAGACAAGAGCCAATCCGATGCAGTCACAATAGAGCCTTTTATGTTATTTGAGCTAGCTCAGGCCCTTCAAGCACACCACCACCATCACGCAGGATGGTTCTGGTGACCAGCCCCGAATACCTATTGGAGCAAGCCTTGGAGCAAGACTTTATAATAAGCAGCAAGTGAAGTGAGGGTCGGTGTGTGGGGTGGGGATGGGGGGTGTGAATGTGCAAGCATCTGATTGGAGCACTACTACGGCCTTTAACACAATTGGCTGGTGCTGGGAGTGAACTTAACTTCTGGCTCCCCTCTGCATTGGTGGTCATCAGGCCAGGGGTGGGCTCCTAACCTGGGGGTGTGGATCTGTTGTGGTAATAACCTGGAAATGCTTGTCTTGTTGGAGGTGTAACCTGGAGACGCAGGTCTTGTTGGGGGGTGAGCCTAGAGATTGGAGCTAGGCTCAAAGTTTTGTTGGGGGGTAACTTGGAAACTAATGCTAGGTATCAGCCTGTTAGTTTACCTGAAGTCAAGATCTCTAAAATGGAGTCTTAATTGAAAAGATTTGGTCTCAGCAACCAGGCATTCCCAGAGCTGCTGTGTGACTGGATCAAGCACAATTCCTTGGCTCAGGGTAGTTCTCGAAGAGAACAATATTACATCTTCAGGTTGTCCTGAGTGTGTAGTATTTTCTTGTTCTTTTTCCATTTCTTCCATGGAGTTTGTTCACTTTCTCTAAAAAGGTCTCAGGCTAACCAGACATGGTAGTGCACACCTTTAATCTCCCCACTATGAAGCAGAGGCAAGTAGATCTCTGAGTTTGAGGCCAGCCCGGTCTATGGATAACTGGAGCTACACAGAGAAACACCGTCTTGAAAATGAACAAACAAAACAACAAAGTTAATGGGGGCGGGGGAGAGCCTTGCTACAAAAGTGAGTTAAAGGCCAGCCTTGGCTACATGAAATCTTGTCTCAAAAAAGGAAAAGGAAGTAACAGTGGTAGTAGCATGTAGGAGAGGCAACATTGTTGAACAATCCTTAACAACTACAGTCTTGGCAGACTGTTTTCTAGAACTGCAGAGGCCAGTGCAACTGGCGTCGGAAACTTGAGCAAACACCAGATTCACAGCAGGCTCATGTTCTAGAGAGAAGCAACCAGCAAGCTGTCAACAGGAAACGGGATGGCTTAGGGTTCTGCAAGGACTGGCTGGCTAGTCAACTTGGGAAAAGACCAGAGACCGACTTAGTGAGGTGGCTCCTTAGACCAGGGGACCTGGGTGATTTCAAGTGGGGATATCTATGGGGAAGAAATGGGTAGATGTGTTAGTAGGGTGTTGGGACTTTAGATATGGGGGAGGGGCTAAAGGTTTCACTAACTGTGGCCCAGTGTGGAAGTACACATCCTTAATCTCAACACTCACAAGGCAGAGGCAGAAAAGATCTTTGTAAATTCAAGTCAGTCTGGTCTTCAAATGCATTTCCCAAGTGTTGGGATTAAAGGTATGTGGCATCACACCTACATGTGGCATCACACCTAGGCTTGGTGAGTAATTGTAACTGTTTAGAAGTTATCATGTGGCACTGGTAAGAGAACTGAGTGATGAAAAGCACTTACTTCTAAAGAAGATCCAGCTGGGTTCCCAGCTCCCGCATGGTGGCTCCCAACTCTCCACAGCTGGTTCCATTATTTGGCTCATGTTTACAGAAGGTTCCATCCATCCCTCTGGACAATTTTGTGTAACAAGCCCAGCATAGCCATCACATTACACCTGGCCAGAAAGTACAGAGTATGGGGCTGATGAGATGGCTCAGTGGTTAAGAGCACTGGGTGCTCTTCTATAGACCCTGGTTCAATTCCCAGCACCCACTATCTGTAACTCTAGTTTCAGGGGCATCTTTTGGATTCTATAGGCGCTGAATGTGCATCCTACACAGACATACATGCAGGCAAAACACTCATATACATAAAATAAGTAAAAGAAAATTTAAAGAAAAGAAACAACACAGAGGCCGGGCAGTGGTGGCGCACGTCTTTAATCCCAGCACT
>JANHMN010000002.1:227322249-227350144 GCA_030674055.1 Rhabdomys pumilio
CATGCAGGTGGAGGCCAGAGAGGACAACTTTGTGGAGTCAGTTCTTTCCTTCGACCTTTAACCTGAGTTCCAGGGATTGGATTCAGGTCATCAGATTTGCCACCCAAGGGTTTCTACCCACTGAGTCATCTCATCTCACTACCTGATTGGGTTTACTTATTTGTTTTCATTTTTTGTTTTTTATTTAAAATTTACATTTTTAACTTTTTTTTTAATGTGTGAAGGTGCCTTGCCTGCATGTGTATATGTGAACAATGTATCAGAGCAGGTGGCCAGATCCCCCTGGAGCTGGAGTTACAGACGGTAAGCCACAGTGTGAGTGCTGGGTCCTCTGGAAAAGCAGCCAGCGCTCTTAACTGCTGACCCATCTCTCAGCTGTTCCCCAGCTGTTGTTCATTCTAGAGACAAAGTCTCATGCAGCCCAGGGTGGCCTTGAATTTGCCAGTAGGCAGAGATGACCTGGAACTTTCCATCCTTGGAAGATGGATCCATCTTCCAAGTGCTGAAATCGCAGGTGTATGCCACCCTGTCCTGGTCACGCAGTGAGTAGTAAGTGTCAAACCCAAATCTTCATGTATGCTAGGCCAGCTCTCTACCAGCTGGGCTGTATCCCCCACCTCCTCCAAAATGATTCCGAAAAAGTCTGAAGCCTGGGCTGGAGAGATGACTCAGCTGCTAAAAGCACTGGCTGCTCTTCAAAGGACTCAGGATTACCAACATTCACATGGTGGCACATAGTCATCTGAAACTTGAGTTTCAGGGGATCCAATGCCCTCTTCTGGCTTTTGTGGCCACTACAATCAGATGTACATGCAGGCAAAACACCTATACACATCAAATATAAATAAATAAATAAATAAATAAATAAGCCAATCTTATTTACCTATGGTGCAAGTCTTTAATCCTTGTACTTGGTAGACAAAGACAGGCAGATCCTCAAGTTTGCGGCCAGCCTGGTCTATAGAGTGAGTTCCAGGACAGCCAGGGCCATACAGAGAAATTTAGTGAGGGCTTCTATTGCTACAATGATACTCCACGACCAAAAGACTGCTTGGGGAGGAAAAGGGTTTATTCAGCTTACACTTCCATATTGCTGTTCATAATTAAAGGAAGTCAGAACAGGAACTCTAAAAGGGCAGGAACCTGGAGGCAGGAGCTGATGCAGAGGCCATGGAGGGTGCTGCTTACTGGGTTGTTCCCCATGGCTTGCTCATCCTGTTTGCTTATAGAATGTAGGAACACCAGCCCAAGGATGGTACCACCCACTATAGTCTGGGTTCTCCCTCATCAGTCACTAAGTAAGAAAACGTCTTACAGCTTATTGAGGTTGCCTCCTTTCAAATAACTCCAGATTGTCTCAAGTTGACATAAGACTAGCCAGTACAGAAACCTTGAATGTGTATGTGTGTATAAATATATATATCAGGACTTTGTGTAGAGGTGTTATGGACTCCGAGACAGAGAGGTTAGATGTAGGTATGTTGAGCCAGTTCTCGGTCATCAAGACAGACTCTGTCAACATAATTGACCTAGTTAGTTCTCGAATTTAATGCCAAGTAATCCAATGAGAAAAACAACTCCCTCTGAGTATGCAACTTTAATTTTTTTGAATCCTATTTTTTTTTTTCTTTTGGTTTCTTGAGACAGGGTTTCTCTGTGTAGCCTTGGCTGTCCTGGAACTCACTTGGTAGACCAGGCTGGCCTCGAACTAGGAAATCTGCCTGCCTCTGCCTCCCAAGTGCTGGGACTAAAGGCGTGCGCCACCACCGCCCGGCTTGAATCCTATTTTTAATGATGGTTCTTAAACACTTTAACCTCCCTTGTAGCCCACCACCCACCAGAGGTAGTGGAAAGGAAAGGTTATGGGGGAAGTGGACCTGTTTAGAAAGGTTCTTTGGAGCAACTCCCATCTGTGTTGTCTGGAAATCGGCAGTTCAGTTCACAGGTTAGCTGTGGCAGCTCGATCCACTCACCAACACTTCACAGATAAGGCAGCAGTCTAGTTTGGTAGAGTCGGGTAAGAGACAGCCTCAGCCTCTGCTCAAGTCAACAAGAAGGACCAACAGGAACAGCGGGTTAAGTTCTCTGCTGTGACGCAGTGAAGTGAAAGACCAGCAAAGACTGGAGACCCACAGGTGTCACACAGCTAGGTGAACCAGCAAGCCAAGGTCTGTCTCTGTCACTTTGTCAAGTCCTATTTATACCCTCCAAACATCGTCTGTCCTCCACATGCGTTGTCTCAGCACCGGTCCTGCCTAAGCTTATGTCTTGTCTCAACACTGGTCTTGTTTCAGCGCAGGTCCTGACTCAGCACATGTATCCAATCAACAAATGGAGCCCAACTACACAATGTAAGGTGGACCAACACGTGTGTTGTTAGCAAAGAATCTTTTATCACATGTCCTTTCATGTTTTAGCAGAACAGTCTCTCTCCTGTATCTTTTTTAGTGAAACGTTGCTTCAGGAATCTGCCTTAGTCTTTCACCTGTGTCCACTTCAGAAAAACACTCCTTTACACATTTGCCCCAGCAAAACACCATCCAACACAACTGACTCTCCAAAGAACCCTTAAGTTTCCACTTCATACGGGACCAGGGATGACTCAAAGACAGCTGCATCACCATAACCCACCCAACATGGGTGACAACTCACAAAGCTGGGAACCTGGAGCACATTGCACAGCCTGAAAGCAGGTCAACAGGTCGGAGAGTGTCCTTTCCAGGTAACTCAGTTGGTCTAAAGCTCTTACCGGAAACTCGGCCTGTTTCTGCTTATTTTTCTAGGCAGCTGGTCTGATCTCAGTCTTTGCAGCTTGGGCTTATCTGAGAATCTTCTCTGCTACTTTCACTGCTTACTCTGGCAGGGCGGGACCTAGTGGATCTGCTCAGATTTGTGGACTTCCAGAATCTATTTTGAGTTGTTTACCTTCTGGTTTAAGGAGCTTTCCTGCAGCACAGAATGTTTCAATCTCAAAAGAAATTGTTAGGGCCAGAGTGAGTGGGGTGGGAACGAGAGGGAGAAGGGAAGGGGGAAAAAAAGGAAAAAAAAAAAGAAACTGTTATATCCTACTGATCGGGAGAATGTAATATAATACCTGGTTGTGACTGAAAATGCCCTGGGCTTGTGTCCCCAACTTCCTTTAAGGGCAGAAGGAAAGACTGTCTTCACAAAGACAAAGTGAACTGCCAAGAATAAATAATAAACTTTGTATCTAAGAATAAACTTCTCTTCTACCCACAGCGCATGGACCCATCTGTTCATCAAATTGACTACATGTAGTTGGCCAATGTGTTTGTCATAAGTCTCACTACAAAAATCCCAGAATGACATGAACAAATTTTCTCAAAAGATTAAGAATAGGTAACATGTAAGTATCTTTTCTTCTTGTTGTTAAAGACACTGTGTGTTTATTCTGTTGTTGGTTGATTTTGTTTGCTTTTCATTTTTGTATTGTTTTGTTGTTTTGAGACTGTAGTCCACTGTCTCAAAAAACAAAACAAAACAAAACAAAAAAAAAAGACTGAGCTGGGCAGTGGTGACGCACGCCTTTAATCCAGCACTTGGGAGGCAGAGGCAGGCGAATTTCTGAGTTCGAGGCCAGCCTGGTCTACAGAGTGAGTGCCAGGACAGCCAAGGCTACACAGAGAAACCCTGTCTCCAAAAACCAAAAACCAAAAAAAAAAAAAAAAAAAAAAAAAGACTGTAGTCCAGGCTGAACACAAAAACTGTTTCCAGTACCAGCAGACAGAATAACTGGGTCACACCTGGGCAATCTCAAGTGCAGGAACCTGGAGTTGCTGACTCTGTTTTCAGCAGCAGATTTTCTGTTGGGGACCGTTGAGTGTCAGAGCAGGGGAAGGCCCGCTGACATCTGGTGGGCAGAGAATGCTGCAAGCAAGCATCTTAAAACAGCTTCCCACCAGCCCCAAACGTCAAAGATACTAACATGAAGAAAAATATTTGTTGTAATTATTTTTAGATACCCCCCCCACACACACACAACACAGGGTTTTTCTGTGTAGCCCTGGCTGTCCTGGAACTCAGAGATTAGCCCTCCTTCTAAGTGCTGGGATTAAAGGTGTAAACCACCATGCCAAGCTAGATTTTTTAAAGATGTATATGAATGTTTTGTATGCAGGAATATACGTGTACCATGCACATGTTTGTGTTCTTAGAGTTTGAAAGAGGGTGTTGGCTCCCTTGGAACTGGCATTACAGTTGATGGAAATCCAGGCATTGGTGCTAGGAACCAAACCCAGTCCTTTGCAAGAGCAGACAATGTTTTCAGCTACTGAGCCTTATTGCCAAACCCCATCCATTTGTCTGTCTGTCTGTCTGTCTGTCTTTTTTTGAAGCAGAGTTTCTGTCTTAGTTAGAGTTTCCATTGCTGAGAAGAGACACTATGGCCAAGGCATCTCTTATAAAGGACAACATTTACCTGGGGCTGGCTTATAGATTCTGAGGTTCAGTCCATTATCATGGCAGGAAGCATGGCAGTGTCCAGGTGGGCATGGCACTGGAGGAGCTGAGAGTTCTGAAGGAAAAAGGAGAAGACTGGCTTCTAGGCAGTTAGGAGGAAGGTTTCTCAAAGCCCACCCTCGCAGTGACACTTCTTCTAACAAGGCCACACCTTCTAATAGTGCCACTCCCTGGGCCAAGGATATTCAAACCACCACTAGTTCCAAAGACTCAGAGATCTGCCTCTGCCTCCCGAATGCTGGAGTTAAAAGCGTGTACTACCACTGCCAGGCAAGCATATTATTTATTTTTGTTCTGAGATATCTGTGTTTCTATGTGTATATCTGTGTGTGTGTGTGCACCCACTCGTGGGTGTGTGAATGCTAGAGGGACTTACTTCATTGTTATCCACTTTGGTTTTAAAGCAGAATCTCTCACAAAACTGAATGCTCGCTGATTGGCTAGACTACAAAACTGAATGCTCGCTGATTGGCTAGACTGGATGGCTGGTGAGCTCTATTCATCTGCCTTCTCTACCTTGCTTTCCTCCTCACAGGATGGGGTTACAGCCACACAGGGCTAGTCTAGCTCATGCCCGGTTTTTCATAATGTATGTATGTATGTATGTATGTATGTATGTATGTATGTATGTATGTAAGTGCTCAGAGGCAATACCACAAGCAGGTGTCATTGCAATAGAGTCTTTGCGATGAAAAAGAGCCAGTCATGTATTAAGCAGAGGAAACTGCATTTTAAACAGAGGGGACAGACCATGTAAAGGCTTCTGGTAGAATGAGATTCGTCTGTGTGAGTGTAGGGGGCAAGCACCAGAGACAGAATGGAGGAGTGAGTGGGTAAATCCTGCTGCCTAAACAGGGATGTTGTTGTAAGAGTAGAATGTTGTTTAAGCAGGGACCATGACATTGCAATTCAGTGGCTTTCTTTCCTTTATTTGGTTATTTGTATGCACACGTGTGGACACATACATGTGTGCATGCCTGTTCACATGAGTGGAGTGTGAGTTTGTTGTGGTCACTGTTTTATTGCTGTGAAGGGACACCATGACGAAAGCATTTATTTAGGGTGTTCTTACAGTTTCAGTGATTTTGTTCACTGTCATGGCAGAGAGCGGTGTGTAGGCAGACATGGTTGTAGCTTTAATTTTTTTTCCCAACCCTACTTTTAATAACTGTTCGTAAAAGCTTTACGAACCTCTCTTGTAGTCTACCACCCACCTGAGGTAGTGGAAAAGAAAGGAGATGGGGAGCTGGAGAGATGGCTCAGTGGTTAAGAGCACTGACTGCTCTTCCTAGAGGTCCTGAGTTCAATTCCCAACAACCACATGGACCTCTTCTGGTGTGTCTGAAGACAGCTAAAGTGTACTCATATAAATAAATAAATCTTTAAAAAAAAAAAGGAGAAGAAAGGAGAGGAATAAGAGGAAGAAGAAGAGGAAGAGGAGAGGAGGAGAGATATGAGAGAAGTGGACTTGTTTAGAAAGGTTCTTTGGAGCCAATCCCATCTGTGTTGTCAGGAAATCAGCAGTTCAGTTCATAGGTTTGCAGTGGCAGCTCGATCTCCACCCGCAAACACTTCATAGAGATCTATCCCAGCAGTCCAGTTAGGTAGAGTCGGGATAGCAGCAGCAGTGGGGTGACCTAGCAGGGACAGTCAGGCCTCAGCTGAGTTGGCACCAGTCAGCAGCCTCCTGAACCCCAAGACCAACAGGAATGCCACGAGAAGTTCTCTGTCATGCCTTGTAGGATTGGAGGGTCCCAAGTCCGATCCACCACAGGGCACAGCTGTTTGGGGAGACAGGACTCAGGGAGTTTGACTGTGCTTACCCCATGCCATCGCTGGGCGGTATTGGGCGGTAGGGAAGCCCCAAGACACTGTTCAAGGGTGGGAAAGCATAGTCTGAGGCATGGAACAGCCAGAGCTGGTTCAGAGGTCTGCCAGCCTTCAATGAGGCTGGGGCCATCTGGTTCTCAGGCTCTTGGACTCCCAGCCAGGATCACTACCAAGTCTGCCACCACTGTCAAGCCAAGAACAGAAAGGCCTTCTATGGGAGATTAGACAGTGGCTCTATATGCAGAGGCCTTTTCCATGGCTCCCCTCAGCGGATCCCAATGAAAAGAGACAGTCTGTGGCTCCAAATCATTTATTGCCAATGGTGGGAAGTGGATGTGTAAAACCATACCCCACTTCTCAGGGCGGGCCTGAGATTAAATACCTTTGTCTGAGAAGGAAAGCTTATTGGTTATGCCCTCAAGGCCTCTAAGTACATCTCATTAGCATGGAGATATCTGTCTTGAACCTACGTGACCATAGATCATGTCTCTTTTCCTATTGTCTTGGTCTAAGATGTTTGAGATGTCTCATTTACATGTGGAGGGGTTTGGGGGCATTGCCTTTATGTGACTGATGACCACAAATCTATGGGGGGACTGTGGCTAGTAACAGGGACCTGGTGCCTGGGAGCAGGTGAAGCTCCTACGGTCCCTTCAGGGTCTCTGAAGCTTCAAAGGCTTTAACTCAACCTAGGACTAGGCTACCTCTCATGGTCCACTGCCCACAGTGTCTCTCTCAACAAAGTGAAGCTCAGCAAAGACACAAGACCAAGAAGTGTTGCAGAGCTGGCTCTACAAGCAAGTACCGTCACAGTCCATTGAGTCCTTATACTCCCTCCAAACATCATGTGTCCTCCATGGCCTCAGCATGTGAGTTTGTCTCCGCTGACACCATACTGCCAGTTGGCTGAGTCCTCAGAAGAGGCAAGAAACTGCAGCACAACACCAGAAGTTTGTTTGTTTATTTTTGGCATGTTTCTCTCTGTGGAGTCCTGACAAATGGAGCTCAACTACACAATGTAAATCGAATCTGACCAATACATGAGTGTCGTTAGCAAAGAGTCCTTTATCACATGTCCTTTGACCTGTGTCTGCTTCAGGGAAAAGTTCCTTCAGAAGTCTGCTTTAGGGAAACATCCTTTCACCTCTGTCCACTTCAGGAAAACTCTTCATGTGTTTGCCCCAGCAAAACAACATCTGTCTCTCCAAAGAACCCTTAAGTTTCCACTTTATATGGTGCTCGAGAGGGAGCTTAGAGTCTGACATCTGGATCCACTGGCAGCAGAGACTCTGGACCTGGCTTGGGCCCTTGAAACCTCAAAGCCCACCCTCAGTGACATAATTCCTCGAACAAGGCCACACTTCCTAATCCTCTCAAATAGTACCACTCTCTGGTGATCAAACATTCAAATCTGTGAGCCTATGAGGGCCATTCCTATTCAAACCACCACAGTGCACATTGTGTGAAGGACATTGGGAACTATCCTGAATGGCTTTCGAAAACCTTCTATTTTTGAGGCAGAGTCTCACACTGAACCTAGATCTGCTGATGCTGGCTAACATAGGCAGCCAGCTTAGACCTAGGACCCCATGTTTCTTTCTCCCAAGTGTTGAGATTCCAGGTGGCCTCGGTGTCTGATCAACTTCTTCATGAATTCTGTTCCTCACTCTTGAGGGGTGAACAGACAGGCAAGTACTTTATCTACTGAACCATTCCCCACCCAGGTTCTTTTTCTGTTTAGGTATGGTCTCATATAGGCCAGGCTAGCTTTGAATTCCAGTGGAGATAGCCTTGAACTCTGTATCCTCTTGCCTTACCTTGCAAATGTTGGGATTACAGGTGTACACTAATACGTCTAACAGTGCTGGGAATTGAACCTAGAGCTTCATGCTACATAAGTAGTTTATAAGCTGAGGGCACTGAGGCCTCTGGGGTGTGTGTGTGTGTGTGTGTGTGTGTGTGTGTGTGTGTGTGTACCTTTATGTATATATTTGGAGGACAGAGATCCATGTCAGGTGTTTTTTCTCCATCTTAAATTTTGAGACTGTTTCTCCTTGAGCCAGGAGCTTGCTGTTTGGCTAGACTGGCTGGCCAGCAAGCCTTGTAGATCCTCTGGTCTCTGAGTTTGGATTAGAGTACTAACTCCTTGATTCAGATTTTTAAAAAGATATTTCTGGCTGGGTAGTGTTATATGCCTTTAAACCCAGGACTCAGGAGGCAAAGGCAGGTTCCAGTACAGCCAGGGCTACTCAGAGAAACTGTGTCTCAAAATGCCTAAAAAAAAAAAAAAAAAAAAAAGTTATTTTTGAGGCTGGAGAGATGGCTCAGAAATTAAGAGCACTGACTGCTCCTCCAGAGGTCCTGAGTTCAATTCCCAGCAACTACATGGTGGCTCACAACCATCTGCAATGGACATCTGATGTCCTCTTCTGGTGTGTCTGAAGAGAACAACAATGCACTCACATAAAATCAGTAACTCTTTTTTTCTTCCTTTTTTTTTTCTTTTTCCCGGAGACAGGGTTTCTCTGTGTAGCCCTGGCTGTCCTGGAACTCACTCTGTAGACCAGGCTGGCCTCGAACTCAGAAATTCGCCTGCCTCCGCCTCCCAAGTGCTGGGATTAAAGGCGTGCGTCACCACTGCCCGGCAAAATCAATAACTCTTAAAAAAAATGAACAAAGGTAGCAAGGTAGCAAGGCTTTAATCCTAGCATCTAGAAGGCAGAGGTGAATTTCTGTGAGTTCTTGGACAGCCTGGTCCAGGATAGCCAAGGTTACCTAGAGAGACCATGTTTCAAATAAACAAACAAATAACAACAAAAATGGGGCCTGGCTGTGCTTGGTAGTATGCACGCTTTTAATCCATTTAGGGGCAGAGGCAGGAGGATCTCTGTGAGTTACATAGTAGCCTAGTCTACATAGCAAGCTACAGGCCTTACAGTGTTGCCATTCTCAAAATAACAAAAACAAAACCAGAAAGGGAGTTTATTTATTTATTTTTTTAAGGTTGTGATTGGTCACTTGGGAGGCTGAGGCAAGTGAATCTCTGAGTTCAAAGCCAGCCTTGTCTACATCGAAAGTTCCAGCATAGCCAGGGCTACACAGAGAAAAGATGTCAACACTACCCCTCTCCAAAAAAGCAGGTGATTGAAAAGCCTCTCTCTCTCTCTCTCTCTCTCTCTCTCTCTCTCTCTCTCTCTCTCACACACACACACACACACACACACACACACACCACAAAGTGTTTATTGTAGTGAGAAAAAAAAAAAACAGCTAAGAACTTAAGAAAATAAAACTTAGGGCTGGAGAGATGGCTCAGTGGTTAAGAACACTGACTGCTCTTCCAGAGGTCCAGAAACCACATGGTGGCTCACAACTATCTGTAATGAGATCCAAGTGGTGTACTCATACATAAATAAATCTTTTTTTTTTTAAAGGAAAAAAGAAAATAAAACTTAAAATTTGACCACCCTTAAAATATTATCTATTATTTAAATTTTTATGTGCAGGATATCTTGCCTGCATACATGTGCACCAGGTGCTTTCAGTGGCCACAGAGGTCAGATTTGAAGTAACAGACAGCTGTGAGCCACTTTGTGAGTGCTCTTAACCCACTGAACCAGCCCTCCAGGAATCCAGCCCCGTTAATTATCATTGTGCGTGTAAAGAGGGCGTGTTCACTTGAAAAGGGTATGTAGGTCAGAAGACAACTCTGGGTTCCGTGCTCTTCTTCCACTTTGTAGGTACCTGGATTAAACTCAGGTCCTCAGGATAGTTTGGCAAGTTTTGCCAGGCGGAGCCATCTCGGAAGCCCTTGCTACTATTTTGTTTATTTCCGAAATGTACACATACTTCTAATTTTTTCCCCCACCTTTACAAGCTCTCAGACTTCCATTTCTTCCTAAAAACTGAAAACGTGGTTTTCTAATTTAAGTAACGCCCCACCCATTTGACATTATTATTCATAACCACTCTGGCGAAGCCTCAAAGTTCTCCAGAGCGGAAGTGACGTTTAGCACATGCGCGCGACGCTGAGCCGGTCGCGGAAAAAACGTGTTGCGTCGGCGCGCCGCACTCGCTTCCGGAAGTGGCTGCCTTCTAAGCATGCTGGCGGAGCTTGGCTTCATCGGGACCATCGGCGAAAATGACGAGGTGCCGGTTGAGCCCGAGTCGGACTCCGGAGACGACGAGGAGGAGGTGGGAGCCGGCAGGGGAAGGAGCCGTGGGCGGGAGCCGCTGGGAACGAGCTGCGGGCCCCAGGCTCTTCTCAGCGTGCTAAGGTGTCCCCATGCAGGCCGTTTCACTCAAGCTGTGCGGAGTCGAATTCCGCAGGCCAAGTCTGTCTTGCTTCCTGCCCAGTCGGGGACACATTCTTCCCATCTATCTGTCAAACCTCCCAGGGTGTTCTAGTGATGCTAGGCGGTGGGGATGTAACCTTTGGAAAGTGGCTCTAGGGTGAGTGGCGGTAGGGAAAAAAAAAAAAAAAAAAAACAACCCTTAGTGCCTTACACTGTCATCTACCTGCCTCACACGGCACTTCGAATGGTCCAGGGCCTCTGCAGTCCGATTCCGAGAAAGCTAAAGTCTTAAGGCTCCAGTCTTTCAGGATCTTGCTGTGATGTCGTTTAATGCTCTGGTGGCTAGCTTATGAGTCTGTTCAAGGTTTCTGCCCTCTCTGTCCATCCACACCTTTCTTTGCTCCTTCCCTGCCAAGTCACATCTGCAAACCGTATCCTTTACTTCGTTTCCAGCATTGTCCTCTTCTCTTTGAGTAGTCCCCTCACGAAGCAGCAGAGTCTTCTCATAATGCAGTTCCAACCCTGCAGCTGCTTTTCTGTGGCTTTTAGAGCGGGTCTGTTTTCTGTTGTCCTTTCTGTCATTTGACTCTCAACAGCCTTTCTTGTCACGACAACACTGACATGCCATTCCATTCACGTGTAGAAACTTTTGTTCTTTTTCTGCTCAGAGCCGTTCAGATCCCCACCCACCCCATCTAGCCCAGACAGGATTTCTCTCTGTAGCCCTGGCTGTCCTGGACCTACCTCTATAGACCTCAGACTCAGAGATCTGCCTGCCTCTGCCTCCTGGGTGCTGGGATTAAAGCTGTGCCCTCCCACTGCCCAGCTCCCCTTCACACTGCTGTTCTCTGCCTGGAAGGCTTCTCTCTGCTCTATCTAGGTCAGCAGTTTTCAACCTGTGGGTCTTGACTCTGGGGACCCTGGGATCTCATTTCAGATATTTACATTATGATTCATAACAGTAATGAATTATAGTTTTGAAGTAGCAACGGCAATAATTTTATGGTTTGGGGTCACCACAACCCGGGGTCGGGAAGGTTGAGAACCACTGGTCTAGATGTCTTAGTCTTCTCTGGCTTTTTTTCTCTCTACAATGTTGTTCTGGAACCTTCCTGCTGCCTCAGCTTCCCATCCTAAGTCCCTCCATGCTACCACTGTACAGGACAGCAGGTTTCCGATGTCTGTCATTGGAATGAGGCATTTTAAATAGGATTCAGGCTTGGCAGCAAGAACCTAAGTGTCTGGGTTGGAATATCACTTTTTCCCTTCTGACACATACCAGGTGGTGATCGTGAGGTACTTTGCTCATGTACCCGCTCTGTAAGGTGGAAGTGAAATGATGCCTCACTTGGTAAGAGGCTTGTTGGTATCCAATTCTGTATCAGTTTCATATTTTGTTTTGAAATGGGGTCTTATATACCCTAGGCTGGCCTCAAATTTTCTATGTAATTAAGAACAGACTTGAACTTCTCACCATCCTGTCTCTGTTTGCATTTTTATGTACATTCATATATGTGCATGTGTACATATTCATGTGTGGGTGCTTGTTTACATGCATGTGTGTGGTGCTAGAGGACAACTTTGTGGACTGTTACTCCAGTTGTCCACCTTGCTTAAAGACAGGCTCTTTCTCATCGGTGTGGGGTTCACTGGTTAGGCTAGACTGGCCATTATTGCACTCTCCATCCCCCGTCTCCCACCCCCGTGTGTGTGTATGATTGGAGGTGTATATGCTCTTGCAAGTATAGTCTATGTGTAGGTACATACACACGTGTTAACAGGCCAGAAGTTGATGAGTGTCAAGTGTCTGTCATTCTTCAGGAGCTGTCCACCTTGTTTTTGGAGACAGTTCTCTTACTGGAACATAGAACTTGGCCAGTCGCTTCTGTGGATATATCAGTTTCTGCCTTCTCAGAAGTTTTGGAGATGTGAAGACATCTTCTGTGTAACCCTGGCTGTCTTGAAACTCACTCTATAGACCAGGCTGGCCTTAAACTCTTGAGATCTGCTTGACACCTCTGCCTCCCAAGTGCTGGAATTAAAGGTGTGTGCCACCACAGCCAGCTTAAGCATTCATTCATTCATTCATTCATTCATTCATTCATTCATGTTGAGACAGGGTTCCTCCAAGTAGCCCTGGCTGTCTTGATACTCTCAGAGATCCACCTGCCTTTGCCTCCCTAGTTCTGAGATTAAAGGCGTGCATCTCCGCCACCCTGAAGATTAATTTGTTTTTATGTTATGTGCATGGATATGTTTTGTTTGCATGTTACATATGTATGCCACATGTTAGGGGTACCTGAGGAGGCCAGAAGAGGGTGTTGAATTCTTTGCAACTGGAGTTACAGAAAGTTGTTAGCTCCTATATTGGTGCTGGGTACCAACAGCCCCTGTGGAAGAGCAGTCAGTGCTCTTCACCGCTGAGCCATTTCTTCAGCCTACATGATGACGTATCTTTATTGCCTGGTGGGGAGCCTTGTGTACATTAGGGACTCAATAACTATGCCTTGTCTCTCAGCTTTCCTGAGGTATATTATTGATTGTAATTGTGATTTTGTAGATATGAAGTATATAATGTGATGATTCAGCATGTGCGTATTGTTGTTGTTGTTATTATTATCATTACTGAGATAGGGTTGCATAGTCCTGGCTATCCTGGAGCTCATTATGTAGTTCAGGCTGGCCTCAAACTCACAGAGATTCACCTGTCTCCGCCCTCCAAGTGCTGGGACTAAAAGTATGTGCCACCATGCTCAGCCTTATAGATATAAATTATGAAATGCTTTCTTCTTCTTCTTCTTTTTTTAAAATTAAAGTTCTGGAAGTACTGGGAATTGAACCTGGAACCTCATGTGTGCCAGGCAAATGCTCTATCACCAGTTTTAGGTTCTGCTGTGATAAAACACCAAGATCCAAAGCCATTTGGGGAGGAAAAGATGTATTTCAGCTTTGAGTTCTATATCACAGCCTATCATCAAAGGAAGTCAGTGCAGAAACTCCAGGCAGGAACCTAGAATCAGGAACTGTAAGCAGAAGTCATGGAGGGATGCTTACTGGTTTGCTCAGCCTGTTACTTACATAGCTCAGGACCATCTGCCCAGGAGCGCAGTACTCCTATGGTGGGCTGG
Organism: Rhabdomys pumilio; assembly: GCA_030674055.1. Taxonomy (NCBI): domain Eukaryota; kingdom Metazoa; phylum Chordata; class Mammalia; order Rodentia; family Muridae; genus Rhabdomys; species Rhabdomys pumilio. The sequence goes on from JANHMN010000002.1 coordinate 227,335,982, forward strand.
GCCCAACCAGATCAGTCATTAATCAAGAAAATGCTGGACAGACATTTTGGAACAAAGCTTGTTAGGTATTTGATCAAATTTTCTGTGGACTCACTCATGTTTGGCCTTTATAGGCTATTGAGTACTCACTGAAAGGTGTGTTAAAAACCTCCAGGACAGTTGTAAGCTGGTCACTTCCTTATTGTCTGTCCATATTTGCCTTCTAGGTTTCTTTTGTAGTCTGTATGTTGATTGAACCCAGGGCCTCACACACGCCAGGCAGGCTTTCCCAACTGGTCCATCCATGCTCCCAGCTGTGGGTTTCTCTGTCAGGCCCTCTCCCTTCCCTCCTTCCATCCCTCCACCTCAGTCGGGCACTCTCACTCCCTCCTCTCCTCTCTGCAGGGACCCATTGTGCTGGGCCGCAAGCAGAAAGCCTTGCAGAAGAACCGCAGTGCCGACTTCAACCCTGACTTTGTTTTCACTGAGAAGGAGGGTACATACGATGGCAGCTGGGCCCTGGCTGATGTCATGAGCCAGCTCAAGAAGAAGGTGAGTATGACAGGGATGGGATTCAGGCAATGGGTGGTGGATGAGCTGTTAAGGTTGGACGACAGAGTAGTATTAGGACAAATACTTAACTCATGGTCTTTCACCTTCATCTTAGGAAAGCTCAGCAGCTTTTGGAACCTGAGGACTTTGAAACTAAGTTGTAGGTTTGAGGAGTAGGGAGAGGAAGTCACGAGTGCCCCGTAGGCTCGCAACTTAGCAACAGTAGAAGCACTAAAGTGGGCTTATTGTAGACTGTAGTCAGAACTGTATTATTTAGTCTATGGATGACATTTAGAATTATCAGAGAATCTTATTATAGTTGGTGAGATGGTAAGGGCGTTTGTCACCGGATGGCCTAAATTGAGTCCCCAGAACCCCCAAGGTAGGAGAAACCTGAGTCTTGCTGTTTGACCTTCACATGCGCCCTATGGCTCTTGTCCCCTATACCTGCTTCAGTTAATGATTAAGTGAATTTTTCTTCTTTATTAAATGCCCACATCTGGGCATGGTGGCACATGCCTGTAATCCTAGCACGACGGAAGACATTTGTGTGTAAGTGCACTACATGTGCACAGCATTTGTAGAGCCTAGAAGAGGGCATCAGATCCCCGAGAACTGGAGTGTTAGGTGGTTGTGAGCTACAGTGGAACTTGGCTCTTCCAGAGGAGCAGCCAGTGTTTTTAACTGATGAGCCATCTTTCCAGCACCGAAATTTACTTAGTGTCTGTGTGTGTGTGTCTGTGTGTCTGTCTGCTGGGTATGTGGAGGTATGTGTGTATATCTGCCAGGCGTGTTCAGGTGCCTACAGAGGCCAGAGTAGGGAACGGGATCTTTTGGAGCTGGAGTTACAGATGTCTGTGGACACCAGTGTGTCTCCTAGAAAAGGAACTCAGACCCTGTGATTTGAGTAGCAGATGATTTTAACTACTGTGCCATCTCTTCAGTTTCTAAAATAGTCTTTTAAAAATGTGTTTGTGTTGGTTCTTAGTAATCTAGTTTTTGTTTTTCTTTTTAATCAAACTAATACCTTTTAAAAACATTTAATGTTCATATACATACATGTAATATGTTTGGACCAAATCCTCTTTTGGTTGTTAACCTTGGCTAATGAAGTTTGCAGATTGATGAACATTTCCAAAAATGAAATAAGCCTTAGGTAGCGGTGTTTAATAGCCTTTGAAAGCCCAGGGTGGCTTGGAACTCACTGTGTAGTCAAGGCTAGCTGTGGTTTCTTGCCTCAACCCTTCCAAATGCTACATGACAGGTATGAGCTAGCTCAGACAATCCTTTTCTGTACTAACATTTGGGTCCTGATCCAGTGACATGCCTGTTTGCTGTCCTTTCTGTGTTATATGTGTCTTTGACTTGTCTTGATTTTCTCTCCAGAGGGCAGCCACTACCCTAGATGAGAAGATCGAGAAAGTACGGAAGAGAAGGAAAGCAGAGGTGAGGCTGAGACGGAGCCGTGGCAGTTGTAGACACGCTCTGGTCTGTGGCTTTGAGAGGGGTGAAAACAGGTCCTCCAGTCTGGGTAATTACTCCTTACTGTCTGGCCATGGAGCTCAGCATGGCTTCTCTTAGGTTCTGAATTTCTTGGTGTTTGTAGTCACACCTACTTTATTTGATTTTTCCTCAGGATAAGGAAGCCAAGTCTGGGAAGGTGGAGGAGAAAGAAGGCCAGGCAGGCTCTGACCTGAAGGGGCAGAAGAATCTGGATGAGAATGAGGCAGACTCCAAGGACGAAGACTCTGAGACTGACTACTCCTCTGAAGATGAGGAGATCCTCACCAAAGCAGGTAGGCCGATGCACCTGGGCTCTGTGGGAGGTTGTGCAGTCTTCTGTGATGGCGCCTGCTTGTCCCCGAAGTGCTGGGATGTGTTATGTTAGGTTGTCTCTTTACTAACCACCACACCAGGGCCTTATTCTTTGTGGGTGGCTGCTTCTCTCCTCATTCTCAGCTCCACAGAGTGTTGGCTCCTCTACAACTCACCTGCTTGGGGTGACTCAGTTGCATTGGGTTTACCTATGCAGTCAGGAGTTCAGTGAGCATATGGTAGAATTCTCTAAATGTCACAGTGTTAGGTTGTGTTAAGAGCCCACTGTTTACACTGTACTCACTAGGCTAGAATCCTGTCTGCATTTGTCATTATCTGTGAAAGGAGGCTGGGACAGCAGCTTGTCTGGATGATTTTAACTAATCATGGACAGTACCGAGCAAGGCAGGTGCTGGATAAGAACTGTGCTCATTGCTGTGTTTTTCCCACAGACACACTCAAAGTGAAGGAGAAGAAGAAGAAGAAGAAAGGCCAGGTGAGCATGGGTAGGTGGTTGCTGGGCAGCTCGCTTTTGTCATGCAGGCTTGTTTGCTTTGCTGAGTTCTTCCTGTCATCTGATCTGTTGCAGGAAGCAGGGGGATTCTTTGAAGATGCATCTGAGTATGACAAAAGCCTGTCCTTCCAGGACATGAACCTCTCCCGGCCCCTTCTGAAGGTAGTAGCTATGGCAACAGAGTTGATTCTTTTTTGACTGATTGTCTTCTCTCTGTGTGCGCGCATGTGCTCACATGTGCTCACATGAAATGTGCATGTATGTGTGCTGGTGCCTGTGGAAGGCAGGAGATGGCATGGATCCCCTGCAGCTGGAGTTCGAAGTGATTGTGAGCTGCCATGTGTGCTAGGAAGCAAATTCAGGTCTTCTGCAAGAGCAGCAAGTACTCTTAATTGCTTAGCCATCTCTCTGGCCTGTTCATTTTAGACAGGGTCTCAGGTAGTCCAGGCTTGCTATGCTGTGTAGCTGAGGTAGGCCTTGAACTCCTTATCTTCCTGCCTTCATCAAGGCCTGGGATCTAGAGGTGCATCACCATAACCAGCCTACGAGGGGTGATTCTTGCAATCGGCTCCATCTAGGCTTCTTCATTTCTCTTTGATCCCCTCAACACTGTTGTGGGCTCTGCTTCCAGAGAACTGTCTTGAGCAGTAAGTCCCACTTTCATTTGGGATGAAGCCAAAGTTCTTGCACTGACTTACAGACGTCTCTCTCCCTGGTTCCTTTATAGCACTTTTCTCCTTTGCACTTGCTGTTTCCTTTTCTTGAAAGATTCTTCTTCTAGAAGCTTCCTGGGGTGCTCTCTCACCCCACAGGGGTCAGTGAGTCATCCTTGACATCCCTGCTGTGATTCGCATGTCCTCCCGGGTTGTCTGCAGCTCCTTCGTGGCTGCATTTATCTCTGTAAAATGGGTGTGTTTGTTTTTTGTCTGTTTCTTTCTGCCTTCCTAGAGCAAGGCTTTCCTTTTTGTCCAGAGTGCAGCTGGTGTCTTAGGCTCTGGAGCAGAGGCACTAGGAGGATGTTGTGTGCCTCAGAGGCTTGGTTACCTTGTCCCTTGCTGTGGATCACTCCCTGCCTACCTGCCCTGTCTGACTGTAACTTTTCCCTTCAGGCCATTACAGCCATGGGCTTCAAGCAGCCCACTCCAATCCAGAAGGCGTGCATCCCTGTGGGTCTGCTGGGGAAAGACATCTGTGCCTGTGCAGCTACTGGGACAGGTGAGAGGAGGGTTGGGGGCGGAAGAGGAGGAGGAGGAGGAGGAGGAGGAGGAGGAGGCCAGAGCACACTAGGTCTCTAGGCTGCTGTAGCCTGCTAAACACACCTGGCTCCTTAAAGATTTACTAGTGAGCTGGCTGGTAGTGGTGCACGCCTTTAATCCTAGAATTCAGAAGGCAGAGACAAGTGAATCTGAGTTTGAAGCCAGGTTTGTCTACACTGAGCATTTCAGGACAACCAAGGCTACACAGAGAAACCCTGTTTAAAAAAAAAACTAAAGTAAAATGAAGATTATGAGTAGTTTGCTTACGTGTATATACAAGTACTGTATGTGTGCAGGTATGGTACAGGACATTGGATAACTCCATATCTGGAGTTGTCGTAAACTGCCATGTGTGTGCTGGGAACCAGCCCAGGTCCTCTGCAGGAGCAGCCAGCTCTCTTAACCACTGAGCCGTCTCTGCAGCCCTCCGTGTGGCTTTTTAAACTATTGAAAGAGACTATAAAGCTAGATGTTGTGGTGTATTCCTTTAATCTCAGAACTGAGACAGAAAGATTGTACGTTTCTGCTCAGTCTGGGGATATAGAGAGGATCTTAAAAAGAAAAGTCTGTAGAAATCTGTATGCAGTTGGCAATTTTGAGATTTTTGTCATTGTTAAAGATTTTATTTATTATGTGTTTATGTGGGTTTTATGTACATGTGAGTGCAGAGTCCAGAAGAGGCTGACAGGACTCCCTGGAGCTGGAGTTACAGGCAGTTGCAAGCTGCTGGTGGGGTGTGCTGGGAGCTGACCACTCATCTCCCCAGCCCCTCACTTGGTGGTTTTTGTTTTTTTTTTTTTTTTTTTTTAGATTTATTTTATATATGTAAGTAACTTTTGCTGTCTTCAGACATAGTAGCAGAAGGTATCAGATCCCATTACAGATGGTTGCGAGCCACTATGTAGTTGCTGGGAATTGAATTCAGAACCTCTGGAAAAGCAGTCAGTGCTCATAACTGCTGAGCCACCCTCTCCAGCCTCTCTCAGTTGGAGATTTTAACAGCTTTAAAAGTTATTGGGATGCCAGTTTGGCTTCATAGCAACATGTTGTAGAACATTGACCTTGGGGACTGGAGAGATGGCTCAGAAGTAAAGAGCACTGGCTACTTTCTCAGAGGACCAAAGTTTGGTTCCCAGCACCCACTTCGCAGCTTAGCAGGTGTCTATAACTGAAGTTCCTGGGGATCAGACACCTGATCCCTGCTGGCTCCATGGGCATCAGACATCATTCATACAGGGTAAATACTCATATACATGTAAAATGTAAATATCAGTGAGTATCAGGGCTAGAGAGAGAGTTTAGAGCACCGGCTGCTCTAACAGGGAACCCAGGTTCAACCCCCGATCCCCAGTGGCAGTTCACAGCTGTTTCTAACTCCAGTTGCAGAGGATATGCATGTGGCATCCATGCACAGACATGTACATAAATGTCAATAAAAACTGAGTCTCTAAAATACTAGCTAACTAAGACTGAGAATGTGAGCCTTGTGTCTGGCATCCACTGGTGTTAGAACGGGGATCAGATGATAGTGGGTCCTGGGAGAGCAGCCTGCCTGTTAACTGTTGCCCTGCTCGCCAGCCCAGTCACCATAGTTTTCTTTTCTTTTTTGGTTTTTTGAGACAGGGTTTCTCTGTGTAGTCCTGGCTGTCCTGGAACTCACTTTGTAGACCAGGCTGGCCTCGAACTCAGAAATCTGCCTGCCTCTGCCTCTGCCTCCCAAGTGCTGGGATTAAAGGCGTGCGCCACCACCGCCCGGCTCACCATGGTTTTCTTTTCCGTTTACATGGCCATGGTGTGGCAGTAGGCAAGCACTCATGCATAAGTTGTATGTTCCCATCAGCAGGGATGTGGGTTCCTGAACTCGGGTGGGACCAGGCATGGAAGGTGCTGAAGCTGCTCTCTGCTCTGCTGTCCGCCCTCTAGGCAAAACTGCAGCCTTTGCACTGCCTGTCTTGGAGCGTCTGATCTACAAGCCCCGCCAGGCTGCTGTCACTCGAGTGCTGGTGCTGGTCCCCACCAGAGAGCTGGGCATCCAAGTGCACTCTGTCACCAAGCAGCTGGCCCAGTTCTGCAACATTACCACCTGCCTGGCTGTGGGTGAGTGAGGGCTCCGAGCCTCCGGGAGATCTGGTGTGACAGATAGAGGATGGGGTGTGCTTCACTGCACCCCAGATGTCAGGAAAGACCTTTGTTTTCATAGTGGGTCCTAGAGGTAGGGGGAGAGGTTTCATTAAGACTTAACTCTTTTATCGTTTTCTTTTATGTGTTTGAGATAGGATTTACTCTGTAGCCCAGGTTGGCTTGGAACTTAACTGTGTAGCTCGGGTTGACTTCAGACACAGCAATCATCCTGCCTTCCCTCCTACTGCTGAGTGAGAGAGCCGACACACTTAGCACGACTTGACCTCTTAGATCTGTGGTACTGGGCATTGAACCTAGGGCCTTTTGCACAATACTGTATTACTGCATTTCTACTCAGAAAACTTAATCTTGAGGCTGGGGAGTTAGTCCTGTGGTTCAGAAGACGTACTAATCTAAAAAAAGGGACCTGGATTCTAGTTCTCAGCACCCATATGCAACTTCCAGCATCTGTAACTGGAGTTCCAATCTGACACTCTCTTCTGACCTATGAGGCACCATACTAGAGGTGCACATGGTGCTCATAACACATACAGGCACATAATAAAATGAAACCAACCTTTACAAAAAAGGTTGCTATGTGGTGTGATGCAGGCCTTTAAATCCAGCACTGAGCTGGGCGGTGGTGGTGCACGCCTTTAATCCCAGCACTTGGGAGGCAGAGGCAGGCGGATTTCTGAGTTCGAGGCCAGCCTGGTCTACAGAGTGAGTTCCAGGATAGCCAGGGCTACACAGAGAAACCCTGTCTTGAAAAACAAAACAAAACAAAACAAAACAAAACAAAACAAAACAAAACCCAGCACTGAAAGGCAGAGGTAGTCAGATCTCTGTGGGTTGGAGGCCAGCCTGGTCTACACTGTGAGTTTTAGATCAGTAAGAATGCACAGTGAGACCCTGTCCAAAACTCAAAGAAGACTTAACCTTAAGAAGATTCAGGGATGGGAATATGGCTGCATGGTAGAGGGTTTGGTTGTGTAGCTTCTGCCAGTCTCTGGGTTCAGTTTCTAGTAACACACATTTTGGACTAGAGAGATATCTCAGTGGTTAAGAGCAGTGATTGTTCTTCCAGAGGTTCTGAGTTCAGTTCCCAGCAACAACATGGTGGCTCACACCATCTGTAATGGGATCTCATGCCCTCTTCCAGTGTGTCTGAAGATAGCTACAGTATACTCAAATAAATAAAATTCATTTATTTTAAAATTCACAGTATTCTCTTCTATAAAGTCTTTGGTGATCCTAGCACTTGGGAGAATGAGGTAGGGTTCATTGCCAGGCTGGGTTACACATGTGAGACTGTCTCAAGCCAGTGAAGAAAGACAAGGCTTCAAGGGCTGTATTACTGCATCCATTTAGGATGGGACTTCCATGTGGGCTGAGTGATGGTGTTGGGAACTCTTGGTGACGTTAGTGTCATGGAGTCTGACTTTGCCCTCTGTGTGTAGTTGGAAATCAGGGATGATTGTGGTCCTTGGGACAGGGATGCCAGCAGTTTGTACAGCTGCTGCTTTCAGACCTTGAACACCTTTAGGTGTTGAGTTTTGAAGTGCTGCTCTGATGTCTGCTCTCAACCGATTATGATGGATGCATCAAAAACCCAAAGAAGACTTAACCTTGAGACAGTGTTCAGGGACGAAGATGTGGCTCCCCATCAGTGCTCACTGAGAAATCACATTGCCCAGGCCTTGGGCTCTCTGGTTCCTCTGTGTGCTCTGCAATTGACCTGAGCTCCAGGCAGGTGGCAGGCACCACTGATGAATGACTGAGCAGGCTATCCATGGGGTCTGCTCCGCAGGTGGCCTGGACCTGAAGTCTCAGGAAGCTGCTCTCCGGGCAGCACCCGATATCCTCATTGCCACGCCTGGCCGGCTCATCGATCATCTCCACAACTGCCCTTCCTTCCACCTGAGCAGCATTGAAGTGCTCATCTTGGATGAGGCTGACAGGTGTGCCTGAGGTGCAGGGCCTGGGGTTCTGCACTGTTCCCTGCATGCTCTCTAAGGCTCTTGGTGACTCGTGTGTCACACCATTACTGTTCACCCTGGGTCTTGGTCAGGGTTTTCTGTCTATGTATGTGTGCTCTCTCCCTTTTTCTGCCTCTCCTTTCCCTCGTCTTTCTCCCTCTCTTCCTCCTTCCCTATTCCTTTTCCCCTTCCTCCTTTCCTCCTTTATAGTGAGTGGCTTAAGAGGTACGAGAGGTCATTCAGGAATGGTGCTGCACGCCTGTAATCCCAGCACTTGGAAGGCTGGGGTGGGGTGCAGAGGCATGAAGACTGTAAGAGTGAGTCTAACTCACAGTATATAGTGAGTCCCAGACCAGCCTATGTACAGGGTGAGACAGTGTCTCCAAGAAAAGCCCAAATAACGAGAACACTACCATTTTCTGAGATTTGAAAATGTCACTGAGATCCTCAGAACAAATCTTTTCCTTGCCTATACTTGGAAATAAGAAAGGTACCCACCTTATGTGGCATGCTGTAGAAGTAATGCAGGCAAGGCAGCCTAGCTTCCTTCCACAGGCCATCTCCAGGACTGCCCCTCCATACTCTCCCTCCACACTGCCTTCCCCCCCCACTGCCTCCCCAACACTGCCCTCTCACCCACACTGCCCTCCCCCTCCACAATGCCTTCCTCCCCCACAATGCCCTCCCCCTCCACACTGCCCTCCTTTTGCCCATACATGTCCCAGTTGGACCAATGACAGAGGACTGTTGAAAAGGCGGGTCCCTCCCCTCAGCTCAGTTGATGGCAGCCCAGTCAGTCCAGCTCAGCTCTGTGTGTCACGTCTGTGGTACACTTGTCCCAAAGCCCATTAATACCCACATGTTGCTGGTCCTCGGCTCAGCACCATCTCCTTGACCTGCTTCAAGCTTCTGCAAGCCCTTACCCAGCAGCCTCCTCCCTAGGATGGTTTAGTATCCCAGTCACCAAGACACAGCTAGACAAGTGCAGAGAGAGCAAGGCTGAGGGCTATTCCAGACAGACTAAAGAGGCGTGAGCACCACGTGCAACAGTGGCACTGTGGCACTCGGGGAGATTTAGTCTTGTCCAAGCTTTACTTAGGTGTCTGGTGGTGGTTTGACATTGTGGTTATGTAGGAGCAGGTTATTGTCTGTCAGAAAATGCTCTGCTGGGACATTTGGGGACAAGGTGTTATGATCTCAGTGCCTTGCAGAGTAGAAGAGCAGAGTCCTGGTGGCTCAGACATGACATAGTAAGGGTGGAACAACAGCAGTTCCAGGGAAAGCCTGAGTCTCAATACAGCCATGGCCTGTGTGGGACCCTCCCTCCCCCTCACTCTGGACAGAAGAGCTCTCTCACTGTCTGCCCTTCCTCCAGGATGCTGGATGAGTATTTCGAGGAGCAGATGAAGGAGATTATTCGAATGTGTTCCCACCACCGCCAGACCATGCTCTTCTCAGCCACCATGACAGACGAGGTGGGTGTGCCTAATTGCATGCAGAGGACCCCAGCTGCGCAAGCCCTCACAGCTGAGCAGCCCTGACCTTATACTTGGTAGGTGAAAGATCTGGCCTCGGTCTCCTTAAAGAATCCTGTGCGCATATTTGTGAACAGCAACACAGATGTCGCTCCCTTCCTGCGGCAAGAGTTCATACGGATCCGGCCTAACAGGGAAGGGGACCGGGAAGCCATTGTGGCAGGTGAAGGCTCAGGGCTAGACTGGGCAGGGTGGGCATCTGCACTCAGGCTCTTGGTTTTTCTGTCCTCTAGCTGCCTCCGTCCTTTCTCCACCAGCTCACACAGTGGCACTGCTTGTTACCTAGCCCTCGCCACCTCTTCCAGGAGGCCGGCTAGCCTACTCCTCCCATCTCCCTCAGCCCGTGGTGTTGACTACACGTGGGGGCTGGCTTCCCTGACTTTGCCTTGGCATATGAGCCCCACAGTCAGGACTTGGTCGGTCTGCCCAGTGCTGGCTTACTCTTCTCCCTGCAGCTCTCCTGATGAGAACCTTTACTGACCACGTGATGGTCTTCACCCAGACCAAGAAGCAGGCCCATCGCATGCACATCCTCTTGGGACTGCTGGGGCTGCAGGTGGGAGAGCTTCACGGCAACTTGTCACAGAGCCAGCGGCTGGAGGCCCTCCGGTAATGCTCCATGCCACCCTCCTTTGGTCAGCCCAGGGGACCTTGTGGAGAGCAAATAGGACCCTGGACTTGTGTTAGAGCAGAGGCAGGGGACACAAATAATACAGTACCCAACTTTAAGCGGTTTTACGCCAGTGTCTGCCACACTGTAGTTTGAATCTGAGGGCTGTGAGGGTGCGTGTAGTCAGACTGCCTGGCCTGAGCAGGTTGCTCTTATTGCGCTCCTGTCTATGGCTTTCCCAGAGCAGCTCACGTCAGATGATTAAGACTCACTCTTGGCCAGCAGTCATTTCATGAGCATGTGTTCTGCATATGCAACATGGTTCATGTATGGTTTATCATTCAATTCTCGAGCAGTGGAGAGCTACAGGCTAGGGTCCTCAGAACGAATGCCCCCTCACCCCTGCCCTGCTCATCACTGCCTGAGAGCTGCCCTCTGAGGCTCTGACCTCTGCTCTCTGCTGTAGTCTGTAGACAGGTCCCAAACTTTGGTGTGATGGGACCTGCTACCTGAAATAGTACACACACCCAACTCCATGTACTCAGTCCAGGCTGGCTGTTTTTATTTATTTTGTGTGCTTGGGTGTGTGACATGGTGCTAGTGTGGAAGTCAGAGGACAACTTGTAGGAATTAGTTCTCTTCTTCTAGCATGTGGGTTCCACGGATTGAGATGCTTCCAGCATGAGGCCCCAGGTCCTCAGGCTTGGTAGCAGATACCCTTACCATTTCACGGTGTTGGGCTGAGGTGGCTTACTAAACATGTCTTTGGCTCTTACTAGGCGCTTTAAGGATGAGCAGATTGACATCCTGGTGGCCACAGATGTGGCAGCCCGTGGGCTTGACATCGAAGGGGTGAAAACAGTGAGTCTGTTGTTGCTGTGGTGGGGCTCTTGTGCCCACCCGCCCGCCGCACCTCACTGATCCTCGCCCTGGTCTTCAGGTGATCAACTTCACCATGCCCAACACTGTCAAACACTATGTGCACCGCGTGGGGCGGACTGCCCGTGCTGGCAGGGCTGGGCGCTCAGTGTCTCTGGTGGGAGAAGAGGAGCGGAAGATGCTGAAGGAGATCGTGAAGGCTGCCAAGGCTCCAGTGAAGGCTCGGATCCTTCCCCAGGGTGAGCAGTACAGGATGCTGGGCTCAGGGAGGCAGCTTGAGCTCTGCCACCTTTTGAGTACCCTGGACAGGCTCCCTCCTTCCCTAGGTGACCACTGTGTACCACCACCGAGAATGGTGACAGTAGGGTTCAGCTTGTCAGAACTCCTTAGTCTCCATTCTCATCAGCTCCCCCTTCCTATTGGTGGGCAAGGAGACGAGGCTAGCCCTTATTCTTGGCTCTTTTATCCCTTTCATCTATTTCTATGGGTACCTACCCTTTCTTCCTTTTTTTTTTTTTTTTTTTTCTTGCTCCAGTACTAGAGATGGAACCCGTGCCTTGTGCATGCTGGGTGCTACTCTGCAGCTGAGCTGTATTCCCAGGCCTTGTCCAGGGTAGCCTTGAACTGGTTCTGTGGCTCAAGAAGGACTCATTTATTTGCTAGTTGCCTTCTTTCTTTTTTCTTTTTTTCTGAGTCAGGGTTTTGTTGTGCTATGTAAACCAGATTGGCCTCAAACTCAACGGTTCAGCGTCCCCTGCCTCCTGGTGCTGGGATTAAAGGTGTGCCCACCATGCCTGGCTTTGGCTTTCATGTTTTAATACTGCTGAGTTGAATGACTTGTGGGAATTAGTGATAATAAACATGAAGTCTAATCAAAGAGCTCATCCTTCAGTGTCTCCTCTGTGTGTAGATGTTTCTAGTTTCTTTTTGTTTTGAGAGTCTATTTTTATTTTATGTGTGTGGATGTTCTGCCTGCATGAATGTCTATGTAGTATCTGTGTGTGATGCTCTTTGAGGCCAGAAGAGGGCATCAGGTCATCTAGAACTGGGGTTCCAGATGAGAGTGAGCTGCCTGTAGGTGTTGGGACAACCCAGGTCCTGGAAGAACAGCCAGTGTTCTTCCAACAGGTATTTTCCCCATTATCAATCATTTCTGCCTGTCATTCAGGAAGTAGGTCCTTCTGTCCTTCTGTGTGCCCAGTCTCAGTGCTGCTGTCTCAGTAGCCAGGGATTGAGCAGAAACAGAAGAGCTGGTGTTTCTGCTGTGAGTCAGTGACAGGAGGAGAGGAGCCTGTTAGAAAAGCTGGCGATTCTGTTTGTGCCCCTACCTAGCTGTAGGAGCAGCTGTTGTGCCGGCTTTGTGAGGGTCTGGAGATCTGAGTGACCTTCATTCTGTGTGGCGTTTCCACGGCTCCACGGCTCCTGTGTGTTCACTTTTCTGGCTCTCTTGTGCTCTACCAAGCAGATCTCGGCCTCCTGAGTTACCAGGGTTGTAGGCTGATATCACATGGACTCATTCGTAGTGGGAGGTGTTCAGGAAGGAGCATGCTGTTCTGTGTTAGCAAGTAGGCATCTGCGGTGCTCTCACTAACTGCCTAGTGCTCACCCTCAGTTTGATTTTTATTCCTTTCCTGTAAGATGTTATTCTCAAGTTCCGGGACAAGATTGAGAAATTGGAGAAAGATGTGTATGCGGTGCTGCAGCTGGAGGCGGAGGAAAAAGAGATGCAGCAGTCGGAAGCCCAGGTGAGGCTGTGTGGCCATCTCCCCCACTCACCTGCTCAGTGACAGCTGCAGTGTGACCGTGGGTGTCCTTGTACCATCCCCACAGATTAACACAGCAGAGCGACTCTTATCCAAAGGGAAAGAGACAGCAGACCAGGCACCTGAGAGGAGCTGGTTCCAGACCAAGGAAGAGAGGAAGAAGGAGAAGAGTAAGTCCTGAAGGCTCCTCCTCACTGGCTGAGCGTTGTGGGGGAACTGCTTGCCAAGCAAACCTAAGGGCCAGACTTTGAATTTCCAGAGCATGCCTCCCAGCTTTAACAATTAAGGTGGCAGCATGTTTCTTTATCATATGAGTAGTTTATAACATAACTTCTCTATGTTGAGGGATATTGAAAGTTTACCCAATTTTTTGCCATTAGTCAGATGGAATGGAGATGTCCTGAGAGTCTTTGAACATGTGCCCCTTGGTTAATTAAGTGTGCTTTGTAGGGTATTCTGAAGGTAAAGGGGGATGCAAATTTCTCACTCAAGTGGTAGTTTCAAAATTATCTCCCTTGTAAGCTGTGCCAGCAGTGTCAGAAATCCTGCCTCTGTTTGGTGGCTAGGAGGAGGTGAGTGTGTGTGCTAGACTTCATGGGAGAGGACTGCCATGGTTGAGTGCTAGGTACAACTTGTCTTTGTCCTTTGTGCTGGGAATGGAGACAGTGAGAACCTTCAGTGTGCTGAGGCAACTGGGGTTCGGTGAGCTGGAGAGAACAACCTCAGCTGTCTTCTTCAGGGGTCTTATGTTATCCACCTTGTTTTATTTTATTTTAAGATTTATTTTATGTATGTGAGTATACTGTAGTTCTCTTCACACACACCAGAAGAGGGCATCGGATCCCATTACAGAGGGTTGTGAGCCACCGTGTGGTTGCTGGGAATTGAACTCAGGACCTCTGCAAGAGCAGTCAGTCCTCTTAACTGCTGACCCATCTCTCTAGCCCTTGTGACAGGGTCTCTCATTGGTCTAGAATTCAGCAAATGGTCTAGTCTGGCTGGCCAGTGAACCCAAGGGATCAGCCTTTCTCTGCTACCTTAGTATTGGGGTTATAAACAGATTACCACTACACCCACTTTCTTTCCATCTGTCCGTCCATCCATCTTTCTCCTTCCTTCCTTCCTTCCTTCCTTCCTTCCTTCCTTCCTTCCTTCCTTCC
>JANHMN010000002.1:227357305-227387161 GCA_030674055.1 Rhabdomys pumilio
ACACACACACACACACACACACACACACACACACACACAGAGTGCTCCAGCTGCATACAGAGCCTGCATGCCAGAAGAGGGCACTGGATCCCATTACAGATGGTTGTAAGCTACCATGTGGCTGCTGGGAATTGAACTCGGGACTTCTGGAAGAGCAGCCAGTGCTCCTAACCACTGCGTCATTTCTCCAGTCCCCTCTATTGTTATTTTTAATTATTATGTGTACATGTGTGTCCATATGTGGTTATGTACATCTGAGTGTGGATGCCCATAAAGACCAGAAGGTGCAGAGAGACCAAGAGACCATCAGTGCTGGACAAGGAACTGGAGTAGTGGCAGCTGAGGTACCCAGTGTAGGTGCTGGAAACTGAACTTGGGTCCTCTGCAAGAGCAGTGCTTTTTCTGAGACATAGTCTGTCTATTATATAGCTCTTGCTGTCCAGGAACTTGCTGTATGTAGACAAGGCTGGCCTCAGGCTCAGAGAGCCACCTTTCTCTGGCTCCCTCCCGAGTGCTGGACTAAAGGCATGCCCACCACACTGGCTTCAGGACACACTCTTAACGCTGAGCTCTCTCCAGACCCTCTGCTACCGTCAAAAGCCTTTGTTCTCCTGAGGAAGGAAATCTCCTAAACCATCAGAGTGACCAGGGAGGGCAGACTGACCTTAATCTGCTCATACTTGAGAACAGAAGGATGGTTCTGCAGATCCTGGTAAATGTGGGGGGTCAAAAGGCGGGCGATTTCAGGACGCATACGGTGCTGAAACAACAGATGGCATTAGGAACAAGTCAAGACAAAGGGCCATGTTCTGGAGGCTGTGCTATCAGCAGGAAACCTACAGAGGTAACACCAAAGAGCAACTGGGAGGAAGCATGATGCAAGAGGCTTCATCCAAAGAGCAGGGACTTCGCAATGGTTTCAAACAGTATTTCTGACTGTCTGGCTTTTGAGCAATACCCGAGCTCTAACTGCTGGCAGGGGACAGGCACCAGGAGCCTTCTAGTACAACACAAGCTCAGTCTCTCACCTGGTGATTCAGACGGACGAAGGGGAGGTTTACTTTTACCAGCCGTTCAAACAGGGACACCTCAAGGTTGAAGTTCTTGGCCAGGTCATACACATTAGCACTGGGGCGCAGCTGGGGAGAGAAACAGGCCTGAGAATTCTCTGGTGGGAACACACTGACTGCCCAGCAGCGTGTGTTTCAAGCACCTGTTGGAGGCAGGTACTAGCCTAGGTGCTGTCAGATTCAGGATTAGTAATGACAAGGATCATGAAGAACCCAAGATGATCTAACAGAGAACCCGAGGGTGGATGGTCTGGCTAGGCCTCTGCAGTGACACCTGAGTTGACAACAACACGGAGGTGGCTGCCAGTCATGAGAGGGGCAGGAAGGACAGTGAGTGTAGGCCCTGAGCAAATGAGGTGAGCAGAGACAGGACAAAGCCCACTTCTGTTTCTGAGATGGTCTTGCTGTGCAGCAGCTTGTAGGCTAGGCATGGCTGTACACGCCCCTGTAGTCCACACTTGGAAAGTGGAGGCAAGGTTCAGTGTATAAAGCCACCCTCAGCTACAAAGTGTGTTCAAGGTTAGCTTAGGCTACATATGACCATCTCAAAATCAAAGGAGCTTGAGTTTTAGTATCAAGAGTAGTGAGAAGCCCCTGACATGCATGGGCTGGAGAGATGGCTCAGTGGTTAAGAGCACTTCCAGAGGTCCTGAGTTCAATTCCCAGCAACCACATGGTGGCTCACAACCATCTGTAATGGGATCTGATGCTCTCTTCTGGTGTGTCTGAATCAGCTACAGTGTACTCATGTAAATAAAAATAAATAAATAACATTAAAAAAAAAAAAAAAAAACCTTAAGGAACTTCCTATGCAATTGCTCATGGTGAGAGCCAGAGAGATGGCTTTATGGTTAAGAGTACTGGCTGCTCTCGCAGGGGACCCAAGCTCAATTCCAAGCACTCATGTATCAGCTCACAACTATCTGTAACTCCAGTCTAAGGGGATCTGTTACTCTCTTATGGTCTCCACAGGCACTGCAAGTATGTGGTATACTGACATGCAGGCAAAACACCATACATATAAATAAAGATACTGTTTAGGTTAAGTTTTGGTTTTATTTTCTTTCTGTTTTTTTTTTTGTTTTGTTTTGTTTTGTTTTTTTTTTTTTTTTTGTTTTTTTGAGACAGGGTTTCTCTGTGTAGCCCTGGCTGTCCTGAAACTCACTCTGTAGACCAGGCTGGCCTCGAACTCAGAAATCCACCTGCCTCTGCCTCCCAAGTGCTGGGACTAAAGGCGTGCGCCACCACCGCCCGGCAGTTTTGTTTTCTTTTAAAGGCATGTTGAACCAAGCAAGGTATACAGTTATTATTCCAGCAGTCTGAGGGCAACCTGGTCTGTATGGCTGGGGACACAGAGCTGAGGTGTAGGGTAATGCCTGCCTAGCATGTGTGGATTGCCCTGGATGCAATCTCTAGTCATAAGATTGCTGAGGAAAAGAACAAGGATGCAAGGAACAGAGCAAGCACAGAGTCACCAGTAAGCAAGCTGAGGACTCTTAAGTAGAGAGGTCAGGATCTTGTTTGTTCTGTCCCCCCAAAACACCCCATCTTTTAAGAATTCTTGCTTTACCTGCTGGTGGTCCCCAATCAGAATAAGATGCTGGCAAGCTTTGCTTAGCGTGGCAATGGTGTGAGCCTCAAGAACCTCGGCAGCCTCTTCTACAATGACGATCCGAGGCTCCACTTGCTGCAAGATCTGGCGGTATTTGGCAGCACCTCAAATCAACAAAGATGAGAGGCTCTTTTGAGCACAAGACCTAAAGGGCCAGTTCTTTTGTACCTTTCCTGGGCTGGTAGAAAACTAAGCCCTCCTGCTCATCGGGGGCTGGAGCAGCCACTGAGTAAGAGGGTAGGCACTGAGGGTGGGCAGCGAGTGAGCAGGTGGGCACTGAGTGAGCAGATAAAATGAGCTTATGTTGGAGTTTTAAGCTCTGAAAAGCAGGAAAATGTCCCAAGGTAAGGGTTGCTTACAACAATAGCTTTCACCATATTTGCTTCATCTGATGGGATGGGGCACCAAGGGAAACTTGGCTTCAACAAGTAAATCCCACCCACCTTCCTACCTGTGGTTGTCATGCCCACAACCTGGGCATCTTTGAGGATATGAAGGTCTTCCTGGAGTCTCAGCTCGGCCATTCTTTCTGCCCATGTGCGGTACTGACATTCATAGTTGAGGATCTTCCGGCGAGTGTCAGCTTGGTACATCTGCAGCCACAGCCTGAAGAATGAAGAAGCAGGGAAGGAAGCCTTGCTTTAATAAGAGTGAACGATGTGCCAGCTCCCGAAGTAGCTCTAAAGCTCTACAGAGTTTACAGGCCAGATAGGGAGAATGAGAGGCCCAGAATTACAGAAACCCAGAGCTGAAAATGCCCCATAAAAGATGTGTGGGTCATCAGGGTGTGAGGAGGGAAATGGGGACAGAGACACACTCTGCTGTGAGGGCCTACAGCGTCTTCCTGCTCCAGGGTGTAAGGAGGGAAGTGAGGACAGAGACACACTCTGCTGTGAGAGAATCCAGTGTCCTCCTGTTCCTCACCTGAGCCAAATGAGGTCCTGCCCAATCTGACTCATCCTAGGAACCAGACAGAATCCCATGGGAAATGACAGACTGACTGGGCTTGGGCACGGGCAGCACACCCATACCTATAGAGCTGCCAGCGGGAGCTCAGGTCCAGCTGCCAGACGTCCTGGATCACAGCGGCCTCAGCCTCAGTCATGGTGCTCAGTTTTCGAAGCTCTACCTTTACTCTCCTCTTCATCTTTTTTTTCTGACTGCGCTGAGTCTGCGGACATAAGTACCAGGCAAGACAGTGAGCAGAGGCCTCAGAACAGAACAAAGGGGTTGCCCCCCCAGTGAACTTTGTCTCACTCTCCCAACAGCTGCCTTCCATCATGAAAAGTTGCACAAAGTTCCAAGAACTGCCTGGGCCCCAAATCTGTCCTCTTTTCAAGAGGTGTGACCTAGGGTGTTGGCTGCAGCTGTGGCAATGTCAAGAGCCTGGGAAGAACCTCCACTGGCCACAATGTCTCAGATGTCCTCATGACATTTTCTGACAGTGTTTGGGTCATGGCTCTGTCTTCCTCTTTCCCTGCTCCTCCTGTCTGGAATCGCTCTGATGGCCATTTCTCCCTCTTTCTGAAGTGGGCATGTACCACTGAAGTAGAGGCATGGGCTCTTGCTGAAGGCTTCCTGGGCCACCACCTGGGGCCGGTGTTTAACAGAGGGTCTGCCACAGGCCTGCTACAATGGTCCTCACTCACAGAATCTTATCCCTTCTGGATCTGTCACTGAACGAAGCTACAAGATTTTATGAGGACTGGTGTGTAAACTGATGTCACCACACTAAAGGCCCCAATCCCAAGTGACATAGCAGAGACAGGCCTAATTCACAGTTATGAGAACTGGGCTCATTTCTCTGCCTCCACACAATACCACTGAACTGAACAAACCAGTAAGGCACAAAGTCTGTTACTGCAGCCAAACTGTTCTTAAGAGATCTTCATTCTCAGTAAGGGTTACAAATTGGTATGTGGAGTAGCAAATCTCCACACATAGAAAATGCTTGACCAAAAGTTTACATGAGACTAAGTCACACCACCCTGCCTCTAAGATAAGACTTTGATTTCAGGGTGACTGAAGGAGGAAGTCTGCTGTCTTGTTTTACTCCCATCCGCTGTATCTGCACTGGCTGCTCTCACACACAAAGGCTGACAAGGTGCGTAAGACAAGAAAGCCCCACACTGCGAAGTGACACCCTGCCACCTGCTTCTTATCTAAGTTGCTTGTTCCTGCCAGGGCCCCTCTGACCGCCATAGCTTTTCTACCCTCAGGTTATGTGCATGATGTGAGGATGAAGCGATGTAACAGCAGTAACAGCAATGGCCAACCCTGCAGAGCCTGTTCCCCCAGAGCCTGTTCCCGCAGAGCCTGTTCCCCCAGAGCCTGTTCCCGCAGAGCCTGTTCCCGCAGAGCCTAACCCAAGTCTGCCTGGAAAGACTGAGTCCTCCCCTCCATCCTGCTGGGGCTTTCAGGAGAGGCAGCTGGCTTACCTCCCACTCTTCTGTAGCCTGCTCTGGTCCAGCTATGGTCTCAGGCACATCCTGGTCCAGTCTCATGGCCAACAGCATCTTAGCCAGCTCCTGGTCGGCCCCGTTCTCTTCCTTCTTTTTTCTCCGCGGTCTCACCACCTCTTCCTCTTCAATCACTCGATCCGCTTGGATCAGGTCGGCTTCCTCCGCAATCTCGATTAGGGAACCCTCCTCTTCCCCTTCCTCCTCCTCTTCCCCCTCTGCCTGGGCTAAGAGAGGACCAGGTAGGGAAGGGACACCTGTAAGGGCTCACTCATAGGACATGCTCATGGCACTCAGCAGTTCAGGGAAGGGACTGGGACAGACACCAGGGACACACACTTAACACTGTCTGCACATGCGCTCGTTACACTTTATCAAGTTTTAAAAACCATATACAAGAAGGCTCTTTGGGGGGTTGTGGAGAGAGTCTCAATGCATAACCCTGGAATTTACTATGTAGACCAGCCTAGTCTCAACCTGTCCGAGACCTGCTGGCCTCTGCTTCCCGAATGCACCACCAGACCCAGTTTTCTTTTTTGAGACAGGAATTTTCTGTATAGCCTTGGCTATCCTAGAACTTGCTCTATAGACCAGGTTGGCCCTTTTGAACTCACAGAGATCTACCTACTTCTGCCTCTCAAGAATGCTGGGATTAAAGGTGTGGGTCACTACCACCCAGCTATCCAAAAATGCCTTTTAAGAAAGTTTTTACTATATCGACTATATAAATGAGGGTAACTGTAAGTAAAATATAAGTGTGAAATTTACTTTTTATTTATCTATTTTTAAAATAGTTAATATATACATATATACATACACATACATACATACATTGTAGCTGTCTTCAGATATATCAGAAGAGGGCACTGGGTCCCATTAACAAATGGTTGAGAGCTGCCATGCCATGTGGCTGAACTCAGGACCTCTGGTAGAGCAGTCAATGCTCTTAACCACTGAGCCATCTCTCCAGCCCTATTTTTTATTTTTTAATGTGTATTGCGTGCATGTATGTGTGCACCACAAGCATGCCTGATGTTGGTATAGGAGTCCCTGGGGCTAGACAGTTGTGAGCTGCCATGTGGGTGCTGGCAACTGAACGCTCTCTCTCCAAGAGTAATCTATAATCTTAACTACTCAGTCATCTCTGCAGTCTCCCACTCTGTGGGGTGGGGGTGGGGAGGGAGATGCTGCTTTGTTCTTGTTTGTTGTGTGGCCCAGGCTAGCCTCTGATTCCTGAGGGCTGTGATAATAATATAACTGTGCACAACCATATAGTAAGTCCTCTGGCTTTTCTTTTCTTTCTTTTTTTTGTTTTATTTTTCCTTGAGACAGGGTTTCTCTGCATATCCCTGGCTCTCCTGGAACTAGGTCTCTAGAACACGCTGGCTTTGAACTCATCAAGATCTGTCTGCCTCTGCCTCCCGAGTACTGGGATTAAAGGTGTGCACCACCACTGCCTGGCTTCTCTGGTTCCTTTTAAATTTATATTTATTATTATCAGTGTATATGTGTGCATGTTTTGAGACAAGTTCTCACACTGCCCAAGCTGGCTTTGAAGTTGTAATAGAGATGTGTTTTTTCTTTTTCTTTTTCTTTGTTTTGAGACAGGGTCTCTCAACAGCCCTGGCTGTCCTGGAACTCATTACTCATTACATAGACGAGGAGGGCTTTGAACACAGGGATCCTTCTGAAGCCTTTGTCTACCTAGTACTGGAATCAAAGGTGTGTGTCATCAGCCCTGGCTTAAAGTTGTTATGTAGGTGAGGATGACCTTGAATTTCTGATCCTCCTGCCTGTACCTCCTGAATCCTGGGCTTACAGGCATGTGTCACCATGCCTGGTTCCAGGGTGCTAAGGACGGCCCTACCTAGAGCTCTGTACTTACTAGGCAAGCATCAGCTGTGACTCTAACAAGTACTTTCTGCATGTGTTCTGAACAACAGTGCTCTCTAAACTGTACCCATCAGTCTGGGCCATGCTTTCCTGCTCCGTCCTCTGCTGACTGACTCCGTCTGTTAAATATGAACACTGCATTTTGAGTCACATTGTTCTGGCTTTCACCATACTCCAGCTGACGGTGTCCTGGGTCACATGACCCTCTTACCTGTGTTCTCAGGTCCTGCTGGAGATGCACTCTGAGTGAAGGAACCCACACCAAGCCCCAGCCATTCGAGCATCATGGAATGCTTCGAGGGCTGCACACAGACCCAGTCAGCATCCTGTGAAGGAAGAATTGTCAGTCATGAGAATTCTGTGACAACCGTTATGAAGACAGTGTCTCTTCAAAGGATTTAAAATTCTTTCCTGGGCTGGAGAGATGGCTCAGAGGTTAACAGCACTGACTGCTCTTCCAGAGGTCCTGAGTTCAATTACCAGAAACCACATGATGGCTTACAACCATCTATGAGATCTGGTGCCCTCTTCTGGTGTGCAGGAATTCATGTAGGCAGAACACTATATACACAGTAAATAAAAAGGAAATAAAATTCTTCCTTGAGGGTAAATCTCAAGAGTTGGTTCTTGCTTAGTTTGTATAAAGCCCTGGGTTCTAACCCAAGCATAGAAAATCTAAATCTTAAACCTTATAGTTTAGAAGCTGCTGGTTCAAACCCAGCAGGTGGACTGCAGAGCCTTATTCCTGACCAGGACCCTCAACTGCTTATCACAGGAGGAACTGGTCTCTACAACAGCATCAGGTCTACAAACAAGGCTCTTAGAAGACAATGGCTTCTGCTGGAGCTGCCTGCATGGGCTGAGCCTCCTCCGGCAGCCTTACCTGCACGGGTCCACTCATGAGGCTTTCCCAGTGCTGGGGAGAGATGTACTTCTCCAGGTGCTGCTCCCGGAGGACACCGTGCATGGTGCATTCCAGGGTCTGGGCTCCTTCCTGAAGTCTTTGCTCTGACTCCTTCATCTCTGTCACAATCTGCCAAGAACAGAAAGAGGCAATGTAGAAACATTCTCTCCCAAAGCCAGTCTCTGCCCTGAGAGAAAATAAAGTCAAGAAACGAATCAAGAAGGAATAAATAAATAGATCAGTCACCAAACCTGTTTCTCAAGTATATCATGGTCCTGAGTCCCAGGGACCAATACTCAGTGCCCTACCCATGCAGGAAGCATGAACAAAGAGACCAAAGGCCAGTGGAAAGCAGGCCAGAGCCACTCTGGTCAGACTGCAAGCCTTACAGCCTCTTTTCCTCTTTGATGATAAGATCAGAGATATATTTTTTTTTCTCTAATTGTTTAAGACACAGGTTCTTGCTACATTGTCCAGGCTGATCCCAAACTTCTAGTTTAACCAATCTCTCCTGCCTCGGGTTCCCTAACAGCTGGGAATAAAGGTCTGTGTCACTGTACCCAGTTGTGATTTTAATTGGGTACCCTGCTCAGATAAAAAGATACTTCCCAGTCGAGGCCCGATGATGCATACTTTTAATCCCAGCACTCAGGACGCAGAGGTAAGTGGCTCTCTGATTAGAGGCTAGCCTAGTCTACAGAGTGAATACTAGGACAACAGAGGGTACACAGAGAAATCTGTCTGGAAAAACCAAGATGCTTCCCAGTGAGAAGGCTATGTGCTGTGGGCAGTGTGGAGGAAGCAGACTGAAGGGCTTGGTAGGGGCAGGAGAGGAGCGTTCTCACCCTTGTCTTGGGCACCAAAAGATGAGCAGACTGAAATGCCAGAAGGATGCTGGGTCCTTCAGAGAGCTGTGGAGCCTGCCGGGAAGCAGCTGCTATGCTGTGTGGATCCCTCACCCCGTGGCTAATCCACAACTATGACTCACACTCATATAGGCCCTTCGCAGGTGCATGGGGAGGGTGCGGCGGAATTCCCGCTTGTTCCTCAGCTCCCTCAGGGTGAACTGCTTCAGGATTTCACTGTTGCTCCTTCCGCCAACTCGCACAATGCTGGTCTTCTGACAGCCGTAGATGCCTGTAGAGCAGTATGCGATTTCTTAGGTGAGAGTTGTGTGTGTGGGATCTTATCTCAACTGGTGCCTTAGGGAGCTAACTTGTGCTTACAGGACATTCACTCCACTATAGATAAAATGTGGGCTGCCAAGCACAGAAGTGCAGTGCTTCAGAGCAAGACTGTGGACCTGGACACACGGACAGAGGGCTCTGCCTTTAGGAGTGAGGGACTCAACTGGTGGCTCACTGTGGGCGAGTTGGAGGCAGGAGGAGCGTCCTTGTGTGGTTACAGCCTGGATAAGGGAAGTCCATCTCTGTAGCTCTGAGGATGCTTCAGCAGAAATGTGACCCATTCCACACATGGAATGGCTGCTCGTAAGCTGGAGACAGCTTCTGACTTGTTTTCCTGTCTGGTTCATTAAGCCACTTACCCCAACAGCCATTACTCTAATACTGAAGGACCTGCTGCAGTAAGTGCACAGAAAAAACCTGCGCTGGCTGCTGTGTGGGGTCTACAGGGGCTCACATGGGGGCTGAAGCGGAAATGCAGAGCAACATTTCATCAAAAGGAGTAGTACATACTTATTTATCATTCACTGGGCTAGCTAGTATTAAAAAGACTTATCTTACCTTTACTTTATATGACTATGTCAGTTGGGGTCCATGGGGTCAGAAAAGGGTATCTGATCCCCTGGAGTTGGTATTACAGGCAGATTGAAATGTGTTCAACATGGGTGCTAGGAACTGAACTCAGGTCCTGTGGAAGAGCACCAGGCACTCTCAACCACTCAGCCATTTCTACAGCCCCTGATGAGCATTTTTTTTTTTTGAGTGACTAACATGTTGTGAAAATTCAATGAGAACTTTTCCAGCCCTTCATGTTTATAGTCCATGGCTCGGCACAGACCAAAATCAATCAATCAATCAATCAATCAATCAATCAATCAATCAATCAGCCAGCCAGCCAGCCAGCCAGCCAACCAGCCAACCAATTACAGGGCTGCAGAGACAGCTCAGCAGTTAAGAGGACCTGGGTTTGATTCCTAGCACCCACACAACCATAAGTAACTTTAGTTCCAAGGGATCAGACACCCTCTTCTATTCTCTGACACCACTATGCACCCATGTGGTACACAGACAAACATGCAGGCAAGTGGCCAGACACATAAAATATTCTTCAAAATTGTTTTAAAAATACAAAAAGGAAAAGAAAAAGAAAAAAATGAAGAAAGCAGACTTGGGGGCAATAAGATAAGTCCACTTGAGACATCTGAGGTGGAGAAGACAAAGAATTCAACAACTGAAGGTGACAGTGTCCCTGGGTTTGGGAAGCAGAGACAGAGTGCTCAAGGGTCAAAGTAGGGTGGACCAGCCAGCCTAGCCTGTCGGGATGAAGACTGTGGACAAAGATGAGAAAGCCACTGAGGTTGCTAACATTCCGTTTGTGTGTGTGCACGGATGTGTGGCAGTAAGGATGGAGCCCGAGGCCTGGTGACACAGGAAGTGAGATAGATAATCTCCATCCCCAGTAGAAAACAATTTTGTCAAAAGACATTCATTACCTTCTAGAAACTGGTCCAAAGCATGATTAGTGTAACATACGACCAAGATGGGGAACTTCTGGGCACTAATTTGCCAAACAGACTTATTGGTCAGAAGAGCCTGAACAATTTTTAGACCCACGTAAGTCTTGCCTAGAAAACAGGGAAAAGATAAGTTACAAAATGCACACTTGTTTCAGTTTAACTTAAAAGGTGAACAATTGTGTATTTCAAATCTTAAACATATTTATCTGAAATTTTCCTACATGGAGAAAACACAGACACTGGATTCCAAATACCAGTTCACTATCTGCTTAAAAACATTCCTATTAGCCAGATGTGGTGGCACATAACCTGTAATTCCAACACGTGGAAAGCAGAGGCAGGAGGACTGCCAGCATGCATGCAACCTACTTAAATGACATCCCAGCCTAGATGAAAAAGTTCTGAAGGAGCTTCCTTCACAGTTCAGTTCACCCTTCAGTTAAACACACACAGAGAACGCTTCATTTATCTCCAGACCACGCCTTCCCCTTCCCACATCCTTCTCCTTACAGAAGCTACTGACTCCTGTCTGTGCTGCATACATCACGTACAAGACGGGGACTGCACTATGGCCACTGTCCGTCGTCTGCCTTAGCTGGACCAAGACTCTGCTTCCCTGTCATCGCAGGATGCTGGCATCAGAATCCACACTTTGTAAGAGGATGATAAATGAGCCAGAGTGACAACTAATTCCTGTAGAATGGTGTCTGTGCTGCTCAGGCCAGGCTCCCCGGCAGCTGGACTGGAGTGTGGATACACTGACCGATAAATAGTATTTTAAAATCTGCTGTTACTGAGATGCCATCTCTTGTTGCTCCTTACCCCACTTTCCAAAAGGTAGATTTACAGGCATGTGCCATGGCTCAAGCTCAATTTTTTGTTTGTGTATTTGGTTTTTTTTTGTTTTGTTTTTGTTTTTCAAGATGGTGTCTCTGTGTAGCCCTGGCTGTCCTGGAACTCACTCTGTAGACCAGGCTGGCCTTGAACAGAATCCACCTGCCTCTGCCTCCTGAGTGCTAGGATTAAAGGTGTGCATGACTACCACCAGGCAAAATATTGTGTTCATTTTTTAAAATATACTTTTTTTCTTTAAAAAAAAAAGTTTATTGATTTGATGTGTATGAATATTCTGTAGCTGTCTTCAGATACACCAGAGAGCATCGGATCCCATTACAGATGGTTGTGAGTCACCATGTGGTTGCTGGGAGTTGAACTCAGGAAGAGTTCCACTCAGTTCAGTTCAGAAGAGCAAATGGACATTATTCTTGTGCAGCTATGGATTTCTCTTCTGGACAGAGTGTGGGAAACACGTCACTAGTAAGGGAACTTGTCAAGCAGCTCCTGATCTGCTGACACAGAGGAGCCTGTGAGAACAGTGCAGCCACCACGAACACACCTCAGACGCTAACAGGGAAGCACCCCCATGACAACAGGAACTGGGGGAATGCGGAGTTACAGCAGGGACACATGACCCCAAGTGTGAGTTTGTGTGTGAAGACTCATCGGACACACAGGAAAATCATTTATGTTATTTGCTTAAGGAGGGGACTGGGTGGTGGCAGGAGGGAGGCGGTGACTTTTAAAAATGTGAGCAGCTGTTACCTCTTAAAAGGTAATTCTAAAATTAGCGAGCCAGAAACCTTCACATCTCAAATGAACAAAGCCCAGTGTTAGGCAGGGCTTGGCCTGCAGTCTGATCAGGCAGACTCCAGATCAGGCCCGCCTCCTCCTCTCTGCATGGGCTGCCATTAAAGCAGCCCCTCCATGAGAAACAAACTTGCCATTCTGCTCCATGTCTTTGTTTTGTGGGGCAGGGAAGTAGCTCCAAGCTGGCCTTGAACCTGATAGTAACAGAAAAGCCACAAAATTCTGATCCTCTTGTGCCCACTTCCAGGGCTGGGACTACCATGCCCGGTACACAGACTTCTAACTTCTCTGTTTGTTAAAGATCTCCCCATGTAGCCTGGCTGTCAGGAGACTCACTATGAACACCGGTTTCACCAAGATGGAACTCACAGAGATCCACTTGTCTCTGCCTCTAGAGTGGAATAAAAGTGTGAGCCATCACCCCTGGCCTAATTTAAATAAAATCATGAATTGCCCTTACTTATCAATACTTTGAAGACCTGCCTCTGCCTCCTTGCCTAATTTTGCATATGCTTTTGGGAAGTTAATTTAGCAGTCTTTGCATATCTGCTAGCATAAATAATAAACTCAAAGCATGTTTCACGCAAGTTCCATACAAGCATGGTCTTATGTTTATTGTTAAATA
Organism: Rhabdomys pumilio; assembly: GCA_030674055.1. NCBI lineage: Eukaryota > Metazoa > Chordata > Mammalia > Rodentia > Muridae > Rhabdomys > Rhabdomys pumilio. Next base: position 227,370,217 of record JANHMN010000002.1, read on the forward strand.
AAAATGTACACAGAAGCACAGAGACAGATAAGGGCCAGACAGCTTCTAAGTAACCTTAGCTACTCTTCCAGAGTAGGGTCAGAGTACATGTGGGGAGTCATGTGAGCGGGACCCTCCAGTACAGCAGAGAGGAGCCAGGAGGCTCCATGCTGGCTGACCAAGTTCAAGTCCCAGGTCTGCTCACAGCGTGAGCTTCAAAGCACCTAACGGCTCTTAAGTGAGAGGAAGTTTACCCTTTCTTTGACTTAGTTTTTCCATCTGCAAGATGATTTTATTTACCAAGCAGGGCTATTGTCAAGACCCAGTGATCTAATATACGTAAAGCAAGGCAAGTGATGCTTGGTATATCATACCGTAATTATATATTTGACAGTATTTAAGATAGCATAAAGCCAACAAACCTTGGAAAGAGAAGATGTACCTCTTACCCTAGCAGTCCTCTTGTGAGCTTGCGTTCTGATCCATCTCTATGCTTGCCTATGGTCCCCACTGGGGATTACTATAAGTGGCTGTGCCACAAGTGATATTCATTGCATTTCAGGGAAATATTTCTAAATGAGGCATGCTAGAGCAAAATCTCCCTTGTGTGATGTCACAGGCTCTGAGAAATTCTCTTACCTGTCCCAGGAGGTCCTTGAATGATAGCCAGCTCCCTTGTGAGGGCGAATTGTAAGGCTTCCATCTGGGAGTCATCCAGCTTCAGGTCTTCTTTGGAGGGCCATTGGCTAAAGTCTAAGACATTAATCCTAGGACGTCTCAAGGCCTCAGCACCTCTCAGAGACTTCCTAATGGCTGAGGGATTCTCCATTAGGGGGGTGAAATCATATCTGCCACCCATTAGCAAGTACCTTGGCTCCCTCACATAGGAGTCACACTCCACAATGTTCCTCTGGAAAGGAACGTCTTCCTCCTGGATCTCTTGTAGTCCCTCCAGGACGTGACGGTAAGCCTCAAAGTAGGCTGTTGTCTCTACCATGAGGAAAGAGTCAGAGGGTTGGACGTCTGCAAGCAGCTGCTGGCTCTGCTCGTTGAAGCACAGCTGGACAATCCCTTGGCAGAGATCTTCGTGCTCTCGGTTTGAAACAGTTGCAAAAAGAAACGTCTCAAAGTTGTCCTTGGACATGCACACTAAAGACCCATACAGCAGTCGCTTAGAGTTCTGCCAGCGAACAAACTTGAGTGGTTTTGTATCAAACTGCACTTTGTACACGATGCCTGATGCTGAGCACATGGGGGTGATGATCCTAGCATCAAAGTAGATTCGGATGTCATCAAACTTCCTCTTCCTCAAACCCTGGTCCTCAAAGCTTTGTAGGAGCTTTAAAATGCCTTCCCGAAGGGGCCTAACAAAATCCTCTCGCAGGAGGCGGAAGTGAGTGTCCAGGTAGACAGCAGTGCTTTCATATTTCCCAGAAATGATGTTGGGGCGAAGGAAGGGCCTCTCATCCAAGTGCACCTCGTTGTAAGTGGGGTAGATGGGCATGGTCCGGTAGCTCTCAACCTCGCCTTCTGCCGCAGCCTGTACTAGAGTGTAGGTGTCCACTCTCAGAGTGCCCTCACGCCTCTTTTCCTGCAGATGTTTAATGATGGCCTGCACCTTTTCCAGATTCTTCTCTGTCTCCTCTTCTATGTCAACCCCAGAGGCTCTCAAAGCATTAAGAGAATCTGGCAGGAGAGAAATGAGCATGGAGGTCTCCTGCACAGAGCTGGCAGGGAAGACACTGACAAGGTCCTGGAGGAGGGAGATGATGTTGTTTATGTGCTCTGGGTACTGGTTCCGAATGTCAGGGACGGGCTCAGTGATCATCCCCACCACATAAGTCGGCAGGCAGACTCTGAGGAACTTGGAGTTACTCAGGATGCCCAGCACGTGCAGGATGCTCTGTCGGTCGATCCTGGAGCTGCAAGCCTTCCGGAGAACTTGGCAGATCAGTTGAAGGAAGCTGGGCTTCATGGAGGAATGAGAAAGCAGCTCCTTGAGACCTAGGCTTGTGGCAAGTGTGATGGCCACCTCAGAGGGCTCTTTCTGCAGGAGGCTCTCCAGGAACTTGTAGCCCAGTCTTTTCGTCTGCTGTGGCTGCTCTGCTGGCTTCTGGAGCGGGGTGTGCCACTGCTGGAAATTGTCGCTAGACCATGGTGGTCGGTGGTTCCTACCCTCCTGGTCGTCATTTCTCCTCCTGGTGTCATTCTGGCTTTGTCTCTGGTCTCTAGCTTCATCGCCAGTGTGCCCTTCCTGGTTTCTTCTTCCCTGATGTGGGTTCCTGCCCATAGCTCTAAATCTCTCTTCCCTCTGCCGGAAAGGAGCAGGATGGCTGCTGGCCCTCGGATGCCTTCCAGCATGGTGGGTGGCTGCTGGGTTATTGGTTTGATTTCTAGCTCTTGGGGGTACTTCTCCATCTATAGGACCTAAACACAATGGGGATACTGGGTAAGCACAGAGTCAAGGGAGTCATGACGTCTAATGAGACAACAATGATCACTCTTTCATCTTCTACAACAAACAGCTCAGATTTTGCTTGTAGAGATGAAAGTTTCTTGCCAAGAGTTGAGAGGGTGAAAGCTTAGCAGTTAAGAGCACACACTGTTCTTCCGGAGGTCAGTTCCCAGCATCCACGCTGGACAAAACTGCTCTTACTCCGGCTCCACAGGGACTTAATGCCTCTGGCTTCTGCAAGCACAGGCACACATGTGCCCATAACACAGAGTTTAAAAATAGTAAGTCTTATTTGTTTTTTTTTTTTTTCCCAAAACAGTCTTACTATGTAGACCAGGCTGGTCTTGAACTCACTGAAATCCACCTGCCTCTGCCTCTCCAGAGCTGGGATTAAAGGTGTGCACCACCACACCCAGATTATTAATTTTTTTAAAGTTTCTTAACAAATTGTATAATAAATAAACTATAGAGCTACAGAGCCAGTCAGGTGTGGTGGCTCCTAACTGTTATCCTCAGAGACTAAAGCAGGAGGTTCATCTGAGGCCAACTTGGATAGCACTGCTTCTTAGAAGCTAGCGTGAGCTGCATGGCAAGAGGCTGGTGTGCGCGTGGCTCGAGAGAGTGTGTGTGTGAGAGTGTGTGTGTGTGTGTGTGTGTGCACGTGTGCGTGTGCATGCATTTGAGCCTGGAATTCATGAGGCCCTGGCTTCTTTCCCAATACTACAAGGAAAAATGATTATTACTGCTGAATAGATTACGAAGAGACTGTTTTCCAGAAAGATACAAAAGAGAAACTGAACAATCACTGGATACACGGTGGAGTGTTATTTTATTTCATCTTATTTCATGCCCCATGCTGGTTCCTAACTTTCAGAAGGTTCTAGTCTCTGGCTAGCACAGAAATCATCAGTGAGGCTTGATCACTTCCTTGCTGTGGAGCCTTGGGCAGTTTCTTGGTTTCTTAATCTTTGGCTACTGTAGATAAAAAGTTTATAAAATGTGAGGGAAACACTGCCAATGTGTATCTCAATGTTTCATGTAGACTTAATCAGAGGAAATTTATTTTAAGACACATAAAAATTATAAACTGGTCGGAGCCACTCTTGGGGCTCCATTGTGATCTCTGCAGCTACTCTGCTAAACAACTCCCATGTGCTGCAAGGGCAAGTGGAATCAACAGTGAAGGAAACACTACCTGACCTTTGCCCTCCAACAGGAAATGCAGCTTGAATGGGAAAGAGGAAGGCAGTGCCTCCCCTTTCAAGACGTTTTTTTTAGCTTTGTGGCTAATCCACAGACTGTGTGGAGAAGAAGCATGAACATCTAGTTTCCTTATCAGAAAATGAAACCTGAAACCTGAAACTTGAACTTCGATTTAGGAAACTGAAATCGAAACTAGTCATTGGGGAACGACTAGCTCCCCAACCCCCACACTTACCCACTGCCTGTCTCACACAGGGAGCCAGTACCCTGTGCAACCTCCCACAGTCACTTTCCTTTCCTCTACAATGATTCTGGAGCTGACCCTAGCAGAGTGGTGTGATTTGAAAACACAGGCTGTTCACAATTTGACAATATGAGGAAAGCTACAAATATATGTAATACTTAAGATTTAAATAAGACCACGGACTAGCCAGGCAGTGGTGGCACTTTAATTCCAGCACTTGAGAGACGGAGGCAGAGGCAGAAGCAAGCTGTGAGTTCAAGGCCAGCCTGGTCTACAGAGTGAGTTCCAGGACAGCCAGAGTGACTCATAGAGAAGCCAGAAGCAAATACACTTAAATGTTTTTTGTTTATTTTGTTTTGTTTGATACAGGGTCTCATTGTGTAATCCTGGTTGGCCTGCAATTCACTAGACTACACTGGCTTAAAACAGACATTTGTATGCCTCTACCTTTCTGCTGCTGGGATCAGAGAAGTGTACCACATGGCCAGGTCCTTTTTTGGAGATAGGCTCTAACCCTGTAACCCAATTTGGCCTCTAATTTTTTAAAATTTTTATTACTATTATTATTTTATGTATATGAAGGTTTTGACCCACATATGTCTTTGCATGTGCATTAATTCTCATAAAATGTTAATGTCTTAGATACAATTAACTTAAGAAATTAGAGCATTACATTTTATTAAGTTGCCAGTAAATTAAAAAAAAAAATTCAAGGTCAGTGAGATGTCTGGTCGATGAGGGAACTTCCTACCAACCCTGACGATCTGAGTTCAGTCCTCAAGACCACATGATGGAAGGAAGAAACCCAACTCTTAGGAAAAGACCTCTGGTCTACACACACACACCATTAAAAATGAATGTTACTGGTTATCTTCTGAATTTCCCAATAATGCTTTTGGAGATGAGAAGCAGTTTCTGTTGAACAGCCTTGCTGCAAACACCACTGTCTGCTTCTCACATTCTACAGCTGTGGCAGGAACCAAACAGGGGCCTCACAGGAGGCAAGTGACCGAACGCTGACCTACACCTTCAGCCCTGGTTTCTAAGACAGGGCTTCACTGTGGAGCTCAGGATGGCCTTAATATCACTCTTTAGCTGGCCTCAAATTCTCAATCCTCTTCTCTCTGCTGGAGTGACAGGCCTCTTATCATCTTATCACAGAACCATTTGCAGCTCTCCTAGGGAGACCAGGCTAGCTTCAAACTCAGATCCACCTGGCTCTGCCTCCTGAGTGCTGGGATTAAAGGTGTGCACCATAACCATGCAAGGAGGTCCTTATAACTGAAAAACACAGGTCATCTCAGGTGGGCCTCTCCTTTACACCTGATAGAAACTCTGCTTACCTCTGAGGTTGGGAGGGGGATTCCTGGGTCTGGCCTCTACATGAGGTCTTCTGTCTTCCATGTCTGAGTCTCAGGAATTCTGCCACATTCACCTGACTTCGTTACCTGTAACTGCAGATGCTGAGAGTCACCAGTGCCCTTCAAACACAGCAAATACCCAAACACCACCAAGCCAGCGCTTCTGCCTTTGTGCAGCCACCTGCGGCCATGGATCAACTGGGTTCATCTGAAAGGGGGGCTGGAAATGAGAGGGACGGAGGGCGAGAAGAGATGAAGCCAAGACAAAGTTCTCTGATCAAGGCTCAAAGCTTTAATGTTCAGCTCTCAATTTAAAGGGAAAGGCCCCACCAAAACCCTTTCTGGTTTAAGCTGGAGATGGGTGGGATAATCTGTTCTTGGTCAAGTCCAGGCTGGAGATATCTCAAGGGAAGCCCAGAGGCTTCCCTTCTAAACTCCGTGCAGCCAAGGTGCACTCCACCTAGACTAACACTTGGCCTGTTGTGGCGAACAAGGTCTTTCAGGCTGCTCCAGGCTGGGGGAAGGGCACATCTCTGCATGTCAATGATTTATTAACGAAGAATAACACACAGATTCTAATCATGGGCATAAGCACTCAACCTTGTGGATTCTCAACCATGGTAACTCTAAACTTAAGCTCACAATTTATGCCATTCTAAGGGATCCAATCCTCCATTCCAGAGCTCCTTCACTTGCTCGGGGGCAGAGAAAGTATCATCAACTCCCAAAACTATGTTTGGTTTGCCTTTAGCCAGGTTACTTAGATTTCATTAACTTTCCTACAAAATGATTGCTGGGGCAAAAGTGGTACAAGTGTGCCAATCCAAAACCATGTACCAGCCAGCAGCAGGGTGCAGGCCTGGTGGCTCAGCTCAGCTCCTGGGAGGTGGAGGCAGGGGGATTGGGAAGTTAAGAGCAGTTGGTAAGTAGAAGCAAGAAGATCAGAAAAAATTCAAAGACAGCTTCCACTGAGCCCGAGGCCAATGCGGACTCTATGAGACCCTGCTTCTATAAACACACACCCAAAGGAGGGCTCAGGACCTTACCAGGCAGTCTTAGGACACAGTGGTCGATAGGTTCCCTGCTCCCTCCCGCTAGAGAGTAAGTGAGCTCTTCCTCTGAACCAGCTAGCAATTCTTGCCTTTCTTCTGTCTTGAAAGTTTCTGATGCTGAGTGAAGAGGAAGCCCCTTCAGGGAACTTCTCAATATAACTCTTGCATATCATGTGGATGCAGGGGGGGCGGGGTGGTGGTGACTCAGTTCTCAGCAAAAGGATTTTTGAGACTGTCCTCACAGTTTTAAAATATTCATAGTTGGAAACTGTGAATAGATTTGGCATTGTATGAGACATGGCTTTTATTCTTATCAGGAAAAAAAAAAGAGTCCTTTTTCTTCTCACTGGGAATATTTTTGTGGTGTCTTTTCTCCTCATCTTACCAAACCCTGTTCTCAAGATACAGGCTCAATGGTTAGTGTTTGTTTTGAATTTTCTTTCTGAGAAAAACCCCTTCTTTCTCATTTTGAAAAATACTAAAATAGAATACCGGCAGTGGAAGTGTAAAGGAAAATGGAAGCAAACGCAAGCTAGAAAAGACAAGGAGCGAGACGGAGGAGCAGGCAGGGGAGTGCAAGCCTTTTGCTTAGGGTTTTGAGGGAATCAAGGCAGGAGGGCAGAAGATCAGCAATGGTTAAGCTGTTGCAGGGAGAACATTTAGAGAACTCTAATTACAGGGTAAGACGAAAGAGGATGAAGCAAGAGGCGGCAGCTGGGTTGCAATTAGGTAAGTTTCAAGTCCTGAGAGATAATCCACACCACTCATCCATCAGAGAAACCCTGTAAGGTTAACAGAAAGCAGGAGCGATCTGGGGGGACTTAGAGGTAGGGCAGAGTTCAGGGATGGGGAGCCCAGGATGGCTGTGGAAAAAGTGGGTATAGTGAGAGGGATGAGAAATGGAGAGTGGGGCTCCAGGGGCCTGGATGAGAAGGAGGACAGAACTGTGGGATGTGTGGAGAGAGCCGAGGGGATGCTAAAGGCGCTACCAGGAGTGGCTGGGTGCTGAGATGAAGGGCCACTTGGGGTGGGTGGTGATCAGGGTGGAGAGAGGTGAACTGAAGAGAGGCAAACTGGGTAATGGCAGTGCTAGCAGCTCAGGAGGTGCTGGATACTGGGGAGGAGACACCGGCTCAGGAGGTGATGGGGGCTGCTAAGGAGTGGAGACAGGAACTCTGGGGAGTGATGGTGAGGCTGATGGGAAGGAACAGGAATTTAGGGGTGACGGGGCTGCTGAGGAAAGAGGGACTGGGGACTGGGGCTGTTGATAGCCAGGTAGACTTTACACAGGGAACGATTGAGGGTGACGGTGGAGGACAGGATTCTGGGGGTGGTAAGGGGTAGCAAAAGATCCTAGGGGTGATGGGAGATCTTCAGATACTCCGGAGATGATAGGGGTTCCGGGGGTCTATAGGGGAACTGAGAAAACAGGGACTCCGGGGGCTATAGGATAATTGGGGAAAAGGGACAGGAAGTCTGGAGGCTATAGGGGAACTAAGGGAAGGGGACAGAGACTCTGGGGACTATGGGAGAACTGAGGGAAGGGGACAGGGACTCCGCGGGTGGTGGGGGCGCTGAGTGGGGTAGACAGGGACTCCAGGGCTAACCTGACACCCGGCCCGAGGCAGAGCGGGGTGCCGGAGGTCGCAGCGTCGCAGAAGCAGGTGCGGGATAGGGCGGAGGCCACTCACCGGCTCCGGCGCGTCCTCCGCAGGTCTTGAACCTGAGCTCTGGCCCTGGCAGGTCGCGGCCCCGCCCGGCACCGGGAACTTTCGTTTTCCCGTCCCTTCAGCCCCTGGGCGGGGCGAGTAGCCGGGTGGGCGGCCCGGAGGAAGCTAAGGCCGCGCAGGTCGAGGAGGCGGTGCCGCGGGCGCCAGCGAGAGGCTGGGCTCGCCTGCGCCCCCGCCCTCGGGGCGGGCGGAAGGGCGGCGTCGCCTCAGCCCCCGCGGCGGCGGCTGGACAGGCGGCTCCCGCGGGCGCGGCTGAGGGGAGGGCGCGGCAGGTGGCGGGCTGACTGCGCCCCGGGAGGCCGCAGGTCTCGGTCGGCCCCGCAGCCGGGGAGACGCGGCGGGCGGCTCGTGCGTGCCAAGCGCGACATGGCGCGGAAGCCGATAAGCCCTGGAGGCCCAGTGAGCACGGGGAGGGGCTATACACTGGCTGGACAACCATTAGGGAGCTGGGGCCGGGCGGCTCGGGGACTACATTTCCCAGGACGCCAAGCGGGCTCGTCCGGAAGCGACGTAATTGGGGCTCAATGCGCAGGCGCACGCGCCGCCTTGGTCTATATAAGGAGGGTTCGCCGCCTTTCTCGTCCTTTTCGTTCCTGAGCCTCCGTGGTTGCTGTGTTACCGATGTCTCCTTGCGGGAATAATTTGCAGATGGTGAGTTGAGTCCCCACAGCACAATTTTTTTGTTACCCTCTCACTAAGTTTAATCGCGGTAACCGCTCCTAGTCTCCAGATGTGGCTTATGGAGCGCCGTCCGCAGGTTTACCTAAGAGGAGGTGATTCAGGTCGAAAAGATATCTGGTTTGGCCTGGAAACCTTTTTGCTGGTGTAAATGATGACTTCACTTTTTTCCCCGTCATATCGACAGTGCTGATGCCTTAAAACATTTGCCAGTTAGTTCTGATAACACCAGCCTCCAAGGACATTGGTCTGCTTTGTTCTGGTCGAGGGTAGGTGGTGATTGACGTTTTGTTTTGTAGGTTGGCCTGATCAAGCCGTACAGAATGGTTGGCTGGAGAGAAGGGCATCATCCTAGGAGATGAGGATTCGCCTACCACCTTTTATTTAATTAAGTCTCAGGTATTCATTTGTCTAGTGGGCTGCTGTGGGAAACACGTGTTTTAAAGAGCCTTTGAGAGGTGTGTGATAGAAAATTAGATACAATAGTTAGTCCTGATAATGGTTTTGTAAATGTTGAGGGTCAGTATAGGCATACGTCTTGACTTTTTGGTTTTTCGAGACAGGGTTTCTCTGTGTGGCCCGGGTTGTCCTGGAACTCACTCTGTAGACCAGGCTGCCTCTGCCTCCCAAGTGCTGGGGTTAAAGGCGTTTGCCACCACTGCCCGGCTGCTTTTTTTTTTTTTTAAAATACCCAGATTATTAGACAACTTGGCCCATTTTAAATTATGTGCTATATCATGTGCATACAGATTCAGGAGACTCAGGTCCTTATTCAACCTGTCCTGGTTAGTAAAACTGAGGAAAAGATTGGTTAATGGTCCCATGAAATTGGCCTGTAACACATTTCTAAGCAGTTGTTATGGGACGTCTCGACCACTTGTGCGCATGGTGTCTGAGCCTCACTGTCTCAAGTTTTGGGGATTTCTTTTGTATATGCGGGACAATTTATCGAGAAAGTGGTCCCAGGCAAGATGTTTGAGGCAAGCCAGGACTGCATCATGCGTGCTATCTAGACTGAAGGGCCCTGTGTCTGAACAGTAGGACATGTTTGCAAGTGACAGCGCACCAGTTGAGTCTGACTTGTATATGCGAGACAGTTTTGCACTTAGCGTCTGGTGCTGGCGTCTGGACCTTGACCATACATGCTCATGCAGGCTTGCAGCTTTTCTCACAGGTGTCAAAGTGAGGCCTCCTGGTGTATGATGAAAGCTTCCTGGACAAGGCAGTTAATATGTCAGCAAGTCCCATTCCTCTGACTAGACATGGCAGACAAGGGTGTGACAGCTGTTGCCTGTAAAGTAGATGCAGTTCTAACTGGCTGCCTAACGAACACCCAGGATTAGGCTCGCCAGCTTCCTGCAGGCATGTGTGATGACAACTTTTTTCCCCATCAGATCGACCATGTTGATCAGTCTCTAAAGCCAGTATGTCTGACATGCCTGCTTAATAGCGCCTGCACCTGCTGCACCCCTTCATCCGAGTAGTTGATGGAGGCTTTTTTTCTGCATTTTATCAGGTTTGCTGACAGCCAAGACCAGGCTTTGAATGGAGCGGGAGCTCAGCAGGAGGAGAGCATTGATGGGTAAGTTCCCCATGAGCCCTCCCGGTGTAGACTTTTTGACATAAATTTGGCTGGTGAACTGATGATATCACTTCTTTCCCCATCAGATCGACCCTGTTGATCTTACAAGCTAATAAAGCCAGTTTTGTCTGATGCATCAGCCCTAGGAATAATTCTTGTTTTGTCTTTAACATATTTCACTTAATAATGGCTTCACCTGTTTACTCTGTACAGGAATGAGGGAGCTGTGGAAGCCAGTGTTGGTCTGATCATGATTTCAGGTGAGGTGGTTACTATTTTCCCTGTTGTAGGGATGTTAGTAATAAGTATGGAGGGTGATGGACCCAGTTCTGGGGCTGTTTAACAGGCGGCTGGTTCTTAGGGCTCTTGGCTTTTCTATCAATGTTTTGCTTTTCTTTTAGGCACTTACGGAATACAGAATAACAACTCACAAGGCTGGGCATGGCGCACAGGTTATGCAGAATACAAAGAAGACTTACTTATCTTGTGGCTGGGGAGTAGTGGTATGGTGTACACTGCTACGGGAAATAGAAAATATTGGCCTGCTATCTGGGAATAAAATCTGATCAGTGATGTTTTCATTGTCTGCTGTGTCTGGGTTTCTGGGTTGGGCTTGCAGCTGCTTCCTGTAAACATTTCCCAGTGCCTAAGTGGGATAGCTGTGAGTAGCTATCTCACCCTGGCTCTAGCTTGTAAGCTGCGGGTCAGCTGGTTTACGTTGCTCCTGGCTTCCAGAGCTGGAAGGTGATACACTGGTTCATCCCTTCACGCTGGTCCATACCTTCGTCTGGGCTGGGCCCAGTACCAGGTGAATGAGCCTCACAGTGAAGTAAGACTGCTGTCATGTCCCTACCAGAAAGTAGGTGTGCAGGCCTAAGTCCTATGGAGCTTTTGCCTATCCTGATGGTTGTGCCTTCAGTTTGGGAAAAGATCTTCACTTTTGGATCCATACCCTCCCTGCCCCACACTGTGCTTGAGTTGCTGGGAGGGCTGGCTGCTTGGACTTCAGGGGTCAGTTGCTCAACTGACAATTTTAAGCAAGACACAGTATCAGTTTCCCAAGATCTAAAGGCCATTTAAAAATTGTGTATGGATGTTTTGTGTCTATAGCACATGCCCACAGATATGACAAGGGCATCATAATCCCTGGAGGTGAAGTTGTAAGCAAGCACATAACTGGACTGCTAGAACTCCAGTCTGGGCAGCCAGTGACCATCTTTCTATCCCTTTAAAGCCCTCAGAGGTGACCTGACCCAAAGGAGGTGCTGAAGCCCACATTCCTCCAGATTCACTTGTTGCCTAAGTGGCATTGCATTCTGGGTGTTCTCCCATCTGGGGTGAGTGGGCCGTGAGCTCACAGAAACTGCTTTTCCCTTTTTGCTTCAGTTTTCTGATGGGTGAAAATGGCTGGGAAGTTAGCTCACTCCATAAGGTTTTTGTTTTGCAGCATGAGGACTTTAGATTCCAGCTCTGAGCACAGTGCAAACCCCTGAACCCGGTGAGGAAGTGGGGAGACTGGGGATTACAGTAAGCCAGTGTAAGGAAATCTGAGCTCATGTTCACTGAGAGCAGCTCTTCCCCCAAAATAAGACCTGGTCGGTGTAATGGCTCAGTGGGTTAAATGGCTTTCCGAGTGAGCCGGCCTGAGTTCATCCTATTCTAGGATAGGAGAGAACCAACTCCCACTAGGTAACCTCTTACAGACATAGCATATACACAACACAGTGCAATTATGTGTGTACCAGTGTGTGATTCTGTGGACTTTATTCAAATTTTTCTTCCAAGCTGGATGGAGGTATATAGCTCTGATCCCAGTACTCAGGAGGCAAAGGCAGTTGGGTTTTTCTGAGTTTGAGGATAGCCTGGTCTATACAAAGAAACCTTGAATTCAAAAAATAACCAAATTATTTTTGGTGGGATGGTTTCAACTCATTCCCCTTGGTTTTGGTGCTATTAGGATGGAGAGAAGGCTCACCAGGGACTCAGTGTTCAGAGCACCAAGATTTAGGACAGAAAAAGCAAGAGTACAGGTGGCCAGCACGGCAACAGAAGTTCCACCTGTTCCAGCTCCTTGACACTGAGTGTGAGCCTGAGCCTTGGCCCCATCCTGGTTAGCACAGAACCTCAGTTAGCTTGTCCTGAAGTCACCCAGGAGCCACCTCTAAGCAGCCAGGCATGCATCCAGAAATGTGTACTCATCTGCCCATGGACATGATAGAGGCAGACCCTTGGCTGCCAGCAGGTTAATTACCCAGATGGAAGCTGACAGGAGAGAGCCCTACCAGGGCAGAGCTCAACAGCTCTATTCTTTTGGCGAGCATCCAGGCTAGACTGGTCTACAGACACAGGTGGAGGGAAACCCTTGAGCAAGCACACTTGCCATTATCTAGATAAGACACTCCTCAGGAACCCTGGCTCCAGGAGCCCCAACATCCAGGAAGGGATTTTGTTTGTCAGAATGACCTGGTCAGGTGACAGGCCTGAGTTGGGCTGAAGCTCAGGGACAAACTATAAAAACAAGTGTATTTGTAAAACAGTAAGATGGATGGTTCAGTGGTTAAGGACTGTGTTCGACCAAGCCTAGCAATCTTCAGGACCAGGTGGTGGAAGGAAGCATCAACCCCTACATGTGTACAGTGACATCACTTCCAATAAATAATGCAAGTTAATAATGGGGAAAAACGGGTATTATAGACAACCTAACACCCTGTATAATGTACTTAGACGACATTCACTTATCCTGCCTGTTAGCCGCTTTTCTCCCACCAATCCCCATTCCTTGTCTTTTAGGTGTGACTCAGTAAATTTCATTAATCAATTTATAGGAAGGAACGTGGGCACCTTGCAAGTGGTTTACACCGTTGAAAGGAATTACTGGTTGGGATGGTTAATACTGTCAATTTGACAGGATCTAGAGACTCCTAGGAGATAAGTTTCAGGGCATGCCTGTGAGGGCTTATCTAAACTGACTAGGTAGGAAGACACATCCCATGGTCTGTCCCTGCACCCTCCAGTTAAAGGACAAGGGGAGCTGAGCGCCAGTGCTCATGGCTCTTTGCTTCCTGACTACAGATGCGGTGTGACCAGCTTCATCACGCCCCTGTTACTTCTCTGGCCATGGCGGGCTGCACCCTGGCACTGTAAACTACAATAACCCTTCAATATTTTTGTCAAGTATTTCGTCACAGTGAAGATGCGTGTAACTAATAAACTGTCACGATGGACATTTGGAAATAAAACCCCTACCAGGTCGTTGGGAGAAGCCCATTCCTGCTCTCTTGTGTTTCTTTTCTGGCCTTAAGTAGCTGTCCCTGCAGAAGCCAGAATGGCCATAATGGGGACGCCTTAGAGATGTACACACCCTCCAACCCCCTTTCTCTCGTCTCTGGGACTAATTCCTAGAGAGACCCTGATTGGCCCTGCTGGTGCAGGTTCATCCCTGAGCCAATCACCGAGGCCCGGAAGATAGGAAACTCTGATTGGTCTGGTCTGGTGGTGGGCGTGGTTCCTGAACCAGGCATCTTTGGAGTTTTCATGTCGGCCTTTGGGTTTTCATGCAAGGACCAGGAATCTCCTCTCAGTCAACTTTAATTGGCAGAGAGATAATTCTTTCAGCGCCACAGACTGCTGGTGGGCACAGAAGGGCGGAGTAGGAGGGGCCAGGCAGTTTTGAGCCATCCCTGAAGAAGCCTATCTACGCCTTCAGTCGGCTCAGCGGGAAGGCCACCAGGGGGCAGCATCCCCTCGTGGTCACCAGGGTCTTCGCAAGCAAGAGGCACTTTCCAGCAGGGGGCGATGGTCATGGTCTTGTTCTCTGGGACAGAGTTGGGGAGAAGTGATTGAGGAGCAGATCGTGTCTTATTTTGGGTACCTTGGAATGAGTTTCCTTTAAGGCTCTGAAATTTTCCTTTGAGACAGTGTCTCACCTAGTGGAGATACTTTCAGCCCTCTAGCTAGGCAAATCTGGCTTTGAAGTTAGGATCCTCAGCATGCCATGCTGGACCTGGGAGATTCGCCTTTAACAGTTCTCATGGTACTTCTTTTTGATAAATTAGGAACCTTTGCAAAATGTAGAGTCGAGCAGAAGTCTTCAAACTGCCCTTTCCCAGCGGGCCCCATCTTCATCAGCTACATGACTCTGGCTCCTTGGTTTCCTGTAGACTTGGGGCAACACCTGCCTTGCAGGCTTTGTCCATCCCGTCCAATGAGATCTGTTCAGCAGATTTTATGGAGTTGGGTTCTGTCTGGGGGTTGAACACAGAAGCTAAAAAACAGAGGCTGTGGGATGACTGTGTTGGTCAAGTGCTTGCTGTCCAAGCAGAGGCACTTGAGTTTGGGACAAATAAAAAAGGGCACCGTCCCAGCCATTTAGTGTGTGCTGGTGCCTAGTAGGCATGTCACAGGTTTTCCCATTCAGACCTTTTGAGACCGGGGCTACTCATTCTGTTATTATTTATTTGAGATAGAGTTTCATATAACCCAGGTTGGTCTCGTAAGTGGTTATGTAGCTGAGTGTGACCTTGAGTTATTGACCTGATTCTCCTGTCCCTGTCTCCTGAGTCCTGAAATTATGAATATGTGCCACAGTGCTCGTATTTAAAGTTTTTTTTTTAATTTTTATTTGTATGGGTGTCTCACTTGCATATCTGTGCCTGGTGCCCTTGGAGGCTGTAAGAGAGCATCAGATCTCCTGGAACTGGAGCTACAGATGGTTGTGAACTGCCATGTGGATGCTGGGAACTGAACCCAGGTCACTTGCAAGAGCAGCCAATGCCCTTAACCACTGAGCAATCTCTCCAGTCCCCAACCCCTCCTTATTTTGTAACAGGGTTTGACTATGTAGCCTGGGTTGGCCTAGAACTGGATATGTAGACCAGGCTGGCCTTAAACTCATAGAGATTCTCCTATTTCTGCTTATTAAGTTCAGGAATTAAAGTTGTATGCCACAATGCCCAGACTGGCATTTGTTTCTTGAAACACAGTCTATGTAGCCCAGGCTAGTCTTATATTCTTAATGCTCTGACACCATCTTCCCAGTGCTGGGATCCAGGCCCATGTTACCTTTGAAGACTAGACTTGGGTGATGTTTACATGATATTGGCTAGGTAAGGAACAAGCATTTGTGGGGAGACCTGTAGTCAGCCCCCATCAAGATCAGAGTCTGGCCAGCCCCAGATGGCCTGCCATGTCCTCCCTCTGCATGGAGGAGACCACAGTATGCTTATGGCTCGGGCTCCTTCCACTGTTCACAAACAGGGATGTTGTTTGGTAATATAACTGAGATAAAGTGATATGTGCCCTTGAGCATACTGTTACATTTGGTCACATAAAGTTGGCCATGTGTGTATGCTTATGTGTGCCTGTGCACATAGCATCTCGTGTACGCTTGTGCCTGTTCTTTTTTTTTCGAGACAGGGTTTCTCTGTGTAGTCCTGGCTGTCCTGGAACTCACTCTGTAGACCAGGCTGGCCTCGAACTCAGAAATCCACCTGCCTCTGCCTCCCAAGTGCTGGGATTAAAGGCGTGCGCCACCACCGCCCGGTGCTTGTGCCTGTTCTTGTGTGCATGGACTTAGTTGCACAGCTGTGCACACCTAGAGGTCAGAAGACAGCTTTTAGGAGTCAGTTTGCTCCTTCCCTCATGGGTTCTGGGGATCAAGCGCAGATTATCAGATTTGAGCTACAAGTCCTTTACTTGCTGACACATCTTGTCGGCCCCAAATACATTTATGTTAAAGGGAAACTTATATTGCAGGATGGACTGTGTATACTTTGTCCAGATGATTGCAGAACCTAGAAAGGCTGTTGTTACTGCACTGCCATGACTATTGACTTTTTATATATAAATGGAAATATAGATGCTTGTACGGGTACGGTACACAGTTTTGGAAATGCTGACTGTTACTGTCAGCTTTAGGTGACATCTCCCGGTTTTTTGTGCTGATTGGCACGGAACAGAAGTTAACAGCCACACTGGCCTAGGACCTTATATCTGATTTGTACAAGGGTAAGACCCTGTCCTAAATATTCTTCTTCACAAGGGTTTGATGGGAGATACCAATAATCTGCATGGTGAGACGCAGTTACAACCCTGTAAAGAAATGTTTATTACAGTTATAAACGACAGTGAACGGAGTTCAGGATGTGGCTCAGTTGACAGAGAACTTGCCCAGGAAGTGTGGGTTCCATCCCAGCATCAGATAAATCAGGTGTCATGCCTGTAATCCCAATGCCCAGGAGGACCAGAAATTCAGTCATCCTTAGCTACAGAGCAAGACTTAGGCCCTGCTTGTCTCAATAACAAAGGATAAATAAAGACAGAGCAGCCAGCTATAACACCCCACACCTGTGGCTCTAGCACCCAGGCCCCGACCCACACCTGTGACTCTAGACACCCCCACACCTGTGGCTCTAGCACCCAGGTCCCGCCCCACACCGGTGACTCTAGCACCCAGGCCCCGCCCCACACCTGTGGCTCTAGCACCCAGGCCCGGACCCACACCTGTGACTCTAGCACCCAGGCCCTGCCCCACACCTGTGGCTCTAGCACCCAGGCCCCGACCCACACCTGTGACTCTAGACACCACACATCTGTGGCTCTAGCACCCAGGCCCTGCCCCACACCTGTGACTCTGGCACCCAGGCCCCGCCCCACACCTGTG
>JANHMN010000002.1:227387171-227401326 GCA_030674055.1 Rhabdomys pumilio
ACACCTGTGACTCTAGCACCCAGGCCCCGCCCCACACCTGTGACTCTAGCACTCAGGTCCTGGGGATCAGGTTGTTTCACTTTTTCTATTCCAGGAACCTGTGGCAGCTGGTCACATCTCATTCACATCCAGGAAACAGACAGCAATGAATGAATGAATGAATGAATGAATACTTCTGCTTATGTTTCTCTCTTTTTCATACAGTCCAGGGTCCTACTTCAGTGCTACCTATAGCAGGCAGGTCATACTACCTCAAGTAACCTAACCAAGATTACTTTTCACAGGCATGCCCAGAGACCCACCTCCCAGGTGACTTCAAGTTGACAATTGAATCATCACAAAGATCGTTTTCAGTGGGTTTGAGGTCAGTTTGGCCTACCTGAGACCTTGCCTCAAAACAAAATAAAACAAGGAAACCATACAAATACAGCCAGACATTTTGGCTTCTCAAGACGCTGAGTATGGGGGCTGGAGAGACGGCTCAGTGGTTAAGAGCACTGATTGCTCTTCCAGAGGCCCTGAGTTCAATTCCCAGCAAGTACACAGTAGGTTATAACCATTTATAATGGGATCCCATGCCCTCTTATGGTGTGTCTGAAGACAGCTACAGTGTACATGAAATAAATCTTTTTTTTTTTTTCCAAAAAAAATGCCGAGTATGAATTCTCCTCTTGGTCTAGCAGGAAGCTAGTGACTGTTAGATGTTAGATGACCAGGATCCACCAAACCCTGGGAAGGCTGGCCCCCAGATGGCTGAAAAGCCAAGAGAGGCTTCAGGCAGCAAGAGAACTCTCTGCTCCTGGGAGTCAGCTGCACCGTGTCACCCTCTATGTGACACAAGCATGTACCACACTGCTCACCCATGAACAACTGCCATTTGGTCCTCCCCACTTTCCAGAGCACCATAAGGTCCATTCTGCATACCAACCAACTCTGTAACCATCACTAGGCTTGCTTTAGTCACTGTCCGTTGCTGTGAAGAGATACCACGAGCAGGGCAGGTTATAAAAGAAAGTGTGTAATGGGGGCTTATTTGCAGTGTCGAAGGGTGAGCCGCAGCCCTCATGGCAGGGAGCAGGGCTGCACTGGAGCAGCAAATGAGAGCTTACATCTTATCTGCAGGCAGCAGAGAGGAGAAAGACAGAGAGAAAGAGACTGGACCTGGCATAGGCTTTTGAAATTTCAAAGCCCACCCACCAGTGACATGCCTTCCCCCAACAAAGCCACACTTCCTAACCCTTCCTAAACTCTTCAACCAACTGGGAACCAAACATTGAACTATGCGAGCCTATGGGGCCCATTGTTATTCAAATCACAAGAATGTACTTTTGGAAAAACTTTGCTCTCACCCAAAGGAAACCCTGTCCCTGTTAGAGTCACCCCTCCCTCAGTCCTCTGACTCAACCAGCCCTAAATGATGGATTTACCAATTGGATGAATGGAACCATGTGACATTTGTCCTTTCTGGCCTCTCTGATTTGTGAGCTGTTTTCCTGCTGCCTCCAATTCTTGCCAGATCTCTAGATCCCTAGATACTCTGGGTGTCACCCGCTAAGCACCTGGAATCACAACTCCACATCAGGGCTTCTGGTGGGCATAGGTGAGGGAGGGGGACTCACGGGGGGGGGGGGGTCCGGGTTAATCAGGTAGCCTGAGATGCCAATCAGAGGCACATTCCCGGTCAGGATCTGGCTTGAGTTGCTGTTACTTGATCCTCGCTCCTAAGTCAGGACTCTCATGCTGTCCCCACTCTGGCAGTGTGAGTCACTGCGTGAGCATCCCTTCCACATCTGTGTGCCAGTCTGGGGTCAGGGGCTGGGGTGAAGGAACTGAGCAATTACCTGCACAGCCAGGGGCCAGCATGGTCCCATTCACCTCAGAGCAGGCCCCCTGGCCACTGGTGATTGTTTTCCTGTGAAGGTTCTCTTTTCTCAAGTGAACTCTATGTGCCTGGCTGTGGCTCAGGCTCCGAGCACCTGCTAAGTGCCACTATTGCCATATCTGGCAGTGGTGGCCCCTGTTTCGTTTCCTTTAATCAGCAGGCAGGACAGGTGCTTCTTCCCCCATGTGATTACAGAGACAGGAAGTCAGAGTGCCTAGAAAACTCTCACTGCTGGGGGGTTAGAAGAAGGCTAGCCTTGGCTACATGGGGCTATGCCACAAAGGAAAAAATTAATTAATTAATTAATTAATGAATAAAGAGAAAGTGTGAGAAGGAAAAGGAAAAAGAGAAAGCGAGTGAGAGGGACAGAGAGAAGCATGCAAGCCAGGCCCAGGAAAGTGGCAGGGTATGTTGGGTACATCCTCGGGGGATGCTGGATGGAGCTGAGGTTAGGAAATGGCTTGCCTGTGCTCCTGACCAAGCATGCTGCAGCAGGGCACACGAAATAGCCATGGGCCATCAGTTGGGAGCTCTCCCCATGGGTACTGCTTCTAAGGTGTGTGGTGCTGTGTCACAGGGAGTTGGGGACATTCTGGGGATGGAGAGAGGGTCTCTCAGCACCCTGTTTTGGAGCCTTGTTCCATAGCTGAACCCCCTATTACAGGACAAGTGACAGAACCCAACTGACTTCAGCAAAGGGAGAGTGTGCTAAGCTGTGGAGCCAAGCATCTCTGCAGCTCTTAGGTCCAGCTCGCTCCGAGGAGTTTTCCAGTCAAAGCCTGCTGTATCACTTTCCTTTGGCCTTTGGCCGTGAGCTCCTTGTGCGCCTTCCATTCTTGGGTAGTCACCTTCTTATAGTGGCAGAGGTGGCTGCCAACAGCCCTGGGTCTTGCGCCCTCTAGCTGCGAGCACAGGAAGGACAGCCTCATTTTAATGACCCCAGTTAAACGGGGAGTGAATGCCCACTGCTCTGCCCCGGGGTGATTGCTTACTAACCAGAACCAGTTGTGTACGAGGGAGGAATGAACTACTCTGACTGGTTAGGACTGAGCCAGGTGGGTGTCCTTGGACGAGCAGGAAGTGGATAGCTTTACTTGAACCGCCTGTCCTGAGGGTGGAGAAGATTTGGTTCCCAATAGTGATTCAGGGTCCTGAGACCAGAAGCAGAGGGGATGATGGATGGACAGGTTCCAGGCAATAGCAGCTTCAGGGACAGCAGTGGGATCACCAGCCTCTGTCATACCTGTCCATCTGAGCCTGAGCAGACCGCTTTCCTTCTCTGAGCCTCAGTTTCCCCATGAGAACAGTGACAATCTCAGAGCTCTC
Source organism: Rhabdomys pumilio (assembly GCA_030674055.1). Taxonomy (NCBI): domain Eukaryota; kingdom Metazoa; phylum Chordata; class Mammalia; order Rodentia; family Muridae; genus Rhabdomys; species Rhabdomys pumilio. The sequence goes on from JANHMN010000002.1 coordinate 227,390,380, forward strand.
CCAGTTCTAAACTCCTAAGGTCAGCTGATTGCGCAACCCAGCAGTTCAGCATCCCAGTGTGTCAGGTCTGAGCTGGGGGCTGGAAACATGACCCCAGGATGGGCCTGGGAACTGCACCTGGCCTCCGGCCTCTGCCCACCCCAGAGGGTACAGCCTGTGATGAGGAAGGAGGTTTCTTTGTACATCCCTAGCGTTCTTCAGCTGAAACCGCCTCCAAACGGCATGATCTCATCCCTGAGAAAGGAAGGCTGGGGGGGTGGACGAGCTGGCTGCCAACAGCTGACACAGTTTGTGACTAAACCATTTCCCCACGGGAGGCAGGGAGAGATGTCCACATTCTCAAAGACAGTGTAAAAGTTTTGGGGGAAACGACATGAAAAATAGAGGAGGCACCTTTTTTTTCCAGCTTTGGGGAGGCCCGTGATGTCTCCTCAGGGGGTCCAAACCAGGTATGTTCTGACCAGCGTTTACAGTGAACTCAGCCCCAGTGCAGGCCTCAAACACTGAGGTGAAAGCCTTACCAGCCCCTTAAGTAGCCTGTCCCTCCTGCATTCCTGGGCTCATTTAAATGCCCATACATTAATTTGGAAGGATAGGGTTGCCGGAAGCCTGTCGCTGCACCATCTGCTCAGCGTTTGTCACGGCCACATTACATAAGAGGAAAGACATTTTTTCAAGAATGGTACTGCATTTAGTAATTGGATCGCCGGGAGAGGAACTGGGCCCAGGCTTTTGGCACTGTGATTCAAAGATGCCACAGGCTTCTCTCCGGGGTGTGCCCTCCCCAGATTCCAGGCAGTATTGGCAGACACCTGCGTGCAGCCTGAGTCTGGGAAGCAGGCCCAGAACCTTTGCCTTGCCTGTCTCTCTCCCTTTTTACTCCTGTTACATCCCTGCTTCCTCTCTCCAGTGTTAGCACTATCCAACTGACCTTGTTCCACTAGTCCCAATTTACATGACCCGGGTCACCAGCCTACATGCCCTGTAAATGAGCAAAGGAAAAAGAAGCCTCGGATTCTCATCCAGAGCATCTTCCAAGGGTGATGGGTGAGGTTCAGGCTCCAGGGCAAGAGCCAGCTGGTTATTTTTTTGTTGTTGTTTTTTGGATTTTTGTTTTGTTTTGTTTTGTTTTGATTTTGAGACAGGGTTTCTCTGTGTAGTCCTGGCTGTCCTGGAACTCACTCTGTAGACCAGGCTGGCCTCGAACTCAGAAATCCACCTGCCTCTGCCTCCCAAGTGCTGGGATTAAAGGCATGTGCCACCACTGTCTGGTGAGCTAGCTGTTTTATAAAGCCTTTCTGATACCAAGTGAATACCAGGCTTTCAAGTACCAGGCTTTCAGTCATTCTCCTCTCCCCTCTAGTAGATTCAAAAGTGCTGAGGAGGTGAGCCTGCTGCAAGCAGAGCTGGCTACGTGCACAGAGCAAAATGAACCCAGAATCAATCAATTTGTCAATTTTATTTTAACTAATTGATTGACTTTTTTTTTTTTTTTTTTGAGGCAGAGTCTTGCTCAGTAGCCCAGGCTGGCCCAGAACTCACTTTAACACAGGCTAGCAAATTCTCTCATGGCAACTCACCTGCCTAAGCCTCCTGGGTACTGGGATCATACCCAGATGAGTTAATATTTTAAAATCAGATCATGGAAAAGGCATGGCTTTTGTTTTGAAAAATCTAAACACCTTACTGTGGCCAGTTTGCTTTTTCATACAGTCCACAAGGAAGGGCCTGGCCCAGCACTGTCCACATTCCTGGGGGCTCTGGACCAAGTAACTCTGTCATTAGAGCACATCAGATGGTGGTTGGGGCCATGGGCTGGATTCAGCTCGGCCAGGCAATAATCATGTGACCTCATACAGGGACCATTCTTCTTTGAAAGTTTTTTTTTGTTGTTGTTTAGATTTATTTATTTACTTTATGTATATGAGTGCACTGTAGCTGTCTTCAGACACACCAGAAGAGGGCATCGGACTCCATTACAGATGGTTGTGAACCACCATGTGGTTGCTGGGAATTGAACTCAGGACCTCTGGAAGAGTAGTCAGTGTTCTTAACCACTGAGCCATCTCTCCAGCCCTCTTTAAAGTTTTTGAAATTACACTTTTTTTTTTTACTTTGCTTGTGTGTATGTGCGAGAGAGAGAGAGAGAGAGAGAGAGAGAGAGAGAGAGAGAGAGACTAACACATGCATTTGTCGCAATTCAGGCGTGATTGGTCAGAGGCTAACACTCAGAAGTCATTCTTTCCTTCTGCCATGTGAGTCCTGGGGATCCAACTCAGACTGTGGGGGCTGGTAGCAAGCACCTTTACCTCCTGAGCCATCTCGATGGCCCTTAAAAATGGATCTTTCTGTTTGTCTGTCTTCTCCCTTATAGTTCAGAGGTCACATTGCTGTGTAAATGAAGCTCTGGAATTTGTTCTGTTTGTTCTTTCACTGTCTCTTAAGTGAGAGCAGATAAAACAGTTAGGCAGAGGTAGAGGGTGGCCATGCCTGGGGCAGGAAGCTGGATCTGCAGCAGGTGTCAGTGAGGTTATCTCCTGCAGTCTTGAGCAATGCCCTACAACTCTGTTCGAATCCCCTTCACCTGTAGTGACTGAGAGTAAAAGGTGTCATTCAGAAGGAAAGCCAGTCTGTCTGGGCCAAGTTATGGCTGCCTCAGGGCCTTTGCATGTCACCTTTGCTCCCTAGACTGCTGCTTCTGTTCCTGCATCGCTGCCTTTTCATTCAGCTTGAATGGCTAAGGGAGGCCCTCCCTGCCAGCCCAGGAAGAGCAGTCCTAACCTGCACACCCATTCTTCCTGATGCTGTTGTCTTATTCTAGAGGCTGGTCTCCTCAGGCCTGGCTGTGTCCTCAGCATCTAGACCATTGTGTGGCACAAGCTAAAGGGGAGGGAAGGAGGAAAGGAAGGAGGGAGGAAAAGACAGGGGTGGGGGTGTGGGGGAGAAGGATGGAAGAAGGGAATCTTTTAACTCCTATGGCCACACTGTGAGCAGGGATTGACATCTGGGGAAGAGAAAGTCACCAGCCAAGAAGGGGACAGGAAAGAAGGGAGGGACCCAGGCTGTCTGTCTCTACATCTCCCGTGGCCCTGTAACCCCACAAGTAGCAGCAGAACAGACAAGCAGACCACCAGCCCACAGGCCACCCAGAAAGGGTCAGCTTCAGAGGATCACACAATGAGCTAGTCAGGCAGTCAGTAAGGGAGACTGTTGACAGGGACTGCTGGCCATCACCATGGCAACTGGGCAGCCTACAGCGTCACCAAGGACGCAAGTTTGCTGCCACCGACTGGGAGGACAGTAGCTGGCAGGGAGGGGCCACAAACACCCATTGTGGGGCAAGATGTTCTTATTCTTCAGAGTTGCTCTAGAGCTAGAACAGCCTGGTGTCGCTACACTGTGTGTGTGTGTGTGTGTGTGTGTGTGTGTGTGTGTGTGTGTGTGTCTATGTATATCTGTGTGGAGCCAGGGTGCCTGGGTGTCAGCTTGCTACTCCTGTGCTCTACTGTCTTGAGCAGGTGACTTAACCTCTCTGTGCCTATTTCCCTCCACATAAAGCAAGGATGGCCAGTAATGGCACCCCAGGGCTCCTGTGGGGACACCGTGGTATTGGAATGCAGCTTACATTGTGTCTCCTGTGTCCATTTTAGTTTTGACTTTGGGCACAGAATTTTACTAAGCAACTCAGGCCGTCCTCAAATTCCGCATCCTTCTGCATCAACCTCTGGAGAGTTGATGTTACAGGCGTGTGCCGCCAAGCATGGCACTCGTTAGTTCTTTGTGTTAGGGTGGTCACACGTGTGCGTGTGGAGGTCAGAGGTCAACATCAGCTGTCTTCCTTACTTCTTTAGTTGTTCCCTGCTTGGTGTGTGTGTGTGTAAAATTAGGTTTATTTGTTTTGTGTGTATAAATGTTTCCCCCTACACGTATATGTGCACTACATGCCTGTTGCCCACAGAGACCAGAAGAGGCCATCGTATCCTGAAACATTCCAAACCATGTAGATGTTTGGAACTGAAACCAGGTCTCTGCGAGAACAGCTAATGCTCTAAACCACTGAGCCGTTTCTCTAGTTCTTCATCTTACTTTTCAAGACAGATCCTCTGACTGGGCTCTCTGATTAGTTGGCGTTTGAGCTCCCTTGAGGTTCTCTAGTCTGCTTCCCCAGCACTGAATGTATACCTGGCTTTCTTACATGGGTTCTAGGGATTCAAACTCAGGTCCTGATGTTTGTCAGCAGGTGTTTCCCAACTGAGCCATCTCCCCCAGCCTTGCTTGTTAGTTCTTGAGATGGACTTACATTTGGCTTGAGGTGAGGGGCAGTAGGTGCTTCATCATTTCAAGGACCCTCATTCTTTCTCCAGCTTCTCTCAGCTTCTCTCAGCCCCTCCACAAACATCTACTGAATACCTACTGTGTGCCAGGCAGGGTTTCAGAGGCCAGCACAGCAATGAGACAGAAACCACTGCCAAGGTAGGGAGAGTGACGTGACTGAGGAAGGAAGCGTGCAGTGTGCATATTAGCACAGGTCAGGCTGCAGCGACTGCCAGGGAAGGGAGCAGGCAGGGGTGGGGCAGGGAGACAGCTATGGGTGTCTATGGGTGTCATCCATCATGGGTGGTGACAGATGCTGAGGATTTAGGAAGTACTGGTGATGCTTGAGGGAAAGCTTCACAGAGCAAGTGAATTTTGAGCCCAATTTGCAAGACGTGAAGGAGGAAGTTACCGGTTGTTTGGGGCAAGAGCCTTCCAGCTGGAGGGAACAGTAAGTGCAAAGGTCCGGAGGCAGGAAAGTGAGCTTGAAGCTGTAATTTTTTTTTCCCCCTTTAAAGATAAAGATTTGTCTTTTTGTTTTGTTTTTGTTTTGAGTCAGGCTCCCGATATGTAGCCTTGGCTATTCTGGAACTGATTATATAGACCAGACTGTCCTCAAACTCACAGAGATCTACCTGTCTCTACCTCTCTAGTGCTGGGGTTAAATACATACAGTACCACACTCAATTTAAAGAAGATTTGTCTTACTTTTAATTGTCGGTATGTGCGCCTGTGTGTGGGTTTGTGCACATGAGTGCAGTGCCCATGGCGACCAGAAGAGGGCACTAGACACCCAGGAACTGCAGTTATGGGTGCTTGTGACTCATCCTATGTGGGCCCTCTATGAAATCAGTGTGTGCTGTTAACTGTGAGCCATCTCTGGACCTCTGTCTCTGTTTGCATGTGAGACATGGCGTGGCACATGGTAGTAATGGATTGACACTTGAGTAATAAAATACATATGTCTATGTTTGTTATTTAGGGTGTCATGGAGCTTGCAATGCAGGGGGACTTTATGTATCTGTGAGTGAGCACAGTCAGACATGCCTAATGAACCACATACCTAAGTGTTTTCGGGATCTTTCGGGTGTGACTGATATGCAAATACACCCGTATGGATAACATTAAACTGTTGGGTATGGTGCGTCAAGTCTAATACTGGCACTTGGATTAGGAGTTCAGGGTCATTCTCAACGACCTATTGAGTTTGAAGCCAGCCTAGGCAACTTGAGACCCTGTCACAAACCATCAAATAAACAGAAACGATGGAGCTGGGGCAATTGAGAGCACAGGCTGCTCTTCCAGAGGACCCGAGTTCAATTCCCAGCACTTGACATAGTGGCTCACAACCATCTGTAACTCCAGTTCCAGGGGATCTGATGCCCTCTTCTGACCTCCTCAGGCATGATTATGATTCACAGATTTACATTCAGGCAAACTGTCCATCTGCATAAAAGCACATAAAATTAACAACTGCAATATAAAATAAATTTAAAGACAGGGCCCTTAAAGATTTATTCATTTTTATGTATAAGTATATATGTGTGCTCCTGTGAGCTTCTGTGCTCCACGTGTGTGCAGGTACCCTCAGAAGCCAGAAGACATCTGATGCCCTGGAACTGGCATTACAAGTGGGTGTGAGCCACTTGATGTGGGTGCTGGGAATCGAATTCTGGTCCTCTGGAAGAACAGCCAGTGCTCTTAGCTCCTGATCCATCTCTCCAGCTGCTAATGACAGGGTCTTACATAGCCCAGGCTGGCTTTGAACTTGTTATGTAGCAGAGAATGGTCCTGAACTTCCTGTTTCTATCTTACCAGTGCTGGGATTCCAGGCATTCTGGGCACTGAGGCCAAAGCTTCAAGCTTTCCTACTTAACATCATCACTCTGTCCTCTGATGTTGGTATTTGGTTCCCCGGAGACTTTTGTATTGATACTGATGCTTCTGAAAGTACCATTAACATGGATGTTAGTGATCTGGAGTCCCTGGGTCTTCTGTGCGTTTGTTCATGAATCTGAGACAGACACATCAAACTTGTTACAATGAACGAGTCCCGGGAGGGAGGCCTGCCTGCTTCCAGCACCTTAGCTAGAAGCATGTGAACAGAATCCAAACGCGAATCCAAACGCGTCTGAGCATGTTTTGTTCTTTTGAGAGGAGACAGCCTGGCTGTGGTGGTGTACACCTTTAATCCCAGCAGAGGCAGATGCATCTCCGAGTTCGAGGCCAGTCTGGTCTATAGAACTAGTTCCAGTACAGCCAGGGCTACACAGAAAAGACCTGTCTTGAAAAGAACCAAAACTGGGGAAAAAAAAAAAAAAAAAGACAAGACTTTTGAGCAGAGTGTAGTCGCTCCCGCCTGGAATCACTGCACTTGGAAGCTATGGCAGGAGAATCAAAAGTTCAAGTCCAGCTACACGGTAAGTTTGAGATCTGAACGGGCTAAAGGCAAGGGAGCCTGCCTCAAAACAAAATAAGAAATAGGGACCCAACCCCAAACCTCAGGACTGTGGATAGAGCGCTTGCCAACATGCATGAAGCTGGGGGTTCCATCCCTACTCCCTAGGCCTCTTTTTATTTCATGTTTTTCTTCTGACCACTCCAGAAGGAGACATCTGCTTATTCAATCAATGACCTGCACACGAGTGTTCAAGGTCTTGCTGTGTGACCTCAACAAGTGTTCCTACAATTCAGCCTCAGTTTCCCCACCACTAAATGACGGACATGGTGCTGCCTGATCACAAGGGTGAAAGGAGGGCTAGGACATCGATGAGGTAGGTTTCAGGTCGGGGATGGGGGATGGCCAGAGAGAGCTGATGAATGTGAGGGGTTGTCATCATGGTTCCGCTTTTGAGGGAAGGCGGGGTCTGGAGCTACCACGGCAGCCCTTCATCCATCTTCTGCCAGACGCCAGGCCCCAGCGCTCCGATCCAGGCAGCACTTAAGGAGTTGCTCCCAAGTTTCTCTTTTAATTTTCATTATGTAAATTCCATATTTCCTGGAATTGGGATCTTGACTGTCTGCACTCCGTCGGAAATTGAGTCAGCAAAGAGCCTCATTTATATTAATCGGGCCTAGAGTCTGACTCGAGGAGCCCAGACAAGGATGGATGGCAGCAATTGCCCTCTGAGCCACGCAGGCGATATTCGTGCTCTTTGAGGGGAGCAGCTGCCTCTGACTTGAGGCTAAGACTCAGGATGAGGGACTCCTCATGTGGCCTAGATTCCAGCCATCACTGCCCACGCTTTGGAGAGAGCTATAGGCAGTTTGCCTTGTCAGAGGCAGCTTGATGGGCTCCCTGGCCTCTCCTGTCTTCTACCCTTACCCTTTCCCTCATCCATCCCTGCAGCCACACTGGCTTCACAGAGCATTCCTGCCCCAGGACCTTTGCACTTGCCGGACCCTGCCCTAGGCTGTTGTTCTTCCTGCTTAGCAAGTGGCAAGCTCATCCCTCTTGGCAACTCAGTTATACTACCACCATCTCAAAGAGGCTTTGTCTGATTGTCTCTCTAGGGCCACAGTCTCCAGTGCCCACCTGTTTCATGTTCTCCATTGTGCCTAGTGACAACCTGTTCTCTTATCCGACTGTATATTTATATGTTGACGCTCTTGCTCCATGAGAATATTGAACCCGTAGAAACATCCTTTGTCTCCCTTGGGCTTGGCTCAGAAAGGGCATCTCATAAATATTCATGAAGCAACCGTTAAGCTCTGCAGAGTCCTTCTGAGCACCTGTCCAAGGTGAGGCCCTGTGCTCAGAGTAAGACAAGGTGGGTCTCAGCATGGGGGGAGCAAAAGACAAACTGTGGCAACTGATGTCAGCTGAGAGTGACAAAGAGTTTTATAAATCATCACACATTTAAACTCAACCTCAGCCCCTGGATCCAGCTATGACTTCACAAAGCACAGAGAAGTGAAGTCACTCATCTGAGGTCACACAGCAAGAAAATAAAGCAGCCAGGATTGGAGTCCTAGTTATCAATCAGCCTATGCAAGAGATGGAGGTTAGAATCTGCGGACCTGTGGGCTGTGATTAGAGAGGTGACAGAGGCTGCAGGAGGCCAGAGGAAGCCAGGCTTTGATGGAGGGAGAGATGAGAAAGGCTTCTCGAGAATGAGGACCTCAGCAGTGTGCTCTATGTGGGTGCCTATGCCGTGATGAACTCTACAAGCAAAAAGCAGCCGACCCCACCCTGTAGTTCCACACTGCACTCCCTCACTGAGGGAAGCCAGGGCAGAAGCTCAAGGCAAGGAGCCTGGAGGCACCAACTGCTGGAGAGGTGCTGCGGATCTGCTTGCTTCCCAAGGCTGGCTCAGCCTGCTTTCTTATCCCACCCAGGACCACCAGCCGAGGGAGGGTCAGTCAGAATTCTGAAGGTGGAAGGTCGTGGCAGCACCACTCAGGAGGTAGAAACCAAATGATCAGAAGTTCAAAGCCATTCTCACTATATAACAAGTTTGTGGTAGTTTGGGCTACATGAGACCGTGATATTTTTTTAAAAGAAGAAGAAGAGGAAGAAGAAGAGGAAAAAGAAGAAGAAGAAAGAAGAAGAATGCCAGGCAGTGGTGGTGCACGCCTTTAATCCCAGCACTTGGGAGGCAGAGGCAGGCAGATTTCTGAGTTCGAGGCCAGCCTGGTCTACAGAGTGAGTTCCAGGACAGCCAGGGTTACACAGAGAAACCCTGTCTCGAAAAACCAAAAAAAAAACTAAAAAAAAAAAAAAAAAAAAAAAAAAAAAACGAAGAGGAGGAGAGGGGAGGAGAAAGAAGAGGAGAGGGAGAAGGAGAAGGAGGAGGGAGGTGGTGGTTATGGTGGTTATGAATGCTACATGTATTTCACCAGAACAAAGGAGTTGGAGAAAGGAGACCAGGCTTCTGTCCTTGGTTTGTTCACTCTGGGGAACATCAGTTACAGGACACTGTTTCCACAGAGAATTAGATGAGGTTCAGATGCTCACAGACAGCCACACCTTGTAGGACTGAGGACCATCTTAGGAACACCTCTACTCTCCCAGGCTCCAGTGACTCCAGGCCTGGTCACCCTTCGGCTGCACATCAGTAAGACTCTTTTGTAAATCCACTGGTAAAGACGTTCCCAGATCACTGAGCCCCAGAAACAGTGAGATAGTAATTGTTTATGGGTGTTCAAGCCACTGAGGGACAGAGTAACTTGTTTTACAGTGACAGACAAAGGTGAAGGGAAGATGGTGATTTCGTGGTTTAGTCATTATGGTGAATCTTTCTGTGCTATCTCATGGGCTGTTGCTCTGAATGAATTAGTACGTGTGCATGGCACACTTGGAGTAGTGCCTTGCATGCAGTAGGTGCTTCATAGATGCTCGATAGAACAGTCTGGTGTTTTCTGGGACTGCTGATTGTGGAGCGCTTGGCCTGGGCCATAGTCTCACTAAGGAGCAATTCTACACCCCGGGCTGCAGTGAGGGTAACCAATGAGTCCCAGAAGCAGGGAGGGCACACTTGCACAGCTAGACTTCTGTTTTGTTTTGTTTTGTTTCTCAAGACAGGGTTTCTCTGTGTAGCCCTGGCTGTTCTGGAATTCGCTCTATAGATCATGCTGGCCTCAGACTCAGGCTGGTCTGCCTCTGCCTCCTGAGTGCTGGGATTGGCTACTAGTGCCCAGCTAGGTTTTTGAGGCTAAGGCAGTATTTTGAGTTTGAAGCCAAGGCAGAGAAACATGGTAAAACCCTGTCTCAAAAAAAGAAAAAAAAAAAAGGGGGGGGGCAGGAATAGTGGCTCACATAGTCTCAGTGCTCAGAGGCAGAGGCAGAAGGATCTCAGTGAGTTCTAGGTCACCCTGGTCTACATAGTGAATTCCAGGTCAGACGGGGTTACATAGAGATTATGTCTCAAAAGCAAACAAATAAAACCAACAAGCAAAACCAAAAAGATGACATAAATGGTAGAGGCTGGAGAGAGAGAGTTCAGTAGTTAAGTTTATCTACTGGTCTTCCAAAAAAACCTGGAATTTGGATCCCATCCCCCACATGAAGGGTCTCCAGGGGCCGCTGCCAACGCCAATGCCAATGCCAACGCCAACGCCAACGCCAACGCCGCTGCTAGCGGTGGCAGTGGCAGCAGCAGCAACAACAACAGAAAACAAAAATGTCCAAAGAAAATGCAATGAGGCTGCCATACTTGAGTACCTACTATGTGCCTATTCTTGGGATAAACACTAGAACCTTGACTGAAGCTCCCAGCAGCACTCCATATACCAACTGTCATTACCTCATTTTACACTAGGTATTCAAAGAGGTTCAGACAGACAATTACAGCTCTGGGTCACACAGCAACGATTTGGTATAGCTAGAACCTGAACTCAGCGGCTTCAAACCCCTAGCTATCTTAAACCAAATCGCTGAACTGAAGCTGGGAATATCCCACTGTTCCCTTTCAGTAACCCCTTGCCGCCTGGCCCAGGTCTCATTGCCCAAGTGTCTGACAACAGGATCTTTTGTTACTTTACCCTCCAGTTATACAGCAGAAAGCCTTTCACACTGGGCATGGGGGCAGTCTTGGGACCCTCACTTGTGCCATTCTGGGGTTCTTCTCCTAGCTGGTGAATAGCTGGACCTAGAATGAGAGAATGGCATGCAGGTGCACAGAGAGAGAGAGA